>OW679200.1:145311835-145469735 GCA_940337035.1 Agriotes lineatus
ATCCCGCTGGAATGCCAGTTTTTTGAAATGAGATTGTCAATAAAAACTGTGGAATGCTCGATGGAATTCGGAAATAAAATATTTGTCATTTAACGAAACGACATGCCAAAAAGGTGAGACTTTGCATTTGCAGTGACAATGAAAGTTGGCGATATTTGTTGAAAGGAGGAAATTTTGTACAGTTGTATGTCTTATGTCTTCTTGTCGTTAATTATGAACAAATACATACACAAATACAAACAGATTTTTAAAATTTTCGAGAAAGTTTAATATAAAACATTCCAAAGTAACTATTTCACACATAAAATATATTTTACAATTATACTGATACCTAAGAGAATTTTCTCGCGTAGCTTTAGCAAGAAATGAAAGTACCAGGCCTGAAATCGTTTTCATTTATTCTCTTGGTTTTCAATAGAATTGTTTTCCATCTCTAACGTAAACAAATATCCTTATATGTTATGCCGGCGTGTCATGTTTATTTCATCCGCAATCGTAACTTCCTCCTCATAATCTCTTTGCAAGTTAATATAATTCACATTATTAATTGCTTCATTTGACTCTTTCACTCTTAAGAGGAACATTAAGATACCTTTACCCATTTTGTACATAATTATGAACAACTATGACCCCTCATTAAGTGCTATTCAATCCAGCAAAGGTCGTTTGTTAGCTAATCGATTTTTTTATGGAAGATGTTAGAAAATATGCATATGTGCATTTCGCGTTATCAAGTCGGAGGTGATGGGGGTTTGTCAGAATGCGGGAATCTCGGTTTGGAGCTCGGGGAAGCACCGAGTGAGTGTGTGCTTTTGTTCGCGAGCACAAGAGTGCGTCGGGCAATCTGGTACTGAATATGCGACCCAGCACCAGTTAAAGGCGACCGTTATTGCAATTTTGGAGAACTTCGGGTGCACACAAGTGTTGAAGTAGGGGGTGAGTAGCTACACAGAGGTTTCCAAAGCCCTGCCGATATCGTCGTGGTGAAGCGCGTTTACGTCATTGGGACACAATTATAAAGACATCCCCCGGGGAGCTGTAATTCGTAAGTTATCACTCAAGGTGGGTAATTCAGCCCAGACTAGATAAGTAATTCATTGAGCGTCAATGTTTGAAAGTTATTTAATGTTACGGTTCTGTGCAAAATAGCTGTCGGAAGTGCGCGTTATGTTTAACATAAATTCGTAGTAGAAGCAATTTTTTCGTGCGTGGGTTAATATTATTGTGCATATAAATTCGGGGTAAAAATAACAATCCGTCACACGATCTAGTATTTAACACTAGTATTATTTGCAATGTTTTTTAATAAAAAGTATATCGGGTTGTTGTGCATTGGTTTATAAACAAATTGGCTGTTATTTGAGTAAATTTTTGAAGCTAACATTTTCAGCTTAGCACTAGTCTAGCACAATTTCAGAGTTCATTACAGCATGCGCCGGGGTAAATAAAATAAAAGAGATATTGCTATTGAGCTAGATGGCAATAAAAAAGGCAAAAAAAATGGTTCATTAAAACGACGGAACTACGAACCATTACACATTTGCTAAAAGGGGAAGTTCTGTATTAGACTGATTCAGAGGAAAATTTAAGCGTAGAACCAGATGATTTGGAACTTAAATACTTAATTTATCAAATTAATTTTATATTTAAATTGATTCTAAAAAAAGTCTTTGCAATTTAGAAGTCGCTTATTATCGTGATTGGTATTTATTGGTTCCGAAACATTAGAATAATTTTTTACTCGCTAAATTTAGCCCGTAGCAGCTACAGCCATTGTCACAAAAAACATTTCCTCGTCACCATTAGGTCGCCCTAATTATGAAAAGCTAATGAGATGTTCTTAGTTCATCAGTTTCTCATTGAAATGCCGTAACAATTAAGTCGTCAAGCATGGCGTGTATTGAAGAATTACAGTTTAAAATTAAAACACCATGTAGGTGGATTGATGGATATTAAGCAATAAAAAACAAAAAGAAATCCGTTGGAATCCAGTGGTGCATTTTACTTTTTTGGCAGTGTACGAGTATAAGAAACCCAATCTTTAAGAATCCGGAAGTTATAGACTCTTGTCAGACTAAATTGCGAAAATAAATTGAAGCATGAAATCTCAGCTACTAAAAGCTCCTCGGGCAGGAATCCTGATTTACTTTTCTCAAACTGAGATTATGTTTTATAAAAGGTACAAGAGGCCCTGCAGTAGTAAGTTGATTGAACCAAAAAGACGAAATTTGCTATTTGAATAAAACTTCAAAATCTTAAACAAAATTAGAAAATCTGAACGATAAATCTGAGATAAAAATTCGTTATAAAGAAAAATCATTAAACAAAAATAATGCCTCCAGCAAAAGTGCTTTAATATTTTTTGACATTCTTAAATACTTTTTAAGTGAACGCTAGTTGTTTAATTAAGTCAAATGCAGTAATGCTGTGCAAAATTTTCCCTCGACAGAAAATCTAAAACTCTTAACTTATAAATGTGCAGGAAGAATTGAATTTACAAGTTTGGATAACATTTTAGATGTATTCTTCACTAAAGACTGGTACAGTGAAAAATCATTAAATAAATAATTTCGCTATATAGACACTTGCAGTGAGAAAATTTGATTGTACTTACACTTTAATATTTAAGTTATGACAAAAATGATTATAAATAGAATGTTTTATCTTATAAATCCAGTTTAAAAAAATCCTTATAGAGCACGCTCTTTGCTTTTTCGCCCAGCAACATTAGAACAGCAATTAATGAATTAATGAGCGACAAATGATTACAAAAAGAGCGGAAAAAAAAACAAGTGGCATGCTACGTTCTGCGGGCAGTGCAGTATTGCAGAATATACATTGCAGGTAGTAAAAAATCTGTAAATTTTGGCCTTTTGCCAGACTTAAGTCAAATAAACTAAGGCATGAAATCCCAGCTAAATAAAAAAGAGAATTTTGCTGGAATCCGGATTTGGTTTTTGGGAACTGAGATTGTCACTCAAAAAAAGCACGGAATGTCAAAAGTCGGAAATTTAGTTTTAGTTTTTATCTCAAAAAAGAGAAAACTTGTAAATAACACTGTGAAGATGATTGTTGAAAGCCGGAAGTTTTTTATCTAGTTGCATATGGAACTATTTTTACAATTATTATTGATAATGAAGGAATTTATATTGAAGCCGAAATTGTTTATGTATTTAATTAGGTTTTAAAGCAAATTTAACCTATTCTATTGTTCGTTAATCGAAATCATTCAAGGTTTAGATAATGTGAAATTAAAATTACATTAATTTTATGCAAATACAAACACTTTGAGAAACTTTAAATAAGGGAGTACAGAGGAATTCCTCCTAGCGGCATCGAGTATTCATAAAATTAAAAGAATTAGAAATGAATTTCTTTATTTGATTCTCCTACATTAAATGAGTCAAGCAAACATTTTTTATTCATTAAGCCCTGATGCACTTCCAGTTTAAGATTGCATCAAGCAGGTTTTGCAGAGACGAAGTGCAGTTCAACATTCGAACAGGATTTAGACGGATTAATTAATAGGGCAAATAATGTTAAAAATTAAGAAAATAGAGCCTCTGGAATTAGGAAACGAGCTTTTCTGTCAGTGAATTCCTACAGAAAAAAAAGCAACGTATTTTGGAATCCGGAAGTTATAGCTTCTTGCCAGACTCAATTCATCGCGAGAATAAACTAGAATGAAATCGTAGGATATTTTAACGGACTTTTTCCACTGCCTCGGGACCACTATTTAATGTGTCATCATTCAGAGAACATGATGGAATTGTAGTTTATTAAAAGAAGACATCATGTTGGAATCCGGATTTGGTTTTTTGGAAACTGACGTTTGCTTATGAACAATATTTTGTCCCGAGTAATCCGTTTTTTTTTCATATACGAAAAAAGATGACAGAGAAATAAAATTTTGGGTTTTTGCGTTTTAATATAATAATTGAAGGTAGTCGTTAAAAACTAGTTCTTCTACCCAATATTTTTATGGAACTCGGATGGGTTTTTTTATTGTTGTTTGTACTGCAGTAATTTATATTGCTTCCATTTTTTTACCGGTGGAATTTACAAGATTTATCAGAGAAAACGTAACACACAACAAGAGACTTTCTACTGTCAATATTGGATTTATTATCAAATGTATTCTATTTTTACACCGATTTTCACTGAATTTTTTCAAAGTTAGACCATTTATGAGTGCAACATTATATTGACAAATGTGCTCCCAATTTGTAATCTTTTGGTTTAATCGCAGTAATTTAGGACTTCAACAAAGTTTGGTAATATTATTTACAACAGGTTTGCAGGATAGTTATTCGTCGAGGCGTTGCCGTTAAAAAAATAAAAATATAAAAAAGTGTGTGGGGTAGGGGAAGAGGTTTTGAAACTAACATATGGAAATATGGAAAGTTCGATTACCGAAGAAGAGAAGGAAAACCGGTGCACTATAGTAGTTCCATCGCGGCATTGCTCATTTTACAGATTTCTTGTATTTATTCTTTTATACGTCGGCCGTTTGACGCTATTAATTATTTAATTATTAGCTTATTTTGTTTTAACATTATTTTTTGTTGACATTTACATATTACGTACCATAATTAGTTTAAGTCCACCTAATTTTCACAAATCTTAGGGGGTTTTCAATAATATATGCATACATGTGTACTTCTTCTCTTTCATTTAACTATTGGCACGGTCCTAGCTAGCTCTAACTCTCAGCAGAAATACGGTGTGGTAAGGACTAGGCAGCGATCCTTGGGGTTAAATGCAAACTCATAAATTAACACAAAATGGGCGCCAATCGTTAGACATAAAAAAAGAAATCAAGCTACCGATCAAATCACCACCTATCTTGTAAACCTGTTACTTCAACCTAAATCTTAAAAAGAGGGATCGTAGTACAGCACAAAGAAAATGTACACCAGCAAGAGTTGATAGAATTTAATATCATCAACACTGTTACAATTCACATCATAATTAAAGTTGTAGTAGAAGTCATCATAACACCAAGTGAAGTATCAATTCGAACCCAGGCTTTCAAACTTTTAAAATGGAAATTACAATAAGTCAGGTGTCCAACGACGCTTGTGGAAATTTTAGCCACCCTAACTGATGAAATTCTAACGCTTTAAGTGTTGCCACCAAGCTAGTATTTATCGCGTACAGTTTGATATTCGAATGCCTTCGTAGAACTGTTAATTCTTAGGAAATAGCCCTATATCGATATATGAAACAAGCAAGCTGAAAATCAATGAAAGTACTCACGAAACATAGTTGGAAGCACAATCATTGCGATCTTAAGAAGGGTCTCGCCAGCGTCTGCATGGAACTGTTGAATTGGGGCCCTGAAGCGGATACAGGCGGCTGCTGTACCTGGAGTAAATTTAGCCGTCGCCAAAACTGCTCGCATCTGGGACACGCAGCAAAAGCCGTTTGCTACGATAAAATCGGTCAACAGGAGCAGATCGTAAAAACCCGCAATCCATATGAGCTTGATGTCTATGAGCCGGTGGCTTGGTAGTATGGGGCGTGGGAGCAGGCTTAATTACCACGAAATTAGAACTCACAAAAAAATCTGAAAAGGAAAATCGCACCACAGTTGGAAATCGGCCTGAACGTGATTGAAGGGACGCCGCTGTAGATACTTCAATTGTTACAGAAAATCGAGGGTTCCATAGCCTGGTTGTTAAAACTAAGCCAAATCCCAGGAGGTGGCTTCTAAATAAATAGTTTCGAGCCTAACCTGCCTTGACCACGGCCCCTATCGAAAGAAAGACCACACCGAAAGATTTTTCGCAGGTGTTAATTTCGCAGGTCGAGCGTTTCTTGGGCAAAATTTAAATCACGCCACGCCAAAAACTGCGTGCGGGAAAACCATATTCGAAAACAAATTGCCTCGGGGAACTATTTAATAACGTAACGCAAAATGAAATGGGGTGGGGTGGCCCTTGGACGTATGCCTTCCTAATGTTTTCCAGCACTGTTAGTGTTGCACTATTTTGACGTAAAGCGAGCCTGCTGTTTTCTTTAGATTATCGCTCCATTCTATTTGCAGTTTCTTAGACTCTTTAAAAACGCATTTGCTGTCCGTATGGGGGTAAGTTGGGGCATCACTGACAACTCTGCCAGAAATACAAACTGTGGAAAAAAAGAATGCTGCACTTGCACTTCGAAGCCAACATTTGTGGGGAGGGGGAGCACTGCCACCCTTGCCCTATCCAAGTTACGCCTATGGCTGCCCGCAACATAATTAAAGATTTCACGCGGCTAGTGAAGTGGCATGGACGTAGTCTTAAACTGATAATGCAAGTATTTATTTGTGGCACACATTTGTCGTTATTGGGAGGGGGAGGAGGCTCCACGTATTGATTTCATTAGTTTATTATATAATAGCAAAACGTGAACAAGAGAAAGCCCGACCAAAACTGTGCGTACAAGAAATGGACCTACCTCGCCTTTATACTTGAAATGAGCTTATATTCCTGAAAACGCAAACTGCGTTTTGCGTTTTAAAAGAATCAGACAGGAAGCAATGTAATACTGCTATATTAGAAACACATATAATGATTATAGTTCAGTTGGAGCCAGTTAAAGCTTAGACCCGCATTGCATTGCATTTTTCCTAAACGCGACGTCACGACAAGTTACAGGCTATGGAAAGTAATACTGATTGTGTGACGATAAGTTCCAAGGTTCCAAACAGCGATTGGTACACCCAGACGGGGATAACTTAAAATTTAGCAGCAAATACATATGGCGTAAGTATTATACACACACAATGGATCGTAATACGTATACACTTACACAATGACGTACATTTAGCTTTGAATGTAGTAGTCGGTACTGTAGCGTATCGCTACATGCAGCCTTGGTGACCATTATTTGGTTACGAAATGTAAATAAACAGGTTTTTTACTTCATCACATCAAGACATGTGTTTTATTTCCCCAAATTAAATGTAAATATAACGAAGATTCAGCAGCCGTTATAATATGGTGACCCCGACGTGAACTCAACAGGCAATCTAATGAAAGACTAGGCATACAATACTCTGACTTAATCGATAGTTCCGGGCGAAGAACTGCAATCGACGGCCGTTGCTTAATCGAATCCTGAAAAGTTAGCGGCCCGCAAGCAAGGCGAGAAATTTTACCTAATCTTTAGGCTCGGAAATGGGATGGTAGTTGCAAGTCAAGCGGTTGCAGAAGGTAATGGACGGTCCTTGAAATGGTACCATGGATTCTTCTTGGTACTGATAGTGACGGTTTGTTACGATTGTGGTCATATATTTGGTTTACTTAAAATTTTATTCAAATCTTACCCGTTTGTAGGCTAAACAAGTGTGTTAGTTCTTGTACTTCTAAAGACAACTATATCATCCACAAATCTCAGAAGGTGTAGTCTTTCGCTAATTGCGTTCGTCTATCACTTCAGTTATTTTTCTTGAAGGCCTCCTCCAAAACCAAAGTAATAAATAGTTTATATATACAAAAATATACACTCCTAAAGAATTGAAAAATGGCCTAAAACTAACAAAATGCAAATTTATTGGTTCGTTACGCAATATACATGGTGTTTCCTCAATTGTGTCCGTTAACTCAAGGAGGTGATTCTTCGACAGATTTTATGAGAATCTAATATTCCCTTTTCTAATTTTTTTAGATATAGTCCAAAAATTCATTATATAAGTATTTTCTTAAAAAATTGCTCAAGAATATTTTTCGACCAATGTTTAGAAATTTTTTGAAGTATGTAATCACATACCAATTGTAATTGACAATTTCAAAACCTCCCCAAATTAATCAAATCTCAATCATCAGATGACCCAGAAGGAGTAAAACTTTCTTGAACTTAACAGTAAATACAAAATTGTTAAAATTTAACATTAACTGGTTAAAATAATTAATAAAATTAAAACCGTTTAGTTTTATTTGATACCATCTAAGGCAGGGGTGGCGAATCTTTATTCATCTACGTGCAATTTTTTTAAAGAAATGTTTAATGAGGCCATGACGTGCCATCAAACAATTTTGACTTAGTAATTAATGGGGAAAAAATAACACTATATACTATCAACTTAAAACTCTTTATTTGCAACCAAAAATATACATTTTGTACAGCAATAGTAACGTTATGTTTATTTAAAGAAAAAAATTAGTGCGGCTTCTGCTATTGCAAATTAGATGCTAAATAACTTATACTATCTTTGTTACTTTTAGCAGAATGCAAGCTGAACTGTAGTCATCTGACAAACGGCTTCTAAGCGAGTCTAATGTTATTCATTACTGAAAATAATGCCTAGCTGGCATAGGCAGATGAAAATATTGTTAAGATAGCAAAAGCCTGCTTCTTCAGACAGCTAAATGTGTCTGGAATTGAATTCCACGTTTGCATCATCTTGGTATTGGCAGTTTTACTCTTATTACCTGATACAGGTCGTCTTACTATTTCATTTAATTCCAACTCTTTCCTTGTTTCGATACATTTTTATTCTATATTGAATTAGACTGGAAATCAATCAGCTGCATTTCAATTTCTTCAATTTCCAACCAATCAAATTTGGCCAAGTTCAGCTTTATCAAGTGAAGTCACATCAGGATACATAATAAACTTTTTCCATAATTCTTTGAACTGAGAAAATCTCGATGAAAATTCTGTGATTGAAGAATTAATTACCGAATTAAACTCTTCAGTGACTTTTGCTTGATATGGTTTTTCGTGGAAATCCAAATTTCTGGTGATTTTTTTCAAGTTTGGGAATTACTTGTAGTTTTTGGTAACAATATCGTTACTTAAAACTTGCAGTTTAGCCTCGAAGGCACAAATGAGATCTATCATAACAATAATTGTTTTATTTGCGCTTTGAAGCTTCATGTTCAATTCATTGTTAAATAAGGGCTCATATTTTTCTAAGCACTCCAAAGTAGTGTATTATATAAAAGATAGAATTTAAGCAGTGTTCAGCAACAACAGGAAGTCGTATCATTTTTGAAAATGCGATGAATGATGAATATGACGTAATTGTGTGGATTAACTTTGAAATGATAGAAGGACCTATTCCTTTTAAGTTAAAGTAGGGGTTTGAAAATTCCTTATGAGAGACTACGTAATGCCACGTAAAGATCAATATTTTGCGTTATGTGCTTTTTTAGTATGTTTTCCAGTTTACCGTAACTCATCTTAATCAATTGACTTTATTAATATGCGCTAATAACTCCAAGTATTTGCATGTTTGTGTAAAGATCGTTCACATTTCATCATCCTTTTAGATCAGTACGACGTGCATTGAAATTACCGTTCCGCGGGTTTTCGTTGAACCTTGATTTCGCGGAACTGATAAAAATATAATAACTAAAACTGGCGCAAAGTTTCCAAGAAGCTTTCCAGTGTAGGTGAAACCACATCAGACGATCTGGCGTCATCTGTCTCGATAAGAATCTTGTCGAAACGAGCTTTTCATATAACTAACAATTAAAATAGCAAGGAAAACCGCAATGACTGATAATGTGAATCAGGCTGGAATTGCGACCGTACGAAACGGTTGCTATTCTAGAAGCTTCTGCGTGCCTAAAGTTTGAATAATTTCCATTCACCAATCCTTGATTCAGAACTTGCGCAGTTCTATTGGCTTCCGAATCGAGCGACACTGGATTTTTTATAGTTTAAATAATAGGTATCTGCCCCAAACGTGCTCACGTCATAGAAAAGTAAACAGAAACGCTTTGAAAAGGGCTCCAATTAGTCTAGAAGTTACTGGAGATAATTATCATAACTTATTTAAACAAGGAGCCAGCCAACAGTTCAAGTTTCAAGAGGTTAATCTACAGTTAAAAATAGCTGGATATACTGGATT
Source organism: Agriotes lineatus (assembly GCA_940337035.1). Classification (NCBI taxonomy): domain Eukaryota; kingdom Metazoa; phylum Arthropoda; class Insecta; order Coleoptera; family Elateridae; genus Agriotes; species Agriotes lineatus. The sequence continues at coordinate 145,321,683 of OW679200.1, forward strand.
TTGTAATTGGTTAATGTCACATCGAAAGGTTTAGATTGTGTTATAATATTGTGTTCTTTATGTTTGGTAAATACAGTAAATCCTTCGTTTTTATGTATTGGAGTCGATGGAAAAAAAATGAGGGTATTTGTTCTTAAATAATTTATATACACAATGACACTGTTATTAAATATTATACCGGGTGGTTGATCATACCTCTGAACATATCGATTTACATGGCTTATCACGGTTATGCATATTCCTGCTCACCATTTTTATGGAAAAAATGGTAGTGGTACTAAATTAAAGACTTTCACTCTGATGATGCAAGCTGCAAGGTCTTGCGAAACGTTAGTGAATATGGATGCACAAACAGCAAAATGGCCAAATCTGCCTAAGTATCCTCGTTCTCAAGATACTCAAACAACACGAGCCACCAGAGAGCATGGCCATCGCGCGGGTTTTTGCTCGACTTCACAAGGTGCAAGGCACATTAAGCCAGAGAATGCTGGGTGTTCATCTACAAATACTACGCGGTCTAAGCCGAAATTCTATGCTAAGGAGAATACTAAATTAAAGAGAATAATTTTTCACGTCGTTTAGTATTAAAAACTTATTGGATAATGTTAATTGAGCATAAAAATCATAATTTTAAAATTTAGATATTCCCAAATATGAGTGAGGCTCTTTCCTAAATAAAGGAGGAAAAAGAAGGTACGTCAAAAAACTGTTTTTTTTTATATTTTACCAAGCAAACTTCTTTCTCAATCATAATTGCATTTATTTCTCTCAAAGTGAAAGTTGTTTTAATATTTCTAATACATATTTATTAATATTAAACATTTATTAATAGTTTTTTATAAATCTAAAGTAAAAGCTTCCCTCTTATATGGTCAATTTTTTGTACGACTCGATAGACATTGGTTTTTTCATGTGCTTAGTATGAATGCATTTTCTTTCCTACGTTTATTTGTAACTTTTTAAATACTGTTTTATGTATACACAGTATATTTAAATACGATTCTTACTAGTGGAATTGTCTGCTCTTTTACTCAAGTAAAGCGATCGATGTTGAATTAAATATCTGAACATAAAACGGGAATTGGGCTCCCATGGATGGATGGTTTATTTTCATGGTTATAGATATATGTATTCCCTTGCTTGCTTATTGTTAATTAAGTTTAAACATAGTAACCTTGTATAGTTGAATGTACGTGGATTTGGCCCTGTTCAGTAAAGGTTAATTTCGCGGGTGAAGCGATAAACGTAACTTCAAAATAGGTTCGCGGTGAATAGTACTCGCTTGCGTGCCCGGAACAAGGGTTCCCGTTGGTGAGCGGCTTCTAGTACGTTGTGCAAAATCGCCCACGGCGAAATAAATAAAAATCCTGCACTGTTGAAGTTGCTTAAGCAATTTGTATGTAGCAAGCAGCGTTTGCCAGTCCAGTACACGCCATTTGTATCGTGTACAAGGTAAGCACACACATTAAGAAGCAGTCACATACATTGGTAACGTCCATTGTGGGTACGACATGTCAGCCATCATCACGGCACCAGAGTAGCAGCCAGGAGTTAACTCGCTTCGCGTGTGGTAAATTTCCACAAGTCGCACATTACAAGGCTTCGTGACGCAATCCAAACCAAACCTAATTCGAGTGTACGTTGCATCCTTCAGAGCCCGATGCCAGGTAACTTAATACCTACAGAAAGTGATTGTAGTCCCAGCGATAAGCAAACGCTACAGCTGTGTTAGAATCTCGCTAACATAAAAGGTATGCGCTTTATGCATGCAATCGCATACGGGACCGTATTTTTGGATACATTTCAACATGCGCACTTGTTAAAGACAGCCATTTGAGCCCATCTTTATATTGTTTAAAAGTGCTTGTGCGGAAGATATCATTATCTTGCCCCGTTGAAATATAAATGCGCGAGGATGTTACTGCCGGGTGAGTTAAAATTCGTCTCTTTTCTTATATGTTTGTTTTGACAAATTGTATCATTCACTTCATTTTCAGCATATACATTGTTGGTCAGTTCGATTCCTATCCTATGTCACAAGGGGTCTACTAAATTAGCCATGCACTTAATATTTTCTGGGGATATATACTTTTATAGTGCCTTTTCTGCTATATTGAATGTGTGTAATACTTTTCTACTTCACTATTTGCCACCGTCGTCAGTGTAGCAAAGGATTTAAATTTTATAGCCTTGTCTAATTTCGTCGTTGGCCGTTATAGGTTTAGTTAGCTTAAATCCCACTTTAGCTTGAAGTTTGTTATTTGAGTATATATTGTTGATGGTTTTCAGGGCCGTAACTACCACCGGGGCCCCGAACAAGTTTTTTTACGAAATTGTCTTAAAAAAAGTATTGAACCAAACTGCCAAATTTGAGAAAATCTGTTAATAATTGATCATAGCTCACTTTTGCCAATTTTATCCTGATGTGTGTACAGCATATATTATGTACAGTCAGACCTCGCCGTTCGCGGCTTTGTGGTTCGCTAATTTGATTTTACGCGGGGCACCTTTGTGCTCCCTTTTCTTTGCCGTTCGCGGATAGAATTGCCAACGTTAACTGTTTCACCTTTCACACACTAACGGCCTCTCTTATGAAGGCCACTAATCTGGCGTTAACTTTAATTCGCTGTTAAAATAAACAAAAGCGCATAAAAATTTGTTTACTAATGAATAATATGTCATAAGCGCCAATGTTTTGATGAGCTTTGGTATATTTTAATAGCGATTTAAAGTTAACGTCAGGTTAGTGACCTTTATAAGACCGGCCGTAAGTAAATAAAGCAGACGTATGAGGTTTATGTCATGAACACCTAAATAACATTATTTATCACAAACTTGTAAACATTTCTTTGAATCTCTTATTACCAAGTTGGACCTGAAATAAATTGTAAAATTATAACTTGATTTGTTTGTTACAGTCAGTATGTTTTATGCTTTATTAATGTTTTTTGTTTAGTGTTTTTTGCTTTATATTTTATGTTTTGAAAATGTACGTATTTGCATGTTTGTATGCGCACGTTTATGTATTTTTGAATGTTTTGAAGTTGCATAGTATAAATAAATCTAGTTTATGGAATCTAACCCCGTTTTTATCATTTATGTGTTTACTTGCGCATCGCGGTTTTGCGCTTCGCGGCATTCTTCTGGAACGTAATCCCCGCGAACGGCGAGGTCTGACTGTACAACCGTTCCTGTGGCAGTAGCTAAGGCCGAACGGTCATTTTCAAAACTGAAATTGATCAAGAATTACATACGAAGCACTATGGGTCAGGAAAGGCTCAGCAATCTAGCTTTGCTTTCAATTGAAAATGATAGAGCTCAACAAATTAACCCTAGAACGCATACATCTAAGAAAGTTACATTAACGCATATGTGGTGTCGTATACGACACCACACCTTTTTTTGTTTAATGAGGCACTTTAAATTTATTATATGCCTTTTCTAATATCTGGAAATTAATTTTGACGGCATAGATGCATATTAAAGCGCAAAACGGAAGTTAAAGTTGTTAAAATATTTATTTATGAGTATGAATAAATTAATTGTTAAATCTAAGGAACTGATCAGGTACTAATATCTACGTTAAACAGTTTTGACAAGTAACTACAGTGTGATTTTTTAAAAACTCAATTGCAGCAGGCCCTGGATAGACTGAATCAGTTGGCAGTACTGAAGTGTATTGTTGGTGACACTGTCTGTGTCAAAACTGACGCAACACCTAACCTGCTAACTTCGAATTTAACATAGACTTGCAGTGTCACCAACATATTATTCATACGTTTGAATTTCCACAGCCCCCGGAGGATCTTTTTTTCATCTCTCGATATTTTCATCATAACCTCAACAAGATATTTAATGTCAATTGAAATTAGTTCTAATACAGTGACTTTATATAAGACAGAGACGACAATAGAGTTTATTCTTTTTTATTGGTCGCTCGAATCGGCCGCCATTAAGAGGCAAAATTTGTTGATGCTTTTGTTTGTTTATACCAAATCGAGGTTAGCAGGTTAGGTTTTGCGTCAGTTTGTGTCAAATTCGAGGTTGGCAAGTTAGATTTTGTGTCAATACTGACGCAGAACCTAACCTGATAACCTCGAATTTGACATACACTTACAGTGCCACCAACATATTATTTATACGTTGTGTAACCATGACCATTCAAAAACGTTCAATTTATTAAAGTTAGTAGGCCATTGGCCGCCATTTTGTGGCAAGTTGTGCCTATGGTCGCCACTGTCTCTATCAAGGCACTGTAGTTCTAATTAAAGGTCGCCATCTCTGTTCCTTTTAGTAATTATAGTTAAAATATTATCGGGTGACCTTTGTAATATGTTATTTGTGTTGCCTGCTCAACTCTATCTGTTCGGCGGCTCAAGTATAAGAGCTAACTGGCAATCCTATAAAGACAGTAGTGATAGATTTTTTAACAAATTCCACTTCGCACTACGTTACTATGAAAATTACGTACGTAAACTGACAGATAGCCGGCAGTACGGCTGAGTGGTGATGCATCTCTCACGGCACTTGCAAAAGTTAAGCACCAGTCTGCTCGGTCAGAACTTGGATGGGTGACCAGCTGGAGAGCGGGCGTAGTGTTCTAGCCAGACCGGCTCCACTACCTCAAGTACCTCCGCCGAATTTAAAAATGCACACACCTTCAGCGGCTCGGTGCGCCCGGCACCCCGACACTGTAACGGTATAAGGGGTTATAGATTATGTATGTATGTAAACTGACAGATGGCAAATTGTTACCGACCAACACCTACCGAGAAAACTTGTTACGTGATTGCATAGATGGCGTCATATGCGACACCAAGTAACTAAAAAATTTATTATAAAGCTTGTAACAATTTTTGGAAATTAAAAATGAAAGGGATATATCAACAATAATCTGCTGGAGAGGTACTGAAAATATGAATATGATAACATAACAGAAAATCACTAAAAACTACATAGTTAAATAGGTGGTGTCTCATATGACGCCACCTATGCGTTCTAGGGTTAACTTTGATAAAGTAACCAATGACTTTGCTTGTAATAAAGTTAGGAAACAGAATTTAATGTGATCTTGATTTCAGTAAAACTCAACCTGTGTAGACTTAGGATTTGGAACTTTGCAAGTTTTATATGCATGCGTGCATGCGTATAACGGGTGGTACTCCGCCTGGTGTAGACGTATTTACATGGCGATAGGCTCCTTCTGCGTGATTTAACGACTACCATGGTGCATAGAATACACGATCTAACTTCGCAGAGTGGATGCATTGTGGGCGGAGCCTCAAATTCAATCAAGTAGAAATGCGCCCACAAAGGACAGGAATGGTAGTGGTATTGAAGTGTATTGTGGAAGGCGCTGTCTATGTCAAATTCGAGGTTAGGCTTTGAGTCAGTTTGTGTCAGACTGACGAAAAACCTGACCTGCTAACCTCGAATTTGAAATCGACTGACAGTGCCAGCAACAAAATACGATCGCGGTCATGGTTACACCATGATCGCGGCCATGATGGATTTCCTGAGTAGGCGCATTGGGGATTGGTTGACATCTCCCCTCTACTTTCTGAACGACTGCGCATCTCCGGGAACGTTTCACCTTGTATTCTTTACACCATGACGACTACCACTAAATTAATAATAATAACCGGGACCGATGCAGTATAAAGCTAACCCCTTAGCCAGCTGGTCAGCAAGCTTCTACAGTTTTATATTAAACTCAATGTGACAAGTAAATATGTGTTTTGTCTGTTTTAAATGCCCATTCTTCTATCTTAACAGAAAAAAGCACCAAATAGCAACCCTATTAAAAAAGGCTTACTAAATGAAAGTGGTGTAGAGGTAAAGGGGAAGATAACGTGGGGCCCCATAATTATTTGTTATCCCTGGGCTCCCAAGTCTGTAACTATGGCTCTGATGGTCTTTATAAGAATCGTTCGTATTATTCCATTTTGAAGGACTGTACAACATCTTTAACTTAAATTCAATCAAACGCTTTCCGTAAGTCGATGAAACACATTTTTTTGCTGCTGGTCCACTGGTGAGGATGTTGATACCCAGTATTTAGAAATTATAATACTTATTGGAAAACAACAACTAATTATTTATTTAACAGGACTTAATACCATTAAACAAATAAATATATACGTGTAAGATGATAGATACACAAATACACATATGTACCTATATACTGCGTAATTAATCCGGATAATTAGTGTATTACCGTCTTACCGAAGCCGGAAGTGATTTATCATGAACATGGTAGTTAGTGTTCTTGATATAGTAAAAAATGGTTGTAATATTTATGTTTGACCTCAAAAACTAAACTTTAGAGTTCTCTTCCCGCAACCTGCAACATTAACATGGTATTTAAAAATCTAAATTGGAGAAATCACAATTTCTTGGCTAGTTGCTAGATTGGTAACCAGCAATTCATCTTTATACGTTGCGATTTATTTCAACACAGAGTATTGTAATAGTGTATTACAAAAAACTATTTGTATCCTTGTATCAAAACGCATTAACTTCTATGAGCTGTTTTTTTCTAGAAAAAGATAACTGTTGTGCCAACATATTCAATAGTTTTCCTTGGCAATAGCTGAGTCAAAATTAGTCATATACAGATAGTATTGTAATGTCATATTTACTTCATTTTCCAAATTTTAAGCAAGCAAAGAACATAGGTTCCATCGATTTAAAGAATTGCTCATTGCAATATTAGTTTAATAAAATTTTGCAATTCATTATCTCTGACTCATCGGGTATAATCTCATATCGACGATTGAGGAGTTGCAGCAAGTTGCAACTAAAATTTACAATATCCTCCTTTATTCAGACGCTCGTGATTCAGAATAATGCAGTAGGTTTTTATCAATCATTGCCAATTAATATTGTTTTCCGCGTTGCATCGATAACGATTTATGGCAGGGTTATTATGTTGCCAAGTCACTGATAATTAGAAAATGCCAGGGTAGGCATAAAACCGCATAAAATCCACGTTTTTTACATAAACTGTCTAATGCACATTTAATGAGCGTTGTTCGCGATCACGTCAAGGTTCTTTTTCTGTAGCAACAAAGAAATTGAAAAATTGCCCCGCAACTACATGAGTATTGATTGCGAAAGTGCTTCAAATGTATCATACTTGCAGGTGTAGCATTAAGGATGCGTAATTTCCGGTAATCCAATAATCTTTTAACACCAGTGAATCCAAAGATCCCATTAGCCCACAAGGCCGACGCAATACCGGACAGTGGTGTAGAACTTGAATTTTAGGACGTTTAAAGATAAAAAGCTCAGATATTGTATACTAGATTACTTGGATTTCAATCAGAATATGGCGTACCAAATCAACAGGAAAACTATTGTCTTCATTGTTTATCCCAGATGCTAATCGATAAACAATCTAAATCCCCTACTGTGCTACCTGTTTCATCTCCTGGCTGTCTTTTTATCATAACAAAGTGTAAGAAGACGGAAATTACTGACTTACACTTGTAATTTCTCCAATACTTTTTAATACATGAGTAAGCTTATTTTAAAAAACTCGAACAGACTTTGGCGGTGAATTCTTGTTATTGGTAACAAGCGATGTATTGTCAGCTAGAGATTTTGTCCGCATTGTTGCGGCACGAGCTTTCGTACTTTCTTCGCTGGCGGATTTCCGCCCATGTGGTCCTGATATCTGTCAGCACTAAGGTGCCTATCTTTATCATACCTATCTCGATCTCTGGGGTAAGTGCACGTGGCTATTTTATATTTATTTCTGATTCTTGTGGAATTGGTTTAATTGTCGGGGTATTTCTAGCTGTTCTGATCCCGTATGCAGCTGTTCTAATTTCGCATTGTTGTTCTGGTTTCGTATAAGTGTTCTAATCCAGTTGATCCCGTTTTCTGTCCGATGTCTTCTTTTGATGCTTGGATTATTAAATTAAAGTAATATACGGGATTAATTGAATTTCAACGCCATTGTCGTTGATTGAAAGCATTTGTTTTTTGACGAAACATTGATGTTATGTACTTATGAATTCAATTCGCTTCGTTATGCAAAGGCCTTTATGATAAGCGTCGCGTCCGCGAATTAAATTTAAGCTTTTTGGGGCGAAGGAGGAGACTCCTTTAGTAGGGTTATCTTCGCTTTTCGGATTCAAGCGAATAGTTAATTCGATTCTTATTGGCTATATAACCTCCATACTATTTCAGGTCATGATTTTGTATTGGCAACTCAATTTTTTTGAATAATTATTATTATTATGTATTTATTTTAACACTCACCCTATGGGTTGGCATCATGTGTGTATTATCTTTGATTTAGAACGTCAACGACGACTTTGCTGTATGCTACGACTATTAAATTTATTAAGCCTTGGTGATTAGGTTTTATTTCTGGTATTTCCTTTCATGCGATCTGCTGATACCTGCTTGTTTTTTTAGGTTCCTGTAAGACAAAAACTGTAAACGGTAAGTAGACTTTGTTTAAACTGCTACTTAGATTGAGTTTATCATTGTCGCTATACGGCAAATATCGCCCATGTGGTAGCTATAAGAATAATTTGTCCTAATCCTTGTTCGCAGCCATATAATCGCTGAGGATTAGGTTAGCCTTGTCAGTGACCCTTTCCAAAAGTTGTATTGGACGGGATATAATACTTTGTGCATCATTTTTAGTTATTTGTATTAGTTCAAAAATTATTTTTTCTAGTTACGTGTATCATAAATATCTATGTATATTTTGTAAAAACAAAGAGGCAAAAATTTAATGGGCTAAAAAGCGATACTTTACTACATCTAAAACGTAGTTTTTTATGAACAAGGTCGGCATGCGAAATGGCAAGTACCTTAGACACTGACTGTGTTACGGGCGAAAACAGACTTACGATCCCGCACCAATGCAAAAAATGCTCCAGTCTGCTCCCTCGCTTGCGGTGGTAAAAAAAATAAATTGTTAGGGAGTCTGCCAAAAGATGATGTGGCACACTATCTGACAGAAAAGAGAGTGTTTCTTCGGCTTCGGTAATGCACTCAGCTTTCAGGTATGACTTACCTTGTTTTGCAAATCAGAAATGCTTTTCTTAATTCAAAAACTCGCGTAACTGCATTCTGCTTCACAATTAGATTACATAGCATTACATTCTAGAACAGCTGTATACAAAATAACACACACATACAATTGGTGATAGTAACAAAGTGTCTTACTCTTTCCGCGAAGTGCAGTCCCACTAAAAACAAGGATTTTCCCAATGGGAATGTGCTGAAAACTTCGGTCCAAGGTAGGCAGTCAATCTCTTAACTATAGTTCAAAACGAAATAATTCACAACACAATCAACTAAGCTTCGAATGCCGCAGTTTGGTTGGTGGCGTGAAGGCAAAATCCTGAAGTCGACACTCGGGTCGAGGTGAAGGTTGTAGATAAAAAGACACAGACAGCTTGAGTTATGGGCTCCACGAGCTTGAATAATTACAAGCCAGGCACGGACAATGAAGCGCCGGCTTGGACAACGGCTTCGGCAAATCAGCGTCAGTATTCGCGGAGTATCAAGAGATGTACTACGCCAGGTTAGAGCGTCAGGAGGACGATAGAATTTTTCCAAAATCTGTCTAAAAGTAGAAATTCAGTCTCACTTATAACAAGGAGACGGGACTCAAAATTTCGAAAATTGCCACAAAAGACATGCGCTGAATGTTCACACTTAATAGCGCATCCTGTTTCTAGCTTGGTTATGGAACGCTAATTGACTTGTTTATGCCTTGAATCCTTCTCATCGCCTGTAGTGCTTATTCTCACATTCAAAGATATACACAACTTCTATTTTATAAAGTTTTTCTATAATAATTTAGGATAATCAGAAGTTCGTAGAGCCGATCCTGTGAAAGCATTGCGAATTTTAATATATGTGTGTGTCGCGATAATTGCAACGTCTAAGCCTGCTCGAGGGGCAAAGGCGATTTTCAACACTTCAAAGCATCTTCCGCAAGAACTTAAATTCAAGCTGTCGCGAACCAGCCTCCGCTGGAGGTTGCACGTTCGTCCGATTGTTGTGTACATCGGGTAAAATTAATTAGAAGTGACGTTAACGGGCCTGGAAGCATTTAAAGTGAGCTGCGTAAGTTTAAGTGCAGCAAAAAGCGCTTGATTCCCATAGACGCCCTTTCACCGTGTACAAAATAACTACGCTAATTACACCGCATTTCAAAGGTGTATCCGCTATGAGGACGTGGACTCGGACAACCGAAAACTACCAGTTGCCATGTAGCAGCAATCGGACATTTCTCCTACAGTGGATGTGGTTAGTTTCCACGTATCAAGCCGCCCAAGACAGGATGACGCAAGCTAGGGCGTGCTTTATTTAAGAGTACACATAAGTCAGCAGGAATCGAATTCCGGGTAACCTAAATGCGATAAGTGTTGGCAACCGCGGAAGAATGTACATCTTAGGCGAACAATACAAATGCTGATTGTAAGGGATTAATGCACACAAATATGTTCAAATAAGTACCGGCGTCACTTAATATTAATGTCGCGCTTTTAAAGACTTTTATTTTGACTGTTTCTTTATAGACAGTTATTTTAGCGTTCTATTTTATGCTATTTCATGTATGTTTTGCAACGTACCCGATAGTAGTCCCAAGCAGCTATATGGCGTGTATGTTTTTTACAAGCTAATTCTAGTTTCTTTTGATTTTCTTTGTGTTCTGATATGTGTTTTGAAATCAATGGATTTTTGTAAACAAATTAGCTTTACTTGCATGTTGTTTGAAGTCAGTTTCAGCCCGAAGACATTACATGAGGACCAGCTTTCATTTTTAGCAGACAGTGATCCTTCATTGCCGCGAACTGGAGTATTAGGGGAGTTCTATTTTCAATCAGTTAGCAAGATATACAAAGGGCAAATAATTATTCAAATATTAAGGCGTACAGGACGCCTCATTATAATATGATTTTTAACGGTGGATTTGAACCACGGGAGGAGTAAAGAAGCCGCATTACTTTCCAAATTAATTAGTGGTAGTTACAAATTGGAAAATATCCAGATTTTTGATCATAAGAAATAACCACCACTATTATTAAAAATAATTTGCTTTCGTTTCCAATGTTTTGCGTCATAGCTGTTTTTAGATGTGGCAAATTTAAGTAAACTAAAAAGAAAATGAAAGTTTAGCCGGAAGCGATTTTGAGTTAATATACGGAAAGGGCTATAATCTATACATATAGAAAAGAAAGTCACAACCCTGGCTAATCAACGCAGAGTCGTAACCACTGGTACTAGGAACTTGAAATTTGGGTGGAAGATTGAATTTGTTAAGTACAGTAGTGCTAAGAAGGGATTTTTTGAAATTCGTCCCCTAAGGGGCTATAAGGGGTAAAATGTGTTTTCACGAATTCATCAATATCTCTTAGGCCCGATATAAACTTTGTAGGGTGAATAATTATACCCTTCATATCTTCTGTGTTTGTTGAGTTAGAATTTTCTTTGTTAGCATATAGATGTTTTTTAAAAATATTTAGAAAGGGGTTTAAGGGATTTAGAAACAATTACCCCTAAAGGGGTGAAAAGGGGTAAACTGTGTTTTCACGAATTCCACAATATCTCTTAAGATATCGACTTGGTGTTTGCTTGCATAGGTTTCCAATGCAAATGTTTAAAACACATTTCCGAATTTTTCCCTAATCAACCCTTAAAGGTGCGAATCTGCATTCGGGGTAAATGATAGAACTCCTTGCATCGCCTGTGTTTGTAGAGTTATAGCATTATTTGTTTTTATATAGATGTGTTTTTCAAATCTTTATAAAGGGGTTTTCCAGATTTTTATAAATTCCACCCCTAAAGCGGTAAAAAGGAAAATTGAAAAAATGTAGGAGGGTTAACATTATTATTTTTTTTTTGGCTTTGGGTTCATTTCAGGATAACACGTGCTGGAAGAATTTTTAGAAATTCCACCCTTAAGGGGTGAAATGGGTAAACTATGTTTTCACTAATTTTTCAGTATCTCTTAGAATAAAATAGGAGGATTTCTAAAATTCCACCCCCCAAGTGGTAGAAACGGGTATTCTGCTATAATTTAAGAATACAAGATTAATTTAATAAATACATATACTTTTTATTTTATCTTATTGTTATACTAAAACTATAGTTTTATCAATCTATACAAGGGGAACGAGAATTACATACGCATTTCCAGTAGGTACGTGGAGCATAAAAGAGTTCGAATTTTTTTCTGAAGAATTTGTTTCCTTTTTACCTAGAATATTGTTTTGCAGTCTCTGCCAGTTTAGTGTATTGAGTGAGGGGAAGAGAGAGCATTTAAGATTTAGAAGAAAAAACAAACATTTCTAGCCCTTACGAAGAACGGGCAACTTGCTAGTTATACAGGGTGTAGAAGTGATTTACGAACCATAGGGTTTTCAATGGTAATTTTTTCATATGAAAATATGTGCTTCCCTAATTATTTTAGAGCAAACTTGTAAATAGGTTTTTTGTAGAGCAAACAATTCTGCATCCATTTATGCCGTCATTTTGTTTATTTTACCTCAGAAAATCTAATAATGAAAGAAACTAGAATGATCATTTTTTCAAAAATCAGTGCAAATTGTGAAGTGGTGGTATGCTGGAAGTGGATCAGGTGCTATAAGTGCCATTGTTGCCGCTACATTTGACAGATGCAAACAAATAAGCAGAAAACTAATTTGTTGATGCTTTGAGATGCTTCAATAATTTCGAGGCACCACTGATTTGTCCAAAAATGATAACTTTATTTCTTTAAATTTTCGGTTTTCCGAAATATAAAATGACAAATGCTGGCATAAATGGATACAGACTTTTTTTTCACTACAAAAAACTTCTATACAAGTTTGCTCTAAAATAATTAGGGTAGTAAATATTTTCATATAAAAAAATTACCATGGAAAACCCTATGGTGCGTAAAGCATTTCTACACCCTGTATATAACAGCAATGAGATAACATGAATAACAAAACAGAATGCTCGAGTAAGAAAGAGATGGCCATACGAAAAAATTATTTTAGTAGGCATGTTTAGTTGACAAATGTCATAATTAAATTAAGCGTCAAGCCTTCTCGAATATTTGCTACTATGTTTATCTCTTTCTTACTTAAGTAATACGTGTTATATTCTTGTTCATGTTATCTCATTGCTGTTATATATAATTGTGGCCGCATCGGTATATAAAAATGACGTTATTTCAAAATTATAATCCCAATACTGTAGAAAACCGTAGGGGATTTCCTGATGCCTATCCCTCATATTTACGATACATGTCCAAATAATGTAAATTCGAAAGATTATTTGGAGCATTCTATATTCTAAAAAAATTCGAACGTCAAATTTCGTGATGCCGATCTAAATTTAAAGCGAGTGTTCGAAAAGCAATGACAAGGGGAGCAGATGTGAACTGTTTTACATTTGGCATCAACATGCAAAAACGCTCTTCATAAAAAGGTGTTTTAATTAACATTTCGAGACAAACAATGCTGTTTACGCGGCGGATTTATTTTCAAATGGTAAACAAGGAAACAGTTTATTTTGAACAAATCTCGCGTTTCCGACCTTCGTTTCCGCTGGCACGTGGAAAAGCACGTTCTGGTACCGTCTCAAAAATTCCAGAAGCCTTTTCAGCGACTGGAAGGTTCTGCATCGAACATCGTGTGGAAGTTGGAAGTTTCTAATACCTTTGCTGTAGCTGCCACATTTACCTACATTCAGTTTATTTCCTTTGATCAGAAGCTGTGAAACAAACGGAACTGGTGGAAATGTTTATAATACACGCTTACGCTCTCGGTGTGAAATTCGTAACAATGTTTATGACAGCCTTGATTTAATAAGGTTCTTTTGAAAAAATTAATGCGTTTTTCGCGTAAACACCGTTGTGAATAAATTCCTTAAATTGAAAGGAATTGCCATTGCGTCGGATTTACGTACACATTGACATTTTTTGATTAAATTTTCTGGGAAAATCACAAACGGATCAGTATTATATCTTGAGAATATTAAATTCCTTCTAATTTACTCTTATATTTTTCACCTTGTACGCCTGGAGCTTAATCGCTTTTTCTGATATTAGTTTTGTTTTGGAATAATTACTGCCTGGCTGTAATTTAATTAACTACTGGCATGTTTTTTCCATATTTTTCCATTTTAGGCTTTTTAAACGTGTTAAAATAATATTTTCGCTGGCTGTGTAAATTTATATTTTTATATCTCACAATATTATATTTTAAAACTTTTTTCATATTTTTCCATTACTAAGTTTCCCACAGATGCAATTTATTAGGTTAACATTTATTTTAAGACTTTTTACTCAAAAACTTGGAAAATGTATAATTTATCGTAATATAGAGTAAATGACGATAAGCTTAATTGGAAAATTTATATCAATATAGCACGTACTGTTTTTCATTAATTTTATGAGAGTTCTTATCGACACATTGATATTCATTTTTTACGATACCGTTTAGTCGGTCCCTTTATTATTATACCGTTCTCCCCAAAATTGACGATTATTGTACTGCAAGGTGTTGGTGTTTTTCCACATTCATTCTCGCTGTTTTTTGTACACAAGTGATTTAGTAACGGTAGCTTAGCAATAATTGAAGTTAAAAGCGACAAACACCAATTTATTACCCAACAGATTTCGTAACTTTTATTTGGAGTATAAGGTGTAATTGCCTATTATAAAATCTGTATTTCAAACGCTTTGCTTGTTTGGGGAGCACAGTAACTATAATTAGAAATGTTTCGTTACACACAGATTTACATTTAATACAGTGCGAGCTTAAACGCAAAAGTAATTTTTAATATCTCAATATCTTCCTTATTGTTGTTTTCACACACTTACGATTACAAAATTTGCTAACGAGCAAAGGCAACATATGCAAACAGGCAAACTACTATATAGTAGGTGCGCATCTTTCAGAATATGAAACTATGAAGTAGAAATATGTTCAATAGTCAATATTAGTTATGACAATAGTAATAGTCAATACATTATTAGCTTAAGGCGTTTAAGGAATGCACTAAGGTTAAAGTTTTCACTTGGCAGTGCACTACGAATCCAAATAGAAATTTAATGAGGTAAATCAGTTGTCTTACAATTTTTCATTGTAGAGAAAAAGCGACTAAAAATGCAAAAACGAAATACTGTCGATTGTAGATCTACGGCTATTTTGAAATTCCAGGCATTTCCAGTTGATGTACATGTTCAAACAACAATTTCGTCATTAGAAATTGTAACATTATCTATTTTGTTCAGATTTTGAACTAAAAATCGCATCTTCTTCTTATTCCTCCTCCTCTTCATCAGTCTTTCACCGTCCATTCTGAGAAATAGGTCTCCCCTTGTGTTTTTATTCCATTCTGTTCTTTACTAATTGTACTATTTTTCTCACTTTTTCGTTATTGTTATGTTGTTTTCAATTTTATAGACATTTTATCGCACTTAATTGATGGAAGATGCGATATTTTAGTTCCGGTAGCGGTCGCAACTTACGAATGTACGACACCACCCGTTCCTTCCCGGATTTTCGCAAAAGATCTCGAGGGGATATACTTCTTGGCAGCCCGCAGTATCGTCATTTTTAATCGGTGTTAACAGGGGTGCTAATAAAAACTTTGATTTGCTAACTTACGTTATCGATTCCTCTCGACGCCAACGAAGGATTGTAGATTCTTCTTACTCGCAAAACAATACATTATCGGCCTCTCTCTCGAGCCTCAGCTTAAAATTCCCGTATTTCTGCCGGCCTAACGAACATCTTCGAGGGCACTTCTCCCCCAGGTCGGGATTTCCGATTTTTGCCCATACGGATCAATATCTTCAATGATCTCTCGAGCCCCAGGTCAGAATATTCGAATTTGTGGCGTCCCGACGAACATTTTCCAGGAGCTCTCGTTTTTCAGGTCTGGAGAAAAGTTCTCTGAACTTGATTACTTGAAGCTGTTGTTCTGTCAAATCAGTATTGAGAAAAATATATCGGTTCTGAATAGGTTCTACAGAGCTTGTGGCTTTTGCATGTTTTCTTTCTACAGAGCCATAAAAAATATGACCACTGTCTACACCGTACTTTATAGAACTACATTTGAACTACAATTATCTGTATTATTAGTTCATGTGACTTTGATGCAGTCTAATAAGCTATAAAATATGTAATTTAAGCCAAATTTATAGATTGAATTGATAGGTAACATTAATATAACAATGGGATAAGTTAAACAAGTTTAAAGTGAATTTTAAACTTAAATTGCAATTCTATATCAACAAAAAACATGCTATAGATTAGGCAAGTTTTATTGTTTTCAATGGCTCCCGCGCTCAAGTTTATTTTTAATCACCCTATAGTAGCTAGAGCTTACCTACATACAGTGTGTCCGCGGATTGAGTTCACATAAGGTGTAAATAATAAAAAATATCTGACTTCAAAGCTGATGTTCTAGGAACCGCTCTTGCTTGTTCTCAAACCAAAACTTTGAGAAAATCAATCAAATTAATTAATATACAGGATGTTTTTAGAATCGATTTTTAATAATGGCCAAGAGTAAACTACCTTTATTAGAAGAGATAACAAAAAAAAGCATTAAGAAAAGTTGCTTAGAATTAAGAGTATAATGATAGACTCTCAATTTTCAGACAAGTCGGCTTTCTTTAAATTTTAAGAATATTTTTTGGTTTTTTATATCAACATACTTTTTATCGTGGCTGTAGGAGGAACTCTAACTGGTTCATAGGCTAAGAAGTTAAAAAAATAATGGAGTGCCTCCTACAGCTACGATAAAAGGTATGTTGGAATAAAAAATTTAAAAAAATAAGTAGGCCGATTTGTCTGAAAATTGGGAGTCTCTTATCACTCTTAATTCTAAACAACTTTTCTTAATACTTTTTTTTTATCTCTTCTAATAAAGGTAGATTACTCTTGGTCATTTTTTAAAAATTGATTCTAAAAAACCCTGTATATTAATTAATTTGATTGATTTTCTCAAAATCTTGCTTTGAGAACAAGCAAGAGCGATTCCTAGAATATCAACATCTAACTCGAAAATGTTTTGTCATTTACACCTTATGTGAACTCAATCCGCGGACACACTGTAAGTACAAGTAAATTCAACATTGTAAGTATATAGTGTGTGTTATTCAAGTGTTCGCTTTACGGACGCTGCTCGACCTTCTTCCTCTCCCTCAGCTAGGGCCACGAGTGTTGTCAATAGACCTATTGGATTGGTCAATTATATCTGTTGGCGAGGATCTAGTCCAATGGCGCCCGTATGATAATGATTAATTGATTACATAGTTGCGACGCATTTAAATGGAAACATCCATCTTTTCAGAGTGGACTTGCACCCGTGTCCCTCTGTAGCTAGTTGGATGCACTTCTTGTAAATGTTAGATTGTAACATTATATCATCTACCCTACGTTTTCATCTATCAGTGTTGCCCTTTATTATACTATGTGTTTTGTTGATTTGTCATCTCCTTGCCTAGCAATAGATCCTGCTCGCCTTTATTTGGACACATTTGGATTTACTCCCTTTTCTAATTGCATTTTATTTGCCATTTGTTCTTCTGCAACTATAAATATATTTTAGGCGGTTTTCGTATCGCGAGCCCACTCTTGAGTTACCCATTGCTTTAAGAATGTGCTAGAAGTCAACTGAATTTGGAGCTTTACTACAGTCGATAGAAGCAAGGTGAAATGGGACATTGTACTCGGTAAGCATATCCGCTCATATTAGTGTTCGTTCTGTTTGTATGTGTTCTATTGTGCTTCAACCCTTGCGATAACCTGCCTGTTCTGGATGTTGATAACTATCAAATTTGCTTGTTAATGTATTGGGGATGATTTTAATTGGCAGTTTAAATAGGTGAAGTTTTTAGCATTTGGACAATGATTCTATCTTCGCAGACCGCGTGACCGTTCTTCATATGGAGTAGAGCGCATTTCATCTCCTCCGTTGTGATGCCGAGAAGTTTTTTGTGGAAGTCTTCTACAACAAAGGTATTTTTGTTTTGTCTGATTTGATATTATCATGGGCATTTTTAAGTTGGTGTATCTTCACTCGTCCCTTGGTAAGTTTACTTTAAGATATTTATATTATTATTATGTTCGATTACCCGTTTAATTTGTTTTGTATCTCTTCTTAACTTAGGATATGCCGACGATACTGTCGTTTTTGCAAAAACTAAAGGCAAACTTTCAGCAATACTTGGAAATATTACAAACAAACAAATTTAAAAAAAATAAAGACTACAGCCAACAAATGAATCAAATAAAAAAATTAGGATCGTTGTCCAAAAGGGTCGTTGTCCAGATGTAACGCAATGCAAAATTGTTTTAACAAGCGCTATCACACTTAACATGGAAAAGGAAATAGTCAAAACAATAATATTTCCAGTGATGTTATATGGATCGACATACTGGGCTGTAAAGGCAACACGAGGGAAGGCAGAACAAATTGATCAATATTACTAGAAATTAAAGAACCACAATGACTGTCTCAAATTGCATAAGCATACTGAAATGCTTTGGACATATAACTAGAAAGAATGACAATAACCCAAAAAAACTTATAATTCAATATCGTATGGAACACCTAAGAGCAAGAGGCAGATCCCTAAACCGTCTAACGTACAAAATTCAGGAAACTGTGTGAATGGATTGTTGAACCGTCCGAATCAAGAAGACTGGTGTGAAGATGGCAGCCAGAAGGTAGCATCCAAAAGTTACGCACATTACCGAAGAGCTTATAGGTATTCAAAAAAAATATAGAGAACAAACAAACTGCGCGCTACGCGCACGTGAAATAGGATACGCGAAAAGTCAAGCTCCGATCCGAGCGCTAAGATATGAAAAACAAAACCTAAACAAATATAAACATCTGTGAAGCCGGAACGTGACCACAGACACACATTAAGGAAAATTATATTATAGATTACACTAACACCACATGCAAATCAGTTAAGGAATTATAAGAACCGAATATTGGCCAAATAACCCCCTTCAGAGCTTCAAAACGTGAACAAAGTTTTTTACAACGTCATAGAGAAAGATTGCGGGAAATAGTGAATAGAGCTACTGAACAAGAGTGAAGCCCTAAAATATGATCAAGACTCTTATGATAAGAAGAAAATGAAGGAGAGGAAATGTCCTATCTTATATGTTTTTATCGCTTTATTTAGTTTTGAATATGCTGGTAATTCCCTGTTTGCTATCGATGTTTTACTCTCTTGAGTTTCTTTTATTATTTCTGTATTTTTGTATTTTGTAATTGAACATACATTTTTTGGACACTGGTTTCACACCATTCCTTGTTTTGTTTTCTAGTTCGTTTTTATTTGGTATTTACTTAAACAGATCTTGATATTTACCTGCATTTTGCTTTAATTGTTCTGAGGTTGGGGATTGCTTCTGTCCTATTAGCTTGTTTCGCTTGGTTGTGATATTTCTCTCTGCAGTTGCCTTAATTGATTTAGGATCGGCACATCCTTTATAGTTTTAGAGTCGGGGCTTCTCCACGTCATAATTTTGTTGTTTGTGTTTTTTTTATGGTTGAGTTTTTGCCTCCTCCAGAATCTTTGAGGCTTTATCTTATTAGGTGTGGGATTACAGATCTCGTCCTATCCACCATGGGGTGCTTGTCTTTTTATTTTCAAGCTCGCCATGTTTTGTAGGGGGGGGGGGGGTAGCGATAATCTTCCACGATGGATAAAATGGTTGGAAGATGTCTGTATTCGCAGTCATGGAAAACTTATGCTATGTTGTAGTTTCGGGCCGCCCCGGGTATTTAATTTCCCCGGTACCACCCATATCTGGGAGGAATTTATTCGCCGCCTGAAGATCCCAGCAAAGCCACATGGGTAAGCATAGTATTGGAAAACTTAATTCAGTCTAGTAAGCGTTATTTTGCTTTTTTCTAACATAATGGTTTCGTATCCAATTTTAAAAAGCAAATGGGACTTCGCCGAGCTCAGATTTGAACCTGTTTGTCTAAAGTCTTCGAATATTGCACTTAAGAAAGTGATTCAAAGAACGTAGTTTGTTGATTGAGAGGACCAGGTTAATATGTTTAGTAGTTATTGAAGGGTTGAAGGCTTATTGATGGGATATTTAAAGCAGTTAGGGTTGGAGTAAATTGTGTGAGCAAGGAAGCCAGGCAAAAACCTCTTGTTAGCAGTTATAGCCTACGCTAACTCGCATAGAAATGAACACAGCGGATGTTAAAACTGTATTAAAATTAGAAACATAAAAATTTCGTATTTATACACTGTTACTTTTGGCATCGCTTGAATCATGCTGCCTTGCTGACCTATCTATGCCTATGTATGCCATATGTCCTGGGGGTGGACGGGCGACCCAGTTGTTCGTATCAGTTTGATTTTCCAGTTAAACTGTGTTAATCTGGAAATTAAACCTTAGAATTCTCATAATCTGGGAATCAAGTGGAAATAGTGTAGTATTGTACGACATACTGATATATTGTGTGTGTGAGTACTATAATGTATGCGGCGGCACGGATTGGATAAAAATTCCTGGAAAGCCATTAATTTTCCGTAAACATTCCTCGGTAGAAATTAATAAATTTCATGAATTGGCCAACAACAATGGCTGCGAATTTTCCACTCCCAGAAAACTACCGAAATTTGGAAACGCAGCTTGTTCGGTTCCCATTTTATGACTAAATTCCCCCGGAATTACATACAAAGTGCATTATTCCGTGCGGGAAGCCATTAAATTTTAATAGTACAAGGGGCCAATTTCCTGGTAATCGAAATTCACGTGAAACTGTAACTCTGTATCCTTTAATTTCCATTAGCGGTTATGCATTGTGATAGTTAAGATACACACAGGCGACAAATTTCGAAGGCGGTTGGGGAAACGGGAAGAAGGAAGTTTCCTATTCTAGATAAATATGCGCCACGCCCGCGGTTAAATCCGCTGATCCTTGAAGGAGCAAACAACAAAAAATAGCCTTTCGCCGAAATGTAAAAAAATGGTAGCATTGTTCCAAGACTGTCTATAGGACAAGTTTTTAGCGCTCTTCAGCTTGGATGTAACTGGACATTTTACGCACAAAAACTCAAGGATGACAGGAAGACTTTCGTTTGCTTCGTCGCAAGCCTATTTGTTCTAAAATTTTAATTAAGAGGAAGCTACGCTATTGTGAGTTGATTAGCGTGCTATTTATAATAAACTGGCTGGCTTCGGCTGCAAAATATGACACAATTAAAGGACTGGCTATAATTACTGCCGTAAAATGTAGACTTGTCTTAAACCAATTAGTAGAACACATTTTATGCTCGAAAGCCGGCCAGATAAGCTGGATAGGACAATGGACTATAACTCAGAAGCTAAATGCACAATACGAACATATGATAATCTCATTAAGCCTAATTTATATTCAAATGCGCCCTAACCGCAATAAAATTGCTCCAAGGGCCGGATTAGGCACATTAGGCCGACCTCCTACGAAATGCGAGTCTTACTTTAGGATTAACCTAATTTCTGTAACATCATTGAGCTCCTTTATTGTTTATACAACTAGTAAATTAATTCTAAAAACGCTTCTCTGCATTTATTGATATTAAATAGGCAAGTACAGATATATGGTTTGTTTAGAACTAAGATAAAAGATAATCCAGGAGCATAAAACTATCCGACTGAAAGAACCAGCTAAAGTTGGCTCATTAAAGTTTATCAATATTACTATTTTCGCAAATATTCCGCCACTCTAAATAGTGTAAAATAACAAATGCTACACTATGATAAAGTTTTACTGAACCAGCTAAAGACTATGCGAAATACCGTATCAAGCTTGGGCGTCTGCCTTTTGTAAAGATTTCTTTGCCGAACTTGAGGTAATACCATTTGCGGGACAGGCGTTAAATCAGAAATTCTCAACAGTATTGTAAACAAGTATTGTTTTATACACACCAGTAAAATTACATTATTCAACTAAAACCATATTCTGCTGATATAACAGCATAAATAGCTAGTACTGCATGTAACTTTATTTGTATTGTCATGTATACAATTTTTTCTGTATGTACAACTGTTACCACTCTACCAAATATGTGCGTGTTTCTTTCTCTCACCAATATAGTTTTTGATAAATATGCTGCAACTACGAATTAGAAACTTGTTGGGGGACAATATACTCGTAGTAAAGTCCAGACCTCCTTTCACAAGACTATTCCGAAAGAAAGTTCGGCACGGCTGTTAGCATAAAAACAATAAAACAAGACATTTTAATCAGACAAATATCATAATCAATACCGAATCAAATCAATGGTAAAATAAAAACTACGTGCTGATATGGTATTAGAATTATGATGTAAAGTCAACTTTATGTATTAAAATGATTCCTTATCAAAATTGTTTTCCTCATATAAAAACTTACATCCTGAACATCAAATGATTTAATATTTACAAATAATAATCATTGATTACAATTTAAATTTAAAAAAATATATATTCAGGACTTAATAAATTTAATCTAATTGATTTCTGTTCTGTTTCATTTGCCGATACGGTAGACTTGGTGAGTGACAGTTGTGAAATCTGATGGTGTAGTTAACCTCACTTATTAGCAAACAAACAGCACTTTGTCAACAAATATCAGCGCTTCCTAGGTAAATATTTTTCGTTTATTCTTAGATACGACTGTTTAGCTTTTTAATATTGCTTTCTAGACGGACTTGGATCTGATTTTCTTTAACTTTTGATTATCAACTTGTTGCTCGTATGAGGCCTCGAAAGAGCTACGGAACTTCAAAGGATACACTGCAATATTCCTATCACTCGTATAAGATTTCCCGATGCTGGCTTTCTCACAATCAAGTTAGTGTAGAAAAATAAAATTTATATAGTTTATTCTTGCCGAAACGTACACTGCATTTAATAATTTAACTTTTAGAAACGTTTTTATAATGCGTGTATTCCTTGCAAGTCTGGGAAGGAAAATAAACAACTCCATTATTGCACGAAATCTGACATTACTAATAATATTTGACATAAACACCAACTTAAAATTTTCTTTTCCATAGCTTATACTCTAATTTTCCATAAAACAGCGTTGTATTTATAAATTAAAGGTTATTTGGCTCTTTTTGATATATCGTCATCTCTTCGTAATGCACTTTAACGCTATTCGTAAATTAATACAATTAAATGAATTTCTTCGTTTTAGGACCCTAAACTCCAGATCTAGATTTTCAATTTTCACATGCACACAACCTTTTTCTTCTTATTTGTAATAAATTTTGAAGTTAACATTATTTCATAAATTTCAACTTAATTATCTTCTTTAACTGCACTTCCGCATAACCTTCTTGTTTTTGGCTGCTACCCTGCATAACTGGCTAGTTTAGCTTCCCAAAACTGCTTGTCAAATATTCTTGCTTTTACAGGTTCTATATTTGCCTGTTCAGGGCCTTGCTGTTCCGTCAGGCTACCCACCGATATTATGAGAACAAACAGAAAATAAAGTGGCTAAATCGTCACTTTTTGATAAAGGTAAATGAAATTCTGTGTAAATCCATTTCCATTTTGAATTAACGGTCCCAATGTATATTTTAACGTAACGTTTATGTAAGTGAAGTTGTTAAGTGTTTCATAAATTTTGCCGCTTCGCTTGTAGTTGTGCGTTGTACTATGCGCATTTCAGAACTCTTGGAGCTTACCTTCCCCGCGCCACTTACGTTCCGTCTGTCAGCGAGACAGCACGCGAACCGGTCCACTCCGAGAAACGCTAATTCTTTGTTTAAATGTTCAATGTTTGTGTGCTAATTTATTGCGAATAAATTACCTACTTTGCTTTCAACGAGTGTATAATTTAGTGAAGAATAAATCAATACAGTCCATTACAGTCCAAGGCGAGCTAGCAACCAGGAATTTTCCAAACATAACGGAAAACTGGGAGGCTCCCCCACAGAAGTATTTTCTGAACCAACAATTACATACAGGGAGGCTATCCCTAACTTTTAATAGTTCCTATATTTGTTCATGTGAGGTGAAGACATCCAATACATGTGCTGAAGCACAGAGCCGTTGCAATAGACAAACATACACACACATGCTCCCACACACACACGCGCGCGCACACACACATATACCGATGGGGCCACAATTATATATAACAGCAATGAGATAACATGAACAACAAAATAAAATGCTTGAGTAAGAAAGAGATGACCATACAACAAAATTATTGTAGTAGGCACAATTAGTTGACATATGTCATAATTAAAGTAAGCTTCAAGCCTACTCGTATATTTGCTACTATGTTTATCTCTTTCTTACTCAAGCAATATGTGTTATCTTCTTATTCATGTTATCTCATTGCTGTTATATATAATTGTGGCCCCATCGGTATATTGCAATGGCTTTTGGTGCGCAAAAAAATGATTACCTACTCTATTATTTATTTCGATTAATAAAAAAGATAATCTAGTTGTGTCATCCTCCTACTGCATCACGTCTCGGGCGATAAAAGTTGCGGTGATATCCCCTCAAATTATTTATTTATGTATTTTTTACACATAAAAAGATGCTTAGCTGAATAACCTCACTTATACACAGTACCTATGTTAAAAAATGTTCGACTGGGCCGAAATGTTGCTATTAACCCAAGATTTACACTTGCCTTACCTGTAATTACTTAGCTTATCTTTCAAAGTGCGATGTTCAAGGTCTTGGAATACCACAAACAGCTCTTATGATTTTATATAAGGACTTTTCTTTTAATATTAAAACTTGCATGAGACTTGAAATGGATTCTTTATTTTAATTTCAGGATCATTGAAATGTGCACAAATTGTTACGTTTACGTCACCTGGACAACAATTTACTTTCAAACGCGGGTCCCTAGAGGTTACTGAAATCGAAGCATAATTGTTTTTCTTACTTTGATAGAATTTTAGTCTTAAATAAGCTATTACATGAAACAACGGCATTTACAAATTCGCGGACTAGGCAGCATAGAAAAAGTAATAAACGAAAATCCTACGTACGGTCCCGTATTTTTATTATGGTGTCCCCACAAACTTAGTGCGACGACGCCAAGACGGTTGCTTTCTCAGTTTCCGGAAAGGGCTGCCACTCAGTGTCCTGTGGGTTGCCCATACCTAGGAAAGCTTCATACACTTGGATATTACGGTGAGTTTCATGTCGAATTACCAATTACACTCACGTAAAATGAAACCAACCACTTAACAAACAGCTTTTTAATGTTGATGATACGTGTCTCGTACAAAAAATGTTACAGCTTACATCACATTTACTTATTTATTGGTGTTTTCAATTTGACAAGAGAATTTCAAAAGTTGACTGTAAAGTTAAGAAGTTAAATTAGAAGTACAAACCAAAGTTAAAATCGAACTGACGCTAAAAGATCGCCAAAAGTTTCTTTTCCAAAGTTCACCCCCACACGTATTTCATTTTTGTAAACAATGGCCTACTTGGCTCCCAATTACGTCAGGCCGTACCTGATTTCAATCCGTAATTACATTTGCAAAGAAATGCCGGTAGTAAAGGAATTATTTGAGTAAAGAATAATAATAATTAATAATAATAATAATATTTATTCCTTATGTAAATACATAATAAACAGTATATCAATTGAGAACATGTACGAAACGTCGTCATCTTAGTTTAATACGATACAAAACAACTAAACCTCATATTACGATAAAGAAAAATGAATAATAATATATGTACAATAGAACACAATCACACAATAACATATATAATACGAAGTATAAAACAAAAGAATGAGATACAATACGAATTAATACTTGTTCTTCAAAAATAATTTTAATTCTCTTTTAAACTTAATAATATTTGTGCAGTGTTTAATTTCTGCTGGCAAGTTGTAGAAAATTTGTAGCCCTTTATAAAAAATAGATCTTTGCGAACTGGTTCTTGAATATAAGGGCAGTCTAAAATGACTACGCCTTCTTAATTGCCTATGATGCACATCTGAATTTAATTGCACCAATTCATTTAGATAGTTCGGAAGCAAACCCTTTTTTACTTCCTTTTACAATAAAGGAAGTATTGGATTCACCCCAAAAATTTGAAATTGAGTTTTCAACAGATCTTCACGTTTTAGAGTCCCCTGAACCCAAAAAACATATTTTTTTTCATTGGTCTGTCTGTGTGTCTATCTGTGTGTCTGTCTGTGTGTCTGTCTGTATGTCTGTGTGTCTGTCTGCCTATGAATAGAAGATCTCAAAAACGAAAAGAAGTATGGCGTTGAAACTTCATATATAAGTTTTGTGTACTATGTAGATGCGACAGCAAGCTTTCGAAGAAAATCGCATAACCGGAAGTAGATGTTTACTTTTGTGATTTTTCAGTTTTTTTTCGATTTTTTAAAAAACGGCTCAAACGATTTTTTTTAAACTTCACATTTTTATTACATTTTTAATGTGTATTCATGTGAGATAGGTGATTTTCCAGTTGAATACTTCTAAAATGGGTTTCTTTTGTTTTTTTTTTCAATTTTTTTTATTAACTCCTATTTTAAATAGAACACCCTGTATATTATTACATTTTTGAATTCAGCTTAAAATTCTAGAGAAAATTTGTCTCTTCACCTAACGCTCTATTTTGTACCGTTTTTGTAGAATTTGTAATTTTTGAAAAATTTTGACAAATGCTTAAAAATTTAAAATAAAATTTTTGGCTAATTATAAGATCACTGTAAAAGGAAGTTGTGTTAGTTTATAAATCAGTACCATAGAATTGAAGTCTTACACGTTGCTTGATTGATTGAAACTGCAGCGCTTCCAACATTATTTTCTCACTAGTTCTTTTGCTACATTTTAAAATGGACCTTATCGCTTTATTTTGCTGATCTTGGAGAACTTTCAAATCTGTTTCGGTGTTGTGGAAAAGCATTGTTGAGCAATAGTCTATGTGCGGAGCTATTATTGTCTTGTAAACTGTAATCATTGAGTACGGTGTCATTTTTTTCCTTAACCTTTGCATCACACCAATTTTTTTTTGCCACTTTTTTACCACGAAGTTTAGTGTTCCTTTGAAATTTAATTTATCGTCGATTATGACCGCAAGATATTTTAGGTTTTGCACTTTCTCGATTATAGAGCCTTCAATTTTTAGGTTATCGTAACGTTCAACTTTATTTGGGCTAATTAGCATCCACTTTGTTTTTTCTGCGTTTAATTTTAGTTTATTCACTTTCAACCACATATTTATGTTTTCCAGGTCTGAATTTAATTTTTGAATAGCTAATGCAGTGTCGCTTTCCGTAACGGCTAACAACGTGTCGTCTGCGAATAGGATTGTTTCGCTAAATTGGAGTACGGTGGTTATATCGTTGACGTACAGTGAAAAAAGCAACCCACCCAGCACCGCCCCTTGTGGAACCCCAATTTTATTTTCTACTAACTACGAATAAACATTTCCAAATTTCGTACTTTGGGTTCTTCCCGCGAGGTAACTTTCGAACCACTGCCTTTCCGTGCCAACTATTACCAATTTTTCCAATTTTCTTATCAATAAACTTCTGTCGATTGTCTCAAACGCCCTCTTTAGGTCTATGAAAACTGCCGCTGTTATTCTTTTTTCATCCATTCTTGATTTCCATTTCGCTATAGTTAGGTTTAGTGCAGTTTCGCATGAATAACATTTTCTAAAACCTGACTGTTGGTTTATAATAATGTAATTTTTTTCTATATATGACGTTAATTGTTCTTTCATTGCAATTTCCAATATCTTTTCTATCACTGGCAACATATTTATCGGGCGAAAATCATTACATTTATTTGAGTTCGTTACTTTGGGGATTGGTATCACTTGACTAGTTCTCCAACAGTTTGGAAATATTCCTTGTGTCAACGATGTATTTATAATATTTACTATGGGGACTCCAATAATCTAGTAGCAGTCCTTTAATACTTTTGCGTTGACGTTCTTTATCCCAGCTTTTGTTTTTATAAATGATAAATATTCTTCGGCTTTCTTATATGAAATTTCTTTGAACGAGAACATTGTATTTATTTGTTGATTAGTATAGTATATTGGAGGATCCGTAGTTGGTATGCTTTCATTTATTTGTTGGATGCTGCTGATAAAATAGTTATTAAAATTATTTGCCACCTCTCTTTTATTAGTAATTAGTTGGCCATGGAAATCTATCACGTTAGGTGTCTTGCTCATCTGCTTTAGCATCTGTTTCAAAACAGGCCACATTTTGTCTGGCTGATTTCTTGTTGTCCGGCTGAGGTAAAGGGCAGAGCTCGTTTTTCATAGATTGGAGTCGATAAGCCAAAAATAAGAGGTTTGTGCAAAATTAAAGCCAAACCAAATAAATAGAACTGTCACAGAAAGGTTTATAATATGTGCGTGTTAAATAAAGCGTAGATGTCAGAATAATTAAATAGGATATGTTTATGAGCATTTTAAATAAAGGTAAAAGAAGCAGAATTATTATAATACGTTGCAAAGAGCATAAACCAGGCAGAACATGGCAATTGTAATATTAGACAGCAATATTTAATAATCTGGTAAAAGTAGACAGTGGTTAAAAAATGCAAGAAAAGGACACACCCAAATAAGAAGAAAAGTGAGTGAAATGTAGACAGGAAATTCAGAAACCAATAAACAGGATGTGAAACAAAATTGGTGAAAAACAAGTCAGTGTAATTACGCGAGTGATAAAGACAATTTAAATAAAACAAAGTGTAGTGGCGCTGTGAGACAATTTAAAACCGAATTGAAAGGACAATAATTTATAAATAGTATTTTTGTAAAACATTTTAATTATAAGAAATATTAGTTTAAGAAATTGTTGTATTGAACTTGGTCTACATCCGTTTTTTGTATTCTAGATAGGGAATTGTTAATAACGACCAATAAGCAGAAACAATTGAATAAAAATAACTTATTGACACAGATTTTGATCTCTGGTTTAAATCAAGTTTTTATATGGTTAGATTTGTTTTAAATTAATAAAAAGTACACCATTGTGTTGGTAATTTACCCGTGTGTCAGTGGAAGTGTGGATTTTAATTTCTCTCGAAAAAAAATATTTTCTCAGATACCACATTCCGAGGATCCGTCCGAGGCCAGCCCAAGACTATGATATTCAATCACGGATACATTCGAGTTCCTGAACCCGGGATTTTAATGGCAGCCCATCCGCACAGCGTGTAGGAGGACCCCACAGCAGCCGTAACATCGCAGGACCCCGCATCCGGTAGAAACCATCTGGAGTCACTGTCCGAGCAGTTATCGCAGCACTGCAGAGAGCTAAGGTTACCTTTTCTACCAAAATACCGGCGTTAGAAACCGGGAAGTTATGAAATGAACGAGAGGACGTCTTACTGAAGGAAGATCCAAGCAGATTAAAAGTTTTAAGCATCCATTGAAAGCAATTTATCCAACATTAGCAAAAAAAGTCCAGATTTGAGATTAGAAATAACAGTTGCATGTTGGCGTCTTTTAACAAGCAAGGGGAGGTTTTGCGTAAAACAAAAGATAGAGTGACGCCGTTGAAGGCGCGAGTATTTAAAATTACCTGATCGAATGCTTATAAAACTCCTTTTGTAAAATTAATTCACAAACACGAAACGCAACTAAATTAAACCGATTTGTGTAATACATTGATAACCCAGTAAAGTACCTACCGCGCGAATGAACTAAATTCACAGCCCAGTGGCGTATCACACGAATTTTCAAATTAACGTATCAGGGAACCCAGCTTTGAGATATGAGTTATTTTCTTGCCTACCGAGCTAGCTTTTGTAATATTAAATTGCAGGTGAATGACGAACCCAGTAAATACTGAATTACTTTTAATCGGTCTAAAAAATTTAACCAATAATTAAAAAGTTGTTTTAGGCTCCTACTAAGAATTACATTTTATTATAATATCATAATTACATCAAACAGAAAGTACCAGCATCATTACAGACTTAATGGCAGGCCCAACGTGGAGCTGTCATTACCATTACAATATGTCCTTGACATGCTTTTGCATCAAATCCGTTGGAAGCTCTCGGCACCATCTATCTGCTGATGCTTTTGCCCCTGCTATATATCGCTGTCAGGGCAATAACCTCCAGACTTTACGTCATCGCTGTCCATATGCTTTTGTCACCGTGATCATAGTTTCGACCTAGTGACCCAGATATGTAATTTAGTTACACGGCTCTAGTGTTGGTACTTTCTGGCTTTCAACGTGGTTATGAGATTCCAGGAAGGTTCACCTGTGCTTGTAAACCGCTCTGATTTGCTGCGATGTGTTCCAATGCCTTTGAATAAAAAGCCACCTGTATTTCAGCTTGCTGCAAAACTGTGTCGACCCAAATTACTGCTTCGGAACTGTGCCCTGTGCTTCCTTCAGGTTTCTGGGTCCCATCAGCGTTTCGAATACGTGTTGCACCACCTGCAGATATCTTTACCAGTGTGTTGCGATGATGAGGGGTTGGAAAACAAATCTCGGACCGAATCGTCCACCGATCACACATGTTCGCACTTTGACACTGCGCAGACCGTTCCGCAAAGAATTACTTTGCCATATTTACGTACATTCATAATTTCGAATGTTCGTTGGTTTTTAAAATTCATTTAAGACTACAGCTTATTGCTGTACATTAATAATAATAATAATAATGGTGAGGTACTAACACCCCATGAAGGAGCTTGGCCTGCAAGGCAGAAGGTCAGAGCTTCCGTATCCTCGCTTTCACACCCAGCTGTCGCGTGTCAAATTCATGACACGTGGTGATGTGGTAAGCATCACGCATTAGACAACTGCATTATTACCCCTTATTCTTTCGAACGCAGGTCCCCAATTATTTAAAGAGCGACTGGGTAGGCCGCCCGCCAGGCATCGATCTGGGATTTAAACTCCAGACTTCTGCACCGCAATCCGATGCTCTAACTATTGAGCTACGCTGGCGCGCTGTACATTAATATAATTTATAAAAATTTAACCCTTTGGACTTGTAAAATATTAAATTGACGTATTTGTTTATGACTATAGACATTTAAATTAATTTTAGAATTCTTTTCAGATTGCAGCCTCTACTAGTCATGTTCTAATTCACCAATTATTTTTATTAATTTAAAACATAAGGAATATGTCACATCGTAGTTTTGTCTGCGAAATTAAAGTGTAAGACTGTAATAATTTGGGCCCTGTTAATAACATAGCAATATAGGGTGTTTGTAAATCGCTAGACAGCTCATAATTTCGTTAATAATAGCCATAGCGAAAAAACTTTCTTTTGCTTTAAATGCCAGTATGCAGCTTACAAATCGTCATAAAGCAATG
The DNA here is from genome assembly GCA_940337035.1 of Agriotes lineatus. Taxonomy (NCBI): domain Eukaryota; kingdom Metazoa; phylum Arthropoda; class Insecta; order Coleoptera; family Elateridae; genus Agriotes; species Agriotes lineatus. The sequence goes on from OW679200.1 coordinate 145,352,985, forward strand.
TAAACTACTGCTTACTATTTTTGCGTAGTGTTACACGATTTTGGCTTTTTTTAAATAGAACACCCCGTATATTTTTAAATATTTGAAATTTGAAATCAGCGCAAAATATTCGTTATGATAGCATACTTAAACCAACATTTTTGGAACTTATTATTTTTGAAAATACAAAATAATATTTAGCCACATTAGGACATGACAAATCACTAACCATTCAACAAGAAATTCAAGACAAACTTCACTTTTGCTCTAAAAGTTCCTCATCGTCGAATTATGGCACCAAACGTACTAAAACAATTGAAAACTAGTTTTTTTAATGGACGAATATGAGTTTCATTACACAACTGTAAACTACAAGAAAAGAGCTTTTCAACGATGTACCATATACGTCATTTCGTTCAATAATAGCTTTTAAAAATAAAAAATTCGTAAAATATTCAAAAATAATTGTATAAGAATCTCCGTTCAGGTTACGGAAGAAAAGTTATACATGTAATAATCTAAGCTCTATCTTTAAACGTCTATTTACTTTAAAATATCCCCTTTGTAAGTTATAGGTAGTATAAAAATTGTAGAAAACAAGAAGATTTGTTTTTATTTGTTTTCTATAATCGATTTTTAATTAAATGAATTTGTGTGACCTCTAACATCATAAACCGGATTTACTAAGCTATTACAGTATATTTGCATTTATAAATATTTAGTTTGTTTACCACTATAAGAATTAGCATAAAACATATTGTTGAAGTAAAATTAGCAAATTACATAAACCAAGTTAACTGATATTTTCCGTCATTAAGAATTATGAATTAAACCTTAGTCTATTAGTTATGTTTTGAACTTTAAGATACATTCCATTTCTATCCACCTATTTAAAAATCTTAGTATTACACCCTTCCCATTCTTTCGTGGTAATTGGTGCTACATTACGTACGCGTTTCGGAACTCTCCTTACAGTCAATGGTCTCCAGAGCTTCTGATAATTTATACCCCTATTTTCCTATCTTTGGTTTAGTCTCTTTATGTTTGACTTCTCTGTTTATCCAGGCATATGCCTTCTTATCGTACTGTCATATGTTCTGAGCCAATTATCATACAGATCCTTTTCAGTTTTACTATTTTTCCAAGTTACCTGGACCACCATTTACGCTGTTTTCTATTTTCGGTTTTTTCTTCTAACGCCTCAGCCGAGATTTGTAGACGCAGTACCGCGTCTACTTAGCATTCGGTAGGTTATGGGTTTAATTCCCGTGGCAGTGTCTTGATTCAGGTTTTCAGTAGTCAGGAGAGTACCACCCCACATTTCGTTCACCCATTGCAATTTCCATTTTTGGGCGAAGCGGGATGCAAAGGCGAATAGAAACGAAAACTAGAATGCGATAATAGACAGAGAGAATATAGCAGCACAGGAAATAAGAAGAAAAGTTCCAAATAAGGTGAAAAATTGTAAAGCATAAATGCCCAAAGACATCCTAATAGAGATATTCAATAGATGCATGAGGGAACGAAGCATAAGTGGAATCAATTTTTGGGTCATCTTTCATATCTCATCCTTCCCAGCGAAGGAAATGAGAAACGCCTCGTATAACATGAGACCATTTTCTAATATTTTACTGTGTAAGCCTTGCGATGCCGTCTCATGCTTCATTTGTAACAGAAATAGTAAACGGTTAACCAGTTAACCTGACCACATGCACATGCCCTGTGTGGCGATTATATCGAAGACTGTAATTGTAAACGATCGACAATATTATTAATTCTTTGCGTTCGAAGAGGCTTTTTTGAAGACTTTATCCACGAGTCAACTTTACTTCTAGTTCTGTTTAAATGCTAATTGAGGCTTTCCATTTAGGGTCTTTATTACTTCGCTTGATTAGTACCACACGCTCTCATCAAGTCATGCATCTTGCGTATATGGTCAGTGTACCATTCGTGCACTGATTTTATTATATCTAGTAATATGCCACCAATTTTTTTTCCTAGGTCTGTTTTGCAAATATCGGCCCGGTACAATTAACGCAAAAACCGTCGCGAATTGTATTATTTGTCCAAACCTCAATTTATTTTGAATCTCTATGTTGAGGTACCTCACGCTTAAGATTAATGCGTCGTAGCTAAATTGAGTTTCTGTTTTGTATTCTCATCGCTTTATTTAGATGGCACTATAAGTTAGTCGAGATTGCTATTAGTATAAACCCGTTGTTGTTTCCTTTAGTGTGTGACGTTTACTACCCTACAAATTGCAGATCGCACCAGGTGGGGTAAGGGCCCAATGATGCGCAAGTTCGCGCAATTCCGCTCGTCTGCCCTACTTTTGTTCTCCTACTGTTTGTCCCACCTTGGTTACCCCAGATGAACGACGTGGAATTAGGTATTAAGGTAAGGTATAAGAGAACGATGTCCGGACAGTCTTCAAATTTCATTTATAAGTATTTAGGTATTTAATTTAGTACGAGTTAGCTTGCTGGATTTTTTTTATATCCTTTGGGATTTTAGTCGTGTAGCTGATGTTTGTCGTTTGCCATCAGCTATGCGTATTGTGTTGGGTTTTTTTTCAATATCCATTTCGCTAACGCGGATTTCGATCCGCAAGTGAGTCTCATTCCCTGTTTCGTTTTGATTTTGGGCGTGCTTTAGAATTGAAGACGATTTCTTTCGCTCATTTAGAGTGTCGGCTTCTGCCGGATTTCTGGAACCCGATATTTTTACAAGTCATTGTGCCTTTCGTTTTATTTTCTATTTTTTTTCTTGTTTTCGTTTCGCGTTTGAGCATTGCTCATTGAAGAAAATTTCGGTGAAATCTTTTTTTAGTAGGGGGACAGTTGTTACGGGGAAAAAGTCATTTAAGTATTTACCTATTTAATTGCTTTATCTTTGATAAATTAAATAGTATCTACCATCTAATTAAACTAAAGTCAAGTTTAATATTTCAATGTATTAGTTTTCCTAAATAATTCGACGCTATTTCCTGTAACATTTCAAGCATTCTGGTTGCCTACCTTGGATTTATCAAGGTTTTTAAAATTTTTGGGCTGCAGTTTATCTTTTTCGGTTGTTTGCCAATTTGTGCTGAATCAGGAACGATGGCAAAGTGGCCTACATTTGTGAAGTCAATTGTACCATTTTTATTTGAGATTTTTCGCTACCATTCTACATTGAGGATTCACTTTAGTGTTGCGATGAGGAATTCATGGAGTTCCTGAAAGAGATTTTTTCGTAAATTCTCAAAATCAGACAAATCGGCAACTCAAGGTTGCAACTTGGAACGGCTGTTCTAACCTATCGCAGACACCTGCATTCCGTTGTGGCTTATCGACATGGTGGCCAGCTTCTGATGTGCCTGTTTTCTAGCTGGTGATCAGCAACAGGTTTGCCCTGTTTTCTAGCTGGTGATCAGCAACAGGTTTGCTTTGAACTAACCTATGTTGTGTCTTCTGGAATTGGGCCAGATTATTGCTGCGACCTCGACATAACCTGCAATATGGGATGTGGATATGTAATGTGTAATAGTGTTTTACGTTAGTTTTATTAGTATTTGTCAAATACCACACTGGTTCCTTGACTACACAAATGCAGTAAAATACAGGACTTACTTACATAGAGCAGTTCATTTTGCAATTATTTTGAATCATTTAGATGGTACTGTTTAAACTGTTTACCTTGCGATGATTTTGTCAATGTCAAATGTAATGAAATTTTGGGATGTGTCCCTATGTACCATTCAAGTTATTATTATTTTGCATGTTGTATTTGAAATTTAAGGTTTGGCAATTTCACGTCACCGAACATCGTGGTTGAATTAAACTTAATTATTCCTCTATTGCAAGATATTGCGTTAATAGTTACCGAATACCCTACCGATAATGCAAATTGGCAATTTTACAGTCAACTTGTATTTTTTTCATACCACTTATTTATATTAAATATTCATAACCGGATTAAGGACTTTTAAGGCCGCTTTCGTAATACTGTGATATTTGATCATGATTGTCGTGTTTATCGTTTTGCTTTATATATGTACTGCCGAATACTTTTGAGTGATATTATACTGCTCTGATATTTATGCATGCGAATTTTATTTGTGCCTTTGCCGCCTTCTTTATTTTTCAGAGATTGGTTAGTAGCGCGCTCGATGTATACTTTTTTTTATTAGCAAGGTGCTGGGTTACTAGCTAATTGGCGCCCATTTTTTTCCAGCTTAAGATTAAAGTCTGTTGTTTAAATGACGACCAGCTCCGGTTGTGAAGTCGGATATCTTTCCTCCTATTAGAGTCAGAGTGACCTAACAAGCCACAGCCCCTTTTATATTTTTGTCGAGCTGTACCCTAGAAAACCCGTAAGCTCTAGAGGGCTTAAAGCCCTCAAAACCGTCCCCAGATTTGCTTTATCTTTACCTTCAGAGCCAGCGTCATTCAGCGAGATGGGCGTTGAAAGTGTCTACTTGAGTTTCATTTTGCGAAACGAGCTATTACCAGAAAATAAGTTCTGCATCTAAATTTGTTCTTAGCAATGCTACTGGCTAGAGTACCTGCTAATCCCGAACCTCAGTATATAGGTTAGTAAAACTGCTTAGTTTATACCTTACCCCAAAGATATTCCCTGATAAACCGAACCTCTGGATTTTAGAGCGCCTGGAGTTATAAGGTGATGGGCTTAGTTTTTCCTAGTACCTGGATTAGTAAAATTTCCTAGTCTATACCGCAGTCTAGAGATCGTACCTGATAAAGCTCACTTCTGGGTTGTAGAACGTCTAGAGCTATTATATGACGGGATCAGATATTTATCTCCTGATAATCAATTTTCAAACCCACTTTCAAATTCCTAGCGATTTACGTCGACTAGAGCGGCCTGTGAAGTTGTTCGAACCTGTTAGAAGTTGTCTCAAGTCCAGCTCGTTGCTCGGCGAAGGCATTGGTCTCTTGTTCCCGCTTTCTGCACAGCAGAACACTGCGTTTACTTTAAGCAGATATTAACCAGCCTTTAAACCGCAGTTTTGACTTCAACGCAACGTTAGTCACAGTTAATAATTTTCACATATACAAATTAATGCTCAAATATATACAAAATAAATACAGTGCGCGATTAGTAACGAACGCGCTAACAGTGAAATCTTGGGTGTCAAGCTTGTGGAACGAGCAAATAACGAAAGACTCTTTTCTTGTCCCCAATCGTGTTTATATTTACTTCTGTCAGATTGCGTCAGCCTACAATTTATAGACCCCTTACTCGGTGGATTGGAATCCCCGTCATTAAAAATGCTGTCATTATGTCTCCAAGGACTTTGCGTCGGCAAAGAGATTTATGGCCCTACAACTCGTCTACCCGGTAATTTAGGCCTTCATCCATTCTTATGATTGCGTCAACGGAGTCACTGCGTCTTGGAGGGTTTTATGGTCTTCACCATTGGTCAACATCTGTTTGGTGAGATGAGGATCCTTGCGGCTTGTGTTCTACATCCCTGCGGTGTCAAAATACTACGAAGAGCGTTAGTTTGTCGCACTTGTGTTGATTGTCGCGCATACTGACTATGCGTCGGCGGAGCTTGTTAATTACTCGTGACCCTTTTCACATTGTGTTTACAGAGACTGTCAATCACTTGCGCCCCTTACCGATTTCCATTTCTATTTCTGCTAGCATATGACGATCAGCAAATTAACCAGAAGTTTGTAAAATTAAAGTTATACCTATGTTATTTTATTTAGTGCAATTTACTTATATAGATTGCTACAGAACTTTAACACTTCACGGTATAATAAGGTAAATAAAGGATTACATATTGTAATGATGCCCTCTACTTAAAAGGCTTTTTCAATAAAAATAATAATTAGGGCAAATCACCACAATTGACAAATTAAATAGAATAGTTTTAATAAAGAATTTCTGTGTAATCTCAGGGTTAATCCAAATGATGTTATAATTAATATTTGCAAAATAAATGGTTTATTGTTCTTCCTATTTTATTCATTGCAATCAAATTAAATAAAGCTCCGTTACACTTGTATTACAATTACTTTTGAGTAGGACAGATTAACTCGTATGGCAATTGCTTGAATTCGTATCTGACATAACAGTTTAACCTTCAAAGTGGCATGAAAACAGATATGGATTGCTTTTACAAAAATAGCGTAATTTGAAGCCAAAACACCAAAAATTACAAAAATTCTCATCAGATAAATACAATGCAAAGAATATGACGTAATTTCCGGCTAACCTGGTTTTGTTTCAGTAACGTAGGGACGCCTAAATCTGCATTTATTTAACTTCCTGCAATTTTCGGTCTCCAAAATTGCTTATTCGCAAAATCAAAGGACACTACCTCAATAAAACCTCTCTGGAACGAATCTGGAAAGTGGGGCCTGCTTCTACACCTCGTACAAAGTCTAATCTTAATGGCGTCGCTGTAGAATGTACTGGTCAATTCCTGCAGAGCTTCTCCCTCTTCTCTGGGGTGTTCTAGCACGAAGACACTTTATAAGACTACACTCTGAAGATTAGTAAATATTAAAACCTACTTTGTGGCTCATACAGAAAACTTCTTTATTTGAACATTTACATAAATCTGTGAGCACCTCATGCACACAGCACAATTTTACAGGGCTTGTTTTTTTAAATAACAATTGAATATATCGTTTCCTAGCAACTAAGATTTACAATTGTTTTATGAAATCCGTTCTGATATAATGTTACTACTTAGGAACTAAACTGTCTTTTTGCTGGAAATAGTCTCTTTAAACTTTACTCTGCTTTTAATCACTTTAGTTTTCAAATGCACTGTTTCACAAGTTAATAATTAGCACTGCACAATTATTGTCTGTGTCCTATAATAGGTTGCCTTATCTTGCTCTTTGCAATAGTTGCTTCCTGCACTGCTCTGCAGTTGTTTTTACCCGTCAGCTATCTTTCCGTTTGCTGGATTCATAAACTTTTACTCATAACGCTCATATAAATTTTGTAACTCCACAAATCATCTTTGTATCATTTTAAATTCACATTATGTTATTGACGTTACCAAACTCCAATCTGTCAGATACATAAATTAATCTGCGTTTGCCGTTACGAACATCAATTATGAATAAAACGTTAAACGTAACTACTTTGATTCTGCGTTATCTAATGTTAACCGTTCTCATTCAAATTATAGTTACTGTTAATCATATCATGTGCATTTATTAGTGTAAAATACTGACTTTATCTTGCAATAAACAAATTATTAATTATGTGCTTATTTTGAATTATTCTTTCATTTTTGTGTTAGTTAGGCAACCAGAATTGCTGTGAGCATTAAACCATTGCAATATATACAATTAACATTGGGCTTTCAAAATGTGAATACTAAAATCTGTATCATTATTCTGAATTATCAAAATTATAGCTCACTACTCCAAGTCACAATATTATCATTGGTCTCGTTTCTTTAGAAAATAGGTTAATACGAGCTTCCGAAAGATGCATAACAAGTGCAAATTCAGATGGACTGTCATACAGTCCATCTGAATAATCTTGTAACTTGGATTTAACAATTTGGGAAAATACAATAATTGATTTCTCTGGGGGGTTGCTATTACTAATAATAATATCTTTATTGCTATACCAAAAAAAGTAGCACTAGTTACATTGCTATAGTAAAAAAAAAATAAACAAATGGAAATATAATGCAAGAATAATTTCTTTTTAATTTTTTTAACAACATGCGCATTTCAGCTGTCGACATCAATACCACCAAAGCTCATGACATTGCTATTAAAGAGTTTCAAACCGAACTGCCATATCGAAGCTGTAACCTAATTACAAAAAGGGGCCAATTCAGCTTGATTGGCAAGCCAATTGAGATTGCAATGTTCAGTGTCGATCTGTCGACAACATGTATTATGGATTTTCTTGAAACATGCGTAACTTGTTTTGACCTCCCAAATCGTTCTACCGTTTTGAAGCCTAGTTGATCAAACATATATCAGAGTTACGATTATATGTTTCTCATATTCTTTACAATCCCAAGTCAATATTGAAATTACATATTTACAGTCAGATTCTCAAATCTGCAGATTTTAATTACGTGAAGTAAATTGCTATGCTCAATTTAGCAAAAAGGCGTTGGGAAATTCTTGTTTTTCTTAATGACCTTTCGTTTTTGTTTTTAAATTTAAAATGTGGGATGCACTACACACATAGTCTATTTAGCATAAGCGCTGGTCTGATGCTTAATTAAATAACTGCGGCGAGTCAAAGCGAATCAGAAATTAAATTTCGATAGCGAGAGTGTTTACCAATCCCGCTTTATCTTAAGTGCCGTAAAATTATGAAAAGTTGGGGAACTGCTCGATCCGCGGACTTCGAACCGCGGAGAGAGAACCCTGGCGTTTCGTCATAGTTCAAAGTCTGCGAGGTTTCTCGGAAATCCAAGCTCATTGCATAATTGCGACAGGCCCAATTTTCATACCGAACGAGAACGCGGATTTGTAGTTATGCAAATTTCCTGTGCTTCGAAAAACGCCTTAATATTTATGAAAGAATCACAACAGTTGATTAAATTGATGAATCCTCCAAACGTCATAGTTGCGCAAATTTCAGTTTGCTGTGGGCATCATTTGACTTTGGCCATCTCAACTTTAATCGATTACAGACTTCTAATTAAAATTTGATTTGACAATTTCGTGGTGTGAGTAGCTCCTACGTCAGATTGTTTGCACCAAGTGCTTACGTTCAGAAGGGTTACCGCCGAGAGCAAAGGCCAATATTGTTGAATATATCTATAAAATTTTAAAAGAACGGGTGAGAAGTTTGCGAGATACCCCTGTGAAGTTAGCACCACAACTTCAAAAAATGTTATATTTTTCAAGAGTTCCCGTTGCACCCCAAAGAGTTCTAGAGTTCCTTGCTATTTTAAAAAATAGTTCTATGTATTTAAGAGAAAAAAATGGGGATAGAAAATTTGGGGTGCTAACTTCACATTTTCCTCGGACAAATACCACTATAACTGTTTTTCAGTAATATTTATTGAAAAATGTCATTACACTTTTCGATAGAACTCGCCGGGGTGCTACTAGAACTCTAACAAAAAAAATATTTTCAAAAAAATATTTTTTTATAAACCGGAAAAAAATATCTTGTTAATTTTTTTAAGTTCCGGTAGTTCTAATGGGAGTTCTAGTAACACCCCGGCGAGTTCTATCGATAACTCCAATAATATTTTTTGATAGGACCCGATGTATAGAAGTTACGTCCATTTTTGTGTTAGTATTTTTACAAAACGACGAAGTCCTGAAAGCAATTTTTAAAAAGTTCCGGTAGTTCTAATGGGAGTTCTAGTAGCACCCCGGCGAGTTCTATCGATAACTTATATAACATTTTTTGACAGGACCCGATGTAAAGAAGTTACGTCCATTTTTGTGTTAGTATTTTTACAAAACGACGAAGTCCTGAAAGCAATTTCTTAAAAGTTCCGGTAGTTCTAATGGGAGTTCTAGTAGCACCCCGGCGAGTTCTATCGATAACTCTAATAACATTTTTTGATAGGGCCCGATGTAAAGAAGTTACGTCCATTTTTGTGTTAGTATTTTTACAAAACGACGAAGTCCTGAAAGCAATTTTTTAAAAGTTCCGGTAGTTCTAATGGGAGTTCTAGTAGCACCCCGGCGAGTTCTATCGATAACTCCAATAACATTTTTTGATAGGACCCGATGTATAGAAGTTACGTCCATTTCTGTGTTAGTATTTTTACAAAACGACGAAGTCCTGAAAGCAATTTTTTAAAAGTTCCGGTAGTTCTAATGGGAGTTCTAGTAGCACCCCGGCGAGTTCTATCGATAACTTATATAACATTTTTTGATAGGACCCGATGTAAAGAAGTTACGTCCATTTTTGTGTTAGTATTTTTACAAAACGACGAAGTCCTGAAAGCAATTTTTTAAAAGTTCCGGTAGTTCTAATGGGAGTTCTAGTAGCACCCCGGCGAGTTCTATCGATAACTTATATAACATTTTTTGATAGGACCCGATGTAAAGAAGTTACATCCATTTTTGTGTTAGTATTTTTACAAAACGACGAAGTCCTGAAAGCAATTTTTTAAAAGTTCCGGTAGTTCTAATGGGAGTTCTAGTAGCACCCCGGCGTGTTCTATCGATAACTTTAATAACATTTTTTGATAGGACCCGATGTAAAGAAGTTACGTCCATTTTTGTGTTAGTATTTTTACAAAACTACAAAGACCTGGAGGTAATTTTTTACAGTTCCGGTAGTCCTAATAGGAGCTCTAGTAGCACCGGGACGTGTTCTATCGATAACTCTAATACGAAATTTTGATAAGACTCGCAATAAAAATATTACGCATATTTTTGTGTTAAGACTTTTACAAAACGACTAGATCCTAGAAGCAATTTCTTTAAAATTTCTTCGGAAGTTCTTAGTTGGACCTTCAGGGGTAATTCCGACGCACGTGAATGTTTAGGTAATGACGGGCTCTTGTATATACAGGGTGTTTGTAGATCGCTAGACAGCTCGTAACTTCGTTAATAATCGAGATATCGAAATTAATTTTCTTTTGTTTTAAATACCAGTATAAAACCTAAAAATTGACGTTGGTTTTTTAAATGGAACACCCTGTATATTTTTAGACATTTGAAATCAGCACTAAAAGTGCTTTATGATAGCATTCTTAAATTTAAATTTTGGAACTTATTTTTCAAAATAAAAATTCTTTTTTAGCCAAAGTAGGCCATGAATTATGTAAAATCGCTAACAATCGAACAAGAAATGCAAAACAAACTCCACTTGGCTCTAAAAATTTTTCATGACCGAATTACAGCACCAAACGTACTAAAACAATTGAAAACTATGTTTTCTAAATGGAATAAAATAATATAAGTTTCATTAGCAATAACATTTATTTTTAAATTTCTTAACGTATTTTTGATTTTTTAAAAGCTACTTCTAAACGAAATGGCTAATATGATACATCGTTGGAAAGCCCTTTTATTGTAGTTTTCAACTGTTTAATGAAACTCATATTGTTCAATTTAAAAAAACATAGTTTTCAATTGTTTTAGTACGTTTAGTGCTATAACTCGGTCATGAGAAATTTTTAGAGCCAAGTGGAGTTTTGCATGTCTTGTTCGATTGTTAGTGATTTTGCGTAATTCATGGCCTACTTGGCTAAAAAAAAGTCCCAAAATTTAGATTTAAGAATGCTATCATAAAGCACTTTTAGTGCTGATATCAAATGTCTAAAAATATACAGGGTGTTCCATTTAAAAAACCAAAGTTGTGTATTACTACGTAAAAATAGGAGGCCATGGCTTAAATTGGTTTACGTCAATTTTTAGGTTGTATACTAGCATTTAAAAGAAAAGAAATTTCTTTTCGATATCTCGATTATTAACAAAGTTACGAGCGGTCTAGCGATTCTTATATTTGTTTAATGCTCAGTTCAGTCTCAATCTACGGTGAGCTCGTTCGAAAAGTGTCGTTTTTATAAAACTTTTACAGTTTGTGTGAAAACCTGAAACATTTCTGTGAATAATAAAGAAACTGTTGGATAACAGGTAACATAATTTTCATAAATACGTTAATGATACTCTATATGTATAATAATTAGTTTTTTCTATATTGTCGATAGCGTAGTAGCAGCGTTTTCATACGTTTACTTTGTCGTTTGACCATTCATTGGACGAGTAGAGTATTATACATTGTCCGAAACATCATCCAAGATGTATGACGTACACGTTTTAACTAACATTTTGTCTCAACGTGAGTTTAAAACAATAGACGATGCTGGTAAAATATTACCTCCCTCTAATAACGTTTTTAAAAACATTTCTGAGAAAATGTTGGAAAAAGGTTCCGCTATGGGTGCCAAACACATTCACACTGTAGTAAATGTAAATCGAAGAGGCAAGTAATAGCAAGCAAACGTTCGATGTAAAACTAAGAGAGATACTATTTTTTTTACTAAACTATCAAAACTTAAAGAAATTGCATTCAGGACATTGGTTTAGCAAACACAAAAAACCTCGTAACTTTTTTTACTTCAAGTCTTATTAAAAAATGTTATTGGAGTTATCGATAGAACTCGTCTGGGTGCTACTAGAACTCCCATTAGAACTACCGAACCTTTTAAAAAAATGCTTTCAGGACTACTTCGTTTTGTAAAAATACTAACACAAAAATGGACGTAACTTCTTTACATCGGGCCCTATCAAAAAATGTTATTAGAGTTATCGATAGAACTCGCCGGGGTGCTACTAGAACTCCCATTAGAACTACCGGAACTTTTAAAAAATTGCTTTCAGGACTACGTCGTTTTGTAAAAATACTAACACAAAAATGGACGTAACTTCTTTACATCGGGTCCTATCAAAAAATGTTATTAAAGTTATCGATAGAACACGCCGGGGTGCTACTAGAACTCCCATTAGAACTACCGGAACTTTAAAAAATTAAAAAGATATTTTTTTCCGGTTTATAAAAAAATTTTTTTTTTGAAAATCCTTTTTTTTTGTTAGAGTTCTAGTAGCACCCCGGCGAGTTCTATCGAAAAGTGTAACTACATTTTTCAATAAATATGACTGAAAAAAAGTTATAGTGGTATTTGTCCGAGAAAATGTGAAGTTAGCACCCCAAATTTTCTATCCCCATTTTTTTCTCTTAAATACATGGAACTATTTTTTAAAATAGCAAGGAACTCTAGAATTCTTTGGGGTGCAACGGGAACTCTTGAAAAATATAACATATTTTGAAGTTGTGGTGCTAACTTCACAGGGGTTTGCGAGATATTGTAGGAAAATCGTGGTAACTCCGGACTTGTTCGAGAAGTGTTGTAGAATGCATGCTTATGCCAACTTTTAGTTAGGTTGAGCACACGGCGTTAGTATTACCTACTCCAGTAGCGTTTTATAAATTTTAATTGTCAAATTAAACATACGATTTTTTAGTAATACGCTTTTCATGCCAGTTTAGAAACTACCACGTTAGGTAATTTATTGCATGCATAAGTTACGACCCAAGAAAAACTTTTCAGAGCTTAAACACAATATAACGGTCAGTGGCAAAACTGTAATTCACCACCCAAAAATGACGAAATCCCGTTTGTTTTATCAACAGCCGAATTTTACGTTGATACGCGCCAGCAAACGCAAGCCTCCTGCAAAGTTCAATTGCTGAGATAAAAATAGGACTGCTCCATGAAATTTCCTGTGAGGTTGCTTGGCTGCAGCAGGCTCGCCAATGGAAATTTCCAATGCAAAAACTGATTTATGCGTGCAGGCCACAATCGGCTTGTCTGCATAATTATGCAGTTCGTAAGGAAGGTACCAATTAGATTTGTACTCCAAAGGTGAAAGTTGCCGGACTTATCTCAACATGCAGAAATTATCGGCCCGTCTGTGTCATTTGCTTAACTGCATCTTCTCTCGTCGAGCAGACTGTGACATTTCAGGCAAGAAGGTTTCAAGAGTCGAAAAACAAGGTTCACAAAGAAGTCGAAAAGCTCGGTTAAGTAGGTTGTTTGTGACAAACATTTTAAATCTTGTCTTATGAATGAGCTGAGAGTGATAAGGATTTATTATATGTTGGAATGCTATAGCTGACGTTTAAAACGTTTAATTAGTCCATATTATCTGAACTGGCTGTTATTTTGACATCTGAGCGGAATTATTTTATTAAGTATGACCTGCACCGATTAGTGAAACTGCAAATATAAAGCAACAGTGTTGTGTAACTCTTACACGTGTTTAATAACATCCTAATCTGGACGTCATTTTCAAACAACGCTTATATAAATCAGTGGTTCGTTTTCTGGATTGAAATTTATTAATGGCAAATACTCCGTTACCTCTCACATCAAATCTAAAAATCTTGGAAGAGGAAGCTATGCCATACTTATTGTCTATATCAATCATTGTAAAATCATTTGTCATCTTTATATGACAAACTAATTTGACATGTTCTACCCTGAACTCTTTTTCAACATTCCAGTTCCATTTGCATAGTAAGCAATTTATGGAAGTTACATTTTTTAGAATCTTCTGCCTTTGTGAGCTCTATAGTATCTTGGCGTTGCATAGATCATAGATTCTTCCATATAAAACGTCTGCAATTGTAAAAGAGTAACTGATGTTATGGAGCTAAAAAAATGTGACCAGATATACGGTGCCAATGCAGTCTGACCTTAACCAGATTAAACTGGAAGTGAAGTGCTGTACCTTGACCTTTCCCAATTGCAGGGTACATCGCCTGCACGAGACTTTTGAAAAGTGTCAGCTCTTTTATCAAGAATTGATATCAGAGCTGTTGCTTGCTTTGAACTGCAACATTCTTCAAAACTATAAGATTTTACTTTTACAACTGTTGATTTTTTACTCCTCTTTTCTCGATGCACTCGGTGGAACTTACTAAAAATACAAGTATAAATCATGATTCCCACAAAACCTAGGGTAGTCCAAAGATAGATTGAACAATAATACACAATAAAAAATTCCTTTTATGAACCAAGTAATATATATTGAAGATACTATTAATTGCTGAAAGATTTAAACACAGTTAAGTGAATTAAGCAGTAGTAGACAATAGTTGGTCGGAAGTACATATAGCAATACCAAGTAATCGAGCATAATTTCCCATTTTCTCCCAGTACTCTCTAGAAATTTGTAAGTTGCAAAAATCCAGGTACGTCTCTTCTGTGATTTTATCTTCAACTTTTCGTAGGTTCAGCATCCTGTATCTGAAACGTGTCTATTATCAGTAGTGAAGGTACCTGGATTGAAATTCCATAGTGCCGTGGCACAGAGTAATTTAGTATTTTTTATAACTTACAATAATAATTACCGACGTATGTATTAGATAAGACACGATATTGATATTTGTACTGGTGACAAAGCATTTACAAATGCCCGCTAGTGTAAGTTCTAGAATTTTTTTAAACTACTTAGAGAGTGATGACGAAATCGTTCTGAAACAAACTTATCGACGTTCTCTTCTGAGATCGAATACATGACCTTTGGCTCAGAGGCTGTATGCCTAACCACTGAGTTAACCATAGTTATCTTTAAAGCAATTGAAACAAGGAAGAAAACATGTTACAGCATGTAGTTCTTTTTATTCTTCGTTTCTTTCGTGATAAAGAAGTCACGATCACATCAGTTCTTCATTCGCGTTTCATGTCATTATGTGCCAACTTTGTCTATTCCGGGCATAGCAGAGTGACGTGTTGGTGGCCGTCTTGATGTGATCCGACCAATGTCCTGCAGATTTTTATCTTGGTCTAACTCACCCTTCCCTGGACCATTGCTCCAGGCTATTTCCTTCTCTTGCCTGCAGGTGGTATCTCAGAACGCGAGAGTATGCCATTTGTGATAGTCGTTGGGGCTTTTGGTTATAGAGGAAACCCTGTTTAAGTGTTTACGACATGTAACAAGCTTCCATCCGGTTGCTCAGTGGGATGAGGGAGGGTCGTACCCCATAGTGTTTTGAATACCAGTGATGAACTTGCAGGTTGCACAATAGAAAACCTCCTCGGCGATAGGAAATGTGAGCGGTGCTCAGCTATTTGGAACTTACTTGGTTTCGTTATCTCTGAAAATGCCTTTTTGACTTTAAATTGCGTGGAAATGCAATGCACTTCATAAAATAACATCCTATAGTAAATTTAAAGACTACACATTACATTTAAGCGAATTAACCTTGCAGCTTTTATTCCAAAAAAGGGTTTTAAAACATTACCTAAAGAAGTTCTACCCGTTAGTGATAAGCAAAACTTTCGCAGTGCTCGCCTGCGAAAGAATTCCACAATATTAATACCCTGGCGCAGAGCGTTGAAGGCGTTACTGCACTACAAACGAGGATATTCCCCAACGCTTATTTCACAACATGCAACCTACTTGATAAAACACATACAAAATTGGTTTAGGTAGCGGGCTTTAAAAAACTGGTTAATAGTGTTCTGAAAAATGTTGCTAGCGCATTCCTTGCATAGCATGTTACATTTAGCCGGGCAGCGAACCAAGGCTAAACGTCAAAACATGGTTTGGTTTTCACTCGGTAGGTAATAAATAGAACCTCACAGTAACTGAATTACGATACTTAATCACAAACTGGAGGTTAAACTTGACAGCCTGACAGCTCGAAATGCTACAAGCTACGCTCTACGGAACGTAAACAAAATTCTGCCGACCAAAGTTGAACGAGATTTGCGGGCTTGCAAATTAGACCAAAACTAACAGGTCCAAGGACGGCGAAATTTGCGTGGTTTGACACGCAATATGACGACCGACTTTTCAGGACTTTTCGGAAAACTTAAATACGAAACGAAATTCGGAATTTGAAATGGCTAGATTGCGTTTTAGGAAACTAAATAACCCATAATAATTATTAGTTGCCTAAAATTTGCCTCCATGGACCATATTTCCTCTCCATAGAATAGGACTGGAAACACTAGTGATTTGACTATTTTTTAAGGAGATTACGCTGTCTTGCCATATTTGGTGTAAGGTCTTTTCAGTTCGTAATTTTGTGCATAAGATTCATTTCTTGTGAACACCACCTCCATTTGATATTAATGCCCCTAAGTTTGCATTTTGATCTACTATTGGGCACCGTTCTATATTTCTAATACCCTCTTGGTTGATATTGGCCCTATCAACAACTATCACTTTTGTTTTGTGTAATTTATGTCCAGGTCCTATTATCTGCTCTTATTTGCCTATGTTATTGATGGTTTCGGAGATGCAGACGGTGGAACTACTTGAAAATAAATGTATAAAATCATGGTCCCCTCAAAACCTCAAGTAGTCCAAAGATCGATTGAACAATAATACATAATGAGAAATTCCTTTTATGACCCAAGTAAGGTACAAAGATTGAAGATATTATTAATTGCTGAACACTTTAAATACAGTAAAGTGGATTATACAGTAGAAAGTAGTAATTGAGTCGGTAAGAACAAAGTGAACTTCGCACCTGCACTGAGTTTAGATTGAAATGCTTACCAACCAATCGAGGCTAATGCCCCTTTTCTTGCAGTACCCAGCCTAGAGATTTTAGCTTGTTGCAGCAATCCAGTCATGTCTGTTCTCTTTTTTTTAACCTTACGTAGGTTGGTCATCCCGCTTTCGAAATAATTTTCGAATAAAACTCATGAGTTAGATAGAAAACGTCTCCATAATTATATTGTCAAGGTGATTAGCTCCACTTTGTGTGCCCAACTTATGTTACGGTGACTACCACTTTGTAACACCTATGTTATGGTATAAGTACACCTTTACTTGAGTTTATTCTCAATCAATTTTTTTAAAATTGAATTTTAATTAATTTATTGGCCCTATTTTCATTATGGATAATCAAAATTATTTACTGCTAGCCTCGGTAGAACACTTGACTCAAAATCAAGTCGGATTCTTTATAATCTAGATTGCTTATATTCTGAAATTTGATGTTCTTATTTTATATGACATCTGTCAACTGACACTTCAAACTAGTTTTGAAAAATCAATTACAAATACTTTCTCGTTACATTTGTCATTCCACAATCTCAAATGGAAAGCACTCCCTTAATTAAAATTAATTCACTTCACTCTTTATTTTCTTTCAGTTCTTATTTTAAATAGTTGTATTATGTTACCTGTTATTGGACTTAACACTCTCCTCTACCAAACCCAATGCATCCAGCTACGGGTTTATTTCTTAATTTCAAACGCTACAAATTTTATTACATCATTGTTGTTATCAAAAATTTTATTCTAATCAATAAACTATCTCCTTAGTGATCTAGCTTATTTTTACAGTCCAACAGCTTGAAGCTTTATTATATGTCTAATACCTACTATGTTAAATAGTATATTTCGATAAAGTATTTGTCATTAACTTTAATTTTCATTTCAGATATTAAATTAAGTTAAAATCCCATTGTTTCCCAGCTTCATTTAATTAAATTATGAATTTTATTTTCTTTCTTTTCTAAATACATCTTAATAATTTTGGTATCCATGTCAAATCTTTGTAATTTTTAATGCTGTATTCTTTTAATATTATAATCTGATTTTTAAACCCCTGTACCAATACCAAAACAATATATAACATTTAAAGGAGAAAGAAAGATATCAGTAGTAAAGATGCCCGGATCGAAATTCCATAGTGGCATGGCGCTAGGTAATTAAGTATTTTCCATAACATGCCATAGCAATTACTGACGTTATATGTAGATAAGACAAGATTTATTCATACTTGTAACAAAGTAAAATGTATCTTTTTAAGATATGTCCGCTAGTATGAGTTCTAGCGCATTTTCAAGACTGCTTAGAAAGTGACGACGAAACATAGTAGAGTGACGTGTTGATAGTCGCTCCAGGTTATCTCCTTCCCATTCCTGCAGGTGGGCAAATCTTCAGGGAACTAGATAGTTTTACGATTTGTGATAGTCTCTGAGGCTCTTGGTTACAGAGGAATCCTTGTTTACGACATGTAATATGCTTAGGTCCGGTCGCTCAGTGGGATGGGGGGAGGGTAGTAAGAAATAAAAGAGGGCTCGCTTTGGACATTCAAAATAATCTTACCTTGGAAGATAGGACATATTTTGTGTTATTTCAGGACGTCACCATGGTGTTTTACATGTCAATGACGGACTTGAAGGTTGCACAATGGAGAGCATCGTGGACGGTATTCAGCTATTTGGAACCTACTTGATTTCGTGGTTTATGAAAATACTTGTAAGACGTAAGACGTAATGCGCTTTATAAAATAAAACTATACAGTAAATTTAAAAACTTTATTAAAATAACTTTCATAACATTACATTTATGCGGGTTAGCCTTGTTGTTGTGACTGCAACAAAGGGTTTCAAAACATTATCCTAAGGATTTCTACTTGTTCGTAATAAGCAAAACCTTCACCTGCGAAAGAATTCCACATAGGAAGGCAATATTAATACACTGGCGCAAAGCGTTGAAGGCGTTACTGCACTACGAACGGAGATATGCCTCAAACTTATATTTCAACATATAACTTACTCGCTAAAAGCGAAAAATATTAGCGGTAATTTACTCATGCAAGCCTAGCTCAGGTACGAATGACATGTTTAAAATTGGCGACAAGATGCTAAAATCAAGGTAAGTCACAGACCCCGAGCGTTGTACAAAGTCTTGGCTGGACCTATTGGATCAATGACGAATGGAATCAAAATTAACAGTTCCAGGGATATCGACGCGACGGCGAAATTTGAATGGTTCTACACACGATGTGAGTTCAGGGCTGCGTCGGCCGGACGATAATGAATAAGCAACGATAGTTCAAACATTTTCTAAGAGCGATTATCGTAAATTCATACGCGATAAAGGCACAGATAAATTGATGTACAAGGCGGCCTATGGTATGGGTAGCCTAGTATGCACGGCGTAGCGGAATGACAGGATCCTTTTGAGTGCATCCAACAGTCGGCAGATATGAAATTTCGCAAAACTCAAAAACGAGGCGGAATTCGAAGTATCAAATGCCGAGCCCGCGGTTTGGGAAGTTGAAGCGACAATCATCGTAATTTGCCTAAGATTGCACGGCAAGGTTTCTTCAAACAGAAATATTCACGGAACAAATAACACACCAGAAGCAACCACCGTGACTATATCTGGCCAACTACTGATCTTCTCTCCGCGGCCTGAAGTTTTACAGCGAAGGCAGTTCGACGAGACGATCTACGCAGTTCTCTAAGCCGTTTGCTTTAAAAAGTAATTGGACCACTATGCGTCAATTTTCACATGGTTTTGTGACTTCATGAATCATGTTTTCGCCCCCATTAGAAACGGTAGTGATTTGACGATTTGTTACTGTACTTGCGCTCTCTTGCCATAGTTGGTGTAAGCTCTTTGCACTTCGATCGATTTTTTGTGAAAATTTATATCCATTTTCCGTGTTATCTTCCTAATACTCTCTGGTTGTTATTGGCTTTATCTACAATAATTACTTTGATTTTTGAGTAGTTGATGTCTAGATCGTATTGTGTGTTCTCATATTCTAATTTAAGCAAAGTTAGTTGTGGGAGTTAGCAAATAGAATGGTGTCAGCATTATTATGCTATCCTTTCTTCATATTCAACAACCACCTTTCTCATGACGTAGTACCGTATGCGCTGAATAGCAGTTACCTTGTTTAAATTTGTTTTTCAATTTTTATTTCTTTATTCTGTATGATTATGCAGTTGATATATACAAGGTAAGTACCGTTGTTAAAATAAATAAATATTTCAGGGGCCAATAGAAAGAGGCACAAAGCCGTTCTGACAAGAACAGGTTTAACTTGCATATCGGTGTGAACATTTAACAACTTCAACTTAATTCTGACAATTGTAATTTCTGCCTATATACCTACATAGGACGATAATGCAACACAATGGCATCTCAACACAAAAACTCTAAATTAAGTAAAAGATTAAAAAAGAGACAGATTCTAGGCAACTGTTGATTATGACCCTTGAAATCTATAGAAGCGCGTTAAGTTAGTGATTATTGCAATTCACGTCGGAATATTTTTCAACCATGGACATTTCCTTCCCTTGCTCTGCTTTACTTTCAAAAATCATTTGAAGTAGATAATATTTTGCATTGGGGTAAATATCTCCGAGGATAGTTCCAGAATCACAAAGTTATTCATAAATATAACATACAATTAGTGAATTACGTTCTGAGCTATTGTTGTAATCGTCCACGATACTGTCTGGCGGCTTATTGTAGACTGTTTGAAAATTACCTGCAATCGTTAGTTTGAGAAAAGTGTTTACGTCTGGCAAGAGGATAGGAGAAGAAAAAAAGAACTTTGTCCGCTAATTATTCTTATATGTAATAGTTGGCCATTATTATATAAACGGTAATATTTCTATTGGCCTGTAGAAATTATTGTTTTATGTTTTGTCCTACACAATATTTGATATCGGAGAATATGTTTAATTTAACAATAAACGCTGTAATAAACAAGGACATTATATCTGATTAACTTCACTTTACTGTTTTACGATACACTAAATCAGCTATATACTGAAAATTGCGTAAATTCGAATGAAATTCACAAATAAAATTTGTACAGTGTGAGTAATTATATATGTGCTGGAGAAAATACTATTACTTCTATTAAATTTTTGAAACATAAACAAATTGCTACGCTTCAGTAAATTTAATAAAACGTGAAGATAAAAGGATGTAGGAGTTATTTTTTAAATGCGAAATGTTTAGCAAGGAATAAACACAAAAAGTAATTAAACAACAGATGCCTAAACACCGCATTACGGTCTTCCACAATTATTAAGGTCAGTGATTTTGCTCTGAAAAATAGTTATCAAGTATTAAATTCGAGAGAAATATCAATTAAAGTTTATATAAGTACTTGTCTGGTTCATCTCTATTGTTCTGGCACCGAAGCCAATTTTCATATCACTGACGTTAACGTTGATGTAAATCATATCGATAGTAAAACCTTGCGAGGGCGACAACAGTAACAAGTAATGACTCAACACGAGTGGCTAAGGTGGTTAATTAATAAGGCATTATTATGTCCAACCATAAAGCTGAGAACCAAAAACTCCTGGCGTCAATTGCTGTTGCGAGTTGCGAAAGTGTTTAATTTTATTTGCCATTAGCAAACACGCCTTTCTCGAAATTTAAATGCCCCAGCAACAATGAGCATATAACCTTTTGCTATCTTTAATTACTATTGCAAAAAGCCCTCGCTGTCAAACCTTTAATGAAGTGTACACTCAAACACGCTTTTCGCTGACGGAAAACCTGCGGGCGCTAATTGTTTTTGCTCCGAAGAAGAGCCTTCCTGCTCCAGCCTCTAACAGGTTCTTATGGCAACTTTTATATTTTCTTAAGTGACAGGCAGGCTTTTAGGTTTCAAATTCGTGACCGCACTGCTTCAAAATTTGAATCCTTAACGAGCCGAAATGTTAGACACAAGTCGATTCAGCATTAATAAAGTGCTCGAAACTTTCGAGTGTGATTATTATTAGCATCTGGGAGATTTATCGATAGGATGTTTGTTGGTCAAGGTTTATGTCAAAAGATCTCACGAAGTGTAAACACGAAATTATGGTTTAATTTCTTTAACGTTTTTTATTGCGGCAGCCTTGAATTGATGTATTCCTTCGCATATTGTTAGGCACTTGAATATGACTCCCGAGTTTTATTATAAATAAAAGCAAATGGCTCCTAAACATGAAAATGTGCATTTTATAATTTCTATTAAAAGCTTAAAGGTACCTTTGATCCTCAATTCATTTTAATTGCATTGTTTACCAACAGATTATCAAAGTAATATAATGGTTATGTTGTTTTGGAAAATGTTAACTTAAATTGGTACATTATGGAATAAAGGCAAAATTGACAGAAATTTAAAGCACATTAAATATAGTCAAAACCTATTTCGTAATAAATTCTTAATAGTCTTCCTCTTTCCACAAACAAAAAACTTATCGCTGTAAGTTATTTTATTTTAAAAAAATACATAAATCATTTTAGCACTTTAATAAAAACACGTAATTTTCTGCATACGTCAGCAAATTTTATCAAAATATAATATTTTGTCTCGAAAATTATTCAGGCGTTAAAACTTTTTCTAAGATAATGATAACTACTGTATTAACAATATGCATCACTTGCAGACAGTAATAGTCTTGTCAACAGAATTGTTTGCATGTTGCATAATCTTGCTGATTTATTTTTATTAATAATTATTTTTCTCAATTCGCTGTATCGATACATATTGCCACTCTGTGAATATGATTTATAGCGAAATTTGTTGCACCCAGAAAAAATATGTTTTATCCAATATCTCCTAGTTCTAAGGCTATTACTAGATCGATTTTAGATCTCTAAAGTGGCCCGTAATCCACTAGTGAGGTAAAAATTATGTGACATACTGCTATATTGTTGGTAACACTGTAATGCTATGTCATTTACGAAATTTGTAGGTTAAGTTTTGCCTGAACCTGCACTAAATAACAAACAAAACCTAACCTACTAACCTCGAATTTGACATAGACTGACAATACACTTCAGTACTGTCAAACGTGTAACACGAGTCACAGGCGACTCTAATTTGTCACTATGACTTTTTACAGCTGTCAATGCAAAATTTGTTTTTTAGATATTTATTGAGTTATTGGATAAAATGTTGTAGGGCACGCGTGTGCTATTACAAATAAGTCACTCAAGAAAGGACCCCTTCGGCCTGACGGCGTCGTGGGCTCAACTTTGGTCTCGTGGATGATCTGTAATATAACACACTTATACCATAAATAACTATTATTATGCAAAAAATACCAATTCGCTTAAACCAATTTTGCACGAAGTTTGTTTGAGAAGCAGCGCAAATCGTGTTTTAAAATTTAACACCTACAACTCTTAGGTTAATCTGCAAGTTTAATAAATAAAATAAATTTAAATTACGAACGTGTTTGCTTTAACAATATTTTAGATTCGAAAATCCACCTGTTGCTTTTAATTGAAATACATTTAATTTAGACTTATGTAACAAGCGGTTGATAAAAATGTCAAAACGTGTTTTTGTATTATAGACGAAGCCTTGTTAAACGTTAAACATAAAGAAGTGTTTCATCAAACACGAAGAATGTTGTCGTATGTGCGATAGAGCCCTACTAGAATGGCTACGTTTGGTAAAGTTTACATATGTAGATTGAGTTTAAAATTACGCTGCTAGTCATTAGTAGACTTGATAATTACATGTGAACGCAGTTACAGCCAAACTGTAGATCTTGAAATGAGCAAAGGTTCGTTAATTTTGGTGCAGTATTGCTTAGCGAAAGTCGGCAGTGAACCTCACACCTATATACTTTGGCTGCTTACCACGAACTAAGTGTATTGATAGCTCCCTCAGAGTTATGTTCATTTTTGCCTTATTTACCCTAGCCCAAGCGATTTAACTCCCCTTATTTTTCGTTAAAAAGTAATTAATGGCTGTGAGAATTTAAAAGGATATAGGTGATTTTATCTGCTACGGTTAACATTGAGGTTGGGGGCAGTCGTGCGTTTGGTTTGGATTTCTTACATTCTCCCTTCACGAGTAATGTGATGTTTCCTGATTTTGTTAGGCCGCCTTGAAAGAGTTATTTTTGATTAATTAGCTCTGACAGCTCAATATTTACCTGTAAAATTAAGTGTTTATTTTGACGTTCTGAAAGTTAATGCTGTTAGCTGGAAAGCCTGTAGCAGATTGTAATAGGCATTGTCTCTAGTTCCACTTGTGTGAATTTGCAAAGTTTTTCCCGTTATAATATTGTTGTATTTAATCGAATCTGCGCCTGACATCCTGTACAGCATTGGCTTCGCAGGCTGTTGAGTTGTGGCGCAGTTATGCGTTCTGTTGTCGTAAGTGTTAGCACGGTCGCTTAGTAGCTTCCGTTTACGGTCAGGTGTTCTAGGATTATTTCGTTCCACTGTGGTGTGAAACAGCTTATCTGTTCTTTTTCTTCTCCCCACTTTTGGGGACACCGTATCTCCCCCTCTATGAGAGAGTTATAGTTGAGTGGTTACAATATCTCTCTTAATTTTCCCCAATTCTCTACCGTTAGTTAGGTAAAAGGAATCTGGAAAGAACGCTATTTGGTGCATTTATTCGGGACAGCTGTTTTATATGGTTAGTTTCATCGAGAAGCACATGCTGGCCGTTGTTAGATTTTTGTATTGGTTTGGTTTATGACTATTTAGATTTGGATTTATGAATTTGGGTTTAGAATTTCTGGTTCATGAATTGTCGAGGTTTGGGTGTCTCGATTAAGATTAAGGGGTTTAGTTTTAAGTTGAAATATTGGCCCCCTTTTGGACTTCGGTTTCGTAGGACGTTGGATTCTACAGATAAGCCACAACCTTATACTCTAATTAAATATTTTTCCGCTATTCAAATATTATATTGCCATGAATACGTGTATGAACTGACGATATTGGGATTATACTTTTATACCTGATTTACCACTTATTGATGCAGTGATATTTATATGTGGTGTATTTCCTAGGTACTTTGCTCTTTGTTTATTTGTACATTAATCTTATATTGGAAACTAAAATAAAGTATGATAAAAAAACTAGTATGGCTCTGAAATAGTTCCTAATTTACGAATGCAACTACGTTTATATTTGAATGTCAAACTTGACATTTGATTTTGAAGGGAGTTATAGTTGCACTCATAAATTAGGAATTATTCCATAGCCATACTAGATGAACATAGTTTTTGATCATACTATACATACGTTATGCTGTAAACGCATCTTGTGCACGTCGCGAATTTGGTATTGAGTTCGCTTCAATTACCTAAGTACTTTGTCTATAGATATCATATATTCAATAATTTATTTCGGTACGATGAACTGCCCTCTTGTGTTACTTGTCTGCAGTTATTGGAAATAAACATAATGATAATTGGTCTTCATTTATGTCTTTTTTATTCTATAATCGGTTACAGCTTATCAAAGAGCCAAAGTCTGGTACATATAATTTTGAGATGTCTTCTAAGTTAGAATCGCGAGTTGTTTAACAATCAAGTTGGTGGCGCCCGATATCAATGGAAGTTTACTCTAGCAATGTAAGCAACATGTTGTAAATGATATGGGTAAAGATTCTGTGGTTATGTTCGCCAAACTGCAGCTATACTGATGCTCAGTTTTCATGTTACTGCCTGGTGCTAACGGAAGATTCGTCTTCGACACGCTCTATATTAAAGATACGTGCTTCCCGTGGTCGACCAACTTCATCTTAACATTTTCAGAAAATTTATATATTTTTGAAGCCACAAGCGTTAAACAGAAGTTATTTTATAAAATTACGTTTTATAATTTAAAAGTTTTTAATTTAAAATTTATACTAGTGCAGTTGCATTTATATAATACTTATAACTATGTACATAATATGATTAAAATATAACTATGCTATGAAGCAATAAAACCCTTAAGTCTTCTCCACGATTTTATTATTGTTGTGTGTAGCGACATCTTTCAAAATCAGATTGGTTTCACCATCAGACTATAACAATCGTGCTTATTAACATATGAAGCAAATAATAAAAATTGAGGTTAACATTTAAAATTTGAACAAATGTAAGTAAAAAACGCATTAAAACACCAATCAGAAATAATTAACCAGTAAACTACATTATATAAATCGTTACACTGATTAAAACACAATAATTAAAATTTTCAAGATAAGAAGTGTACGACATCCAGGAAGGCATAACTTTTATTGCTTTATATCAAGAAATCTCCAGTATAAGCATGATGGATCTCCCTTCTATAAATATACCACTCATAGTTAAAGAAAAGCTGCCACTCCTCATTTCGCGGTTTGTTTCGGGATTAATTTGTTTTCACACACAACCAAAAACGTTTGAGATTGATCCTGTTTATTTAAAGTTGCCGCCACCAAGCAGAATATTTGTAGCAACGGTGGTTAAAATGCAATAGATATACATCTACTTATAAATATGAAAGAGACAGATTGCACGTCACAACTACTTATAAAGCTGACCACTAGATGAACGGTTTTAAGACGCGTTGCTTTACCCCTACTATTCTAGTTAAAAACATTCCCTCTTTCGTTACGGCCTGTTTACGAACGAATTGTTACCGAATTCGTTAGGCTCCCGTACTGAATACGAATTATAACGAAAATCGTATGACCCTTCTGTACAAATTCGTTCCTAACGAAAATCGTATAGAAAACGAAGTAAGTTAGTGAATAGCACTGTAAGTGCCACAAGCACGGACAGCAGTAACGACATCCATAATGTGACAATTGAAGATAACAGATTGTTCCTTCGCGCTGCCAAATTGGGCGAACACCCAAAAGTGAATTTTAGTGCGTGTCGTTAAAATCACGCCCTAAGAGTTGGTATTTCGAGCCAGATTCCGTACAGCTCCGCGGACCCAGAGAAACGCCAGTAAAAATATAAGCTGAAGCATTTTCTATCCAGCGATACGGCCCATTGTAATGTACGACGTCTATGGAGCTAGGCATTGGCATTCTTAAATGCAAAACAGGTTGGTGTTTTTCGGCCTTCTGAATTTTAAGCGAATACAGTGTCACATCATAACGTATCTTCGATAAGTTTTGAGAAAAAATTCCGTTGTAGCTTATTATAGGAAAAATGCTTTCAATATGGTTGGCGTTAAAGAACATGGACCATTATCCGTAGTTTAAGCATATAATTCTATTGAAGAATACGGAAGTAGAAATAATTACTTCTAGTTGAATTTAATATAAAATTAAGACAACATAAAATATAGCTGTTAATATTTTTTCTCAAAACTTATGCGAACGTTACTACGTATTAAAACCAGGAGTGGATCTGGAGCCGCCTCGTCATCATTTGGACTTGTGACGTCAAGCGTTCTCTTCGTTGGAGTATCCGATTACCTCGTGAGACTCGGTGAAATACAGCAAGGAAAATGCCGCGTGCAGGACGACATTTCAAGCAGTTATTTTGATTTATTTTTAATATTGTTTAAATATAAAAGTATGTCACTCATAATTATTATTGTTTCTTTAGCAGGTAAACGCGTGAAGGACTAACCAAACGCTCGTAATTTTTATATTATGCATTAACACGGTTTGGTTTAGCCATGGCCGTTTATTTTAGGTGTAATAGTATTGCTTTATTTTTTTATTTGAGTGTATTTAAAGTCAATATATCTTTGTGTTACATTAATTGTGAGCAGATTGGCTTTTCAGTATTTCGAACTACATTGGGTCAATCTCCGGAGCTTTGTTGTATTGATTATCCGCAACCTTGTCTAAGAAAAAGGTAAGAGATCTCTGGTTGAAACTAGAGTAGCTGGCAAGCCAAGGGCAAATAAGTATAAAAATTAAATATAACAACGGAGTTACCAAACGTACTATTACAGGTTTTGTTCAGGGGTACTCAAAAATTCTTCTTAAATTTTAATGCTGTTTTATGGAGACACTGTAGATGTGAGGCAAAAACCTTAAAGTAGTTTTAGACTTTTTTTAAAATGTATATCCAAAAGCCACACGGTCGTCTTAAGTAACACTCTACATATTAAGTAAGCAGCCATAATTATTACCATAGAAAGCGCTTAACTTTATAGCAAAAGCATTTATTTGATACACAAAATAGCCGTCAGAATGGATAAATGCAGAATTCAGAAGACATGCCCTTTGTGTGAAAAACAATAACCACTCGTATCTTTCCCGAAATAAACGCGTATGAAGATTACATATGTTTGCTGTAGATAGCTGTAGAACAATTGAACGATTGCTTTAGAAACACATGATAACAGTTCATTTACAGGGAAGTTGGCAAATGACAAAATACTAACTTTGTGATTAGCAAAATTCATTAAGTAAACATCGAAAATATGATATTTTTCATTTTTCAACATCCTGAAGTGTCTTCTAATTTTGGTTTAAAAACTTCTGTATTCCAAAGAATCTTCGCCCTTATAATGTCTGCTCCGTTGATTGACATGACCCATGTGTGTTAAATAATTTGAGGTATTCGACTCATGTATCATTCTTTAAGTGCGTTGTCCTCAAAGGATGTTAGCGATCAATAGCACGACTTGTAGTTCAACTACAGTTTCTTGTAAAGGAGATATGATACTGAGCCTATGCTAATGCCGAAGTTTCTTATATTAGAATGTTCTTCTCCAGCTAAGGTTACGTTTTTAATCGATTATACGTCGGATAATGAAGTAGATGGTGTTGAGAGTTTCGATTTATTTTTGCAGTCATTCTAACAGGTAACTCGATGTTGGTGATTCTATAGGTCCAAGGTATTTTTAGGGTTGCGCGATAAGTCCAGGTTTTTATACCATACTATAAAATGCTGAAGACGTAACAGCATAGATTCGGAATCGTAGACCTGCTTATGTTTAAATCCCAGCTGGTCAAGACTTTTCTCATTCTGTGGAAAGCAGTCATAGTTTACTCTGCCATGCAATATACCTCTCCATCCCAACTTTCCAACTCTAAAAGCCTATTGAGGGTTATTATTGTTCTTGCTGACGACTAACAATTTCGTTTTCTTAACGTTTAACTTCAAGTTATTACTGGCATCAACGACATTATCTAGAAGTACTTGTAGGTTTGCAGGGCTGGTTGCTAAAAAATGTGTCAATCTACTCACAAAACAGTGGTCTTGTTCCTATACAAATTGGAAATACTTCTTATATCGCGCCCGTCTAACCCCAGTTCAGTGAGAATTTCTATCAGTTTGTTGTTTCGCTTACATCCAGATTTTTCTGGACCAAGGCTTGAGTGCTGAACACCTGACTTCAAAGTTAACTTTAACCAATCTTTTAGGATGTTTCCACTCCTGTATATGGTATTGAAGAGATCAACAAGCAATGTGGGAGATTGTTTTTTTTCAAGAACATCTACTACGCACACTTAGACCGTTCCAGGGGCTTCCCATTCTTGGCATTTTTTAGTACTTGCTAGACTTCTGCCCAGCTTTTTTTCAGTACTTTCAAAGGTAACCCATTACTACAGTAGTTAATAATGACTCCGTTATTTCTGTATTTGTGCATCGCTGCAGCATATTTCACTTCCTTGTGCACGTTAAAAGGATAATACTTTGCACTCAGCCGTTCTATTTCGCTGCAATCCTTTGTTTATCGAATTTGTGCTCTAATCTTTCCATTTAGTTTTTTATATCTACCTTCAGCCGTGTTGTTAAAATGTCTACTTTAATCGATTAGCTCCGGAATGTCTTCTATCATCCATAGTTGTTACTTCCTTCTGTATTCATCTTTCAGCTCTCCTTGTTTAACACAACATACACAAAAACGGATCGAAGATGCGTTTTTGTCTGTGTTGTGTTAAACTTCAAATTCCCATACTTCTTAAATGTGTCAGAGTGGTGGATGGGCCGCCCCCTTGGCTTCTCCTTACTTCCGACAGCGACGTTACAATAGTTGGCCTCAGTCAACATCAATCCTTCTCTCTACCTTTACTGGCAGGGTAGCTGGCGGCACTTTTCGCTAGTACTACCCAATAGTAATCCGGTTAACTATTGTTAAAACACGTACAGAATCGGTAACAGCCCGGTGGCTGCTGGTCTTCCGCAGTAAAGCAATTACCGTACATTTTGCTTGGCTACTACCCACTGGGGAACGATATGCTTCCGCGGGCTTACATTGTCATGCGGAACATATCATACTTCCGCTGAACCACTAGGCGAAACAACATGCGTCCGCGGGATCCACATCGATTATCATATAGTCATTCAGCATGAGCAAGAACCTCTGACGTCTATTATCTGCTGTAATTGCCAGAAACCTACTAAACATCATTCAATTGACTACGATAGTACCTACATTCTGTACTAGCTACTGTAGCGCAGCGGTGATTAATGGTCTGAAAATGTCTTTCGTGGAAAAGAAGCCCATAAACTAAAATGTGACTTAAAGTGCAGTACTAAATCAGCTAGTAAAAGTGAAGTTCGCGACGTGACAGTTTACAGAAAGTATAAATAGTACGCATGCAATACGAAATATTTCTAATGTCAAATGTGATTGGTGTCGTCGAGTTGAACAATCAAAACTAACTTGTCTAAACGTCACGATGCTATTTCTAGCACAGCGGGAGCTGTGTAGCATACGCAGGGATATCGGCCAACAAACCCTTTTGTCCCAACTAACAATAGACCAGGCGAAAAGGGAAAGCCAACCTGGGTGGACAATACAGGGAACGTCCTTTTCGACGGAAGTTATTCCAACCTCTTGTGCTACAATAGACCAAAGGAAGCTTAGCTGGACAATCCTATTGTACTCAAAAGAATAGGGAATATCCCTTTTATTCAGGCGCACCATATATAAACGCAAGTAGCTTAGTTTCCGAGATCACTTTTACATAATATCAGATCACTTCATCACTTCGTGTAATATTATTTGACTTAATATCACGTTTTCTGCATATTCCGACGTTACGCATTTTGCGGAGTAAAGGACCAAGGTCAGTTTATAAAGTCTATTATTAATAAATAATTCAGTATCGAACACCAGGCTACTTACAATTCGTATTTGTATTTTAAATTAATTTTAATGAATTTGTATATGTTGTATATTGTTCGTGTGTTTTAAAGTAATAAAAGGAATGTTATTGTTTTCCACAAACGGTTGTATTTTACTGAACTTAATTCCACAGTAATAAACAACATAATAGTTTCAGATAGCTCTGTACCCTCGACTCAATGTAATGGTGTAATGTGTAGTCTGGGTCTCTAAAATAAGGAATCGTGACTTAACGCCTAATATATTTGCCAAGGTTGTATTACACCTTAGGGTTGAAAATATTTCAGAAATGGAACACGCACCTAGTAATTAAAACTTAAAAATAATTAACCTTGAACTATCAAATATTTTAACTCTAACACTAGGTATCTTCTATTTTATTCACATAACCTGTCGTTTGGACTCTATTGAAGCTTGCCCAGAGTTCCTCTTGAATTTCTCCGCGAAAATCGTTTACTGCTGTTATAATCAATGCTTTTCACTCCATCCTATAAGTAATGGTGTAAATATCAAGCATGTTACGTTAAGTGATAATGCTGACCAAGATCTCGCGCCACTTCTTCCTGTCCGCCTACTAGTTGCAATGTTAATGTTTTGGTTGACAATGTCATAGCACATTGGCTCATTTTTCAATATACGTACCAATATTAAACAAGTATAATTTTATTAACATGTTTACATCATGAGTGAGGGGAAATCAGTATTAAAATTCTTTCAGAAGTCGTTTGTTTAAAAAATTCTACCCAATCATGGCTAAGTAAACCCTTGTTGTCAATTAAATTTTTGAAGTTAGATCTCACATATACTTTCGGTGTATCCCCATCGACACTAATATCGTGAATACATTTCATACAGTTTTTGGAAATAGATTTTTTAAATTTCTGCAATGAGCAGTTTTAAGATAAATGATTGCTACAGGCGGTGTGTTCCAAAATAAGAGAAAAAAAGTCGCAATATTCTAAATTTTTAGAAAACCAACTGAGTGGTATTTCTTTTGCGGTCACCTGAGGTGAAATTTACGCTGTCCTCTCCGTCTAACTGAAGTGAGGACGACGCGATTCTAGTTTAGGGGTGCTAAGCTCTCGACACCCGAAGAGTAGAATCTATCGCAAAGAATAGTCGCATATCCGTGAAATTGTTAGTGATTATTAAGGGTGCCATCCATAATTACGGTTGAATACGGGATTGACATTTGATTCCCTTCAGTATCTTGAAATGACGGTGTATTGTGTGTTTTTATGGGGGTATGTATTACTTCCGTATTTTTCTCAACTAAGTAGATTTTGTATTATTCTCGAACTCCGTATTGAACTCCGTATTGAGCTTCGTATTGAACTTCGTATTAAACTCCGGATTCTTTTGACACCATACAGACGGTTGCGTAGCTAATTAATCGTCACTCGGCCATCTCTCGAACCCGAGGTGATTATCTTCTCTCTTTCCGAATGCTGCCGATAATGCTTCCAGTCATGGATCATTTCCAAGGCACTGCAATGTGCTATTAAAGTAGACCTCATATGTATGTTAAGGGTATGTAACACAGTGTATAGATAAGAGGTGTGTTATATTATCGGTTAAATTGTACTGTAACGTTAGATTATAGCTAAATTAAGAGCCCCTTGTTTGTGTAATAATTAAAACTGGCGCTCGCTGTGTGTTTAACGAGTTTAATAAGTTTGAAGTTAGACTGTATTCACAGTGACATCACCTAGGGTATTATTACGTTGACTTTCCGCATGTGTAACATATGAAATACGAGGTTTTGAACATTTAATAGATCTGTTTAAATATGGTTGGTTTTGCATTGTTTTCTTTTGCTATACGGCAAGTTTACATGTGTTCTAGATAACGTAGACATCAAAGGTAAGTCTCTGTGTTCGGAGAGCTGCTAGACACACCTCCTGAATATGCTGATTATATTTCATTCGTAGTTTAGACATTCACGGGTTATTGAAGTACAGTAAATTACGTGACACCCTGAACATTTATTCTAAGCTCATAAACCAGCAATTCTATTGGAAGTTAACTCACCCTTCTCAACTGCAGTGAGCTAGAGAACAATCGTTACAATGTTGTTGAATTTTGTGGGTTTTCGAATTGTATAAACGTCATCATCAGCTGCATGTTTAGTATAAACAGTGTGAGTGTCGTAATTACCGTTTTGCTTAATAACACGCAGGTTGTTTTGTCACGAACTAAAATAGATATTAAACTGATGATGCACTCATATCTCTAATCAAATCCGGAAAATTTCAGTTAACTGGATCAATCCATTGGTGTAGAATTTAAAAATGAATTACGTAAAGAAAATACAAACGGTGGATCTACAAATATATTCTCTCAAGGAGAAAATGTTTAAGTAATTTATTTTTAAAAATCGCCACTGGATTTCGCCAGTTAACGCCCGGTGATTTGCATTTAATTAACATATGAGTACATCAAATCTCAATTTAGTTACTGTGCAAGTTCTTAGCAAATTTAAAATCTGCAAAATGTTTTTTTCTTGAACAGCCTGGATTTAGGTAAGCAACCGTTTTGAACACAAAATCTCCAGTTTTGGTTTTGGTAAAAATTCAATAAATTTGGAAGTTGCCATTTTACTTGATTAGTTTATTAACAATTTTGTTGGTTTCATACGTTACGCCTTACTATACAAGGTGATTTTGAAATACACGTATATACTGAAATCTCACATAGATATTAAATAAACAAGTAGACCTGCAAAATGTTTCTATATAAAATATACTTCAGTTTCGAGAAAAATCGATTTGAAGTTCAATGGACCTCAGTTTCGGAACTGCAGGTAAATTTAGAAATGTCAAGTAGCTATGTAATGAAACATTTTCAAATTTAACTTGTTTCATTTTTTATTTCCACGGCCTAACGTAAAATCAAGTTGTCATAATTACGCTAAACTTTACTAATAATGATTTATTTGCTAGGATAATTAATAAATCAATAACATAGATAAACCAATAACTGTTACTCATTTAATGATAGACCAAGTTAAAAAATAATTCGTAAACGTTTATTTAGAAATTTACAAAATCACATCGTTTTCAATACAAAACTTGAGCACGTCTGATGATTGAATCTTGTACTTTAGCAAAAACGCCTTCTTTGTGTCGAATTGTTTCAAAAGCCTTTACTATTCGTTCTCTAAGTTCTTTCACATAAAAAAATCACAAGCATTTAAATCTGGAGAATGAGCTGCGCTTGAAACTGGCCCATTCCTACCAGTCCATATTTCTCCAAAATTGTTATTCAGCCATTCTGTTACAGCCCGTGTAGTGTGCGGTGGGGCGCAATGGTGCATGTACCACATTTGACGTTGAAGCGCTAAGGACACGTTTTTCAGTAGCTCATGCAATAATATCTCGGAGAGGAAATTCAAATAATGAGCCCCATTTAAACGAGATGGAAAAAATGGGGTCCAATTAAATGGTCATATACTATGACAGCCCACACATTTAAGGAAAATTCTTGTTGAAATCTTGTTTCTCGTGTCTCTGGTGGATTGTTGTAACTCCAGATTTGAATATTGTGACTATTATGCATTCCACGTCGTGTAAATTCCGTTTCGTCAGTGAAAAGAATGGTGCCAGTGACGTTTGGCTACTCACCATTCATTCTTGAAAACCATTGGCAATATCCTAACCGACGATCAGCAACCCAGGTTGCAGTGCTTAGGCACGCTGTACATGGTAAGGATATAACTCTTGCTCATGAAGAGCATGCCAAGCCACAAATTGCGAAGTTTCAAATTGAACAGCTAATCTTTTGGTATTTGTGCTTGGATCTTGTTCTACAGCTTCTAAAATTAGCTCTTCCATGTGGAACGGTCCTTTCCCGGCCACGGTCTTGTATCTAAGCCTGGAAAGACCCATAATCGCGCAAATATTGCGTTACGGAAGAAAATGTTCGAACATCTCTGGTACTTGCCTGTTTGGAAAACGTTCAATACATAGCAGTATATATGCTGAGGTAGCTCACTTTGTGATTTAGTATTATACTTTGTCTTTTACAATTTTCAAGATATTTATATATTTATTTTGTTTGTTTACATAATAAGTAGTCTATATTGAATATTAATCGAAGAAAAAGTAATTTTCAACATTAATATGTGTTTTATACTTCTGTAAAACTATACACCCGCAGGCTATTACACGACCACGATGTACTCAGCATACTTGTGTTTCCACCTCAAGGCGAGAGATGGACGCCATGTGAACCGTTCGCTTGTACCTTCTCAACGGCACTTAAAGCCTCGTGCTGGCAAAACGGTCAGCAAGCTTTCTGTGAGAGTATCTCGAAAAACACCCTCACTGCTAAGGCTCAGATGTGTATAAAGAATATACCGATGGGGCCACAATTATATATAACAGCAATGAGATAACATGAACAAGAAAATAACTCGTATTGCTTGAGTAAGAAAGAGATACATATAGTAGCAAATATTCGAGTAGGCTTGACTCTTAATTTAATTATGACATTTGTCAAATAAACATGCCTACTAAAATAATTTTTTCGTATGGCCATCTCTTTCTTACTCAAGCATTCTATTTTGTTATTCATGTTATCTCATTGCTGTTATATACAGTGAAAATTCATGAACTGCGAACACGAGTAAATCAAGGCGAATTTACGATTGCCTAAAAATACGCCAAGACCGATGGACAGTCGGTCTAAGGTATTCTGATATTAATCCACGGGTCGTCTGCGTTGATTGTTTAAGTAATTGTTCAACGCAGACGCCTAGTGTAATTTTTTTAAATTAATTATTATATCACAGATAGAATGTATGAGGTACTGTTATTCTGTGATTAATTCAGGTGACAAATTCAGATTTGAAAAACAGGATTTTTAGAGATTAACAGTACAGTAAAAGAAGGTAGTTCTTAAAGTAAAACGCATTCTGAAAAAAGAAATAATTTCTTCCGAACAAACTAACTCAGTAAAAAAAAGATGCAAACAAAAATAAAACTATTTTTATTTCAAACAACAAAATTCAAGAAGTTTAAATTAGCTCTTGTTCAAAGAGCCTGCCTTCTTGCGCTAAACAATATCCTAAGCGATCATAGAAACGTATTAGTGCTAGTACTCTGAACAACCCTTTTAATTTTTAAACGCAGTTCTTCAAATCGTTAGTTGTAGTGAAAACGACTTTTCAGAGGAAGTTTTAGGCATATCTGTCACAGTTTCGCAAAATTCCATACTTCTGAAATTGCCAACGGGAAGAATATCGCAGCTAAATCTACTAGTTCTGCAATTTATTTAAATAAATAGTCTGGATAGTCATTAGCGGTAATACAAACCTCTTTTAAATACCTGTTTTCATTGGGAACATTAGGGCTTTTGTGCTTTTGGGGAGAAACACATCCAAAGTTTCCAAAATTTGAAATAACTCCATGTAACGTTGATAACGATAAAGAACGCCTATTTCCAAATGTTGTGAAAGAATTTTGAATTTCCCAGACCGTTGGACCCTGATAATACCATTTTACAATTTGCACTGATCCGTTGCTTCGTAGTTATCGATTTTAAGATAGAAATGACAGCAGATATTATCTACTGACAAAATACGCGAACTGTCAAAGTTAAATTCTCGGCATTTGTAAATTCGACATATCGTCTGCCGTGTTCGTAGTAAGAAAAATCTCTCTGTATAATTATGGCCCCATCCGTATATTGATTTTACCATTGATTTGGTTCGATATTGCTGATGTTATTTGTCTGATTATTTATATCTTGTTCTATTGTTTCTATCCTAACGGCTCTATCGATTTTTTTTTTTCTGAATAAAGTAGTCTTGTGAAAGGAGATCTGGACCCCCACTCTCTCACCCTGTAGACAGTTTTAATTTTTGAAAATGTTCATAATCAGGAGCAGAACACTGAAAATAGATGAAGAACAGCCTTACTGGCCCCCTTCATGTTGTTTTGGTTACAGATCCACGCGGGGCCTATCGTAAAATCTTGTACAGGGGCCTCAAATTTCACTTTTGTTGTGGCTGACTGTTATCTGGCATTCCATAGATATTACTATGGATAATAACGAATATATTTAAGTAACTAACAAACAAGATATTATCTGTTTTTAACATAGCATTTGATTATTTGGGGAAAACAATAAATTTTAGCTACTACCAGAGACCAAATGTATAAAATGCTTAAATCAGTTTTGATGGGGAAAGAACAAAAAAGCTTAATTTTATAAAATAAACTTTCTGATTACTTATAAAATAATTATTTCGGATGAAAATGTTATCTTCGGATGATTAATTCGAGTGGTCTCTCGATTTATACTATCGCAATCCATCAGAAATTATTTGATAATAGTAAATCATCATGTCTCTCATTTTGAAACCTGGAAATGGAAAAATTATTCAGAGAATTACTACAAACATGAAAAAGTGAGGTTAAATTAATTACTTATTTATCAGTTATCAAAACACATTTTATTAATCGTAAGATTTTTACATAACAAGTTGCGTATAGAGTTAATTATGTTAATTAAGTTAATAGTTAACAGTGTTTGTAGTATAAAGGTGGAAATAGTCAAAAATTAGTAACTACCATGCTGACATTTTATGAAACGAACCAAACCTTGCTTAATTTCACTATTAGAGCTAAATTAAGCGCTTTTTATGCAGATAAGATCTACTGGTAAAGTAAAGTATAAGAGCGTAATATCATAGCAATATTAAGTATCTAATAATTAGTTTCTGTTCAAAAATATTTAACAACTATCTAAAATACATTTTTCTGCGACCACTACTAAAAGTAGGACTTTTAGCGCTAGCTTTTTTCACTAAAAGTGACGTTTTATAATTTAGCGTGAAATCAGCTGTTGCCTTTTAGCCCATGTGCTAAAAAATGAAGGGGGGGGTTATAAAACTACAATTTCGAACTGGAAGTGAGGTTGTAAAGTTATTCTAGTTACTTCTTGCGTTAGGGGGTAAAGTGTTTTTTAAATAATTAAAGCGTTATGTAATGAATAAAGTGAAATGTGTACATTTATAATTACCTTTGATAACTGACTTTGACAGCTACTGGCTCCAGAAACATTCACCTGCGCCCCAAGGCCATCTCTTTATTATGACATAAATTATAACTGTTATAATGCAAACCTTTGTTAAATCGACGTTTATGGATTAATAACAGTAAATTTAAGGCCGTAGAAAAATATTGTGTGCAAACTCGTGCTAAAAG
Source organism: Agriotes lineatus (assembly GCA_940337035.1). Classification (NCBI taxonomy): domain Eukaryota; kingdom Metazoa; phylum Arthropoda; class Insecta; order Coleoptera; family Elateridae; genus Agriotes; species Agriotes lineatus. The sequence continues at coordinate 145,391,203 of OW679200.1, forward strand.
TGTTATTGCATAAACGGCCACTTTTAGCACTTGTTGCACAAATAGCTATCTTGTATCTAGGAAATTACCAGACTAACAGAAGTACAAAAATAATGTATTTCTAAAAGACTACAATGGTTTTAAAACTGTTTACTGTGGAATATTCCATAGTCTGGGATTACATATATGAGGTGCGATTAATTGGAATTTGGGATGACAACCATAATCAAGGGTCGGCAATTCTGGTAAGTTCCCTCATATTAATAAACAAGGTGTTTATTACTCTACCCGAACATTAATCTACATATCTGAAATTATTACCGTAACCCCAGCGTCAACAATTCGCGATAGCAAAGTTTCTTGTGTACTCCTGTCCTAAATATGTATTAAACAATGGCATTTGCACACTTTAAGAGCAAAATTAGATTCGAGTTGTTTGTGCAAAACTGTTATCAGTCACTCGAGCCCCAAAGCTGCAATAATTCGCTTATTTATGGCAGACTTATTGTCTCCGCTTTATTACTTTATCAGAACCTGACTCAGAAGTATTTTCTCATTGTTGTTCCCCAACAACTTAATCTTACCTGCCTGTTGCCTTAAAATTGATTTAGAGCTTCGCTATTGTTCTAATTCTGCAATCGCTAATTGTCCGAGCTGGTTGTATAAGGCGTTTGAGACGTTTCGGTGACGGTTAATTAAAGATGGGAGCAGCGACCGCCTGAGGTTGAGCACCTAAGAAAATTTAAAAATCGCCCCACTCGAGAACCGAATGCCCCCAATTTAAAGTATTCCTTTCGGTGTTGTTGCCAGCACCTACTAAATTTAGACTTAAATATGCATGTTCTGTTTGTTTGCTGCAAATTGTGACAGCAAAGAAAATTATTTCGTAATTTACGACGGTGCGGCAGGAATTCGGTGGGCATTTAAAAACAATGTCGATGGAAATTTCTTATGAACTTTGCAAATGTTTTGGAGGATGTTGATTTATAACCCTTACATCCCAGCCGCGCCATGACAATTGATGGCCGAGGCTGAACAAAGCATTAGGATTCAATATTTGATTATTTAAAATAATGTATACTGTTTGATCTTAAGATTCAAGTTCATAGGTAACTTATTCACACTACACAAATATTCACGTTAAACAATCTCACTCAAAAACTATTGGTCGAAGGAAGACAATATTTTGCATACACATTGTATATCTACCGGCATAAAACCGAGAAAATTTCAGAGAAATATGTACAGGGTGAGCACCTTAAAAAATAAAATTTTGTTTATTTTTGATTTAACTTAGCAATAAATAGAAGTAATCAGTTGTACATAGCGCAGGATTTCTTCTTACCAAAAATGGGTCCCAATAGATACAGAAAAATGTTGTACGTTACAAAAAGGAGCAACAAATTAGTGCGTTACTTAATATAGAGGCAAGGCAGGAATTCTAAGGGTCGGTGCTCCGTCGCTCAGGTAGAAATAGCCCGTTCCCTTGCAATATCCCACAAAACGTTGGGACTGCATACGCGGTCCGCCTGCCCTTCGAATTCGATTACCGATAACGTTTCTTTTTATTTGAAAATTTATTTAATTTATTAGAAACGTGAAGATATTTTTACTCCTAACTTAATTTGATTTTTAAATTTTTTTAGTGTCACAATGTCGACGAGGGAAGTTCTGGGTAAAGCCTTTTACAGATTTTTAGTAAGTACTTTTGTGCTATTCCAATGAAATTTGCTAAAGTTGTATAGCGCAGAGAATTAACAATCACGATCTAGAGCAAGTAACAATAGATTGGTTAGGATAATCTGCGATGTACTACCAACAGAATGGATAGAAACCCGGATAGATCAAACGCTGTACATATAAATTAGATGACAAAGAACAGCTCAACATACTGTATTAAAAGCGAAGGAAAAACAGTTTCACAGATTTTTCGCCTTTGGTCATATAAAAAATCAACAATGGGGTAATAAATTAAAGCATCTCTCGTTTGCCAAAAAATCAATTTACTAATAGCTCGGCGATATACCACTCAAGAGCACTTCACAAGCGCTGAAAACCATATCTGACAACATAAAATACGAGACTTAGCCAAACGTTACATCATATACAAACCGCTTTAATCTGCTTTTGTTTATCAATTTTACACCTCGCCTGAGCCCAATTTTCCATGATAGCGAAAAGTGGAGTACCCTCGTAATATCGAAAAATCCCGTTTTCACGCGTCCCCTTGCCAAACCCATGCGGCTCTAGCGAACTGTATATTTTAAGAATCTTTATCATTCAAAGATCTCAAGCTACACTTTTGTAAAGCAAATTTGAGATACTAATCGAGTCGTTTGCAAGTACTACTCGAGACGGTTCACGTTTCTGGCCTGTGTTTGACGCGTTAGCTGTTTTCAACGTGCACATAGCATGGTAGTCTGGAGCTACGCCAAAATCAAAATTATAGGCACTTGTCGCTCGTCATATTGACGAACGTCAATTTTAAAAATATTCCTGGTCGAAATATCCATGTTATCATTGTTAATCCTACATTTTCTAGGTTATTTCAGTCTGCAAAAGACCTACCGCTAAAACGCTAAAATCATGTTTTTTAATCATGATAGGCAGGTGTTTTAAGATAACATCTCCAAAGCCCACTATAATTTAAAAAAATTCAAGCTTATGAACAAATACATACAGGGTTCCCGATTTTATAGTTCAACCATGGCCATGTCGCTTATCTTAAGAGCTGTCATGCCACTTACACTGGAACAAAATTATAGAATCATTCAATGCTTGGCATTATTTAATTTGATCTTGTCCACAATGCTGTGAAAACTTTATTGAATGTGGTGTGTCTATTTAAAAAATAATAAATACTATTCATACATGTTTCGCAGTTGTAAACTATCTGAAGTATCCTCAGTTCCGCTTTCTCTTGTGGCCACGTACTAGATTTTTATGAATACTTTTCATGTACATGATTTTTAGCTATATTCATTACATTTAGCTACGTATTTTTTTTCACCTTAAGTGGACGTGGGAACCCCCTATGAATAACTACAAAATGGTCTTGATATTCTAGCCACTGATAAAATACAGATAATAACGACGTTTTTGAACAGATTGTCTGAACAAAGCTACCATCAAGTGGGTGAGAGCAATTGTTATCTTTACTTTAGCAAAACAGAGGTATAAATTTATTTTTAAAAACCACGATTAAATGGCGCTGTTTTGAAAATGCAGAAAAATTAACATAACAACCAGAACTCGAAACAACTTAGCCGTGATCAACAATAATATTATAAAGCAATACAACAGCAGGATGTTGTAAAGTAAAAAAGAAAAGTCAGTAAAAATTTCGAAACAATTAATAAAACGAAGAAACCTACTTAGGGCCGGTTGCAGAAAGCAATGTTAAGTCTGGTGTTAGCTAACGCGACGTCAAAGTGAACAAAAACGAATCAAATCTCAAATGTTTATGGTAACTAATACATTAGTAAACAAAATTTGACGCGATTTTGTTCACTTTGACGCGACGTTAGCTAACACCAGACTTAACATTGCTTTCTGCAACCGGCCCTAAGTGAAATTAAAATTGACTGGGACGGTTATTTACACATCCTCCTCTATGATGGCACCAGGGTGTTAAAATCTCTCTTCAAAACACGCATCCACAGACGCTAACGCGTCTGGTTTGAGAGTGTTTTAAGGTGGCTTCATTGAAGGACAGTAACCAAAAGATTGAATGGAATTTGGTGGAGTAAAGAAATTACAAAAAAGAGAAAAATTAATATTTACAACGCCTTGGTGAAGAGCATAGTAACATATGGAGCAGAGGTATGGAAAATAAACGAATCGGAAAAAAGAAAAATTCAAGCAATGGAAATGGATGTTTTAAGAAGGTCAGCAAGGATATCCAGAAGAGATCATGTAGCAAATCAGAGGGTAAGAGAAATTATGAATGTCCACGACACAATAATCCAGAACATAGAACAGAAGCAATTAATTTGGTATGGCCATGTAAGAAGGATGGAGGAGGAAAGGTTGCCGAGAGCAGTGATGGAATGGTTACCTCCAGAAAGAAGGAAACGGGGAAGGCCACCAAGAACATGGGGGGAAGGTATTAGAAGAGCAATGAGCGACAGAGGCCTCACAGAAGAACAAACCAACAACAGAGAAGAATGGAGGAGAAACTTGGGGATCGGAAGGCGACGTCAGACGCTATGAAACCGATACATATATATTGCTATGGTATATAGAGGCCATGTATTACATTAAATACAGTTATTTATTTACATGAATCAAAAATCAAAAGTTCAATACAGTAATTATACTGAAACGATAAGATGTGGAAAATTATGATAATGATTGCTTATTTAATTGAATAATAATTGAAACTCAAAGATTCAAAGTACATTTTAAAAGAAAGTTATTTCAAAAGGAGTACTACTTGATGATGGTAACAAAAATTAACAATAAATACAAAGTTGAATGTTGCATATGACAGAATAAAATTCTATTTGTAATAATTTATAAAGTGAGAACCATTCAAATTTATTTATAACATGTAGCAGGCAGGAATAATGGTAGTCTAGGATAGCAATAAAAAATTGGGATGATTATTAGAATAACAACTTAAAAACAACTACGAAAAATTTGATATAAAATGGATATAAAAATTTTGTAATTGTGTAAATACATAATAAAACCCATTAATATAACGAAAAATTTTAATAAAACGGAAAAGGGTATGTTGGTTGCATATTACAAATGAAATAAATACTCCAAGGCAAGATTTTTGGAATATCAAATACAATTAAAACTGGGATTGAAGAAAGTAGAACCATTTGGGTGTGTAGCAGAGATCCAGTACATTGCAGGGAAGGTGCCATTGTGTGAGCTGAGAGGGACGCTGGTCTGGGACCGTACGGGAGTTTTGGTCTGTTGCGGATTGTGTGAACTTCACACGGGATCACTGGTGGAGGCTACAATTTGTCAATTAGATATGGATACATTGTTATATGGTGGAGATACAATAAATACTTAGGCGTGCTGTCAATGGTAGGAGGTTGGAGCCGTCTATAGGGCTGCAAAAGGTATCGCATTTTTGTTGGAGTTTGGAAGTGTCAGTGCAAAGTAAGTGGTTAAGTTGAAGGTATCTAAATAAATAAAAGGTGATTAATTAATATTAAGAAAGAGGCATTATAAAAATAAAGTACTTACCCAGATTACAGGGATGATGCTGTCAGTTTGACATTTTATTCAAAAATTAATGACAGAAGTATTTTAAATAATATATTCAAATTTGAATCTAAATATCATAGTCAAAACCATTGTAAAGGATTTTATTTATGTCATATTGATTTGGGATTTCATTAAACACTGCTTGGAAATAATAGATGACAGCAAGTGACATTCAATAATTGCAGCAACAAACAACTACCTAGATTTTGGCGAACCACACCCTGATCAAAAAGAGTACTCATGTAAATTTGAAATAAATTCAATTTAAAGTTATAATAAAGTTAAAAGTTTTAACAATTAAATTAAATAAGCATACACACGTATCCACTGCATTATATATATATATATATAATCAGATAGCATTTGTGGTATAGCGGATACATGGATACCTGTAGTGTCCACAAATCGCCCCGCGAAAGGCTTACAAATGCAGCGCAGGGATCGGCAAGCACAACTAATTTTGGATGCGCAACTAAGTGACTAATGTGGCGAGTGACAAATTACATCCGCAATTAAAATGTAAACAGCACGCAATTTAATACTCAGATCCCGGCAAAATTGCGCCTTCTGCGAACTTCAAGGGACCTGGAACCAAACAGCAGGTATTTGGTCAACCGTCATGGGCAACAAAAGAGCGGCTGCGCAAGAATTGGAGCAAGCCTAACCCTCAGGCGACGCTAGTATTTGGACAAAGGTGACCTAAAACTATTGCGGAGAAGGCATCCAGTTGTAGCAAAATGATAATAAAGCAATTTCAAACCGTTTATGGCACTTACAGGCTGAATTCAGCCGGTCTCTGACGAGCAACAAGCCCTCAACTGACACAAGCGACATGAGGCTATATAAAAGCGCAGACGGAAGCGCCAGCAGTCACTTTTATTCCAGTCATTCGGTTTAAACCTTCGCCACTCTGCGTCTACCAGAATCGTTTGCCACACCTCAAACCACGTCACTTTCAATCTTAAGTTAGCTGTTAGCGCATAAAGTTGATATTATCGCACACTCGATTATGTATATTAATTTGTATATACATGTATGCATATTTGTGTATAGTCGTTAATAAGAGTTGTTTAATTAAATAAATGATTGTTTTCTATAAAGTGTTATCATTTCAAAACACTCAAGGTGTTACTATAAACACCCGTGGACCAGCAGGAGCTAACGTACGTAAGGCTCGCATTTTCATATCCTAAGAGGCTTTGGCACTTTGGAACCATAAGCAAACTTCACGCATTATGAAATTATTAGAACGCGTTGGCCAGCCTACGTCTGGCCGTGCCAGCGTAAAGAAACGGTTAACAATAAAAATGCTTGCTCAAGGCGGCAGCCAGCCTACGTCCGGCCCTGCCAGCGTTAACAATACAAATGCTTGCCGCGTCGCCACTTGTGCGCGTTCATGCTGCGTGTTGCTGCGCGATCGGCAGGTGCGCGCGCCTGCTTACGGGCGGCCGGCATCGGCTCTTATAATATAAGATACCGATTACACTGGTTTACAAATTTAGGGTTGTTGGCTGGAGTTTAAATTGCAATATGTCCTACTGCTTAAATATGTGCCGTGATTTCAAATATGACTTAGATTTCTTTCTATGTTTTTTGCAGAGGTATATAACTGTATGACTTTTAGTAGTAGTTATAAGTAGTTATATGTTAGGATTACATTTTCATATATCAAAGAATACGTAAATACTAACAACTTTTAACCAAAATTCTGAAACTTTAAATAATCGGACCTTTGTCTCTTGGTTTAAATAGTTTTTTTATGTACAGCAGCAGGTTACTTTCTGTTTAAACACCAGCTGTAGTTGGTCACCATGCATTTATTCAACCTTCCCTAGTATCTATATTCCTTTTCCTTTATGTTTTTATGAAATATTTCCCCTAGTTCTTTGCTCATTTGTTCAAGATTTTTGGGAAAAAATTAAAATGTGCACGTAAATATTGAACTTTGATACTCATATTGCAACCTAAATTGCAAAGCTTTTCGAGCATATTTTGAACGAATTTAATTTTGAGTGAAAATATAAAAGTAGATTAAGCGAGACAAATATAAATACCTAGGGCATGAGATAAAAACTTGCAAATACAGTTTGGAAAACTGAGCTGTATCTTTAGAGGTAGCATATCTATGTATTCAAGATGAGCAGTATATGACCATTGCAATCTGCCAGTACTTACTTATGGTGCACAAACACTGACATCGACAAAACGCTCCGCTAGGAGAATGAAAAAGATACAAATGGTTATGGAGAGAGCCGAAGAATCGGATTGTGTGATGTAGTAGAAAGTATAGACAATTAAAGTGGAGATGGGAAGGTTGTGATTCAGGGATGATAGAGAATCCTAAAATTGAGAGGGGGAACAGAGGTAAACCGTCCGGATTGTCGGATAATGTAAAAAGAGCAACTAGTATTTGCCTTATTTTTAACAATCAACAAACAATGGCTGATTGATGATGATTACTTTTGTTTATAATCAATCTTTCAATTTCATTACTTGGTTATAATATAATGTTACTACAAAAATATACAATGATGCCACATACAGTGTCACCAAGCACACAAAGGTGAGTAGGGGAGGCTGGCGCTAGCTGCTTCACAAGTACACTCTGAAGAAAAATTACAAACATTTGTAAACGTGGCAAATTTAAACTTTTATTTTAAAAGTCATCAATTTTTTGTACACATAACACTGTTTAAGTTACGAAACACTACTTATCAAATAATTTCATTGTTACGAAAGTAAACGTAAATAAAACAACCGATAATGCAAACATACTCTTATAATAATAAATATTGCAACAGTACTAAGAGATTATACAAAATAAATATTGTATTAGATTGCCTTATCAATTATCCTAAACGTTATGCGAAATTCCACGACATTTTTGAACAAAGCAAAAAAAGATTATAGTCACAAGAACAAAGAAAAACAACACTAGAACTTGAAGATATATCTTTATTTGACGTTACCGTATTCACAGTGAAAATTACATTTTCATCTTTATTTCGTCCATTAAGCAATATTTTCTCCACATTTCTTCTCTTAGATGTAAAACATCGTCGAATTCTTTCCTGCACGCTGCACACATTTTACATAGTGTACATTTCGTGAGCTGTTCGTTCTTCGTGAAACTTCCAAATCAAAATCATCGAGAACCTGAAAAATATAAGGACGAAAATATTACCTGCATTATGTTTTTCAATGACAATCCAATTCGAAAATGTTTAAGCAATCAAATTGCACAATTTATTCAATCTCAACCAATCAAATTCATATGCAATGATAAAATATTCTACTGCCATTAGTAACAGAGTGTTACACTGACCAAATTTATGTCAAAATGAGACATACACTCTATCTGCAATGAAAATAAGAGCATAAATAATATATTATTACAATCAAAAATTCTTTAAACTAATAATTATGGGTGCAGTTATAGTAAATAGCACTTTCTTCTAATGCATTATTAAGAATCTTTAAGTCAATACTTAATTACCGTTCTATCTTGTCTAAAACTCTCAATTATTTCCGAATGATGAGCACTATCGAGTTGTAAATAAGGACGAATAGATCCTGCCAAACAATGGCCAGTGATTTTAATTAATTGCTGTCCGCCTACTCCTGCCTTTGCTAGTTGACTTTCAGCAGTGGAAGGCGCAGAATCGTTTATAATTTTTTGGCATTTTGCATCGAGAAATAAGCGATTTGTTTTAATACTAAGAGTTCTTTTTTCCAACATCTTGTTCAAAACTCTGAAAAAAATATATTTATATAAGCTGCAGTAAGCTGCATCTATTTAGGCTGAAGCTTTTTCTTCTAGAATCTCATGCTTTACGTGCATTTTCATTAAAGTATAGAACTAGATTTGCAGTAGTAGTCCACACTGTTTTTAAGAGTAGCTTCTTTATAATCTCTTCCATCTCTTTTATTGGCATTAAATGGATCATCTCCTAAGATATTAGCTACTTCTACAGTTTTTATACTCTTTTTAGGAAACATTTCTTGATGCAAAATTGTTTTGAACTGTCTAAATATTGGGTTTTGAGTTCTCATTGTATTTTAGCAGCTTGGTACTTCAACTTCATTTCGAATTTTTGCCAAAGATTTGTTTCGAAATCTGTTTTCCATTTCACAAGAATATTATTGTAACACGTTTTTTTACCTATTTGTAATTTTTCTGTAGTACCCATGCTTACGTAGATGCACCAACGATCAAATAAATATTTTTAAAAAGTAAATAACAATATTTTCTCCGTGAATTGTCAAGCTGAATATAACTCGTGGTCTTATTTTTTCTGCAAAATGTGTCATTCAAACTAAAAACGTTTGCTTTTGAAAAATCACACTCGTCTCCTTCGTCGGCTCAAGTGATTTTTGTTGCAAAAGCTACTCGGTTTATTATATTATATGACAATATTCTGAGAAATAACATCGTTATTTTTTAATACCAGCATACAGATTACAAACTTTCTTTATCAGAGAGGTTCATTTCGCAGTTGCTGCGGCTGCTAATTATGCATCTTGTTCTACCGGAAATATCCACGTTTCAGAAATATTATATTCATCAAAAAGCTTTATAACATTTGCAATTATACTTCTTGCTTCTGAATGCACGAGCTTTCTTCCTTCACAGCTCATCGTAATTTTACGTAAAAATGAATTTAATATTACATAATATATACTAGCGAAATATTATTAAAGCATCCTAATAACTGTAACTTTGGGTAAAATTTTTGAAAACATTTAATACTTGCGATTGAAGGTTGTAAACGCAAACCGCCCGAAATCAAACAACTACATTGACAAAAATAACTATCGAAGAAGAGCAATACTAACAATAACAGCAATAATTAACAAAGTACAACAAAACTGATTAAAAGTACCTTGAAATTATACATTTCCATCTGACGCGATAGCAGCATAACGAAATGACGTTTACGTTTTCTCGTGTGAATGTACCTCGATGATAAGCTGACTTTTTATTGGTTATTTAGTTCCCCTTCCTTGAATTTTAGATTTAGTTCACATATTTTCTGCGGTTTTTGTGTGTTTTTGCTGGTACTGTAGTACGATTAAAGTAGAAAATAAAATCTGAACTAGCAGGAATTAAGTGAGGATTATAAATTATTCTTCTTAAAAGAATTTCGGTTAAGACCGCGTAGTATTTGTGAATAAATAATACCCAGCATTGTCTGGCTTAATGTGCCTTGTGCCTTGCATCTTGTGAACTCGAGCAAGGATCCACGCGACGGTCTTGCTCTTTGGTGGCTCGTGTTGTTTGAGTGTTTTGAGAACGAGGATACTTAGGCAGATTTAGCCTTGGCTGTTTGTGCATCCATATTTACTAACGTTTCGTAATTTGTCTTGTACGTATATCTGGAACTTCCTATCTAGTAGATAATACATTTTGTCTAGTTCGATGTTTAGGTCTTGACGTGGCTACCCCTTTTTATATATGGTCAGTGCCACCCCAATTATATTGCGCCAATTATATTACCATCTTTCCAAAAACGCCATGTTTCTGTTGACTATTTTTGGCTTAGCTTCCATTTTTCTCTTTAATTCGTCGGGAGTTTTATCAGCTATTGGCTCTGTGATCTCGGTAGGGTAATAGGTACCTACAGTTTTTCTCTTGATTTCTGGGGTATTACTGCAAGTTACTTGCTGGTAGTCTTTATAAAATTGTTCTGCTTCTAGCTGTAATTACTCTGGTGTTTTAAACGGAACATTTAATTTAATTCTCCTACCCAAATCTTTTTTAAAACTCGTTCAGTCGATGAGTCTGCTAGTTAGTTCCCCTTTAATTGGTTTCGCTGAAGGTTAAGGTAACTGAGAAATGATGTGATTGTACGTCTTTTATTGCAATATGGTTTGTTGTTATATTTCTAGATATGAAAGAGTCCATCAATTGTGGAATCTTGTTTTTATCCCTAGGCTCGTGTGGGGGAGCACAGCGAACAACCAACATGTGCGCTATCATAGATCGTTCAGTGAAATAAGTACACAGACACTAAAAAAATCGTCAGTAGGTATCCAAGTGAAAACGCACGTGATATGCAGCGTAATGTGTAAAACGCCAAGAATTACGTGACGTGTCACGCACGTGCACCTCACTTCTGCAATTTCAGAAAGGAACCAACTATTTAAAAAACGCTGCCCGAAGAAAATTTCATCCAATTTACAGTGGATCCAAGATGTCACATCCAGCTCGAGTAGAACTATTCCGTCCAACAAAAAATACCATTGCAAAAGCTCGGGATAAGTACGCCATGGGCGAGACGCATCATCCGAGTCTAAATCAAGCAGATGCAGTAACCCTTTTCAGGACAAAAGGACCAAGTGTTACTCGGCCTGCATCCCAAAGTTACCAGCCACCGGTCAAGGTGCGCAAATAAAGGATTGGCGCAACCGGCCAGGAAGGAAGCAATAAATCCAAATTTCGAGGTCCGAACTTTTTAATCGATGGACAATGGTGCATTGTGTTTCCGAGTTTCGAGGCACTCCTTCGGCAGCCCCTCTTCTTGCGTAAATTGGGTATAAAATAAAGCACTACATTCATTGAGTATTGAGTATTCAGTAAGTATTCTTTGATAATTCGAAAGAACTTTGTCATATTCCAGTTCATTTACTCGGTTGGGCATTTAACAACATAGACTCCGGATCGTTAGTTCACCTACCGTTTACGAATTTTCAGCCTTTGACATTTTGCTTGTATTCACCTATTCACGTACTCTACTGTACCATTGATACATATATGTACGTTCGTGTATATGTTTATTTGATTTGTGTTCTCAAATAAAAAGAAGTGTTATTGTTGCCCACATCGGTTATTATTTAACCTAACCGACATTCGCAACTTCATTAGCAAACCGCCTCATTGGACCATAACACCTCCTGTGAAGTGGAAACTACACCCCTTTCTTGCTATAGCATCGTTTAGTCTCCTTCCTTTAGTTGTAGTAGTTTCGGCACCCCAGTAAGTGCTTTTGCGTTAAAGTGTCCTCTTATGATACATCTTATACTTAGGTTTTCATCAGATTTAAATCTTCTGTTGAGGGTCTGTGCTGCAGTGGCGAGTAACTGGCAGCAGCTACTAACGAATAGTATTTTGTGTTAACGTTTACTGCTGTAACTTACAATTTTCGGCAGTTGTGCTCATTTTCTCATGATGGGTGATATTTCTCTTGTTAAATAGGTTTCAAATATTAGAAAAATGTCTATGTTTCAGTATCCAAAACAGTTGTTCTTGTCGTCGTTATAGTAGCCTGTTGGCATACTTAGTGACTATTTTTAAGTCTTTTAGAATTGCTGTTTTCTAATACCACCATTTTTCTTGAATTTTTCCGCTAATGCCTGGAGCCTACTGAGCCTTGATATTTTACTGAAGTTTTGTTGGTCTACCATTTGACTGTCCATTTTTCGATGAGTTTGTTGTAGCATCGATCGGCTCAATGGAATTATTTTCTTTTTGTCTTGTGCCTTGCTCCTAGCTATTTGGGCATACACGCGTTGACTAGTTGACTGTTCTACTTTTTATCAGGGCTGGTATTTTCTATTATCGTTTGACTTAATCTTTGTTTGATTCTTTTTAATGTTTTTGACATATTTCTTGTCTCTAATATTTTGGAGTTCAACATCCACGAGGGAGATTTTAGATGTTCTCCTCCCCACCTAGGCGTTTATTGAAAAAAAAAATGTGTGTCCGTAATACCTGACAATTCTTGTATTGACGTGTAAGTTGAGGTTTTTTGAGTTTTGAATTAATTAATAAGAGTTTAAACTTCTTCATCAATATTGAATTATTTTCAATATTGTACAAGTATTGATTATTTCATATAGGCACTTCCATAAAACTGTAAACTTGATTAAAGTACAAGGAGTTTCTCTGTTGACGTAGATTACTGCTATTATTTTAAATTCTGTAATTTATGACTGCTGAGGAATTTGGTGGGCGTTAAAAATTTTTTCGATTGAAGTTTCTTCTAAACTTGGAAATGTTTATCGAGCGAATTGATTTATAGGTTTATGCGATTTGTAATTACAACTGAAAAACAATTACTCGTCTGCTTATACACATAATTTTAAATAATTTAGAGAGGGCCCATTTCTAATAGAATGTAATTTATTTGAGATTTGTCTTGCATTATGAAGAATTTTTAAATTATATTTATGTATTCAAACATGTTTTTTGTAGAAATACTGTTCTATGGTCTGTTTTCAAGTTAAATGCTGGAATTTTCTAAACTTGAGTTTCAGATATCGCCGTTCTAAGGTACCTAACTGGAATTGTAAAAATTGAATTAAAAATTAAATTGTTAGCTGTGATTGCATGTTATATTATTTGGTTCTTTATTGAGCCTATTTAACTAAAACGTTAAAAACCCGAAAAAGCAGTTTATTTCTTTGCTTATCAAAATATAGTGTCCTATTTTATTACTAATTATTACTAGGCTGGTTAGAAAAATAATATTTTTGAAGTACATATTCAGGATGACTTTACTATCAACAACCTCTTGGTAATAAAATCATTATAATATCTTTTCCCATAGAAGTCTTGAAGGCTTAATTAAGGACGTCACACACGGTCCAGCAATTCGATCCGGCATTGCAGATGTGGAAACATAGCCAAAGGCAGTAAAAATTTGAGACAAAAAGCTATGGAAAGCAATCAATCAAATAATCTTTTACAATAATACCCGGTGGGCGAATCCATAAGTAATTTGTTGGAACAATTCATCAAATCTTTTCACCCACGCCCCAATTAAGTCAACCTGAATCAGTAATGAGCCGAATTCAGGCAAAATTAAATGGTTTTCGACTTTTTCCGTCCTCTTTAATCTAGTCGTTGCATGGGGTGTGATTAGATACAAGATACATCAGGGCACTTAAAAAGTATAAGTGTACCGAAATAAATAATATTTTTTCATAACCCAGCCTGAATCTGTAAAAACAGAATCGTGTGCATTGGGATAAACATACAAAAATAGGCGTCTCGTCAGTGACATGAAATTTCAAGCACGTACTTGCATAGGTCGTTGCACTTATATATTGTTGCAAGTGTTTTTCTCAAGACACGTCATTTCGGGTTAAACTCGTTTTAAAGAACTTTCTATATTTTATTAAAGCCATTTTTCTTTGCCATTCAAATAAAAAAGAGAGTTACTGCAACAGCGTTTCGAAATAATTAAATGAACGCGCTTCATTCAATTAAAATCTGTTATGAATACTTTAATAGCACTCCGTAAAGCGGGCAACGAATTAATTTAATGTCGCGCGACGTAACATGCATGCGCTTTCAATAATTAAGTTATCAAAAAGTAAACTGACACACACAAGGATAATTATTTAATTTGGAACAGTTAAGGTTAACGTCTACACGCAACTGTGAATGTTTATTGGCAGTAATTATTTACTTGTCTTTTTGTGTGCAAGTCATTTTTATCGATGCCATATTCAGAAGATAGGTGTCAAATAAACATTTTTGATAAGGCAAATAAATGTTCCCCCGCGGCGTTACATATGAAATTTAATATTAATAGTGGCAACGACGAACTTTTCCTGGATATCGTTGGGAGGAAAATGTCAAGCACGACGTGCACCTGCAACCGTCACAGCGCCTGTAGCTTTTAGTGAATTGCAAAAGTAATTTTCGGTAATAGTTCGTTTATTACAGCATGGGTCGCGACAAAATTACACAGGAGCAGGACCATGCGGGAAGATAATGTCATGTAAACGCAGCAGCAAACTGAAAGCAAAAAATTCAAATTTAAATCTTTCGTACTTGGAACACGCTTTAATTGGCAAGGATCTGGACACACCTCCTTAGCTTGTCAGATGAAAAGTAATAAATATAGCGGTGATTTGAAAACTTCGATATGTTTCAATAGTAATGTACTACAAATCTTTTGCCAAACTCTTACACTATTAATTGCATTGATTACTTTCACACAAATGAGGTGGGATGGTTTTAAGGCATTTTCATAATTTTCTTCTAAATTATAAAAAATCTAAATTACTGGTTGCTTCGGAGTCGTTGAAATTTTTTATCATTACCAATAATTGAAGTTAACAAAATGAAAGCTATGCAACGAAAATGTAGGTGAAGTACTTTTACAAACAAAAAGATTTTAAATTTGATTAAAGTTCACCTCTTTCCAGCTTTACATGCACTAAAGAAAGTGTCAAATAAGAAATGGCTAAAAAATAAAAATGGCTGTTTGAATTAAGTTACAGGAGTCGTTGGAACAGGTCAGCGAAACAGACACGTTAGAGTACAAGACAGAGGAAACATAGTTTGCGTACGATAACGTAATCTACAGTTTATAATTTTGAATGACTCTAACAGTCATTCATCTGCACGGAAGGTGTATTAAATAAAAAAAGCAAAAACAAAGTCCAAACTATTCGCTTGAAGATAGACGCTGTTCCTAACTTCGTCGCAATTTAAATCAATTATAATCTTAAGTATTTGCACAATTTAAAACGTCGCAATTAAAATATAATTCTTTCAACTGAAAACGACATGTGTCGTTCGATATTTATAACATTCTTAGCCTCTACGCTGCCATATTCGACCATAAATTCATCTATGCGCAGGTGTGAGAAAGAAGGGTCGCTACGTTAATAGATGATGTAGGCCAAACATACTTCAAAGAGGCGCCCCTGAGATGTTTTGTTAAACGTCAAATTGGCAGAAATGATGGAAAACGGTTCGACCAAGGCCAGGACGAGAAGCCTCAAAACTTCCCAGCGCCAATAAAATGATATTGCCTAACATCTTCTCCTTTCAACTATTGCTTGACGTTATCGAGTTTACTTGTGCGAATTTCTTCACTTCTAATCCTGCCTTTAAGCATTTTTCCTTGAATTCACATAAAACATTTCATTTCTATGGTGCCCATTAGCTTTTATGTCCTGGTTGTGTCTGGTCTTTTCTCCACATGAAGTGTCATCGACGTTACGATGGTTTTATAAATTCGCGTTTGATCGTTTTTAAATATGTTTTTACTTTTCCATATTTTGTTGTTCGACGCTCCTGTGACTGGATTTACTTTCATGGCCTGTTTTTCTCTGCTTACAACGCGTGTTTTATTGAATCGGTGGATAACTTGCTTAATTTTCTTTTATCTAAGAATCAAATTGCGTCATATAGAAATGGTTTTGCCAAACCAAGCGATTTTCATTAACAAAATTGTGAGTAAACAGATATTCATTAACTTGTTTCCAGTTTGCATTAACACCTGCTAACAGATAAATAAGCCCATGGGTAGCAAGTTCTTCAAGAACTGTAATTGTTGGTTCTCTAAGAATGCAGCACTCCTTTTCAGATTCAATTTACATTCGTTCTACTTTACGTTCGGAGCTAGTAGTACTTCATGCAAAATTACAGTGCTGAATTTTTGCATGCTGTATTTTCTGGTAGAGTTCACTCAGCTGGTAGTAGCTATACACTGCAGATTCATACGTTAAATGTAATGAACCCTTATGGAAAAAGTAACCTTTTTACTTTTAAAACACCAGAGAAGAGGCTTCTCAGATTATCATGTTTAATGCAATTTGTTTGATCTGGATTGAAATATTTGTTTAGATCCCTTTTTGATTGTTCAATATCTGATTATAATTTCAAAGTTTCTATAACTATTAGCTAGCTTCATCACGTTATTGCTTCAGAACTAAAATTAATCGTTCTTGATTCTATTAGAACCCTCGTCTAGTACACCACTTACGCTAATCTTTAACTTTATAGTTAGAGGCACGGTAAGCTGAAGATTGTAAATCATGTTACTCGTAATTTCCAGTGACAATTAGCGAAGTGTGAAATACTTGGTTATGGTGGGTAGTAGGTGAGACAAATCAGATTAGATCAATAATTGTTCATATGAGGGCTGCTGCAAATATTGTTAGTAAAATAAAAATACAAGCATACCTGTTTTCCCGTAGGCACAATATATGTTATATATTACAATGAACACATTTTAAGTTGTTATGATTATAGTAGCAATTAATAACATTTTAATAATATCAAATATTATTTTATAAAATGTTCCAGAAATTTGCTAAATAAATTTTTGTAATTAGTATAAAATAGCATTGGTTTTGATAATAATTTGTAAAAACAGTATTAAAATTAGTGTTAACCTTGATGTGAAGAAAATGTAATTAGAGTAGGCTTGGAAAGAATGTAAAACAATGTAAGATGGAAGACAAACAATTGGGTAAAGGAAGCCAAGCTGAAAAGTGTTGTTAATTTGGCTCCCCCAACAAATAATTGTTAATTTGAGAATAAATACCCTTTTTCCAATTCATTGAGTTTTAAAATTGAATGTATATCCTGTGCGTATGCTGTAGTGGAGTGCATTGATTCGTAGTATATCTGCAGAAGCTTGAAAAAGTATTTGATCTGTGCATCTAGTGTTAGCTTGTATTTCGGTGGCTGATTTGGACATCATAGCAGATTAATTGGAGCCCCTGGAAGCTGGAGGTAGGAAGTGACCTTCATAGAAAGCAGTGGAGCCTTAGGTGTGGGTAACGGCGTGAGCTGGAATCAGTTTCTTGGTGTCGCAGCGGTCAAAAAGCGCAGCCGTTCTGCGGCTGCCTTCAGCGGCTTGGATCGGCAGACCAACGGAGAAAGACAGGACCAAGCATCGTGAAGCTTGCTAGGAACTTAAGTTAAGCCCTACTTTCGATTCTAAAAGCAAGAGAAAGATCAGAAAACGTCTTCCTAAAAGATATAATTTAGTGCATTTCTTGGTGGCGTCGGTTTTATGAGTATTTCCGGCACAAGCGTCCTGTGAGTGTGTTTTGTTTGTGACGTTGACGTGTTATCACCTAGGCGACGCTTTCACAGAAAATTGTCGAATATAACGAACTTGTTTTTTTTTAGAATTGTGAGGTTGGAACGCCATAAATAAGTTAATTTTCCCTTTAGTTAAATAATATCCTGTATGGTAGATATCCCGTTAGTTAAACCACCATTACACAAAGTAAATTATTAAAAATAATACCACGATAATTGACTTGATAGCAAATGTATTCCTTATAATTTATTACAGATCAAAATAATACATGCTAGGATGTAGAGACCCGACCCGTATGAGATAGAACCCTTATTAGATTATCAAACTTTTTCATTTTATTTTAAATAAATAATAATCCATAGTAGTATACATTTGTTGAACCCACTGTTTAAAATAATTGGAAAACCCCTTTTTTAAGTTCCTCAAAACCTCGTTGACGTGATAAGTCGGGACTGTATGGTAGTAGGTGTCTAGTTGAACGTCAAATAAGGTCCGGAAGTTTTCGGAGCTGTAACGTTATCGTGGTATAAGAAACTACCGCTAATTTTGCGACGATCGTTACATAGTTTTTCGAACATCCGAGGTAAGAACACTTCCGTATACCAATCTGCATTTCCGATCATTGAGAGGAATTACTGCAATTTCATGACAAATACACTGAACTATTGCTTGGTTTCAGGTTCATAATTATACATATATCACCAAATGTGATTATATAGAAAATTTGCTTTGACTCATCTTAGTTGTATTTTTCTGGTATAAATGTGCACCAATCTACACGAGGTTATTTCTGTTCTGCACTTAGCAGATGTGATATCCGTCGACTTACCAGCTTTCTAACATCAATATATGATATAAAATTTGATGCTGAATCCTCGATTTGTTGTATGTCGAATTTTCTTTATCAAAATTTCCACGGCATTGCAATTTTCCACACAAACAACTTTATTACGGACGTTTACTTATGTATTTATCTTCTACCGAATAGTGATTAATTGTGGATAATGATGAAGCACATTTTCCAAAGGCACTTAACAAGTTTTGATGATCCTGCTCATATGTCGTCTAAATTCATGACACCAAATGAATTTCATGAAATATCCATGTTGATCACTATTTAAGTGACAACTCAAGCCTCATCATATTACTGTGAGAATATAATTCCTTAAATGTTGAGCCAATCACAATTTCTTAAATTTAAGATATTGACGAATAGGACCCTCTACCATACTGACAATATAGTGACTGGCGATTTTCGATTTGGTACGAGCTAGCCTGGTTTTGTTTCACGGGTCAAATGAACTAATTTAGAAATGTCAGCTGATTTTTCGAGAATATGTCGTGCTTTTTAAGCATAAAAAAGCTACAAAAAGTGTATTTCGGACAAACATTGATTATTAGCATTGATACCCATGTATAAAATAGTATTACGCTCCATATTTAATATATTTTAAATCATTATATTTCGGAGCGGCAATGTACCGAGGAATGGTAGAGTCGACCATGTTGTACGCGGCGTCAGAGTGGTCAGAAGGGTGGAAAGTGCGACAAGTGGGGAAACTCTTAATCACACAGCGTGCCATAGCCGTGAAAGCGACTGTGGCATATAGAACTGTGTCAACTATGGGACCGACCTTGGTGTTGTTACTTTCCTCGTCGGCGAAGAAGCCGCCGCGTACGAGACGCAATGCTACACGGACCGTCAGCTAAGGAGGACTCGGGTACATATCGGCCCTATCTGATGCAGATCTGAAAGGACAATAAAGACGCATGCGACTGAGGCGAGGACTCGGGCAAGATAAAATGCTTGCACGCTTAAGGCGCTGGCTCTTGGTGACAGCGGAGTTGAGGTGGTACAGAAATTTGGAGACAGAATGATGATCGGAAGTTCGCGGGAAATATAAAAAGTTTACGGGTGAAGAGCGATTGAAAACGGGTACAAGTCTAGGTATTGTAATTTAGATCATGAAGTATTACTAAAATCAGAGTTTTCATACATTTTTTGACCTATTTTTCATTAAGTAACTGCAGATTGAAATATTGATATTATTGTTAATTAATCAAATTTGTTATAAAACGTCTTGACAGCCGAGGTAGTACGTAAAGGTGAAGAACGGACTCTACTTAATAAATTTTTAATACAAATTCATATTCATGAATATACTCGTAGCTCATATTCAAATTTTACTTACGTTTATACTCATATCGAAACATGGACATCCTTATTTAAATTGATATAATTATATATGGTTTTTACAAGTTTCTGTAAAAATGTATACATTATTTAGTTTTAATATTTGTATTCATGTCTTGAAATTTGTTTGTAATCTTCAGTGCCGGGACAATTTCTTTGGTTTCTTGAAGTTTATCATGAAATTACTACTTAAACTTATTTATAATTATTTCTTTTTCTATTTTTCAATTTCACATATGAAAAATAGGATGCATTGAAAAAGATTATATTTATTACATTATATATTCGTCTCCATATTCTTATTCAGGTTTACATTCATGTTGCCATACATATTTATATATTTTTTTCAGTTTCTGTATTTGATTTTCTATAGTGCATATGCGTCGTATTAACATTTATATTCTTATTTAGAAGACACATGTAGCGTCACTATTGTGTTCATTTTGAATGCATTTCTTTTACTGAAATGTATAATTAATAAGTTGTCCTAGTAAGCCTCATTACTAGTGTTCACGTGTCTAAAGAAATCTATACTTTTATACCTTTTCAGTGCCATATTATACCAATGATACCACACAATGTCAGTCACGTAACCAGGTACTGAAAATTATATGAGTCATAAAAATGTTTAAGAATTAGTAAGTGAATGGATAAGCAAAGAACACGACCTAATCTTTTCTTTATATTAAAATTGTCGTGTGATATCAAACTTAGGCCATTATTTGGCAGAAGAGGGGTATTGAAAATCATAGTTATTTGTTGCTTTTCTATTACACCACACCTATTTTTCTATTATTACTTTTGTTATCTATCAATCAAAAATTGTTCCTCAGCTGTTTAATCTTTAAAAACAGCAGACTTTAATATTTTAATCGTCAAACATCAGACAGTTTTACGGCTTGCAAATTATCGCTTTAATTCGAGCATGAAATTAAGGTACTTGACAGCGTAAACAGCTGTTCGCAAGTGCGATAAACACCGATTATGTCAACAGCTTTGCAGCGATAAAAGTTGAAGGTTTCTGGTTATTTCCGATTGCAATATTAAAAAAGTTTTGCTTTATTTTTGCCCGGGCATTAGATCTGTTTTCGTATTATGGATTTATATCCCACGATTATTTCGCACTATTAGCATCGTTAGCGACTAGATTTCACTAAACGATGACATGTGAATTCGTGTTTTGGAGAATCATTTCTTAGTCATCCTGTGTTGCATCTAATACAAGAGCAAATTGGTTGGTCACATGGTTGCATCAGTGGAAGGTAACCAATGTGCTAATAAATTACAATATCATTTTCATCGTTTTGACTAACAACTTTTCTTCAATATTTTCGATTTAGCTGTTTTTTTATAAAATATTGTATGCGCGTATTTTCAGGGAACTGTATATAGAAAAACATACAGTTTGTGAGAATAAAAGGCAAGCACTTCAACTGAACTAATTTTATTATTATGAACACATCTGCAACTAATGAGAGCTTGAGGGACACTGTTTTAAACCTAAACATTTAGCTAAGGGTGGATCAGCATATGGTGACCACGCGAATGTCCCCGAAGGGAAACATTCTTACAAAGAGTGGAAATGGTAACTAACAAATACTTAATTTTCATATTGTTCTTTCACTCTTCAACTTTATATTATAATCGAAGCCCAGTTAATGCAATTTTGCTATCTATATGATTTTCAATTATCTTTATTGCAATTTTAATAATAGATTAAAACCTCAAAAATATTAATTGGGTTGGATTTCGATAAATCCAGTCGGAGCCTTTGTAACTTATCTTCCTTTTAATAATAGATTATTGTTACTACTCTATTAATTTCCGAGAAATGCAATATAAAAACCATTTGCGCAAATCTATTTCTAATACATAATTAAATATATCTAAAACTCTAAAGTTATTAAATCATATAACATTTTCTGATAGCAACAGAAAATGAATTATGCATTTTAAATATTGTAGCTGTTTTGTACTAACATATGTTAGCTATTTATATTAAATTGTGACCGAGTTAAAATTATATCTTTTATATTTCTTAATTTCTTTGGAAAGCCCTGATGTTCTACATCTATAATATTCATAAACAGGGTGTTTCTTAAGTCGGCCGTAGAGCTTTTGAAGGTAACATAAAAAGATCGGTAGTTTTCTTATAAAACGGCGTTCAAAAATTAAAGAAAAATTTTGAGAACCGTTAAATTTGTTGTAAAACGGCATGTGTTTGAAAGTAGGTGGGTCCCAAGATAGCTACGGTGATTTCATAAAGCGACGTTTCCTTTATTTGATACTTGTGACATCAAACACTATATAAAATGCCTAGACATTCTGTAGAATACGCCGATATCCACTTTATATACTTACGGAGAATGTTTATTGTTTAAGTGACACGGGTGACAATTGAATTCACTGTAACTTTTCTCTATTAACATTTTGGCAGGAACTGCTGGCAATCCCTTAATTGGCATATTTCAGTTGCCTGTACGACTAAACGTTGTGAAAATTTGCTACAGTATTTGGAGGAGCTGCCTTTTGAAGTGCGCACTAATATATTGTTGGGGTTCCTTGTCATTTTAGCCACATGTCACTCATTATTTAAATTGTGCATACCATAATAGATGGGTAGTTAGAAATCGTACTTTTCCTTGTCTGCATTTTTTGGTATGTTGATCAATAAATGAGCAAGGACAAGAGCAATTAGGGATCCTGGAAACGCAGCCTTGTCACTGCAGCATTCCTTTGAAATGATAGCCGAATTTTCAAACTGACTCTTATTAAGTCGTAATGCTTGCATAAGAGCAAATGGTTCCTACTTCAAACACTTGTTCTAACGAACATACATCTTGATATTTTGGTTTTATTAAATTATGTTGTCCTGCTTAATTATCATAGTTTCGTTTTTCTGTTGTGCAATTTTATTTGCGCTCAGTTTATGTATTTTAAAAATTGAAACATCATCTAATTGTACGAATTCTTTCTAATTTAAATGTAAGTTTAATTATTTGAGTGCTTTGATATCACAAGGTCACAAGGTGTTTAACGAATATCACTTTATAAGCCGTTTTTTATCTGTCTGCTTTTAAAAACAGGCCGTTATACTACAAATTCAGCTGCTCTCAAAACTTTTTCTTAAATTTTAACGCTGTTTTATAAGAAAACCGCCGATCTGAAAATAAACTTTGTCGGTTTTCCACATTAGAAGCTATTATCTGATAGATTTTTTATACGAAAGAAAAAAATTGTTAAACTCAAACCCCAGAATAATCAGACTCAGTTGCTATGATCAATTGACCAGCTGAAAATAGTACAAAACAAATAATCACGCTACACGAATTGGATGGCGGACTTGATACAGTGAAGACGGTGTGCCATTTTTTTCTAAAATTAGCAAAGAGTGTTCAAATTACCCAGAGTCGCCAAAGAGTTTTTCAATACAACCGATAAGTCCTTTTGCTTACGAAATTTCTCAAACTTATTAAAATTTGTGTAACTAAATTCGCTACGACCTGAAACAAACTCCAAAAGGTTGACCCATAAATTATCTGAACATTTTAATATTAAAAACGGTGATTCTGGTACAACGAATTAATTACAAGCACTCGCCTAAGTTACAGGTACAGTCAGTACTACAGGCGAAAGCTACAAGTTCAGCCAGTTCTATTATTACAAGCTAACGTATAGGAGCTAAACATTTAAGCAGCTAACAGGTCTAATAGTCGGTTATATTAGCTTGCAATTATAGCTGTACGGTGACGCCATAAACCAAATATAGCAGGAAGTTAATAAAAATACCACCATACAGGTAGAAATTTAGTATGTTCAGTGAATGCACAAGTAAGACTTGGACAAAGACGCGGGGGGTGATACAGTTTTAGGTAGTGAATCTAGGATTAAGGAAAGAGCAATGTATAGTCGTGTTCAAAAATCTGTTTTACAGAGACAGTTCTAATTTTATTGGTAGTTCTGTTTTTATTCAACAAACGCTCACACATCATTAACTAGGTAAACCTGGATGTATACTTTCAAAATATTTGTATATGAAACACTGTTTTGCACTTTGTGTAATGAATTCAAACCACAAATGCTGTGCAACACTTTAATGAACACGATGCACACAGGTTCGGCTTTACGTTGGACAATACAAGTTTGACTTTAGATAGTCCTCAGATAATGCGAAACTGCACAAGTAAACAAACAACACTACTTGGGTACTTGGCAATATTCAACTACCAAGAGCCAGACCTTAAGAAAACAGTTGTAAATTGTTAGATCATCTTTAAGTCCGGTCGTCATTTTAAATTTTGGGCTCGATCCGGCCCTGCCTGTTCTCTGCTTTGAAGGCATCTTAGGCATTTGTACCTCGCAGCCCGTGTATCGGTTAAAATTAATTCAGATAGTCACGCTTTGTTAGCAGAATTTCATTTTTAAATTCACCCTTTGTTCTTTGTTGCCTGCAAGGCGGATGCAGATTATCTTTTCCCAGTATTTCGTTAGTTCGAGACATTTAACCTTCGAGTCCCGTGTGAATTGTCCAGTCAGCTGTCCTGCGATTCTGTTGAAATTTTCCGTTACCTTCCTTCGTCTTCGCATATGCAAGAGAAAGATGCATATGGCACGCATTGGTAGCCGTTGGCTTTTGCCGCAGTTTGAAATTCAGTCCCGACCCGATCTTGCAGTATACAGCACGTGTTCTAAGATCGCACCCCCTGACGGCTTCGCGTAATGCCGCCGTTGGGGGTGGCTTTGTTCTCGTTTCCGTCTTCTGCGTTAATTTATGTGTTTCGTTATTGTTGGTGCCTTATGAAGGAGTCGTATGCTATCGGTAGGAGGGAATATCAGTTACAACAGCCGTGGGGAATTTAAGTGAATCAAGTTTTAGTTAAAACGTGGTCGGAGTTCTTTATCGTCGGAAGATTGCGAGATCTTCTAAGTTGTCGCCATGGGCGGATTTGTTCACAGACTCCTAACCAGACCATCGTTAACTAAGCATGACGTGTATCGTTCTCGCATGTCGAGGGCTTTGCCCATTACCGCTGTGTACGTCGTCTACCCGTCTCGAGGGGATTATGATTGCATTCTACCGACCCCGTTTGCTGTCGTTACCATCTTTAATATCGAGGCTGAGTTCCGCATTCCATCTACTCTGGGATTCCCCGTTCCCGTTGTCGTTCATTTCTTCAGGCATCTTAAGGCAGGTGCTTGGAAGGCAAAACACCCTACCGCGCCGACCGTCGATTACAGCCAGCTGAACTCCTACCAGGTAAACCATGCTTGTATTTTATGAAACTGGCGTGTATAACCTAGTGTTCTTTTCGTCAACGTTTTATGTAATTATCGTGCCTACTACATAGTGTTCGTTTCGTCAAAAGTGTTGAACATTCCGGCTTAATATTACTGCTATAGTTAGCATTGTTGTTCGTATTGAAGTAACTTGTAACGTAAATTAGTAACTAACCCCTTTGATTATTTTTCTTGTAACTAGTCAAACATTTCGTGTCTATTGTTACCTGCTTATTTTATTTATTACTTGAATAGAGCTCATTGTTAAGTACTGATGTCTTTGATTTGTATTGACGATATTTTGTTTGTTGTTGTGTTCCTTTTCAGTTAGTTGTAAAGGAGTTTAGCAGCTGCTTCAGGAAGTGGTTTCGTCAAGGTAAGTCAGTGCCGTGGCGTGTTAGCCGAACCAAGCTTGCCGAGTTGTTAGTGGGAATTGAGCCCACACTTCTCCATTCAAGTGGGTTCGATTTAGTTAGAATGGAGTGGTGTCCTACATTTACCATCATTACACCCTTTTGTATCGATGTACAGCCCTAACTCGAAGGTAGAAAAGAACCCGCCCTCCCGGTTGAGTTGAGTCGAGCAACCCTTCGTGTTACCGTCATCTAACGGGGTTAGGGCCTTGTAGTTTCGATCGATCTCCCGATTTTGTCGTTTTATCGTGTCGCGACTAACAAGTCCGGCTCTCGAGCGTATGATTTTGTTGTGCACGCTTGAGGGGTGGTTTGTTATGTCGTTGTGTCGTTTTTGTACGGTAACAAAATCTATAGAGCTCGTCTTCGACGACTCCGATAACAAATGGGAAACAGCAGCAAACGGGCAGCAATAGCTTTGCGAGTTGGCGGCCATCCTAGTAGCACAGTCTTTAACAACTCCAGGTACGGTTTTATAAACTTGCAAGGCGAGTGCCTAATTACAATAATGAACAAGAGAGAATAAGCGCAAACGCACCTTAAGATCACGGCTCCAGAACTCGATACGCACGCCGATAAGAATCCGCAGTCAAGTATCATGGGTAGACGAAACCCAATAATCTTCGTTAAATTAGCCCATAAAAATCCATGATAACGGGACAAGCCAAGCTTGATTTCATTATCGTTTGCTCACATGTTACAAGGTGTACATTGTAAACTTGTAGGTGTGATGGTACTCAACAAAACAAGAAAATAGCTATTTAAGTCACAAGGAATGTAAGGACCTATTAACATTTGAGGTAGGCAAGTACAAGCCATGACGAAGTCGCGGCTTGTAGGCTGTCGAAAATGTTAATAGGCGATACATTCCGAGTTATCTTATTATATTTTTCCCGCTGCTTATCAAAATGTTCCTAGATTTTTGAAAAAATCGTTTGGTTTGTCACCTGTCACCAGGATTAATTTTCGTGGGTCGTGTTACCTATAAGTGTCACATGTCACATAAACACTTGCAATTTAGAAACAAAACGTCTAAATCTGCATCTTGCTTTGCTAATTTTACTATCCTGGAAACTTAATAATAATATTAAGTTCCGTTGTCAAGAAAAAGCAGCAAACAATAGCTATTTAAGTCACAAGGAATGTAAGGACCTATTAACATTTGAGGTAGGCAAGTACAAGCCAAGACGAAGTCGCGGCTTGTTGTCTGCCGAAAATGTTAATACGCGATACATTCCGAGTTATCTTATTATATTTTCCCCGCTGCTTATCGAAATTTTCCTAGATTTTTGAAAAAATTGTTTGGTTTGTCACCTGTCACCTGATTAATTTTCGCGAGTCGTGTTACCTATGAGTGTCACATGTCTCATAAACACTTGCAATTTAGAAACAAAACGTCTAAATCTGCATCTTGCTTTGCTAATTTTATTATCCTAGGAACTTAATAATAGTATTAAGTTCCGTTGTCAAGAAAAAGCAGCAAACAAATATAATCACCGACTTACACGTTTTGTTACTAAGGCTGTATCACTGACTTACATGATCATCTGCGGGAAAAAGTACATTTAAAACTTGAATCCGAAATGGTATCGTAAGGAAGCTACCATACTGAGAAAGGTAATAGAAAAAAAGTTTTCATTTAATTATATTAATACAGCCACAATAAATTTGGTGAAATTTGGAATATCTATAGACATCTTTTTGAAAAACGTGAATATTTATAGCACAACGGCGATTACTTTTTAAACTCAGTTAAAATACACAAACATTATTATCAACGTTAATTTGGCAAAAACAAGAATGTCCCTTAGTCTATTTTTAGCCGCATTTGAAAGTTTGAGCCAACCTTAACCCCAAAAAAACAATTTGTAATATAAATATTCCTTGCTGTACAAACCATCATTAGTAAGATATCCGAGGCAAAGGTTAATACGGCCATTAGTTTTAATAAAAATTCATATCTAGGAATCAAAAATGTCATAATTTTTTGGAACGGCTCAGGTACTTACGCCGCCATTAAAACCATTCATTCCTGTTGACCTGGATTTCATTATCATTGACGTGCAATTTGTTTAAGAGACTAATAATTTCCTGATTGCCATAACTAGTACCGCCAATTTAATTATATTCCAGCTTGCTGGCTACGAATTTTCTAAATTAAATTCGAGTAGCAGTGCACTTCCGCGTCGTTACGCTCGGCGTTAACAATAAGCAACAGCAGTGAGTCATACGAAAAAAAGAAACAAATGCAAGTGAATTAGCAATTTGCTTCTTGTTTTGCAAGAATTCCTTAGTGGCCAACCAAATGAGTTACTAGCATACTAACATTGCGACAGTGTTATTTAAAATTCAAATCCGATTTAACATGCGGCTTATTTAAATTTCCTGATAACGCTGCTTTCAGCCAAATATTAAAATAGTTGTTTGTCGTCTTCGAGCAGACGAAAACACTTTTATCGGATTATTGGAGATTCCAGTAGATACAATATTTTTTTGTAGCGTCGGGCTAATTGTATGGTAAAACGTTTAAACCGAAACAATCGAGCAGAGCATTTCAGGTTTCGTGGTAATTGCTACTGTGATCACATCGATTAGTTTAAATCTGAATTTTCATTTACTCCGGCATGCAACCTCTAATCACTGGCGCAGCCTTACTCCAAGAAAGGTTAATATTGCATGCCATTGCGTCAAAGGAGCTAATTTAGGGTGAAAATAAATTAACAAGTAGCTTTATTGTGGTTCTGCCCTGTTTGAAATTTTAATGGGCAGGTTTGTAATTTGTGAAAGCAATTTTTTAACAAATGTAGTTTCGTTAAAAACCCTGATAAATACATGTGGTTAAAATTGACTAAATCTCGTATTACATGGTGATATTTCTACATGTGTTTATAGAACTTTGAACTTTTTGTGTGTAATACAGTATTTTCTACATGTAAAAATATATCAGAATTAAAACATGTAACTTTCAAGGTCATTCATGTGTATTTTTGGTGGTTTATAGGAATTTTGTACTAAAGGAATACCAGTATGTTGGTAATAGCAAAACTAACTAATTTTGAGACTTATCAGTAGCCAAAAAGCGAAGGGTGGCCATTAACTTTTCCCGGCTTGACATATTTTCTCCACGTTCGTACCAATTTTTGTAATTTGTGGCTCTACTTTCTGTGATAATTTCATAAAACTTTCTTTCGTTATTTTAATATCTATAATATAATTTTCCTTAATGTGTGTCTGTGTGTCTGTGGCACAAAATAAAATCTCACGTTCCGGCTTCACAGATGTTTATATTTGTTTAGGTTTTGTTTTTCTTATCTTAGCGCTCGGATCGGAGCTTGAGCTTTCGCGTATCCTATTTCACGTGCGCGTAGCGCGCAATTTGCTTGTAATTTCTAAATGCCTGTGGATCTTCAATCTTTAACTCATTATTAACCAGTGGCATAATATTTTGCTTTTTTTCCTGTTTGCCCATTGCTTGACCCAGTATCTTCTTTTTTGTATTTTAACGTAGCTACTGCCGTACCATAAACTATTTACTCTGGCGTTGGAAGAAGTGTTTAAGGAGTTAGAGTGGGACCATAAAGGCATTAAGATCGACGGAAGATATTTGAGCCACCTCCGCTTTACGGACGACATTGTTTTAGTCAGCCAGAACCTAGACGCATTACAGGATATGCTGGAAGAACTGCAAAGCAAATCGTCAAGTATTGGACTAACTATGAATTTCAGCAATACAAAGGTTATGACAACAGACAATGTGGATATATATATATATATATAGGCGACCAACTCATAGAGAAAGTTGATGAATACGTCTACCTGGGACATAACATCAAGCTAGGTAAAGAAAACCAAACCACGGAATTAAAAAGACGAGTTCGACTGACTTGAGCAGCTACAGGCAAGCTGTCACACATCTTGAAAAACCAAAACATTCCGATCAATCTTCAGCGAAAGGTATTCAACACCTGTATCCTGCCTGTGCTGACATACGGAATGGAAACGATGACTCTCACTATAAGATCAGCTAACAAGATCAGAACAACTCAAAGGGCTATCGAAAGGATAATGCTGGGTGTCAGTCTCAGAGACCATATTACAAACGAAATTATCAGGCAAACAATTAAAGTCGATGATGCCGTAGCACGTATAGCTCAATTGAAGTGGAATTGGGTGGGGCATATTGCTCGCCAGGATGACTCCAGGTGGACAAGACGCATTTTGCAATGGAGGCCCCGACTACATAAAAGAAGCGTTGGCAGACCTCAAATGCGCTGGCTTGATGATATCAAGGCTAAAGTGGGTAGAAATTGGCATCAATTAGCACAGCAAAAGGAACCACGGAAAAGGACAGGAGAGGCCTATGTCCAGGAGTGGACTGTGAAGGGCTGCTAAAAGAAGAAGAAGAAGAAGAAGACTGGCATACCATTTAATATGGTGATAGCTAGAATATTTGGTTCACTATCCATTGTTTTCTTTCTTCAAAAAGTGTGGTTAGGATTACTGATGTCACTGCAATCATTTATATGTATTACTACTATATTACTAGCGGCTATGAGTGGAGAGGTCACAGCGTAAGTGAGACAGACAACCAACTCTTCTACACACTTGGTGAGCTGTGCGCAAGCGCGTCGGCGTCGTCCGCGCGGTGGGGAAGAGGTCAAGTTTAAAATTCGCTTCTAAAGGCGGAGTTCGAATTCTCAGGCATGCACACGAGACTTTTGACGAGAATTTAAAGACAGTATCCCATCGAATTTGACGTATCTCATTTCTAATATAATCCTTTAAAGCTTCAATATTAACCGGTCTATTGTTGTAAACCTTATTCTTTAAGTCACCCCACATCTGTAATTTTGACAGATAAATCCGCCAAACCCTATATCGTTGAATTTGCCTTTTGAAGGACTATTTCATTCCTCCGTAATATACAGGGTATCCAATTTAAAATACAAAAGTTGGTATTTTTTCTGACTAACCCTGTACAGTTACAGAAACGGTTTTGTCCTTCCTAGATGCGCCGTTTTTACCTATATAAGTCTGGAAATTTTGAAAAATTCATATCCGGTAGTTTTTGAAATATTTACTATATTCCAGACTTTTTTACACCCTGTATAATGGTGTAATCTGCATTAGTGTACACGTACCTCTCATATCTAATTATTTTTAATTTTACAATTAATTATGTAACACTAAAATGTTTTCTCTTCTTGGTTTTTGTCCTTAAGATTCCGCGGGAATATCTTAAAAAAGACCCTTTCAACGTCACATGAATAAATAGAGCAAGCCGAAGGCGCGATTTAGTAAAATCTGGAAAGCTGTAATTAATTTCTGAATTATTTTGGAACACACTAAGCAATCTTACCAAGGGCGTAGCCAGGATTCCAGTTAGAGAGAGGCATAAATTTAATTACCCAATGAACTACTACTATTATTATAGTTTTTTAATTTTTTACAAATTACAAAAATTATAAGTTGAAACATCATCAGTTTCCGCAAATCTGCTGCAGATCGTAGCTTATTTTTTTTAAATGTTGTAGAATGTGAATTCCAATAATGATTATAAATCAACTGCTTTTTGCTCTTTATAAATGTTGCCCACCCCTACCCCTCCCTGGCTACGCCCATGAATCTTACTACAAAATCATGGCAGTGAAGAAAGAGTAAGGATTTTCAGAAAACAGGGGGCTCTATCATTTAGTAAACAGCTCTGAAATGTGAAAGTTTATTAGTCCATAAAGATGTCTGATGGCCGTAATTCTTGAAATCATTCTAGAAGAATTTGCCTGTTTGAAGATGATATTTTTAAAAGCTTACAATTAAGATGCCTTATATTATTATTATATTTTATGCAAACTAAGGATTTGTAAAAATATGCAAAATCTAGTTGATTTGTAAAGTAGATAGTATAACCTTATTTAAAAATGTAAAAATAACCAACCAACAAGTGGAGGTGGCTCAGAGTAGTGCAGATGGCTCAGAGGTAAGAGCTTCTGGTTCTGGGACAACCACAAAATGTATAAATCATATATTTTTTTGTGTTTAACATTATATATCTAAATCACATTACAATAGTTAATTCCTTTTATTTGTTCCTCACTTGTAAACATCAATTTATCAAATCACTATATTAATCAAGAAAGTTTATTTTAACAAGTTACTAACTTGTAAAATCTTTACAAGTTAACTGTCAGTTTTACAAGCGTGCTCATAGATATATGATAGTTTGGAAAGCCATATTTGTCTTCCTTAGTATGTGTCATATTGATGAATTTAGTTGCTTGTTAGTTTGACATTTTGAATAAATGGTAAATTTCTAGTTATTTACAAGTGAGCAACAAATAAAATATTCAACTGGCTCAAGAATGTGACTGGCTCGTCTGCGGCTCGTCAGTCATATCCTTCTATTCGCCAGTAAAAACCCTCTTACCAAGCTAGTAATGTTAAATACTATTACAATTCTCCTGAATACGCTACAATTATATAACTGGACGAGAAGACATCGAAGGTATTTTATAGTGACGCCAAGCCATTAGAAATACATATACATACGAACGGACCATTTTCATTTTTAGTTATATTTGATTATTATGCAGGGTTAGTCATGAGTGGGTTACTTCTGACCAAAAGTTGAATGCAACCCACAATACACTCATGGCTAACCCTGTATAGTTGAAACATGTATGCATGATCATATGGTGACAGACAATAGCCTTGTAATCTTCTACAGGCAACACCATATACAAATACCATATTTTGTACTGTTGTAGCAGTTTTCATAACTTTACCTTCATCATTAACAACGTAAGCTCTAGGAACTCCAAATTAATTATAATGTCATAAATCAGCTGTGAAACCGTTAGGACCATTTTGGAGAAGGGTTTGGGGAAAAGAAAAGCGTGTGCCAAATTTTTTCACACAACTTGAACTCTGAGCAAAAAGCTTTCAGAAAGAAAGATACAAAGCGCAATGGCGATTGAAAACATCCCTCAGAAAAAAAATCGGAGGTGAAGATCATGTTGACCACATTCTTCGACAGTGAAGGTTTCATTCACAAGGAATTTGTGCCACCCGGTGTCACCGTTACTCGTCTCCGGCAAATTCGTCGAATGCAATTGCTCGAAATCAATTGCTCGAAAATCAAATTGCTCGAATGTAACTTTTCTCGAAATACAAGTTCCTCGAACCGCAATTTCTCGAAAATTTTTTGCTCGAATTTATGTGGTCTTAACATCTGAAAATTTATTTCGGCATTAAAGAGGGAGCAGAGTTTGAACGAATTACGGATAGAACAATATGTCAGCGGTCAACAACATACCATACGTCGAAGAATATATCGTGATAGTGCACAGAAACTTTTAAGATTAGTGAATAATTGTGGACATGACAGAAATATCTATGATTATGTCCGTGGAATAGCGCATAACATATCATATTAAAAACATAAAATTTTGGTTTTTATAATTTTTAACTTAATCACATACCTATACCTACCTATTTTTTATTAATAAAGGTTATAATTTGTAATTTGTGTTTTTCTTATATTTGATATTAACTGATTCGAGTTAAGGCTATTTCACAACTTTATATTTTGTAATTTGTGTTTTTCTTATATTTGATATTAACTGATTCGAGTTAAGGCTATTTCACAACTTTATATTTTTCGAGCAACAGATAATCGAGAAATTGATGTTCGAGAAACTTGCAATTCGAGCAAAGTCACATTCGAGCAATTGACTTTCGCGCAACTGATTTCGAGCAATTCGTTTTCGAGCAATTGCATTCGAGCAATTTACCTAGAACCCTACGCCACCGTTACTAGCTTACCAAGGATGCTCTGTTAATAGATAGTAGTAGGCCATCGAAGCTCAACTGGCTAGAAACAATTGCAACAATTGAATGTCGCATAAGTTGACATTCGTTACCCACAATTGTCACACGTTCTGATTTCCTTGTGAAACGTAGTTAATTTTGTAAGTTAAGTAGTTGTGCATTTTTAATTCAGTTAAAATGAACATTCTGTGAACTGCCTTTAGAGCTATGATTTTCTATGACTATAAAAGACAGTTAGGATACCAGCAAAGCCATGAAAATTTGATAGCAGCTTTTGGCGATGTTGCCCCTTCATTATTCGCTGTTAGTCATTGGTTCCACGAATTTCGACGAGGGCGAGAGCTGCTAGAAGACGAAGCAAGACCCGGAAGACCTGCGGTAGCTGCCCGTTGAGAAAATGTTGATCGTGTGGCAAGCTTAATTCAGTGCAGTCGAAATATAACTTTTAGGGAGATTCAGGAGGAAGTGAAGATTGGATCCTCGGCAGTGAATACCATTTTGCATAAACATCTTGGGGCAAGAAAGCTAGCAAGCCGTTGGATACCGCATTTGCCCTCAGAAAGTCAAAAACAGGATCGAGTAGACTGCTGTAAATTTATGTTGCAAACATTTGACAGAGGAGCTTCCAAGCAAATGGCATACATTGTAACAGGTGACGAATCTTGGGTATACAGTTACGACCCGGAAACTAAGCAGCGGTGAAGTGTTTGGGTATTCGAAGATGAAGACTTGCCCACAAAAGTAATTCGTGGCAGAAGCGTCAATAAGAAAATGATTGCTGTGTTTTTCGCCGAAGTGGTCCTGTTGCTGTTATTCCACTTGAAGATCGCAGAACTGTTAATTCTGAATGGTACTGCGAAGTGGCTTTACCACAAATCTTTGGAAAATTACAGACAGATCGCCAAAGGACCGGTTTGGGTAACATCTTAGTCCATGATGACAACGCATCTTCCCACACTGCTGCCAGAACATTAGATTTTTTGAACGATACGGGAGTTCAATTGGTAACTCATCCTCCGTATAGCCCAGATCTGGCGCTGTGCGACTTTTTTTTTGTTTCCAACTGTTAAAAAATTATGCGAGGTAAAAGATTTTCCAGCGCAGATGCAGCAGTTACAGAATTTCAAATAATGTTTGAGGACCTTTCAGAAAATGAATTTTCCGAATGTTTTAAAAAGTGGTTTCAAAGAATGCACAAGTTTATTAATCTGAATGGAGAATATTTTGAAAAACAATAAATATTTTTTGTTAGAAAGTGCAACGGTGTTTTAATAACTGACAATTTTCAGCGCAACCCTCGTATACTTACAAATGTGTCACGAAGCGTATTTATCGTGTGTAGCCGTATGTAGCAGCCTTCGATAGTTGTGCTTAAATTGACTCTAAATGGAAGCCGTTGACGACGTGGAAGTCATTCAACGGAATGTTACCGCCGAACTGAACGCACTTCATTTCGGCAACTTTATACAGCTTTTAAGGACCTAAATCGTCGATCTCAACGGTACGTAAACATCGAGGGAGACACTAGGAGTACTTTTTCCTAGAGATACGTTGCAAGCTCTCTATTTGATTGATATTGTTTTATATTTGTTCCATCTCGTATAATAAATAAAAATTCTGTTCATTTTTTAAATTAATGTACACATTAATTTATAACTAAATATAACCAAATTGGTTTATAACGTTTTAGTTGCCGTTATCAATTTGTAGGCGCTATCGCAGCCACACGGAAGGTAAGAAAAATAGAAATAATTCCGACAGAGATGCTGCTGATTGTCCGATAAGGGCCCAGGTGTGAAACCGGCGAGTTGCGGAAGCTTCGCCGCGCCGCACGATCCGCGCATCCCTACTTTCCGTTCGCACCGAAGTATCACGTTTAGCCCCTCTTAGATTTTCCTAGGCAAACAACGTGGAAGGAGATCACGAAGCATATAAATAAACGATGCCCGGCTTTCACAATCCAGACCAGAATCTAAGGCTCAGCCGGGGGCTAACTTGGGCCCAAGGGCTTCACCAGTCACCTCCAGTCCAGATACCTTTCTGTTAAAACCAGAATCATGTCCTGAACTACCTGTCCTTTCCAGTTCATGTAAGTTGAATTTCCAGTTTCTTCCCGAGAAGTCGAATTGCCTGAGTCACCCTTAAACCTGACCTGAAACCTCCCTCGCTTGGATTAGTTGAACTGCCTTGTAGCTATCCTATATACATAAAACCACGCTGTCCTGCTAATCTTCGAGCGCAACGGATCAACATATTGCCGTTCAGATTAACACCAAACATACCTTGTCCTGTTAATCTTCGAGCGCAACGGAACAACATCTTGCCGCTGAGATTAACACCAAACCTACCCTGTCCCGTTAATCTTCCAGCGCAACGGAACAACATCTTGTCGTTCAGATTAACCCCAAACATACTTTGTCTTGATAATCTTTGAGCGTAACGAAACAACATCATGCGGCTCAGATTAACACCAAACCTACCCTGTTCGGGACAATCTTTGAGCGAAACGGAATTACATCTTGCCGCTCAGATCTTTCCGGTCCAGTAGCCCATGAAACCACCCTGCTAATAAAAAATTTCTCCCGACAGCTCGCCTCCAAGGCTCACCAGCCCAATGTTTACGTGGAGTCTCGAACAACCGAAAACCAACTCCGAGAGCCGCAAGCCCGTTTAAAATTTGTATTGCAAATTTAGTGCCACCGAAAGCCGTTCTAGAACTCTGAAATCTTTCAATTAATGTACATATTTAAAACCAGAACTTTTCTCTAAATTTGTAGATTTGTTTAACCAAATAAACATATGTGAAATGTTGACTCGACTTTTTTACTCTACCTGTGTACAACCTTGGACCAGAGCTATTCCCGAGAAATCAATAATTACGTAAAATAATCAAACTTGATCTTGAGCATAAAATTAAGAAAAATGCTAAAATTACGCACCGTTACAACACTTAAAAAAAATCATGGCACCGACAACAAGATTTCGTGTCCTTAATATATCATATTTAAAAAATTAATATAACTTTAAGTAAACCTTCAGTAAAGCCAAAATTGCAAAAGAAAAAACTGTTACGTTTACCTGAAATATTTGACAGAAAAAATATATTAAATACAGTATAGTTTAATTAGGTACGGAGAGATCAATAGCATAGAGACAAGCTGTTAATATCCAGTGTTTATCAAACATTCCAATCAGCGTAAGCTGAAAATCACTTGGATGATCATACGTGGATGGGTATATCAACTATATCTTTCTGCTATCAAACCATTATGTTTACTAATTGTTGACTTTTATTTGCCTAAATAAAGGTTAGATTAGCTATTTAGTTTTGAAAGCAGGATCTACAAGGACAATACGTACTAATATCTAAGCAGTCTCAAATTGCTATTAAAAATAATAAGGAAACACACACAGAGATAACCTATTTATCGTCATGTGTAGGTAGTTGGTCGTAACCTTTTGTTGCCAGAACAAAGGTCGACTTAGTCTTAACAAAGAAGTATCTAAAGTTGAGAGCACTATATTACAATTTGTCTCCTGGAAATTAGAGGTTAGAAAGGGGAAGAAACAGATTGAAATGAACTTGAAAAAAACTGCCGATGTGATTCATTTAGTATTCGCCGACTTATATTTGTCAGAATAAACTTTAAACCTTATTTCTAATTTATATCAGCAGAAACAGAATCCAAACACTGGCAATATAAAATCAAAAACCAAAACCCCGTTGGGTAGTTGCTGAACTGCATTTGTCTTTAAAATGGGTCAACTTTTGGGTCCTATCAGAAGAACAGAGTGCTTTCAGGTAAAAAAGTAGAAGAGAAAGGTGTTAACGCACCTTGTTAATAGTCATCAACGTCTGTTGTCTTAAAGATTGATTGGAATACCTCCTTAATTGTTTTTGCCTTTAAACAGTAACAAAATTAAATGATCAAATATCTTAGAAGCCCCTAAGGAAAAAAATAAAAAGACACCAATAGAAACAATGTTCAAAACACACACCATCATGTTTAGTAATCGCTGGCTTGTTATGGTCGAAGAAAGAGTGGTTTAGCTACTTCTATTAAACAAATTAAAAATTAAAAAATTGGACTGAGTCCATTCACTCTATTAACAAAAACATGATACCTAACTTGACAAAATTAAATGATAGTATTTTCTAGTAGAAAGAGAAAAAAAGTAGAATAAGCGGTTAAAACATGGCGTTCAGCTTGAAGAGAGGCTTAGATTTTGTCTCATGTTGTGTTACCAAAACTGAAAATATAGAAACTATCCCGTGTTTTGAAGTAAAACTATTTCAACGGCTGCTGATTCTGTTTGTATATAGGAAGGTGTCATCAACAGCGGGGTTATTTTACTACGAATGTCAAACAATTTTAGAATCAAGCTCCGGATCAAACAGACTCAATTACTTTCACCAGCTTCAAATCGTACCAATCAAGGCTACATGGAAATATCAGAGGGCCGACCAGCTACAGTCAAGACTGCTCGCTTCTATATAATTAGCAAACCGATAAGTCTATTGCTCTCACCAGCCATACACAAAACTATAGTAAACATGAACCAGGTTTATATTAATTAACAACAATACATATGATACAAAATGTTACATGAGTTAATTTCGGCAATCGTATAAATCACAAACGCGACCCACTCTACAGCCGAAAACCACAAATATAGCCAACTCTACTTGTGCTACTAATTATAGGAGTTTAGGTAGCACATAATATTTAAATAGGTAACAAATCTCTGGGCCGATTAAATTTGCAGGCAATTACAAATTTACGATGACGCCGCAGGTCGAACATAGCAGGAGGACGGCAATAATAGTATGCCACTGACAAACTCAAAGGTGATGCAGCACTAGCCGCTGATTCCAATATTTCGGTGCTCTTAATGTACAGATTCGTTTTCACCATCACAACACATGATCGTATTTTAATAGTCCGAGCAATGAGAGGCGGCGTCGACAAAAACCAGCTGCGGACTGCATAATTAGCCACCTGTGCAAGTGGGGGCACAGCAATGACTCTCGGCCACAATTATTAAGAGGCGAAGCGGGGGCCACACTAAGAACCCAGCACCAAACGCAAAATAATGATTACAAATTCGGTTACCAAATTAGTACTACAAGCTGGCTGCTCACACTTTAACGACTAAAATTCATTTCTGAAATCCTTGAAACACGGGTGCTTAATTCGAATAGAAAACGAAAAAGCGAAAGCACACACATACCTACCATAGCGCCAAGACTTAAACCGCGACGCCAGAAAATCCGCAATGAAATGCGATGCGTAGACTTAGATATCTTCGATAAATCAACCATACAAATTCGCGGTAGCGCGAATGAGCTAGGACACTATTTTTGCCCTCGTAAGTCACTATCAACTGGACCAAAACAAAGGCAAATGTTAATACAGTGTATAACGCTTGCATTCAAGTAGTAGACGCCTTCAGCAGAGAGCGAGGAATAATAAACATCGCCGCTTGTGCACAGAGACAATTGAATGCAAGTTAGCCTAGTTACGCATCACAACCGATCGATAATCCATGTAGCGCGAGTGAATGCCGTTCAAATCGAGTTCGTCGACCTTAATAACTGTACAAAGTAGAAGGACCATAATACGTAACGCTTTTCCAGTAACAAAGGTTTATTTAACTTTTTGGTTTCCATAATAATAACATGATCTAAAATTCACAATGTTAAATTACAGTCTACTACGGAGTTCTTTAAGATAAGAAATGATAACACACAGTTGTAGAAAAACAACTTAACGCATCACATTTATCAGGTGCTAACTCCAAATATTGAAGAACTCTTTACTTTCTGCGAGGAAAAACTGGAAATGCATTGCCTTTCTGGTCTCGTTATTTCCAACAACTTTATTAATATCATTGCTCCTATGCCGCTATAGCCTCCCTCTCTTTCGTTTCCTTGCCCAGGACCTCTATTGTTGAGCGAGGTAATTCCAAGTGTTTCTGGCATTATGACCTGCTTATCTCCACTTAATATGACTCGCATTCATTCCTTTTTGTCTTTTAATGATAAAAAGTCCACTCGTACGTCCCCATGTGTCAGTACTGGGAGTACACATTGAACGAATACTCGGCTTCTCATGTGTAAATGAATGTGCTAGTTTTTCAGAATATAACTATTAGTGACATCTGTTCTTTGGTGTTCTTTTCCTGGCTGAATTGTACCACCCTTAAACGAGGGGTTGACAAGGCCTCGGCTAGCTCTTTTAACTCTCGGCAGAATATGGCCGTGGTGTAAGGCAAAGAAATGCTTCGGACTTTAAAATTGAACAGCAGGATTTTAAACTTTGGGTGCCTTGTCGTTACTCACAACATAAAAACCAAAACTAGAGAATTAATAATACACCACCTACCTTGGGTGCTTCGCTGCCAACCTAGATGACTCATATAGCTAGATGGGTTGCAGAAAGAACACAAACAAATAACAGCAATAGGGGAATTTATATAAGCCCTTAGGACAAGTGACATCAAATAAAATAGTTAGAACTACTCCCTATCAAATGAATTAATAAATCACAAATAGGCATTAACTTCCAAGTATTCAAGTCACAAATTGCTAATATAGCTCAAATTATAACTTCAGGATAACCACCTGTGGTACCGCAATTGACATAAATTCACAACGCCCAAGGGAGGCGGCTTATTTGAGATTACAGATACATGCATATTTCAGCAATTTAGAAATAATTAAATCCTCGTTATTTAACATTAATGAATGATTGACCCAAAAGAGTGATTAAACACACTTCAGTTTGAGTTCCTAAGGCCTTAGTAAGAACTGAAAAGTTGCGGCGTTTGCCTTTGTCGATCAAGAAAACGCTGAGAAGGGCATGTACTTACAATTTAGTTTGTTGCAAATATCCAGCAAGCGGCAGAGGAGAGCCGCATCTATCCATGAAGACTCTTAGCCGAATTTGGCTGAATAATTCTTAGAATCCGCGGCACGTAAACTGAAATTCCTGACTAGTGTAGAAGCAAAATCGGGGGACTGAATAAGCCTCATGAGAGCCCTCAAGTTAGCCCTCAGGTTACCCGTCATGTTAACCCATGGGGACCGGCCTAAATATTAAAATTACTGTGCGAAATTGAGCTAGAAGAAGCATTCTTACCAACGGTGTTCACGGCCGCTTGTGTAGGAAACGACGGCGCAGCGGCTTTCAATTATTGTAAGGCGCAGGGAGATTCAGCCTAAATATCGGAATCAGTACGCAGATAAAATTAGATGAGCATTCTTACCAACGCTCTAGCGGTCTTCGATTGTTTAAAAACAAGTACGGCTTCGGCCTACCCGACAATTATATCCGTAAAGCGTGCTTCTTGAAAAATCAATACTAATCGAGCGGTTCCATTATTTTCCTGCGGCCTACTCGCAATCGAATGCTCGCAAACATGCTGCGACAGGAAAAGATGCAGGTGTTTATCTCTAAAGGCAGACGCTTGCTGCGATAAACCTGAGTTCTTATGCTAGAATATTTAGATATAAGGTGGTCCGCAGGAAGTTGCTAAACGTAATAACGCGCTGTTGAAATGAAATTGAACAGCTATAAAGATAAAGCTGTTAGAGCATCACGTTTAATATCGCCGACTTCAGTTTGCCTGAAGAAATATTAAATAACTTTATTTTCTGTTATCCAAAGCAAGATATAAAAATTAGCAATTTTAAATTTCGGGGTGTCTTAAGGTGAAAGAAGAAAACGCTTATTGAAGCAAAAAATTAGTAGTATAGTTGTTGACTTCAATTTGGCTACAGAAATATTGAATAAACGTGTACAGGATGAAGAATGAGGAAACAAAGATGGAGTAAAGGAACATAAAAAGCAACTTTCAGATTTAATGTAAACAGAACAGTTTATAATTCATTTAGAAAATTTTTACAGGTTTGTGACAACCAAAAGTTTCTCTTGAATAAAATATTTTGTTCAACATATTTCTACTTAAAGCTATTTGTGAATATACTGAGTGAGTATACTAATTCAACATATATCATTCACAATATAAACTTTAGAAGCCTTAAGTAAGTATTCGAATACCTTTTATTTATTAAAAATTTCAATCTTTCATTTGCAAACAATTGCATTGTCTTTATTATTGTCATTGTATGATTGAAAGAACTAAATTTCATAGAACTTTATAGTTACATTATTTTTGTTCAGTGATGTACACGAATTAAATGCAATT
Source organism: Agriotes lineatus (assembly GCA_940337035.1). Classification (NCBI taxonomy): domain Eukaryota; kingdom Metazoa; phylum Arthropoda; class Insecta; order Coleoptera; family Elateridae; genus Agriotes; species Agriotes lineatus. The sequence goes on from OW679200.1 coordinate 145,433,130, forward strand.
TTTACAGAATCGTGGATCCGACAGTTAATTGTTATATGATAAAATTAAAATAATGATATATAAAATAATAATAAATAATTGAGCCACAAGAATAATAAATAATTGAGCCACAAGATTAAGTTTTTTTTAATACTATTTTCGAGATATTCTAGAAATAAATATGCATATTAGTAATTAAAAGGAAAATTAATTTGACAACGATGCTTTAGTAATATATAAGTTAATAATATGTACTTTCATAATTGTAAACTATAATTTAATGTACTCCAATTGAAATTTTCGAAGTCCAATATCAATTAATTATTGAAATTCCCAGTCAGGTGGTTGTAATTGTAATGTAAATAGTTAAAAACCCATACAAAAATTCCTTTACTGAAGAGAAAACACTGTTTTAAGGTAGAGTGTAATGTGAAACAAGAATCCCCAGCAGAAATGACGTCTGTGGTTACAGTTGCAAATACATATTATTTACCCGATGAGCACCAGTTTTGATTCGTTAGAAGGCGAAAAAGAATTGGAGAAATAATCATAAAAGAAAGCCGAGAATCTTTGGTGCAAGAAAGACAACTTTGGAGAGGAATCGCAGGAGGAGACGAATTTTCTATAGAAATGAATGATGACACAAAGTACGTATTAGACAACCAAATTAGATATGTTTACTTTCTACTTTATACTCCATCATTATCATCGGAAGACGTACTGAAAATAGAGACGGAGCTTTATTTATATGCTTGTCGATCAGAACTGGCGATGTATCGATCCGGTCGGATTCGATACAAAGGATCGAATCCGGGGCAGGATCGATTTGGATCGAGTCCAAGTGTCGGTCCGGATTCGTTCCGAGGAACGAAAAGATCGCGAGGCGTCAATTCTCGCGGACATTCATTCCTTTGGGATTCCGTAATTCAATCCATTTCAATACAGAATGCAATACAATGTATTGATGGGGAACAGCAAATGGTGATGGTGTTCGTTATAGAGGCTCGACGTCGACAGGCGACACATGATACGGCCGAAGTTGCATGCTTTTTTATCAGTTATCAGTGATTTATGGCTTTTGGCGTCTTTGTATGTGCCCAATTGATGTTTGAGACATATAAACATACTGAATTACCGACTGCGTGACCACCCACCAAAACAAATATACGCGCGTTGTTCGTTCCGGGTCCGGAAAGACCGAGGACCCCGGGTGTCTGAAATGCACATTCAATTTCGATGTCGATCTGAGGATCGAATCCGATGGACTCGCTCCACTTGCGGAATGGGATTGGAATGAACGAGTCCGCAAAAGTATCGAAACTTCCCTTCACTAATCAGAACAATCTCATTTCAAAATAGCTGAATCACTGAACACCGATTCTTGTATATTAGTTATTGCCCCATTTATAGCCGCAGTCTAATTAGTCACAACGAGACCAACATGAAAGCTGCAGAGAAATAATTAAGAAATAGATTGAAGAATGTTGATAAGGTATTGATGAGAAATATAAATTGTAAATTCATGTATCCACTGTACAAAAAAGAATGGTGCGCGCCGTGATACTCTGACGATAACCTTAAAAGGAACGATGTCCGAGGTGGTGAAAACACAATTAATAGCAGCCTTTAAAGTATGTTGTAATGAGACGACATATCTGTATTCTACGTTGCTTTTTCCCATAGAAGTACCTTTGGGGTATTCAGCAACCAAGAGTTCGTAGATTGCGTCGATTGATTAGATTCAGAACACTTAAGATTAAGTATATTGTTTCTAGTATTACATGCTATTTTTGTAAATAAACTTAAGTATAAAAAGTATGAACAATGTAAATAAAATAAAAGCATAGGGCATAAGAAAGTCTACAACACATGCTGTACGTCAGCGGACTCGAAGGGCTCAACGGAAAAGCCTTCCCTGGTGCAGGTGGTGGGACTTAAGCCCAGATTTAAGACGTAGAGCTGGCGATTCCTCCAGGTGAAGCTGGACTCACGAGTCGCTGGGCTTAAGTATTTTCAATAGGCCAGGTATCTTCTTATACCTTTCTAGGCCTCTATTATCTGGATTGTCGTCTGAGAAATTTAGGTAAGGATGCGCCTTGGTAGGCTGTTCGCGGACTCGCGGCTAGCGGGGCAGTTGCTCTTATCGTCAATTTGCCGCGCGCAGGAGGTCAGGCGTCAATTGTAAGTTAAATTAACAACTTTCAAATGCTAACGCATTAATTATGTACAGTCGTAAATGTCACAATCTTAAAATCTAGATGATTATAAAAGTGGTACAACAATAACTTTCTGATTATTGGTACTTTCAGTTCTGCAATACCTCTAGGAATTTTCATAGAAAAAAATGATATACTCAACTTCTGGAATTGTGTCGGGAATAGTTCGTTTATGCATTATGCCATTTCTGTTGTTCCACTCTTTGTTTGTGGCCCAGTTTCTTGCAGTTTTACTCGCTAATGTTTATAGGAGCTCCTTAAATTTCTTACGTCTAGTTTAATTGATAGAACCTTACATACAGCTTTTCTTTCTAATTTTGGTTATTGTTGTTTGGAAGTTATCCTTGCAGATATTTAGGATTATTCTCACATATTCCTCTGGTGTGGTTAAATCATTGACCATTTCCTTTTTAAATCTGTTTCTATTTGAAGGTTTCCTTCCATCTAGTTTTTGGGTTTACCCTCTCTTGTTTGGTTTGTTGCCTCCAGTGCAAAGATTATAGTTTTATGATCGCTGGCGTTTTTTTCTATCCTTTGCATTTTGCTGCTATGTTGGGACTTGCTATGGTTATATCTGTATATGAGTCCCTCCTCTCCGTTTCGAATATAGAGCTATATCTTTTATTTAACACGACGAAATTCGTTTCTATAATCCACTTAGCTGTGATGTTGCCTCTATGGTTTGCAAATGCCTATTATGGCATTGAAGTAGGAGGGCTTTTCTTGTCTGGGTTATGTGTATTTTAAGGCTGTTCTCTGTATCCGACCATGTTTTCTCCAAGTCTTCTTTACTAACAACGTGATACATGTAGGTAGCTGCTATATATTATTGTTTCTTTCAACTGCGCCCATACGTATCCATGGCCTTTACCTGTACCATTTAAGTTGACTTGGAGACTTACTATCCGTATCTTGGTTTTTATCTATAGATGAGGTTTCACTGTTCACTGTATTTTTGTTAGTCTCACTTACTAAGGGTATATCGTCTCTTCTTTTTTGTTGCCTAGGCCAGCACCATCTCGGACCCTGTCTTGCTCCTCCCTACGTTAGTACATAAGAATTTAATGAGCCCTATTCGCTCGCAAAAACACTTTTTAAGAAGGAAGAAATATTGTAATTAGAAATCAGTCTATAGATTTGATGATAATCAATCTAGCATTTAGCGTCTAGTAAATGCAGTCTAAACTTTTCAATCGAATACATTCTATCTGGTCCTATCCTGCTGGGGCCGTATTTTTTATGAAACAGCAAAGACAGCAGCACGTGTCCTTGCATTATTTCTGAGATATGACCACTACCAATCGATATCTGAGGTGTCTGGTACACTGCGTACCTACCTAGATTTTGCTAATAAACAAAATGCAAACCGAATGCACTAAATAGCGATTTTGAAGTACGTCAAACTGCAATTAAGCTGCAAATAATTATAATCATAATGTCTGTAAGGAAACATTCTCGTGACCGACGGAGTAGCAAGCGGTCTATACTGAGTAGTGCTGAAACTTCCGTAGAATCAGGAAGCAAAATCGATTTTACCACTATCTTCTTCGAGAAGAAATTGTAAGAATCCTACACTAAAGGCAAAAAGTAATTAATACATTCACAGCTTTTAGGCAAACTATCCTAGAGCAAGAAGAGCAAGACCTCATCATTTATTCTGTTCGCGAGGATCTCATGCGAAGGGTCATGGAAGAATGCGAGAAGGTGTACGTCGAAAGGCAAACCGTCCATTTTGTGGTCCACTGTGCCTATAGAGCTCTTGTCCAGCTGGTAGATTTAGGCTTGTTTAATCATGACCCTGGAAGGCCGTTCTACTTGAATCATCCAGTATGGCAGTGCGACCAACCTCCGGAACCATCACCTACCGATACATGGGCGGCTCACAAGGTGCCGGTGAAACAAAGATCGATTCCAAAACCAATCAGCGCGGAGTCTACTGAAGTCGAATCACAACTTAGCCAAGCAATCGTGGTCGGGAATATTTTCGGGTCCGAGCTGGAGGAATTACCACCATCCGAAGAGGAGGTGCATGTTTTGTATACCGCAGCTTCGAGTTTAGGAAGGGGAAGCACGGAAGAGAAGGAGTCTGAGATTGGCCTGATTGCTCCAACTGCAACTGAGGTTTCTGTAACTGGAGAAGAAGAACAATTACCAAATGCAAGTTGCACCTATGTGTTTATTAGAATCATAATTATGGGAGTATAACTCAGTGCGATCGCTTACTGACTTTGTGTCTGTAATTTTCTCACCAATTTTCATTTCCTTATAAAAAAGTAAGATGGTAAAGATCACGTTGCCTTATACTTCAATATTAGTTAGCTCGTTAAGGAGGGTGAATTATCAGACCTAGCCGACAATCAAGGTCATGAGGGTTTATGTTTTTCTATTTTCTATACAGTGAATTTATTATAACGCGCAATGTGGCATTCCCGTTTCCATAAGGACTTGATTGTTAATATTGTTTTCTAAGGGTACGCCACGCCATGTGTAAATGCGTTTATTTTAAAATGCAACATATGAACCGTAATTTTATTGAAAAAGAAGCATCACAAAGAACAACAGGGCATGTAATAACTCACATACTTGCTGTAAACTGAAGTCTCTATACTATTTGATCAACAGAATTCCTTCTCTCGTACAATATATTATGTTTTTACATACTCAGTAACGTTTCCATATTGCATTTTAAAATAAACGCATTTACACATATTGCGCGTTATAATAAACTCCCTGTATGTTTAAAACACACGCCATTTTCTTTGTTAAGCTCATTTGCCACTTCCGCTCTACCTCCGTTTTGATATTTCTGTTTTAGATCAAAGCTATTAACACGTTCATTTTTTGTCACACCTGCTCTATTACTATAAGGAAAAAACTAGAAAAAATTGAGAGAGAAATGAAAAATGAAGAAATGCAAGACGAAAATATCGAAAATACATGGAACGTCATTAAAGACAACGGTAAACACGGGCGATACAGGACAATGAAGTGCTTGGGAAACGAAAACCTTGAATAACTGAGAAAATACTCGATCTACTGAAAGAAAGAAAAATAAAAAATCGGTAAAGGAATAAGGTCAAAGACGTTACAGAGAACTAAGCATGAGAGTCAACAAATAAGTTGTAAGAGCAAAAAAACCATGTATTGAAGAGAGGTGTAGAAAAAAATGCAAGCAAAATTAAAAGCAGTAAAGATAGAATCGGAAATACAATGATATTAAAACTTTTTTTTTAAGAATCAATAGAAAAAGGTAGAGAAATAAAGGACGAACCAGAAACATCTTGCTAGAACATGACCAAGCAGCGAGCAGATTCTCATAAGCCTATTGGTGTTCCTGCATTAATTATCTTAGTGTATATCCGTTTGGGAAATTCTTTATTCTCCGGCCCCTTTTTCTAACTTCACCTAGTCTTTCCATTTTGCATCTTTCCATCTCCTCTACTATCTCTACTTCTTTTCCGTTTAAGGTCTTAATATTCCATGTTCCAAATATTCTCATTGTTCTCGCCAATATTTGTTCCGTGTTGTCGTCCATTTCCGAGGTTCTCCCGTGTTCTCTGAATCCAGATACCTCAAGTGCGTGATTGGGCTATACTAGAGAGTAAATTTACACAAAATGTTTGGAAATTTTAATTATATAAATCACACAAACTGCCTACAGAACACTTAGAATTACAAAATAAAATTTTATAAGACAATGGAAGTTTGATGTGGCGTATACAATAGTGAAAATTGGGCAATCACCAAGACAAATTAACAATGAATATAAACATCAGAAATTGAATTCCGCAGAACGCATGCTGGTATACACGAAATGATGCAAAAAAATCTATATCTTGCAAAAATGAGAGATCATAGGGTGTCGGAAATTATACGGCAAAATAGAGCTAAACAATAACTAAGGGTAACACGTAAGAGATAGAAGAATCGAGTAAGTATAATCGTAATACATGTAAAAGAAAAAGAAAGAGAAAATGTGCCACTGAATGTTAATTACCAGCATGTAGTTCATGCACGCAGCAGCGGAGGTAGCTCAGAGGTAAAAGACTTTGGTTATGAACTAGAATATGTGGGTTCGATCACCATTTACTACAACAACCACAAATCACTAAAACTTATAGATGTTTCAACTAAATAGGAGGGCTAAGCTTCCAAACCCCAGACGTAAGCAGCAGCGCTTTTTATGGCCTACGCCTGCGCGTATTAAATACTTTTGACAGAACTGCTGCTGAAGTCTGCTAAACGTCATTACGTCTAACACATTTTGGATGTAATTTCGTGTGTATTTAAAAGTTCTCCCGAGGGCCCCCTTAGAGAGAGGCGGAGGCCCGAGGGCCCTTTGGAGAGAAGCGGAGCCCCGAGGGCTCCTTAGAGAGGGGCGGATCACCGAGGGCCCCTGGGAGAGGGCGGAGCCCCGAGGGCCTCCTTGGAGAGGGGCGGAACCCCGAGGAACCGCTTAGAGAGGGGCGGAGCCCTGAGGGCCCCTTGGAGAAAGGCGGAGCCCCGAGGCTCTCCTTGGAGAAGGTCGAAGCTCCGATGGCCCCCTTGGGAAGGAGCGGAGCCCCGAGAGCCCCCTTGGGGAGGGGCGGAACCCCGAGGGCCTCTTGGAGAGGGGCGGAGACCCGAGAGCCCTGTTGGAGAGGGGCAGAGCCCCGAGGGCCCCTTGGAGAGGGACGGAGCCCCGGTGCCTCCCTTGGAGGGGGGCGGAGCCCCGACGCCCCCCTTGGAGAGGGAGGGAGCCCCAAGGGCCCTCTTGGAGAGGGGAGCCGCCCCGAGAGCCCTCTTAGATGGGGGCGGAGCCCCGAAGGCCCCTTAAACAGGGGCCTCCATCTTTGGTCAGGTGGACGCCAGTTTATACTAAATTATGAATAACCAGAAGGCTCTACGCTGTCTCCATTTAAGGAAATTACCTGGCTCTTACCTTTCAAAATAAAGATTTTGGAGAAATAGAGCTTACTCTCTCACGTGATTTAAAGATAATGTGTGTCAATATTTCAAAATATGGTAATTATGTGCAAATTTATTAAAAACAGAAGTTGCATCTCAATAATAGTCACTTATAATACCATGAGTAGTCAAAGTTATGTCGACTATTTTTGCGGTGGTATCACGAATGTCCATTGCGCTTTGGTACGATTAGGACGAGTGCGACAGCGCAATGGACATGAGTAGTGATACCACCTCAAAAATAATCTACTTAACTTTGACTAAGAATGACATTCGAGGGACTATTTAATGAACCAAATTACATTTTCAAATTAGTTTTCAGTAAATCTAGCAACAAACTAGGCAATTTCTATAGTAACAGAACACTAATATTGACTTTTTCTAATAAAAATAACATTTGTTTAAAATAGTCACTTGAATAACTTCTAGGAAGATATATGCACTGATATTTTTGTGATTGGTTGAGAAACGTCAAAATTCTGGATGTTCATTGGTCACTTTTTGACAGATGACAGGTGAATTGAATAGTCAGAAGAACAAAACACTTCAAGTCTATTTTGATGTAACCCTCATAAAGCATATTTTTAAACATATCCATGTGTAACCTTGGACAGTTCACTGATACGAACAACATATTGAAGAAGTCAGACAGAAAATCAAAACAAGAAGCAAAATTTTAAATAAGTTAGCGGAAGACTACTACTAGTTTTAACCTGTAACTTCATACGATTATATATAGACATATATATTATACACCTATGTACACTCGCGGAATTAAAAATCCGGACGAGTCTTATAGATGATTTTTGCAATTTTTGGATAATGTAATTACTTGCATTTTTTGTTCGACTCTTAAATGAGGCATGCTGTCATGTACTAGTAATTATTTTGACTTTGACTAATTTCACCACGTAACATGATAAGTAAAGTAAAGTAAGATATACACTGAATCATTTTAAGTGTCCGGATTTTTAATTCCGCGACTGTACCTACATGCAATAATAAAATGTTCGATATTTATGTTTTTCGAAATTTCCTAATTGCTGTATTTTTAATGATTATACAACTCAGTATAAATTTGGCCAATAGTAATTGAGAATTTTACTTAGTTACAAGGTATAGATAAACGGATATACCCTTGACGACGTGGTATAATCAATTCGGTGTTTCGGTGGGTCCAACAAAGCAAAAATAATGGATAATAATAATCTAGAGCCATGATGTAATAACTGTCTATTGCAAATTCGAGGTTAGCAGGTTAGGTTTTGCGTCAGTTTTGACACAAACTGACGCAAAACCTAACCTGATAACGTCGAATTTGACATAGTCTTACAGTGCCACCAACATAAACAGTGCCAGTAACACAAACAATGCCAACCTAAGAAATAAAATAATTTATGATTATCGGTCTATTTATTATATAATCGTAACGAATACCACTCGAGCACTCGAAAATAATGATTATTTTTCACTCGTAACTCGACGTAATCCTTAAAATACCACTCGAGCTGCGCTCTCGTGGTTTTTCGCAGATTACGTCTCGTTACTCGGAAAATAATCGATTATTTTCGATGCTCTTGTGATATTATAACTGATTATTATTTAAAAATTATTTCATGTTATCAGTAAATTTAAACATCTGTATCTTCATCGGGTACAGATTTTTGAGTTTGACCATAGCATTAAGTATAAGCACACAGGATTTTGTTCGTTATAAATTTCAAATTTGCCGCTCGTTGGTTTAGTTGCGCTTCCAAACACCAGAGGCGCTGTAAACGTCGACAAAATAAGGTCACTATAGTCAAATTTATACCCATTCGGAGTCACGTGATAATCTAGTAATTTTACGTATGTCGATTCTTAAAAATGCAATTTTAGGGAAATAAATGACATTCCGTTTTGTAGGTTATCCTGACATATGCCAATTTCTAAAACAAGGTTGCTACGGGTTTATTCTCTTATATGAAATCAAACTGAATTTACAGGTTAAAGAAAACATAACATGTCGTAAAATGTAAATATAATAAAGATATGTCAGCTGCTACATTAAAAACCTGCTGCGTATAGCAAATTTTAAGTCAATTTCTGTGCATGCATATTCTGTTATAGATTTTTTATGGTTACAAATTCTTTAGCTACATACATTTTATATACAGTGTCTTGACTGCTTCGTCGACTTCCGTTTTTGTATTCTTCACTTTCTGGCTCATATTTCGGTAAATTGTGCTCTCCGAGATATTTAACGCAAGAGAAGCACGGCGAACAGCGTTGGAGGGTGAAACTGTTGATTTACTATTATTAATATTGTACTCTTCATAAAAAAAAACGCATAATATTCAAATTAATTGTTGTGACTGCTCGTTATACCGTATGTCCGATGGTTTCTTTTAATTTCCAGTTTTCGGCTCAACAATTTTAGGTTTTATTACCCTTATCTCAATAACTTACACGAAAAATATAATCTGACAGATTAGAAACGTCAAATTTTTAAAATTAATTTTATGAATCGACATGCCTTTTTTTCAAATTTCTTCCATTTCATCTATTTTACTAAAGATGAACAGAGACAGACAAAAGTCACGTGACTCCGAATGGGTATAATTTTGACTATATATCAATAAGGTACCGCCATTCCATTCCTAGCGTGAGAATGTGAGAAAATTGTGAGATAAGGATAACAAATACAAAATTCCCAAGTGCAATAGGGAAGACACTAGTTTTTGGGGATTTTCTTTTTGGTGTAATGGCACTTGTAAAGTGAGGAATCTGTTAGGTTATGTGTTTTTATCCCCAGTTGGAGAAAATTGTGCGACAAGGATAGATATAAAAAATCACTAATGGCGGTACCTTATTGATATAGTGACCTTACGACAAAAGCTAACATGGGCGTAAGGTATCTATAAAAGTTTAGTAATTTGTGACGACCACAAAAATCTTGACTTCACTACCATTCCCCAATCCGGTGTTAGCAATAGTATAGTCTTAATGTCTAAACTTTATCAAAGAAGAGAAGACAATCGCCATGCAATAGCGGATGTTAACAAGGTTGACGTTGATGACTTAATGCATAATGAATTCTAATTAACATTTGCACGCTAATTTTGTAAAATCCTTGATTCGGAATACGAACCTCTTAAAAAAAACATCTCTTGAAAACTATTTAGTTTTGAATATGTATTTATTGATTTTTTCTTATTTCGGTAGCTACTACGGCCCCCTAGTTCCCTTCCAGTTAAAAATTAATTTAAATATTAATTTATTAATTGTTTAAGACTGAATTTCTCACTTTTTCTAAAATAGACCAAACTCTTGGTGTTGTAGGTATTGTAACATGAATTACTGAATCGAGATAAAACAATAATGATTTTGTGTTTTATAACAGATGCCCGCAAAGACCACCAGTATTTTCACCCACACCACCCTAATGTCTCCGGAGCAACTCCCGCACTCGATGAAATCTGGAAGGTCGAAACTGAAAGCTTTTCTTGGGCATTTGACTACGCAACCACCGTTTCCCACAGATGAACAGTCTATAGGCTCTAAAATTAGTACAAGTGTTCTACCACCATTAAGGTAAGACTTACATTTTTCGTAGAGATTGAAAATATTGCTCAACGATAATTTCAGTTTAATCAGAATTGATTCTGTATTAAATATTTAAAACTATTTTTGACAGTTGGTGGGCGATTGCATTTTTACATATTAAGTAATATTTATGTCCTACCAGTATATTAATTAAAATTAATGACTCTATTTTAAGGTATCTTAGATACAAAATAACGCTCCAGGGCAATTATTTTCTTCATAAGAACACTAGGGTTATTATGATAAATTAACAGTATTTGTTTCCATGGATACAACCTTTATTTCAAAAATTATGCACCACTGTCACAATGAAAATTAATGACAGCTCATCTAATGTCACAAATCTAACTTAGATCAGCTAACTAGATCAATCTTAAATACCATAGCATAGTAATTATATGAATTGAATATGAATATGAATTAGGTAAGAAAATTGGTAGGACATAAAACCTTGAAGGCACTATGGGCATTATGAGCTAAGAGCCCGCGATTGTTGTACACACCTCGGGCCAAAGCCCTCGGTTAGTACACTAACAATCTTGGGCTCTTATTTTACTCATAATGCCCCTTGGTACCTTAATAACTATAATAGGGGGCATCGTTAATTAAGGAACGAAAAGTTGAAATAACAACTGTCCGAAATAGGCCAGTCGACAAGTACATTAATAGCGGGAGCAATTCCGGACAAGCTGGAATAAATTTTAATCTGTTTTGTTGGGACTCAGAAACTATATATTAATTTTGCACCCCTTGACAGGCCCGGATTTAAGCGCCATGCTTAAAAAAAGGTAAAATTTTGATATTTTTTGTAATATTAGTGAATATCTCGATTACTATCAACTTTTCAGCAAAATACGTAGTCATCAAAATTAAAGAAGAGTAAATTCTATACAAAAAATGTTCCCTGCATTTTTGTCATACATTCGCTTGTTTCGAATTCACAGGCCTCGAAATACTTGCTATTTGATTTTTTTATTATTATTGGCGTTCGATGCAACAAACATTCTTGTTTCATACTATATACGATTTCAATTACTCATGTAAAGAAATTATGTCGCTCACTTTGTACTCGTTTCCACACCAATTAGTGGTGGAGTACTAGGCGCGTTTTTTAAAGTGGTATCATCAATAGGCCTAATCCACTATGCAAACTTTGCTAACTTCGAGTTTCTTTTGAGGTTGACGTCTCATCATTTTTTTCCTTTTTGATGTTGGTGGTGGTTCAAAATAATTCTCAATATCACCCTAAACCTTCACCATCTGTCTCATATTCCAGAGTTGGTTCATAATCTTCGGAATGTTCTATTGATTGTTCTATATCGATATGCAAGTCCACATCGTCGTCTAATTGGACCACGTCCACAGTATTTAAACAATATTTGCCCTGGCAGAAACCACACATTACTGAGCAATGCAAACCTGCTTTACGATAGCTACAAGCTGCCTTACAACCTTTGGTGCATTTACAAGAAACGAGTTTCAATAATTCTTGGGGAGCTACGTCTTGTACAGTGGGAATGGGCATTAACCCATTCTTTGAATTTCTCCATTCCCCGTCTAAAGCTGATTTTTCGTTTCCATACCATAGCTAAATTTGGTTGTAAGTACGGAACGAATGCAAGCGAGCTGCGTCTTTGGTTGGTTGTAATGATGCTAGATTTAGTAAACTTTTGTTAATAGATTGTATGAAACAGTGGTATCTATATTTGTTCAATGATTCACAGTGTTTTGATCCATACATAAGAAGAAGAAATTGTTCTCCCACTTTATCTATTTCCTTTTGGGACGCGTTTGGGTCTTTGAAAATTTGAACAGCCTTCTGTAAGTCTTTCTCTTTCTGTGGAAGTTTATAACGAACTTCATTTTTCCCTGCCTGTATAATGCGGAAACAGTATCACAGGCACTAAATGCGTGTAGAAATAAAATGTTGTCCCTAATTGAAGCATCCAAATTTATATCATGGGGTGCACACATCCGGCTCGGAGTCTTTCTATTGGCTGGCTTCAGAAACTAAATGTTAGAGCGAGACTGATTCAAGGCGTTAAGAATTACCAATAAATTAGTGTCTTCTCCTATTATAATTACCGATTTTTAATGATTTGATTCGTCAATGGCAATGTTGACAATTAAGGTAGCAGCATCTTCGGCAGCCTGCTTGACTCTGAAACCTTCATTCGTTAATCGTTTACACATCTTCGAAATCATTCGACATTTATTCCTCTCATTTGACAAGAATTTCCCATGGGATACAGTTGCTATAATTTTTTCATCAAAATGTATTTCCGCTGATGAACCAATCTTCAATCGGCAAAGTCGTTCAGCAGTCTTGTGCTATTTTCTGTAGCATCTTCCTGGTATTCATCGAAAACTATTACTGCATTAGTTGATTAATGTCTTGTTACATACTCGACGTATTTATCCAAAATCCCACAATAAGATTCTTGTTGATACCAGACAATTTTGTGCAGTAGAAATCCTCCATCTATCACGTGAACAATATTTTCAGAGTCTAGTTGGTTTTCAATGGGTACAAACGCATCGTACATGACTGACTTTTTAGTTTTACGTATTCCTATCTCATCGAAGAGTAAAAGTGGATAAGGAGCTAGTTCGTATCGAAAGTAATCCTCTAACTGTTTCTCAGATCTTCTAGATGGATTTTTTCTAATCTTACCAGAGGTACTCGTACTGGTTTTATGTTTAATTGCCATAGAAAATACATTGACAATCTATAAAAGCATGTGCATATTTTCAAGAATTCATGCAATAAAAAAATTAGTAAATGACCTTAGAATATCCAGCTTTCGACGCCTATAACCTCGAAACAGGTAGTCGCACGAGAAAAATGTATAGAACATTTCTTGTCGATAATTCACTCTCCTTCAATTTTGATAACGATATATTTCACTCTAGTGTTGATACCAACCGAGATATTTGCAAATAATAAAAAAAAATTAAAAAATTTGCACTTTTTTTCAAGATAGCGACCAAATCTGGGCTTTCTAATATGGTTGTTTGAACCATACACAACTTTATGGCCTGATTTTTTAAAAATGTTTGCTATGCCCTTTGTAGCCGGGTGAAATGGAATTTTGATGTACTTAAGTCCTTCACTTCTAAGACTGACGAGAGTTGTGGAATTTCAAACGTGCAATTTTGTTCTTTAATTCCTAATCAAATTATCTATAATGATAGAAGAGGAACCATTGTACACAGCGATGCTTTTTATGGTCTGAAGTTCAGTGGTATATCGATCTTTGTTTAAAGGAAAGGTTAACAGTCTATGCACTAAGAAATTTAGAGCAGCCATTTTGTGTTGAAAACAATGATTTGAATCCGCTAAAATGAATCTGTTTACATTGGATTCTTTTCTATAAACATCGAATTCCAACGAATCTTTATTTCTTATTACTAAGGTATCTAGAAATGGCAGTTGTCCTTCGTTTTCCATTTCATATGTGAATTTTATGCTAGGAAATTTGGAATTTAACTGATTCAAAAAATTATCAATACTACATTTAGATAAATCAAAAACAGCAAAAATGTCGTCCACATACCTAAACCAAATCCTTGGGAAATATAATTAAATTAAAACGTTTTTGTATTTTTTTTGAAAATAAAAACGGGCCTACGATCTAGTCTAAAAGTTTGCAAACTTTTAAGCCCTCATACAACTTAATCGGTCTAGTATCTTTTAAGGAGATAGCGAACAAAGATACAAAGATAGAAAGAGAGCAACGATTTTATGTTATAGGATTTGTTGGGAAATCCAAAAGACAAACTGATGACTTTAGAGAGATTTGGGATTTACGAAATTTAATGATCCCATTGTAATTCTAAATATATTGGGCAAACACGTCGTAATTTTAGTACTAGGTTTAAAGAGCATTTAGCTCATTTTAGATTCAACAGATTTCGAAAAATCGAGTATTGCCCAACATATTTACGAAACGGATCATAGTATAAAATTATAGGCCAATCAGCCTACTTTCTACAATATCAAAGCTACTGGAAAAAATCATGAACTGCCGTCTAAAAGCCGACTGTGCTCAAAAAAATATACCACCGGAGTTTCAGTTTGGTTTTAAAGAAAAACATAGCACAGGACACCAACTACTCCGATTAACCGAAGTTATAGAAAAAGGCTATCACTCAAAACAATATACAACGATCGCATTCCTCGACCTACAACAAGCGTTTGATAAGGTATGGAAAAAAGAACTAATATATAAATTGTTTCAAGTAAACATTCCACCCTACCTCATTAAGATCATATCCTCTTTTCTACAAAATAGAACTTTTGCAGTTAGAATAAATTCCGCATACTCTAAAAATAAAAATATTAAAGCCGGAGTTCCCCAAGGGAGCATTTTGGGTCCAATATTATTTAATATATACGTTTACGATATTCCAGTAACACCTAATTCGGAACTAATGATGTTTGCAGACGATACTGCTGTTATTACACAGCACAGAGATTTGCCCACAGCAATATCAGAACTACAAGTCTCTGTTGACAACTTGGCCCAGTGGTTCAGCAAATGGAGAGTTAAAATTAATTCAGCAAAGTGTGAATGTAAAATATTTACACTTAGAAGAATTAATAACCCAACGCTGTTAACGATTAACAACACAATTATTGAGTGGAACTCAAGGGACTCAGCAGTCAAATATTTAGGCGTATACCTAGATACACGACTTAAATGGAGTCTTCATATTAATAAAAAGTTAAACGAATGTCATGCACGTTTAGCGTTATTGTATCCCATTATAAATAGAAAATCTCCATTAAAGATAGAATGCTCTCTTTTACTCTACAAATCAATTGTACGACCAATAATCACATACTGTTGTCCAATATGGAGCAATACTTCTAAAACAAATATAAATAAAATCCAGATATTCCAAAATAAAGTTCTGCGCATAATTTTAAACGCATCCTGGTTTGTAAGAAATGATCAGATACATGAGGAAGTTGGAATTCCTAAAATTTACGAATTCATTAAGAACTGCACCAACAAATTTGTTTGTACCCTACACCAATGCTCAGGAGCTGTATTCTACAACCTAGGACAAAGAAATATTCACAATAGGCTGAAGAGACTACTACCACAAGACCTACACGAGTAGTGAAATTTTTGTGACAATAGTTAATGTGAAATAAACTAATAATAGTGATAGAAGACGGACACGCTGTGACCATGTAACTATGTTTAGTGTTAACGTTATTGTAACCAAACCATGTATGGCAATTTGTTTGTTGATCTGGCTAAATTATTATTAAATAAAATAAAAATTGTAAAGGAGTTAACTTCAAAAAAGCAACTAAATTATTTTGAAAGCTTGGCCATTTTTAAGAACCGAGATAATAAACTTTTGAACAAAGATGGTGGACCAATACCGTCCTCCATCTTGTATGAATTGTTGAAGTTACATTGACCGTCGGCCATGTTCATTGGCCCTCGGCCACGCCCTTCGGGCCAGACAGTATAAATAGGTGTAAAATGCGCGAGCATCGCCCACTTCCATTTATGACTTGGTCAAAAGTATACATTGCCTTTTTGCTGTGTAAGTTTTTCGTAGCTACCGATGATGACAGCTGGCTGTCCAAATACGTATTTAGCAGTTGTTAAATATTTGTGTGGTGAGGGGTTTTAACGAATTTGTGATATTTTCAAGCCATAGGCTCCAGCAGTGTTTTATGAACATAAAGTTAAAAAAAAAAAAATTTTACTTTAAGGCCCTATAAGTTCTTACTGGACGGACTTTGTACTAAGGTATATTAGGTTTAATCGGTTTATTATAACCTAAGCAATCTATTACCTGTCGGTGTCTCATTCTTTCTGAGACACCGTGTATAAGGAGATTATCGGAAACGTTGGAACAATAGTTTTGCATGTATTTTTTTCCGTTTAAACCCGTTCCCGTTGAGTTCTAAAGAGGAAGGTTAGAATTAGGCTGTCGTCATTTTACTGAAAAAGAGATGTTCTCCAATAGCAGACTTATCTATAAAATGTTTTATTAATTTTTATGTATGAGTATATGCTGAAAAGCCTGATAGATTTAATAATTTTTTATCTCTTTTAGTTTTTTCATGAAGCTAATAGTTTGGTATAAAAAAATATGAGCTTGGCGGTACATATTTTAAAATTCTTGTACGTTAAAAAGTTCTAATATATCCCCATATTTAGGAAGGTGTATCTTGGTGGGAAGGGGTTCAAAAGAAAATGTTTACATAGGTTACAATTGTTACGTTTCCACGTCTCGTATAACCTCCTCAAGTTTGACTCCATGTTTTGAAACAGCTTGTAAGAATACGAATATTAACTGTGAAAAGCTGGGTGACTTGCTTTCTTGTTTTTTCGTCTATGAATCAGTGGTAGCTCGCTATAAGGACCCAAATAGCCATGGTTCTATCTTACAAACCAGTCATTCAAGAATGTACTTATTTGTCATCATTATTCTCATTTTAAAGCGTAAACAAAGCACGAGTAGCTTTTAATTTATGAATATAAGCTGTACGATAAGAGTTGCTTGCATTAATGGAAGCATTGCTGCCAGATCGAAGCGGCTCTTAGCTTTTCAACAATTTATAGACTGCTGTGGAGTTAAAGCGGCAAGAAGTAGATCCAAAAATAAAAAAAATTATTCTATTCGATTTATCATATTTTGTTAACCTGCAAAGTTTGGTCATTTTTCACTATGCTAACTTCTGCCAGTTCGTATACGAAATATTTAAATCTAAAGATATCAGAATCGGTCTTTATCTGTGAGGGGGTATCAAATGCAATTTGCTGTCGGTGGTTGGGTTTGTCATCAAATCATACTGTATGACTAAATATCAGTAATTACACAGGGTATAAGTAGTATAAGTGCCTGTAACAAAATGTCTAAAACTCAATATCAAGGGAGTGACACATCCATCAGGATCAATTTTTTTATTTCTTATTTTTGACAGATCTTCGATAGTGTTTATTTTTAAAAAGTTGCAAAGTTTGAAATCACTTTAAGCTGAGTTTTGACTAAATCGTTACGGATATCGATTTTACATAAGATCACTTGTTGTATTTTACAAACATAGATTCTAAAAGTAACGTTATAAGCCTTTAAATTATTGAGTTGTGGGTAAAAAGGCCTAACAGTCTTGCAAAAATGGAGTTGTAGCACCTAATTGTACCACGAAATAATGTTACTATAAATACCAAATATGAGTTCGATTGAATCAGTGGCGGCTTGTGGAGAATTTTGATGGTGGAGCCAACCACCGAACGTGAAATGCATTTTTACCCCCTCACAGACAAAGACAGATTCCGATATCCCGCGATTTAAATATTTCGCATATGGACTGGCAACAATTAGCATTGTGAAAATATTTATCAAACTGTAGAGGTTAATAAAATATGATGAACTGAATCGAATATCTCTCTTGCATCTTTCGTTTGAATATGTAATTCGACAAAAAAAAAGAATCTCCACTGTTTGAGATACAGACGTATATTATTTCAAAATGTGAGATAGTTATTTAGCGAAAACCCCAATGTGTAACGTCTATTCTATCGTAATTGTACACACAGCCTTCCGAATATGCTCCTCGGATGCGACTTTTCTTCATCTGAACTCGGTGCAATCAGAAACTCGACATGCGCGTTATGGCACGAGTCAAGACAGACTGAGCCCAATTTAGGCTTGAGCCTATCCAGATGTTAAAATATCATCATCTTTGAATCTACTTCTTGCCGGTCTACCCCCGTTGAAGTCTATAAACTGCCGCAAAGCTAAGAATGCGGCACCAATGCGTCCGTAAAAGTAAGCAGCGCTTATCGTACAGCGTATATTTATGAAATAAAAAGTACTCGTTCTTTGTTTAAGCTTTCAAATTAGAAGAATGATAAAAATAAACACAAAAAAATGTTTCCTTGAGCATAAAAAAATCTTGAATGACTGTTTTGTTATGGCAAGCCGACACTGGATCGAATAAAAGTTATAGAAGATACGCCAAAAATAAGGTATAAAAATTGAAAAACTGCCTCAATATTCAGTTTTAAAAAATTGTACGTGTTTAACCATTGGCCCCTTTTTTGTATCGAATTTCCTGTTTTCTGTTCCTATTTCGAAATCCTGCAAAAAGTATCGTAGGATGTTGAGATTGCTGATTGCTGTACTGCATTATTGGTATGTACAAAAGCTAACTAGTGTTATATGTTGTAATATACCTAGATGATGCATTTCATTAAGGTTTTGTTCCTCTGCATTTTTACCTTTGCTTAAGTTTGCGGAAGTTTATGTCGTAATTTATCAATCACAAAAACCAGGGTTATGATTTAAAAAATCTTCATGGACACACAAAACATGTGAAAGCATTATAAATAATTTAAATTAACTGATAATAGACGTTTTAGAATTACAACCTGAAATCTATGATCTAATATGAGCGTTGAGTGAATGCTGCATTTGAGGAAGTTTTATTAAAAGGGCGAGCAACTTAAAATCGTAAAAAGAATTTAATTCGTTATAAGAGTACGCAATTCTGAAACTGCTTGATAGTTATTTGACATACAATAAGTCCAAAAAGGGAAGGTTTGAGCCTTGAGGTATGAAATGTAAAATATCTCTCTTTCACGACAAAAAATATAATATATATTTGGTTCTTATTTATTGTTAGGTAACAGGAATAAGTCTTAATTAAACGAAAAGCAGAACAATATAATATGTTGAACCTCAACCATAAAGATATAATTACATATGCAATTATGCACACCCGCGAATCCCGTCAAATGATTGTAATTACTGAACTTGTTGATATACAGGGTGTTTCAAAAAGGTGTTGCCAAACTTGGTAAAAACAATTTGCATATAAACCCCTAGTCGAAAATGAGTCGTTTTGGCCCTGGAGCAATTTTTGTCAAAAACAATGTTATCTTGTTGGTAGAAAAAGAATTCGATATTTTTATTAAAGTTATCGCGAAAATAATAAATTTATAACAATGGTCCAAATGGCGACTCCTAACCTCGTTACATAAATGTGCCCGTCGATTCATGGAATTGCACACCCCCTTGTAACATATGCGGATCTTTCTGCACGAAAAGACACGCTGCCATCACTCTCCCTAACAGTTCCTCTTGTGTGAGGGATTTCATAGACCAAGGACTTGATGTAATAAAAATTAACTAAATATTGAAGTCTTTTTCTGTCAACAAGATAACATCACGGTTTTGAATAAAAATTGCACCAAAGCCAAAACGGCTCATTTTCAACTAGGGGTTTATATGCAATTTTTTTTACCGCAATGTCTTCTATAAACTCCACAAGTTTGGCAACACATTTTTGAAACACCCGTTATATATTTTTTCAAAATGTATTATTCTACTTTCTAATTGTTTATGCCATTACTGGATGTGAAAAGAAATTGTTTCCTATTTTTTGAAAAGTACAGATTTGATTCTATATGTTTAAACACCTGAATGTTTATTTCTGAATACTATTCAACATGCAACGCTAATTATTCTTAATTGGCATTGCATTACAAGATATTAACGTCAATTTTAAACACATCAGGGGACTGTTGGAAATAAACAAGCCAATAAATGACAATGGCAATGACAATTCAAGAAAAAGCTAGATTTAAAAGTCAAGGTTCCCTTATATATTGTGTGGGTGCCTATTTACGAAGCCCGGTCCAGTAATTATGTATTCAAATTCTTTCTGCACGCTGCTTTTTAAAATTACAACTATTTTCAACGGCCTATTTATAACTAGAGACCAGGGACACAATATACGTGTTTATTTCACGTAGAAGAAAGTGGATTGTCCGATGCAATCATACTTTAAAATAAACGTTTGCATTGGCACAGGCTCAGCATGTGAACATCCTAAAATCCGTTGCTGCTTTTCAGCACAGAGAGCAAATTTTATGCTCAATTATGTGGGTTATTTATTTATTTAGCGTATGTGGGTCGAGCAATTAGATACACTGACAAAAGTGCATGTTTGACAATTTGAACTACCACTTCAAAGAATGCCGAGTTTAAGACCAAATATATCAATATCACAAACGGAGATTACATTTAAGAAACAAGCTTATTATGCTCTTTTTGTGTTCCAACAGATGCATATTCGACAAATAAAGGAGTATAAAATTGTTTCAAGAGAACTTAGAGTAGATTGAAAATTCTAAATAGCAAACTGGAGTAAGCTGAGCTTAACCTAGTAGGTTTGCATCATCTTCACACCAATGTGCTAGTACATTAATTGATAATGATAATAATACGAAAATATTCTTTCCTTAACGAATAGTTCGAAGTCTGTTTTATGAGAAGATTTATTTATAACAAAAGAATAATTGTAGACGTCAATTTTGTTGGTGTTATACTGAAAGCACGTCTATAGTTTGACAGCTTCTATACCGTTAGACGTCAACCTATTGACCTCACAAATAAATTCTTTTTTGATGTAGCAGGAGGGGGGAATTTTATAAAAATTTCAGGTTCAGCAAATTTGAAAACACAGACTTTATATTTGTTTCTATATTTAAATGTCTGTACCAGTAGTGAGGGCGGTATGGGGCATAGGAAGTTGAAACCGAAAGTAACGAAAAATAAGTATATAGGTACGTAAATACATATTGGCAAAACATATTATGTAACCGGCTAAACAAATTAATTGGGTGTTTATAACATGTTCACACAATTTTTAATGTAACTTCGACTTCCTGCAGTATGTTTTTCGCCTCCTGTTAAATACCAATCTACTAACATACTTTTAATTAAGTTTATTTTCACAAGCTACTAAATATTGGTTTGTCAATACATTTGCATTTAAAACTATAATAAAGACTTACTAGCAGTACTTACTAAATCTAGAAGCCATGCTGCTTTTCGATGTGTTGTTTATGGGAAATTGAGATTCTACGGATTTTTTTACACTGCCCTGTACTGTTTTCAATCTCTTGCGAGTCGAGATATATATGTCATATTACAATGACATTAGTAATCAAGCAAAGGTGTCAGCTAGCTATAGTGAGACGCAGGCGTGGTTCTATTCTGGGCGTTTCTGTCTAAATCAAATCAGGAAGGTCCTACAAATCCTCTAGATTACAAATTCTCATCTAAAAGATTGTTGGCGTTCCCTAACCCAAAAGAAAATTACCTCTACAAAATCAGTGCAGCTGCGTACTTACCTTGCCTCCACCTATTAACGTTTAATTCGCTCGCTACATGCAATTGTAAAAAGTACAAGCAAACACATCGTACAAATAATAATATTTATTTAGTAGACAAGAGTACAGGAGAAAGTAGTCACCGACAGCTGGAGCTGACCGTTATTCAATATATTATAATCTAAGAAAATTTCCCGCGGTTGCAAACTCTAATTTATCACACCTATTAGGCTGATCACAATGCCCTACCTGGTGGGGAGGGGCCCTAAACTGCAATAACTACAAGTTCTGTAGAAGCTATACAGAAAAGACCATTATATCTTAATGCAATGTTAACAATACAGAGATATAATTGGCCTAAAGGCTGTTGGTAAATAAAATAAATAAATAAATAAATAAAGGCCAATCGAGCCTACAGCTTTGAAGTAGCAAAGTTCGGAGGTCTACAATTTCCTGAAGAATTATATGGTGTGATGGGAAAGCTTTCTCGGGATCTGGGGCGGGATTGACCCACGAGTATGGTCACCGGCACGACATAGATGCGGAAATTTTGACTTGGGGCAGGGCTGACCTACGGAAATGGTCGCTGGAATGGCAGAGATGCGGAAATATTAGGATAAACGGTGACCCACGGAGATGTTCACGCGGCGGAGCTGAGAATCCGCAAGGGCCTCGTATGTAATTGGTGTGAATATGCGAAGTTCTGATAACAGTTGATTTTTTAGAGGCCAGATGGCACTCCAATATGTTTAAGCAGTTAGAAATATAATGCAAAACCGGTTCAATATTGACTATGCACCTGCGATAAAACTGATTATCTTCACTTCGTCCGCACCTCACATATTATGTAGAAGGAATCACCTCCACTCGTCTGGCTTTGTTACCTATTTTGTGCCTCTTTGACTGCACGTTCAGCCAAAATGTTGAGAACAATGATATACCGAACATGCTTTTCCATGGAGGTAACCAGCCACGATTCAACGCCTCAACGGAACTAAAGTGCAAAGGGAACCATTTGCTGGTCGCCGATAGGCATTCAGCTCGAACATCCCCGCTTACGGGGCCAGATCATAGGCGGGCGCGTTGGAATTCCTCGCTGTGGCTTAAAATTTAAAATATCATAACAGCTCCTCCTCTTATATCTGCTGCCTTTTTCACCTCTTCTTTCCTTGTTTTTCGTGGCTACTAGCCTCGTACACTTCTTCCATTTTATGTACATCGTCCTACCAACTAAAGCGATATTTATATCATGTGCTCTTTCTAGATATCATTTTCTCTTTTATTATTTTTGCTTTTGTTTCAATTGGAAATGTAATTTCTTTTTCTGATTGTTGTCTATGATTCGCTTCCGTGAGTGAAGATTGATTTGACTACTTACCTAACCACTTCAGTTTTGGTACGAGAACCGTTCAAATATGAATTATAATTTGAATTGCGCGCAAAAAGACAAAGACATGCACATAAGTTGTATACATTAATTAATGCTCTGGAACAAGTCCTAACTTCATTCAGTCGTTAAATCGTCATAATTCATTTTCGGTCAATTGGCAAGCATGAGTGAAGTGGAAGTGCATTCAAGCGTCGAACAACGCATTATTAATAAATTTCTTACCAAAGAAGGTCTTAAACCATCAGACATTTGTGTAAGAGTTAAAAGACAGTTTGGTGCGCACTCACTATTCGACATACGCGTTTATAACAGGAGTAAAGCGTTTAAAGATGGCCGCAAACGTGTCGAGAGTGAACTGCATTCTCAGCGTCCAAAAACATCGACAACAGAAGAGAATGTTGACAGAATAAAATCCACTCATTTGAAACTATCGTAGAATTACAGTGAAGAATATTCCTTCTGCATTAAATATCAGTAACGGTAGCTTGGAAAAAACGGTAGTTGCTTCTTACAGGATAATGCTCGACCCCATTTCGCTATTCACACGCTGACCACGATTAAAAAATTTAAATGGACCATTTTGCCCTATTTATCATACATTTCGGACCTTGCTGCATCAGATTTTTATTTGTACGGACCCTTAAAAAAGTTTCTAGGAGAAAAATACATCTTTGTAATGAAGAAGTTATCGAAATTGTTCGGTAATGGGTGTGTCAGCAGCCAAAAGAATTTTTTTCTGGTGGAATACAGAAACTTCCGGAAAGATGGCACGAGTTTATTCAAAGGAAGGGGGACTGAGTAGATAAATGACATGACATACATTAGAGTCCTTGTGTTTGTTTTTGAATAAATATTAAAGTGTAATTTATATTTAAACGCTCCTCGTATTTTCTTTCTTCCTTACCATATTATTCTTTATCTAAGACCACTACTAAAAGTAGGCCTTTTAGCGCTAGATTGTTTCACTAAAAGTGACGTTTTATAGTTTACCGTGTTTAAAGAAATCAGCTGTTTACTTTTAGCACACG
Source organism: Agriotes lineatus (assembly GCA_940337035.1). NCBI lineage: Eukaryota > Metazoa > Arthropoda > Insecta > Coleoptera > Elateridae > Agriotes > Agriotes lineatus. The sequence goes on from OW679200.1 coordinate 145,457,431, forward strand.
GGCTAAAAGTGAAGTGAGGTTAGAAAACTACAATTTCGAACTGCAAGTGAAGTTCTAAAGCTATTCCAGTTGCTTCTTGCGTTACAGGTAAAGCGTTTTTGAAATAATTAAAGCGTTATGTAATGAATAGAGTAATATGTGGAGTATCAAAATTACATTTCGTAACTTACCTTGACAGCACGGGCGTGGCCAAACAATCGCCCGCGCGGCGTAGCCTACTGTTCATTATAACGGTAAAATAGCTATTATCTTACAGTAGCGCCTATTACCATACATTATACAACTGTTTTCAGTGACTAAAATGAAGTTTTATTCACAAGTGAGTTTTCATTATTTATACTACTGCATTGTTGGTAGCACTGTCAAGCTATGTCAAATTCGTAATTTTTAGGTTAAGTTTTACGTCAGTCTGTGTCAAATAACAAACAAAACCTAACCTACGAACCTCGAATTTGACATAGACTGACAATAAACTTCAGTACTGCCAATACACTTCAGTACTGTCAAACGTATATCACAAATCATGGGCGACTAATTATAAATTTATTTCGCGACATATTCTGACTGCGCAAACTATTTAGGCACAAGATAAAACGTCGTATATCACACGTGAGCGAAATGCCATTATAAGCTCGTGAGAAATTGTATCGCTCGTGCTGGGGCACTCGCGATTCAAAATTCTCACTCGCAAATAATGATGCATTTCTCTCACTTATAATATAATCTACTATTATGGCATTGAATAACTTTTGCTAACTATATTTTATTTCATTATTTTCGTCTTCCTCGTTACTTTCTATTACTCAAAATTAGTGCTAAGAGCTTGGTACTTTCTTGGGGATGCCATTTTGAGTGAAATAAATTAGTTTCTACTCAAATCTGTACCTTCACGAGCAGAGACTTTTATTAACGTCATAATTAATTTACAAATTCCGATTACTTTAGGTTTTACTGCAGTTATAAGCTCCCATTATGTTGTACCCAATTAAGAAATCTAATACTTTCTAGTTACAATATTCCAAATTCTGTGCATAATTACTGCCCAACAAACATTATTTTGATCCAATATAATAAGATTATCTTTTGGTTTTTTCCAAACTAGCATAATATAGAATGACTATTACTAGTATTAAACATTCCTTTCGACGGATCTGAACGCTTTATTTAATAACTTTTCGCTAATTAGAAAATAAAATTCATAATGGCCTAATAGTATTGTTTGTGAATCAGTGTGCCAACAGTTACCAACCTGACAAGCTTCTTTGATTTTTATAACGTCGTATCTAGGTTGTTTGAAAATGTGCTTCCCCACGGAAATGGTAGAATATTAAGCATTTCAGAAACTGTATTTAATTTTGTTATAACTTCAACAAAAACTGATATACAACCTATCGAATGTTCGAAGAAGCTTTGTATGATAATGCTACAAGCCAAATGAAGATTTTCTTGTGATATAAACGTTTAGTCTACGATGTACATCTACTGTCGACGACTACGCGCATTCTAGACAACCGTTTACAAGAAAACATTGTGCGAAAATATTCGTGTGGAACGTAATTGACCTATGTTTACTATTTGCGAGATTATATAACTGTCATCCGAGACTTTTCAACATTGTTACGAGACTATGAGTTGAACATGAGACTGGACAATTTTAATATTGTACTTATTTAGTTTATAATATATCTTTGGAAACTGTTGCCTATAAACAAATGGCAAATTTTGTAAATTAAAGAATGTAAAGCACCATAGTGAAATTTCATGGAAGACATTTCTATATATCTTACCCAACCAGTAATGTAATATTATAGGAAGTTCGGCACCGGGCAGTCTGCCTCAGTGACTAAATTTAAAAAGCTGCCAGATATTGTGAAAAATTAGAGTAGCTGCCCACTAATTCAAAATAGAATTCCGGTGAAATGTTCCCGTCATCTTTATTTTTTGCCTAATTTCCTCAATTATTAATGCGAGCACTTCAGTGCGAACGTTGGCCGTTGCGCTCGTGGCGTAATTAGTGCCAAGCTTTTACTACTATATTTAATTTTAAACTCTCAGCAGTAAACGTGTATTATTTGTCTTTTGATGTACACGTTTGGTGAACGAGCTCATTATTTCAAGGTCGTCGACTTTTAAATTTTAATAAGTAATTACTCAATGCTCAATAAGTCAGTATGTGACAGTGCCACACTCGTCACATTTATTAAGTATTGCACTAACGAATTCGTTTTTATGCCCAGAATTCAAAAAATTTGATTTTGCAGTAACCGGTTGAAAACGAAACTTAACTTCCCTTGTTAATATTGCCACTAAATAGCGAACATCAGTTTTGTTTTCAGCCAAGAGAATATTTTTACACCTTGTCGTCATTTGTTTCTTGAATGTTAAACAGCTCTAATGCTAGTTATTTGCTGAGATTAGTGCTTGTCACAGGAATGATACACTTATAACATGTAACATTTATTATGTAGTCTTTTTGTATAATTGGATATACTGCTGTTTGCGAAGGTGTGCCCAAAAGCAATGAGAATTAATCTTCATTAAACTGGCAACTTTACAAGTTTTAGGTATTTTAATTCACAGCATTTGATTTGTAGTATATATCTCAGATCATAAATGACATGCAATGCAACAACTACACTGAACTCGAAAAGATGGCCGAAAATAGACGATGTAAGCTTATAGTGTGGAGTCAAACCAATCCGGAAGATTGATAAATGGGGAGGAGGAATTTAAAATGCACATAGCAAATATTGTTATATTCTACAAGAGGATAAATTACATGAATGGTTTTTCTTCAGAATATAACGGTAAACTCGTCGTAAAGCTGCGAAAGTACCATAGATCATCATGAATGATCGTTTTCTATTAAGCACGTTCTTATCTAATATCTTTTAGTACGATGAACTAATGTTAATGCTGACCAAGCCGTAAAAATGGCTTCACTCGTGTGAATACCTTCTTGTTCTTTATCAACAGTAATATCCCAAGTCGTTAAAAATCGCCGATTAAATTTTGACGTCAGAATGTTTTGCTAAGAAATTTGTCAACGAAATTTGTCGCTCAACAAGAAGGCCGACTGTATAGCACGAGAGATTTTGGGGTGGAAAATGTTAATCAATGGCATTCCATTAAACGCTTTTTGCCTGTTGAGAAAACACTGAAGTCTATGGTACTAGATCTTAAGTCGTATGTCTATTTCTGTCTAACTGATACAAAGCCCGTAAACTATAGTTTTGCTCATTTTACTGTCTATGTTCATATTATCCACCACCAGTCTGTATATTGTGTGTGTGTAGCAGTGTTATGTGTGGTCAGGTGACTTTTTCCAATAGACCAGTTTTCTGGGAGACGCCATTAATTGTATCCCAACGTCGAATGGTGGCCGGACGCGATACCGATCCAATGGACTCCGGAAAAATTCTGCCTGCCCTTGGATTCGAACCGAGTACTTGCTGATTGCTAGCCTGACGCTCTTACCATCTGCGCCACCCACATCAAATTGACGCTGTGTTTTTGCTGAGCTCTTGCGCGTTTAACAGCAAATCTTTCGATAAGTTTTCTAGAAAGTTACCAGTATTCTTCCTATGGCCATCAAAAATGGAGACAGGTTGCCTTGTTAAGCTGTTATCATCCCGCATCGCGTCGTAGTGAAAAGCGGTCATTATTTCTATTTTTCTGGTTTGTTATTCTCGCCTCTTGTTGATGTATTGACTATTAAGCAATCTTTGAGGTCGACGAACGCATAAAGGCCAATAATGCTGGGCGAGTCCTGTAGTTGTCCGGCGGATGACGAAAGTTTCATGCCCCAGTCATCGCATGAAGCCCCTGGTAGCCGCTAGAGTGGGAAATCCAGGTCAGATTTTTTCTCACTATTATATTCCTGTATGGCGCTAGTCATCAGAATCCTATGGTTCTGACTCATTTGTTGTCATTCGGAGCACAGAAAGTCAAAGAAGACAACTTTCTTCTTGGTTAATAATAGTCCAGCCATTGTAAGTAACTTTGGATTTTTACTAACACTGTTTATTGAGCTATTAAAATAGTAGACGATTCTATCTCAGTTAGCGCCCATGACTTCCGGCGAAAACTTCTCTTTTTATAAATGGTTAATTTTAATTTTTTATAAATGCGCTTCTATCTCGCGAGGCATCTGCGATAAGCGTGGGTAATGCGATCTAAATTATGTAATAGTTTTTGCAAGAACTTAGTGAGGCTGCAAATCAGTTAGTGCAATTTTACTGAACGATTTCAGTGCCTACATGATCCATTCTTTGAGTTATAGGCATAATGCTTGCATACTAATTATTTAATATCATCAATTTGTTGTAATAATGCATACCTAATTTAATAATTCAACTTCTATATTGTTTTTCATTTCACGAACGCGGTATGTCTTTTTATATGTAGTGGTCAAAAAAATATGAAAATAACATGTTTTCTGAAATGCGTTTAACTTTCTCATTCTCACCACACTAAGTTTTAAATTCTTTTTCTACTTCGATGCAAAAAGTGCTCACGTTTTGCATCTAATAAACATACTATGATTGACTAAAATGTCAATTTGTTTTCGCTCGTCTAAAAGACGAAGGAAGTATTGTAATTGTAATCACCTTTCGAGATTTTTCAAATCTTCACGTTTCAGGGTCCCTGGACGACGAAAAATATATTTTTTTATAAATTCCGTCTAGCTGTCTTGTCTGTCCATCTGTTCGTGTATCTGTTCGTCTGTTCGTTTGTCTGTCCATCTGTCCGTTTGTCCGTCTGTCTGTCTGCCTGTAAGCGGTATAGCTCAAAAAGTACTTGTTGGGGGAAGACGATATTTTACATGCGGACTACATGTCTACCTGGCTCGAAACCAAATATACTTTTGGTCAAATATATACTGAGTGAGCACCTTAAAAAATAAAATTTTGCCTATTTTTGCATAACTCAGAAATAAATAAGAGTAATAATTTTCATAAAACTGAGGTTTTTACCCTTGATGCAAATTGTACTTGACAAATACAGGATGAATATCGTATAACGGGCAGAAGGAAAACGGCCGCTGCGGGCGACAGTCAACGCAACGAAAAGATGCACTGCATTCATCGCAAGGGACAGAAATGTGCAACAATGGCCGCTGCGAACCCAGCAGCATCAGCGACGCAGACAGTAATTTACAGTGAGCAACACGCGCTCCACTTGCGAGGGTAGTTTCGTGTAAATTCCTTTACACGACAAATGTCAAATTGAATAACTGAATTACTTTCAGACTGTAAGACCCTCGCAGGAAAAATAGGATGTAACATAAGTGTAGAAAGGCTATTGGGAAACTTCTGTGAAAGGAACACTAATCAACATTTCTGTTCCATCTTTCACACACGTTTTCCCAATGCCATTCTTTTGAGACCTCTTATGTAATGTTTTATCGGACTTTTTTAACTGTTTCGGGTGTTTATTACAGTGTAAAAAGTTCGATAAAACATATCATAAAAGACCACTGCCAAAAATGGCATCATTTAGAGAACAACCTCTTATGTAGAATTCTATATAGCTGTGTGTCACTTCAAACATTTTTGGAGGTGTGCAAAAAAAGCAGTCTTCAAAATCACCTTCATTATCAACACTATGCACTTTAAACCACGAAGAAACTGGTGGCTGATTTCCGCTTCGCATTGGTTGCCTTTATGCTAACTACTAGAAAAAGTCGAGTGGAAATATTTAATGGTGGTGGAGATAATTAAGAAGGAAAGGCAGAGGGGAGGTCGAGGCGGTGCAAGTCGGTCTTACACGACTTGGTCCGCGGTGACGCGCCGCCCTCGTGGGCAAAAAATAATTCGTAAAAAAGACGGGGACTAATAATTATAAATCCTGTGCGGAGGAAATCGGTTTAAAATTAAGTCGGCAATTTATCAATACCGTTACCGGAGAGGCAGCGAGCGCCGATAATGTGGCATTGCAGGTTTAAAAGTGAGAAGATATGCAAATTTTTATCTGCATCTTTCGATAAACTTAAAACAAATCTTTCCCTGACCGAAATTCGAACTCGCGATTCAGGCTGGACAGTTCACGAATGTTCACACCAACTGCTATGGTCATATGGTCAAAGCCCTACTTAGAATTTTGCCCAAATTTAGGAGTTCCAACCCTAGCAAGGGATCTTTTACATGCTACACATCGTAGTAACATGAGACCCACGGCTTTACATCATTTCCGAATGATGGCATTCTGTAGAGGTTTTCATCCGCATTGTTATTTTTAAAAATCCCACCGCGATCGGGGCACAGAGGACACAGATTTAACTTCGAAAACAGCTTTTTCCAAATCAGAAGGCACGAAAACGAATATTTCCGCAGAAAGCGAGTTGGAAAAATCATGATTATCATACTTTCTATATTTTCTTTAACAAACTCGCCTATAAGCTTTTCAGTTCTTTGCGTTAATATTTCACACAAAATGGCAAACATCATCAGGATATACCTCGAGTTACAATATTTTAAGCCCTCCAGAATGACATATTCGTCCTTTATCAATCTTCCGCCCTTTTTTTAAACTCAGAAGTGGTTACTGTCTTCATAAAAGTTGTGTGATATAACTATGGGTTGGTGGCGATTGATTGAGTGGTTGCGACAAAAATTGTAAATTTGTAAAACTGGCCGGAGGCGAAAGCAATATTTCAGCAGATTGTGCCGAACTAAAATTGAAATTATTTTTTATGTGCAGCTCAGGACAAAATATTTTTTCCTTCTGTTTTTAACTAGTAAATGGAACTTCGAGGAAAAACGCATCACTTTCTTTCCTTGTATCACTGTTAGCTATCGTGAAAGTTAGGTGTTATCAATAACTGTTCATTATAAAATTAAGTATTCGAGTGCTAATAACATGAAATTAGCGAAAAGTTAGTAAATATAGCGTCCAGTTCCGACTATGTTAAAGTTTGATACTAGGAATCGTCCGTCACTCATACCATATTATATCAATTTGGAAAAAAACAAAAGATCATTATATTATATTCGGGCAAATAAATATCTGGGGAGAAATAATTAAGTACAGAGTTTGGAAATATGCTATCCAGAACGCCTTAGTTTTCTAAATTTCGTAAAACATACTGGGAGCTTATACCTGCTCTACAGCCTTACTTAAATACAATTTGTAAATGAATTATAACATTGACTATAAGAGTTTCTGATAGTAGGAACTATGTTAATGTAAACTTATTTCACTCAAAATGACATCCTCAAGGAAGTACCAAGCGTTTAGCACTAAATCTTAGTCACCCTGTATATAGAGAAATTAAATTAATTTTATCATTTAACAACAGTTTCGAATAGACAAAAAGTAGACATTTAAATTTATTCTACTTTAATGCATCCTGTATAGTTATTTGGAGTTATTTGAGCCGTGGCGGGATTATATAACCATATAATTTCCACTATCTATTGTTATTAGCTGCTTAAACACCCACACAAAAGCGAGCCACCGGCCTCATCATGTTTATTTACAAAGTCAACAAGTTAAATAAACACTGTATGTGATAAATTATGATTTTTAGAAATACACTCTGAGGCAATCACAGGCTTTGTGCAACTGCTTGGAAGAAAACGTTGGAGAAACATTGACAGTTTTAATTTTCACTTTTGCAAAAATATATTTAGATGTTTATTTCTCAATTACCAAGGTTTAGACTGTGCGGTTATAAATCTGAATGGAAACCTTTCCCAGCATGACTTGTTAAATTACATTGGACAACAAATTTCAAATTTTTAATATTGTCCCTATTAATTATAAGCTATTTCTATTTGTATAATATTATTTGTAACTATAATACATGCGGTCTCTTTCTGTCACGTGGAGTTTTGAACAATAATTGTACTTCACTAGAAAATTTTTAACAATTTAAAAAATATATTTGCCCTTTCTTATCTTTCGAATATGAGCGTCTAGCAATAGCCAGCAACCATACTAAACATCTTAATTTAAGTAAATTACTATAGCCCAATTGTTCAAAACAGTAACTACACGATATTTATTAATTTTGAGTTTTAAAATTTCAGAGGGGTCGAGGCAGAGATGAAAATCGAAACAAAAATGCAAAAATATTTTAGCGTTTCTAAACATTTATTTGGCTGTCTATAATTTAAAGGAATCCAAACTTTCTTCTTCCCCCGAGGTCCACCGCAGCAGCCATCATTTAATAAATTGTTACAGGAAAAATCGTTACTAAACCAAAAGAACAAAGCTCCATAGGTGGTGCCATTTGGTTACAGGCGAGAACGGTATGAGAAACAACCCGTAACAATGATTTGCTCCAGCTAGCTTTCATTCGAGGCAAGGACGGTTTGAGGCACCTGAAATGGGTTTGTTTACTACTACAAAATAGGGATACGTCGAGAATTAATTAAGGTGGGGGCTTCAGAAGACTAAAATCAAACTTCAGGCGTTCATGACGTCTCTAACATTGAAAAAACACGAACGGAGTCGCATGAAAAATAGTGAACTTGATCTCGGTCATTTACCTTAACTTCCTTCTAATAATTTTGCTGTAGGAAATACGTTCTTCATGTCTGCCTTACAACAGAATAATAAAAAAGACGCAAACTAATATTTATAATGCTATAATGAGCACACCAAGTTACACGAAATTCTGGTGCAATAACCTTAAGACTAATTTCAAATAATTAGTTTCCTGTGCGACGTTACGAGAATACAAATTATGGAGACATTGACTTCAAATATGCAAACGACAACCAAGAAGGCATTCAAATTTTCTGAAGGGGTTACTAAACCGTAAATACGGCAATACATAAATTTAGACCATAACACATCGAACATAAACCGAAATCTAAGCATACAAGCATGCATTTCAAAAGGGGTGGTAAATTGTTATTCAAAAACATGTTGTAATATGGCGGAAATACATAATTTGTTAGCATACCTCTAGTCGTGAGGGGAAAAGGCAGTGTGCATCAGTTTGCTCACCAGATGTATGATACACGTAGAACAAGCGAAGAAGGCGACATGGCCAGGTCAGCGAGAGATGATCGCAACTGACAAGAGGACACCTGGGGCGGAAAGTGCAACAGCAACCGACTAGCTGCGGTGGAATGTAGTCAACCTGATGGAAGGACTGTGATATTTTGGTCCGATATAAAATTGATACTTGGGACCGACATAGCACAACTTAACAAATCCGAATTAAATCGAGTTGCCTTGCAGCCGATATTGTTATGCTTGCAAAATATCACACGAATCACAATAGTGTTACTACATGCGGCAATCTTCATCTCGACACAATGAACCACCACCGGCTAAATTTCTATAAATCACCAAAGCACCTTGCGGCACCTTGGGAGTCGAGAGTGCTGCTACAAGTCTGTTAGAATGGTGCACCTCTACAGTTCCTCTCGCGTGATGTGTACCGGCAGAAATAATTTCCACGAATCTATGCAGGCGCTAATAGCTAATAGCCTGCTCGCAGACAGCAAAGGAAAATTCCAACGACGATTTGATTTCTGCGAACTGCCCGCATTCTTTTTTAGCGCAAATCCCTTTTGTAGTACGGAAAAATTGTGATTCAAAATTATTTATATTTACCACAAAATTTCCTTAATAATTTTTACTTCCTTTTACGATAAAGGAAGTATTGAATTCACCCCAAAAATACGAAATTGAGTTTTCAACAGATCTTCACGTTTTAGAGTCGTATTTTTACTTCCTTTTACAATAAAGGAAGTATTGGATTCACCCCAAAAATTCGAAATTGAGTTTTCAACAGATCTTCACGTTTTAGAGTCCCCTGATCCCAAAAAACATATTTTTTTTCATTGGTCTGTCTGTCTGTCTGTCTGTCTGTGTGTCTGTCTGTCTGTGAACAGAATATCTCAAAAACGGAAAGAGGTATGGCGTTGAAACTTCATATATAAGTTTTGTGTACTATGTAGATGCGACAGCAAGCTTTTGAAGAAAGTCGAATAACCGGAAGTAGGTGTTTACTCTTGTGATTTTTCAGTTTTTTTCGATTTTTTCAAAAACGGCTCTAACGATTTTTTGTAAACTTTACATTTTTATTACATTTTTAATTTGTATTGATGTGAGATAGGTGATTTTCCAGTTGAATGCTTCTAAAATGGGGTTCTTTTGTTTTTTTTTCTATTTTTTTATTAACTCCTATTTTAAATAGAACACCCGGTATATTATTACATTTTTGAATTCAGATTAAAATTCTAGAGAAAATTTGTCTCTTGAACTAACACTCTATTTTGTACCGTTTTTGTAAAATTTGTAATTTTTGAAAATTTTTGACAAATGCTTAAAAATTTAAAATCAAATTTTTGGCAAATTATAAGATCACTGTAAAAGGAAGTTGTGTGCGCGTATCACACCAGATTTTTTTTATTGGTCTGTCTGTCTGTGTGTCTGTCTGTCTGTGAACAGAATATCTCAAAAACGGAAAGAGGTATGGCGTTGAAACTTCATATGTAAGTTTTTTGTAACATGTAAATGAGACATCAAGCTTTTGAAGAAAAGCTCATAACCGGAAGTAGGGGTTTACTTTTGTGATTTTTCAATTTTTTCGATTTTTTCAAAAACGGCTCTAACGATTTTTTTCAAACTTTACATTTTTATTACATTTTTATTGTGTATTGATGTGAGATAAATGATTTTCCAGTTGAATACTTCTAAAGTGGGTTTCTTCTGTTTTTTTTTTTCAATTTTTTTATTAACTCCTATTTTAAATAGAACACCAGGTATATTATTACATTTTTGAATTTAACTTTTTAGAGAAACTTTGTCTCTTCAACTAACGCTCTGTTTTGTACCGTTTTTGTAGAATTTGTAATTTTTGGAAATTTTTGACAAATGCTTAAAAATTAAAAATGAAATTTTTGACTAATTATAAGATCACTGTAAAAGGAAGTTGTGTGAGTGTATCACACCAGATTTTTATAACAGTAATAGTTTCGCGATGGTGGCTGCGGGAAGGTATTCCTCCTGGAAATAATTAACTTATGCATACAGCAGCTTTCTCAGATGTTCATGGAGTTATTATAAGTAGAAAAATTCCTAAAATCATGTTTACAATTTTCAGCGATGCCAGCAAAGTGGGAATTAACATTAAAATTAAGAAACAACATTTGCCGTAATATTGGTGCGAAATTGAATATTTCAATCTTAAAATTAAACTGACAAAGCTGATAATCTTGGCGCTTGTTGTGTAAACGCTTTCTTGCCGAACATCTAGCTTATTATCCATAATAGATATGGCTACCTCGCTAACATCTGTAGTAGTTGTTAACCCCCTAACAATAGAACTCTTCCTCAATTTCGACGGATAAGGCTAGCCACCTACCCGACTTGCGAGCAAAGACGGCTCATAGCATTACTTTGTCGTTAATAATAGGCCAAATACTAATGGTACCATAAACATATACATGTGTAACAGCAATGAGATAACATGAACAACAAAATAGAATGCTTTAGTAAGAAAGAGATAATCGAAAACATTATTTTAGTAGAAATGTTTGGTTGACATCTGTTATAATTAAAATGAGCGTCAGGCCTACTCCAATATTTGCTACTGTGTATAAGTCTTTCTACTCAAGCAATACGTGTTATTTCATTGCCGTTATATATAATTTTGGCCTCATCGGTATAAGAGAAAGAAGAAGACTGCTATAAGGAAACAAACAGTTAAAATTCACTTTATCATCAACAATGTGAATAGTTAAGAAACAAAGTCACCCGACAAGAAAAGGTAACCGACATACAGTGTGACCAGTAAAGTCCGCATCATATGGGATTTTCTTTTATTAATAGTTTTTTTCGAAATTTGACTTTGGCATCAATTTGTGCTTCGATCGAGATGAAGATTAACCAAAAAAATAGTAGTCACGTCATTCGCATTATCTGTCAAATTTAATTTTTTTTTCAAAAAAAATCAAAAGTGGGGTTATTTTTCAAAATATCGAAAAAAGTTATTAGAAAAAGTTTTTCTAAATGAAATTTTTAGCCCATATGCAAAATTTCAGCTGTATAAGATAATTTAGATTTTTTGCTCATTTTTTTTAAATTGCACCACTGTTGCAAAATAAGACTCAACGCAACCTACATAAAACTTCTTAGTTTTGACAATGCTTTATTCCAAACACATTTTCGTTAAAGTAGCGCCATATTAAATATGTGTTTTTCTACAAAATCCAAATAGGGCTATTAAAATTTGGTCACATGTGATGCAAAGTTTATTTGTTTTTGACCCTGTATAATGTAACTCCATAAAATAACTATTTTTGAAAATGCAGTTTGTGTCTAAAAGTGATATAGTTGGA
>OW679200.1:145469835-145553705 GCA_940337035.1 Agriotes lineatus
AGCCATGCCGCCAACATTTCGAACCATGCCGCCAACACTTCGAGCCATGCCGCCAACATTTCGAGCCACGCCGCCAACATTTCGAGCCATGCCGCCAACATTTCGAGCCATGCCGCCAATATTTCGAGCCACGCCGCAACATTTCGAGCCATGCCGCCAACATTTCGAGCCATGCCGCCAACATTTCGGGCCATGCCGCCAACATTTCGAGCCATGCCGCCAACATTTCTAGCTATGCCGCCAAAGCTTCGAGCCATGCCGCCAGCATTTCGAGCTATGCCGCCAACATTTCGAGCTATGCCGCCAACATTTCGAGCCATGCCGTCAACATTTCGAGCAATGCCGCCAACATTTCGAGCCATGCCGCAAACATTTCGAGCCATGCCGCCAACATTTCGAGCAATGCCGCCAACATTTCGAGCCATGCCGCCAACATTTCCAGCCATGCCGCCAACATTTCGAGCCATGCCGCCAACATTTCGAGCCACGCCGCCAACATTTAGAGCTATGCCGCCAACATTTCGAGCCATGCCGCCCACATTTCGAGCCATGCCGCCCACATTTCGAGCAATGCCGCCAACATTTCGAACCATGCCTCCATCATTTCGAGCCATGTCGCCAACATTTTGAGCCATGCCGCCCACATTTCGAGCCATGCCGCCCACATTTCGAGCCATGCCGCCAACATTTCGAACCATGCCGCCAACATTTCGAGCCATGCCGCCCACATTTCGAACCATGCCGCCAACATTTCGAGCTATGCCGCCAACATTTTGAGCCATGCCGCCAACATTTCGAGCCATGCCGCCAACATTTTGAGCCATGCCGCCATCATTTCGAGCCATGCCGCCAACATTTCGAGTCATGCCGCCAACATTTCGAGCCATGCCGCCAATATTTCGAGCCATGCCGCCAACATTTCGAGCCATGCCGCCAACATTTCGAGCCATGCCGCCAACATTTCGAGCTATGCCGCCAACAATTCGAGCCATGCCGCCAACATTTCGAGTCATGCCGCCATTTCGAGCCATGCCGCCAACATTTTGAGCCATGCCGCCAACATTTCGAGCAATGCCGCCAACATTTCTAGCCATGCCGCCAACATTTCGAACCATGCCGCCAACATTTCGAGAAAAGCCGGCAACATTTCAAGCCATGCCGCCAACATTTCGAGCCATGTCGCCAACATTTCGAGCCACGCCGCCAACATTTGGAGACACGCCGCCAACGTTTCGAGCCATCCCGCCAACATTTCGACCCATGCCGCCAACATTTCGAACCATGCCGCCAACATTTTTAGCCATGCCGCCAACATTTCTAGCCATGCCGTCAACACTTCGAGCCATGCCGCCAACATTTCGAGCCATGCCGCAAACATTTCGAGCTATGCAGCCAACATTTCGAGCCTTGCCGCCCACATTTCGAGCCATGCCGCCAACATTTCGAACCATGCCGCCAACATTTCGAGCCATGCCGCCAACATTTCGAGCCATGCCGCCCACATTTCGAGCCATGCCGCCAACATTTCGAACCATGCCGCCAACATTTCGAGCCATGCCGCAAATTTTTCGAGCCATGCCGCCAACTTTTCGAGCCACGCCGCCAACATTTCGAGCCATGCCGGCTACATTTCTAGCAATGCCGCCAACATTTCGAGCCATGCCGGCTACATTTCTAGCAATGCCGCCAACATTTCGAGCCACGCCGCCAACATTTCGAACCATGCCGCCAACAGTTCGAGACATGCCGCCAACATTCCGAGCCATGTCGCCAACACTTTGAGCCTTGCCGCCACATTTCGAGCCATGCCGCGAACATTTCGAGCCATGCCGCTAACATTTCGAGACATGCCGCCCACATTTCGAGCCATGCCGCCAACATTTCGAACCATGCCGCCAACATTTCGAGCCATGCCGCAAATTTTTCGAGCCATGCCGCCAACATTTCGAGCCACGCCGCCAACATTTCGAGCCATGCCGGCTACATTTCGAGCCATGCCGCCAACATTTCGAGCCATGCCGGCTACATTTCTAGCAATGCCGCCAACATTTCGAGCCACGCCGCCAACATTTCGAACCATGCCCGCCAACAGTTCGAGCCATGCCGCCAACATTCCGAGCCATGTCGCCAACACTTTGAGCCTTGCCGCCAACATTTCGAGCCATGCCGCGAACATTTCGAGCCATGCCGCTAACATTTCGAGACATGCCGCCCACATTTTGAGCCATGCCGCCAACATTTCGAACCATGCCGCCAACATTTCGAGCCATGCCGCCAATATTTCGAGCCATGCCGCCAACAATTCGAGCCACGCCGCCAACATTTCGAGCCATGCCGCCAACATTTCGAGCCATGCCGCCAACATTTCTAGCAATGCCGCCAACATTTCGAGCCATGCCGCCAGCATTTCGAGCTATGCCGCCAACATTTGAAGCTGTGCCGCCAACATTTCGAGCCATGCCGCCCACATTTCAAGCCATGCCGCCAACATTTCGAAACATGCCGCCAACATTTCGAGCCATGCCGCTAATATTTCGAGCCATGCCGCCAACATTCGAGCCACGCCGCCAACATTTCGAGCCATGCCGCCAACATTTCGAGCCGTGCCGCCAACATTTTGAGCCATGCCGCCAACATTTCGAGCCATGCCGCCAATATTTCGAGCCACGCCGCAACATTTCGAGCCATGCCGCCAACATTTCTAGCAATGCCGCCAACATTTCGAGCCACGCCGCAAACATTTCGAGCAATGCCGCCAACATTTCGAGCCATGCCGGCTACATTTCTAGCAATGCCGCCAACATTTCGAGCCACGCCGCCAACATTTCGAACCATGCCGCCAACAGTTCGAGACATGCCGCCAACATTCCGAGCCATGTCGCCAACACTTTGAGCCTTGCCGCCAACATTTCGAGCCATGCCGCGAACATTTCGAGCCATGCCGCTAACATTTCGAGACATGCCGCCCACATTTCGAGCCATGCCGCCAACATTTCGAACCATGCCGCCAACATTTCGAGCCATGCCGCAAATTTTTCGAGCCATGCCGCCAACATTTCGAGCCACGCCGCCAACATTTCGAGCCATGCCGGCTACATTTCGAGCCATGCCGCCAACATTTCGAGCCATGCCGGCTACATTTCTAGCAATGCCGCCAACATTTCGAGCCACGCCGCCAACATTTCGAACCATGCCGCCAACAGTTCGAGCCATGCCGCCAACATTCCGAGCCATGTCGCCAACACTTTGAGCCTTGCCGCCAACATTTCGAGCCATGCCGCGAACATTTCGAGCCATGCCGCTAACATTTCGAGACATGCCGCCCACATTTCGAGCCATGCCGCCAACATTTCGAACCATGCCGCCAACATTTCGAGCCATGCCGCCAATATTTCGAGCCATGCCGCCAACAATTCGAGCCACGCCGCCAACATTTCGAGCCATGCCGCCAACATTTCGAGCCATGCCGCCAACATTTCTAGCAATGCCGCCAACATTTCGAGGCATGCCGCCAGCATTTCGAGCTATGCCGCCAACATTTCAAGCTGTGCCGCCAACATTTCGAGCCATGCCGCCCACATTTCAAACCATGCCGCCAACATTTCGAAACATGCCGCCAACATTTCGAGCCATGCCGCTAATATTTCGAGCCATGCCGCCAACATTTCGAGCCACGCCGCCAACATTTCGAGCCATGCCGCCATCATTTCGAGCTATGCCGCCAACATTTCGAGCCATGCCGCCAACATTTCGAGCCGTGCCGCCAACATTTTGAGCCATGCCGCCAACATTTCGAGCCATGCCGCCAATATTTCGAGCCACGCCGCAACATTTCGAGCCATGCCGCCAACATTTCTAGCAATGCCGCCAACATTTCGAGCCACGCCGCAAACATTTCGAGCAATGCCGCCAACATTTCGAGCCATGCCGCCAACATTTCGAGCCATGCCGCCAACATTTCGAGCCATGCCGCCAACATTTTGAGCCATGCCGCCAACATTTCGAGCCATGCCGCCAACATTTCGAGCCATGCCGCCATCATTTCGAGCCATGCCGCCAACATTTCGAGTTATGCCGCCAACATTTCGAGCCATGCCGCCAACATTTCGAGCCATGCCCCCAACATTTCGAGCCATGCCGCCAACATTTCGAGCCATGCCGCCAACATTTCGAGCTATGCCGCCAACACTTCTAGCCATGCCGCCAACATTTCGAGTCATGCCGCCATTTCGAGCCATGCCGCCAACATTTCGAGCCATGCCGCCAACATTTCGAGCAATGCCGCCAACATTTCCAGCCATGCCGCCAACATTTCGAGCCATGCCGCCAACATTTCGATCCACGCCGCCAACATTTGGAGCCACGCCGCCAACGTTTCGAGCCATGCCGCCAACGTTTCGAGCCATGCCGCCAACATTTCCAGCCACGCCGCCAACATTTGGAGCCACGCCGCCAACGTTTCGAGCCATCCCGCCAACATTTCGAGCCATGCCGCCAACATTTCGAACCATGCCGCCAACATTTCTAGCCATGCCGTCAACACTTTGAGCCATGCCGCCAACATTTCGAACCATGCCGCCAACACTTCGAGCCATGCCGCCAACATTTCGAGCCATGCCGCCAAAATTTCGAGCCATGCCGCCAACATTTCGAGCCATGCAGCCAAAATTTCGAGCCATGCCGCCAACATTTCGAGCCGTGCCGCCAACATTTCGAGCCATGCCGCCAACATTTCGAGCCACGCCGCCAACACTTCGAGCCATGCCGCCAACATTTCGAGCCATGCCGCCAACATTTCGAGTCATGCCGTAATTTCGAGCCATGCCGCCAACATTTCGAGCCTTGCCGCCAACATTTCGAGCCGTGCCGCCAACATATCGAGCCATGCCGCCAACATTTCGAGCCATGCCGCCAACATTTCTAGCTATGCCGCCAACACTTCGAGCCATGCCGGCAACATTTCAAGCCATGCCGCCAACATTTTGAGCCATGCCGCCAACATTTCGAGCCATTCCGCTAACACCTCGAGCCATGCCGCCAACACTTCGAGCCATGCCGCCAACATTTCGAGACATGTCGCCAACATTTCGAACCATGCCGCCAACAATTCGAGCCATGCCGCCAACATTTTGAGCCATGCCGCCAACATTTCGAGCCATGCCGCCAACATTTCGAGCCATGCCGCCAACATTTCGTGCCACGCCGCCAACATTTCGAGCCATGCCGCCAACATTTCGAGCCATGCCGCCAACAATTCCAGCCATGCCGCCAACATTTCGAGCCATGCCGATAACATTTCGAGCCATGCCGCCAACATTTCGTGCCACGCCGCCAACATTTCGAGCCATGCCGCCAACATTTCGAACCATGCCGCCAACATTTCCAGCCATGCCGCCAACATTTCGAGCCATGCCGCCAACATTTCGTGCCACGCCGCCAACATTTCGAGCCATGCCGCCAACATTTCGAGCCATGCCGCCAACATTTCCAGCCATGCCGCCAACATTTCGAGCCATGCCGCCAACATTTCGAGCCATGCCGCCAACATTTCGTGCCACGCCGCCAACATTTCGAGCCATGCCGCCAACATTTCGAGCCATGCCGCCAACATTTCCAGCCATGCCGCCAACATTTCGAGTCATGCCGCCAACATTTCGAGCCATTTCGCCAATATTTCGAGCCATGCCGCCAACATTTCAGGCCATGCCGCCAACATTTCGAGCCATGCCGCCAACATTTCGAGCTATGCCGCCAACACTTCGAGCCGTGCCGCCAACATATCGAGCCATGCCGCCAACATTTCGAGCCATGCCGCCAACATTTTGAGCCATGCCGCCAACATTTCGAGCAATGCCGCCAACATTTCTAGCCATGTCGCCAACATTTCGAGCCATGCCGCCAACATTTCGTGCCACGCCGCCAACATTTCGAGCCATGCCGCCAATATTTCGAGCCACGCCGCAACATTTCGAGCCATGCCGCCAACATTTCTAGCAATGCCGCCAACATTTCGAGCCACGCCGCAAACATTTCGAGCAATGCCGCCAACATTTCGAGCCATGCCGCCAACATTTCGAGCCATGCCGCCAACATTTCGAGCCATGCCGCCAACATTTTGAGCCATGCCGCCAACATTTCGAGCCATGCCGCCAACATTTCGAGCCATGCCGCCATCATTTCGAGCCATGCCGCCAACATTTCGAGTTATGCCGCCAACATTTCGAGCCATGCCGCCAACATTTCGAGCCATGCCCCCAACATTTCGAGCCATGCCGCCAACATTTCGAGCCATGCCGCCAACATTTCGAGCTATGCCGCCAACACTTCTAGCCATGCCGCCAACATTTCGAGTCATGCCGCCATTTCGAGCCATGCCGCCAACATTTCGAGCCATGCCGCCAACATTTCGAGCAATGCCGCCAACATTTCCAGCCATGCCGCCAACATTTCGAGCCATGCCGCCAACATTTCGAGCCACGCCGCCAACATTTGGAGCCACGCCGCCAACGTTTCGAGCCATGCCGCCAACGTTTCGAACCATGCCGCCAACATTTCCAGCCACGCCGCCAACATTTGGAGCCACGCCGCCAACGTTTCGAGCCATCCCGCCAACATTTCGAGCCATGCCGCCAACATTTCGAACCATGCCGCCAACATTTCTAGCCATGCCGTCAACACTTTGAGCCATGCCGCCAACATTTCGAACCATGCCGCCAACACTTCGAGCCATGCCGCCAACATTTCGAGCCATGCCGCCAAAATTTCGAGCCATGCCGCCAACATTTCGAGCCATGCAGCCAAAATTTCGAGCCATGCCGCCAACATTTCGAGCCGTGCCGCCAACATTTCGAGCCATGCCGCCAACATTTCGAGCCACGCCGCCAACACTTCGAGCCATGCCGCCAACATTTCGAGCCATGCCGCCAACATTTCGAGTCATGCCGTAATTTCGAGCCATGCCGCCAACATTTCGAGCCTTGCCGCCAACATTTCGAGCCGTGCCGCCAACATATCGAGCCATGCCGCCAACATTTCGAGCCATGCCGCCAACATTTCTAGCTATGCCGCCAACACTTCGAGCCATGCCGGCAACATTTCAAGCCATGCCGCCAACATTTTGAGCCATGCCGCCAACATTTCGAGCCATTCCGCTAACACCTCGAGCCATGCCGCCAACACTTCGAGCCATGCCGCCAACATTTCGAGACATGTCGCCAACATTTCGAGCCATGCCGCCAACAATTCGAGCCATGCCGCCAACATTTTGAGCCATGCCGCCAACAATTCGAGCCATGCCGCCAACATTTCGAGCCATGCCGCCAACATTTCGTGCCACGCCGCCAACATTTCGAGCCATGCCGCCAACATTTCGAGCCATGCCGCCAACATTTCCAGCCATGCCGCCAACATTTCGAGCCATGCCGATAACATTTCGAGCCATGCCGCCAACATTTCGTGCCACGCCGCCAACATTTCGAGCCATGCCGCCAACATTTCGAACCATGCCGCCAACATTTCCAGCCATGCCGCCAACATTTCGAGCCATGCCGCCAACATTTCGTGCCACGCCGCCAACATTTCGAGCCATGCCGCCAACATTTCGAGCCATGCCGCCAACATTTCCAGCCATGCCGCCAACATTTCGAGCCATGCCGCCAACATTTCGAGCCATGCCGCCAACATTTCGTGCCACGCCGCCAACATTTCGAGCCATGCCGCCAACATTTCGAGCCATGCCGCCAACATTTCCAGCCATGCCGCCAACATTTCGAGTCATGCCGCCAACATTTCGAGCCATTTCGCCAATATTTCGAGCCATGCCGCCAACATTTCAGGCCATGCCGCCAACATTTCGAGCCATGCCGCCAACATTTCGAGCTATGCCGCCAACACTTCGAGCCGTGCCGCCAACATATCGAGCCATGCCGCCAACATTTCGAGCCATGCCGCCAACATTTTGAGCCATGCCGCCAACATTTCGAGCAATGCCGCCAACATTTCTAGCCATGCCGCCAACATTTCGAGCCATGCCGCCAACATTTCGTGCCACGCCGCCAACATTTCGAGCCATGCCGCCAACATTTCGAGCCATGCCGCCAACATTTCCAGCCATGCCGCCAACATTTCGAGTCATGCCGCCAACATTTCGAGCCATTTCGCCAATATTTCGAGCCATGCCGCCAACATTTCAGGCCATGCCGCCAACATTTCGAGCCATGCCGCCAACATTTCGAGCTATGCCGCCAACACTTCGAGCCATGCCGCCAACATTTCGAGTCATGCCGCCATTTCGAGCCATGCCGCCAACATTTTGAGCCATGCCGCCAACATTTCGAGCAATGCCGCCAACATTTCTAGCCATGCCGCCAACATTTCGAACCATGCCGCCAACATTTCGAGAAAAGCCGGCAACATTTCAAGCCATGCCGCCAACATTTCGAGCCATGTCGCCAACATTTCGAGCCACGCCGCCAACATTTGGAGACACGCCGCCAACGTTTCGAGCCATCCCGCCAACATTTCGACCCATGCCGCCAACATTTCGAACCATGCCGCCAACATTTTTAGCCATGCCGCCAACATTTCTAGCCATGCCGTCAACACTTCGAGCCATGCCGCCAACATTTCGAGCCATGCCGCAAACATTTCGAGCTATGCCGCCAACATTTCGAGCCTTGCCGCCCACATTTCGAGCCATGCCGCCAACATTTCGAACCATGCCGCCAACATTTCGAGCCATGCCGCCAACATTTCGAGCCATGCCGCCCACATTTCGAGCCATGCCGCCCACATTTCGAGCCATGCCGCCAACATTTCGAACCATGCCGCCAACATTTCGAACTATGCCGCCAACATTTCTAGCCATGCCGCCAACATTTCTAGCCATGCCGTCAACACTTCGAGCCATGCCGCCAACATTTCGAGCCATGCCGCAAATTTTTCGAGCCATGCCGCCAACATTTCGAGCCACGCCGCCAACATTTCGAGCCATGCCGCCAACATTTCGAGCCAAGCCGCCAATATTTCGAGCCACGCCGCAACATTTCGAGCCATGCCGCCAACATTTCGAGCCATGCCGCCAACATTTCGGGCCATGCCGCCAACATTTCGAGCCATGCCGCCAACATTTCTAGCTATGCCGCCAAAGCTTCGAGCCATGCCGCCAGCATTTCGAGCTATGCCGCCAACATTTCGAGCTATGCCGCCAACATTTCGAGCCATGCCGTCAACATTTCGAGCAATGCCGCCAACATTTCGAGCCATGCCGCCAACATTTCGAGCCATGCCGCCAACATTTCGAGCAATGCCGCCAACATTTCGAGCCATGCCGCCAACATTTCCAGCCATGCCGCCAACATTTCGAGCCATGCCGCCAACATTTCGAGCCATGCCGCCAACATTTCGAGCTATGCCGCCAACATTTCGAGCCATGCCGCCCACATTTCGAGCCATGCCGCCCACATTTCGAGCAATGCCGCCAACATTTCGAACCATGCCTCCATCATTTCGAGCCATGCCGCCAACATTTTGAGCCATGCCGCCCACATTTCGAGCCATGCCGCCCACATTTCGAGCCATGCCGCCAACATTTCGAACCATGCCGCCAACATTTCGAGCCATGCCGCCCACATTTCGAACCATGCCGCCAACATTTCGAGCTATGCCGCCAACATTTTGAGCCATGCCGCCAACATTTCGAGCCATGCCGCCAACATTTTGAGCCATGCCGCCATCATTTCGAGCCATGCCGCCAACATTTCGAGTCATGCCGCCAACATTTCGAGCCATGCCGCCAATATTTCGAGCCATGCCGCCAACATTTCGAGCCATGCCGCCAACATTTCGAGCCATGCCGCCAACATTTCGAGCTATGCCGCCAACAATTCGAGCCATGCCGCCAACATTTCGAGTCATGCCGCCATTTCGAGCCATGCCGCCAACATTTTGAGCCATGCCGCCAACATTTCGAGCAATGCCGCCAACATTTCTAGCCATGCCGCCAACATTTCGAACCATGCCGCCAACATTTCGAGAAACGCCGGCAACATTTCAAGCCATGCCGCCAACATTTCGAGCCATGTCGCCAACATTTCGAGCCACGCCGCCAACATTTGGAGACACGCCGCCAACGTTTCGAGTCATCCCGCCAACATTTCGACCCATGCCGCCAACATTTCGAACCATGCCGCCAACATTTTTAGCCATGCCGCCAACATTTCTAGCCATGCCGTCAACACTTCGAGCCATGCCGCCAACATTTCGAGCCATGCCGCAAACATTTCGAGCTATACAGCCAACATTTCGAGCCTTGCCGCCCACATTTCGAGCCATGCCGCCAACATTTCGAACCATGCCGCCAACATTTCGAGCCATGCCGCCAACATTTCGAGCCATGCCGCCCACATTTCGAGCCATGCCGCCAACATTTCGAACCATGCCGCCAACATTTCGAGCCATGCCGCAAATTTTTCGAGCCATGCCGCCAACATTTCGAGCCACGCCGCCAACATTTCGAGCCATGCCGCCAACATTTCGAGCCATGCCGCCAATAATTCGAGCCACGTCGCAACATTTCGAGCCATGCCGCCAACATTTCGAGCCATGCCGGCTACATTTCTAGCAATGCCGCCAACATTTCGAGCCACGCCGCCAACATTTCGAACCATGCCGCCAACAGTTCGAGCCATGCCGCCAACATTCCGAGCCATGTCGCCAACACTTTGAGCCATGCCGCCAACATTTCGAGCCATGCCGCGAACATTTCGAGCCATGCCGCTAACATTTCGAGACATGCCGCCCACATTTCGAGCCATGCCGCCAACATTTCGAACCATGCCGCCAACATTTCGAGCCATGCCGCCAATATTTCGAGCCATGCCGCCAACAATTCGAGCCACGCCGCCAACATTTCGAGCCATGCCGCCAACATTTCGAGCCATGCCGCCAACATTTCTAGCAATGCCGCCAACATTTCGAGCCATGCCGCCAGCATTTCGAGCTATGCCGCCAACATTTCGAGCTATGCCGCCAACATTTCGAGCCATGCCGCCCACATTTCAAGCCATGCCGCCAACATTTCGAAACATGCCGCCAACATTTCGAGCCATGCCGCTAATATTTCGAGCCATGCCGCCAACATTTAGAGCCACGCCGCCAACATTTCGAGCCATGCCGCCATCATTTCGAGCTATGCCGCCAACATTTCGAGCCATGCCGCCAACATTTCGAGCCGTGCCGCCAACATTTTGAGCCATGCCGCCAACATTTCGAGCCATGCCGCCAATATTTCGAGCCACGCCGCAACATTTCGAGCCATGCCGCCAACATTTCTAGCAATGCCGCCAACATTTCGAGCCACGCCGCAAACATTTCGAGCAATGCCGCCAACATTTCGAGCCATGCCGCCAACATTTCGAGCCATGCCGCCAACATTTCGAGCCATGCCGCCAACATTTTGAGCCATGCCGCCAACATTTCGAGCCATGCCGCCAAAATTTCGAGCCATGCCGCCATCATTTCGAGCCATGCCGCCAACATTTCGAGTTATGCCGCCAACATTTCGAGCCATGCCGCCAACATTTCGAGCCATGCCCCCAACATTTCGAGCCATGCCGCCAACATTTCGAGCCATGCCGCCAACATTTCGAGCTATGCCGCCAACACTTCTAGCCATGCCGCCAACATTTCGAGTCATGCCGCCATTTCGAGCCATGCCGCCAACATTTCGAGCCATGCCGCCAACATTTCGAGCAATGCCGCCAACATTTCCAGCCATGCCGCCAACATTTCGAGCCATGCCGCCAACATTTCGAGCCACGCCGCCAACATTTGGAGCCACGCCGCCAACGTTTCGAGCCATGCCGCCAACATTTCGAGCCATGCCGCCAACATTTCGAGCCACGCCGCCAACATTTGGAGCCACGCCGCCAACGTTTCGAGCCATCCCGCCAACATTTCGAGCCATGCCGCCAACATTTCGAACCATGCCGCCAACATTTCTAGCCATGCCGTCAACACTTTGAGCCATGCCGCCAACATTTCGAACCATGCCGCCAACACTTCGAGCCATGCCGCCAACATTTCGAGCCATGCCGCCAAAATTTCGAGCCATGCCGCCAACATTTCGAGCCATGCAGCCAAAATTACGAGCCATGCCGCCAACATTTCGAGCCGTGCCGCCAACATTTCGAGCCGTGCCGCCAACATTTCGAGCCACGCCGCCAACACTTCGAGCCATGCCGCCAACATTTCGAGCCATGCCGCCAACATTTCGAGTCATGCCGTAATTTCGAGCCATGCCGCCAACATTTCGAGCCTTGCCGCCAACATTTCGAGCCGTGCCGCCAACATATCGAGCCATGCCGCCAACATTTCTAGCTATGCCGCCAACACTTCGAGCCATGCCGGCAACATTTCAAGCCATGCCGCCAACATTTTTAGCCATGCCACCAACATTGCGAGCCATTCCGCTAACACCTCGAGCCATGCCGCCAACACTTCGAGCCATGCCGCCAACATTTCGAGACATGTCGCCAACATTTCGAGCCATGCCGCCAACAATTCGAGCCATGCCGCCAACATTTTGAGCCATGCCGCCAACATTTCGAGCCATGCCGCCAACATTTCGAGCCATGCCGCCAACATTTCGTGCCACGCCGCCAACATTTCGAGCCATGCCGCCAACATTTCGAGCCATGCCGCCAACATTTCCAGCCATGCCGCCAACATTTCGAGCCATGCCGATAACATTTCGAGCCATGCCGCCAACATTTCGAGTCATGCCGCCAACATTTCGAGCCATGCCGCCAACATTTCGAGCCATGCCGCCAACATTTCGAGCCATGCAGCCAACATTTCGAGCCATGCCGCCAACATTTCGAGTCATGCCGCCAACATTTCGAGCCATGCCGCCAACATTTCGAGTCATGCCGCCAACATTTCGAGCCATGCCGCCAACATTTCGAGCCATGCCGCCAACATTTCGAGCCATGCCGCCAACATTTCGAGCCATGCCGCCAACATTTCGAGCCATGCCGCCAACATTTCGAGCCATGCCGCCAACATTTCCAGCCATGCCGCCAACATTTCGAGCCATGCCGCCAACATTTCGAGCCATGCCGCCAACATTTCGAGTCATGCCGCCATTTCGAGCCATGCCGCCAACATTTCGAGCCTTGCCGCCAACATTTCGAGCCATGCCGCCAACATATCGAGCCATGCCGCCAACATTTCGAGCCATGCCGCCAACATTTCTAGCTATGCCGCCAACACTTCGAGCCATGCCGCCAACATTTCAATCCATGCCGAAAACATTTTGAGCCATGCCGCCAACATTTCGAGCCATTCCGCTAACACCTCGAGCCATGCCGCCAACACTTCGAGCCATGGCGCCAACATTTCGAGCCATGCCGCCAACAGCTCGAGCCATGCTGCCAACATATCGAGCCAGGCCGCCAACATTTCGTGCCACGCCGCCAACATTTCGAGCCATGCCGCCAACATTTCGAGCCATGCCGCCAACATTTCCAGGTATGCCGCCAACATTTCGAGCCATGCCGCCAACATTTCGAGCCATGCCGCCAACATTTCCAGGTATGCCGCCAACATTTCGAGCCATGCCGCCAACATTTCGAGCCATGCCGCCAACATTTTGAGCCTTGCCGCCAACATTTCGAGCCATGCCGCCAACATATCGAGCCATGCCGCCAACATTTCGAGCCATGCCGCCAACATTTCTAGCTATGCCGCCAACACTTCGAGCCATGCCGCCAACATTTCAATCCATGCCGAAAACATTTTGAGCCATGCCGCCAACATTTCGAGCCATTCCGCTAACACCTCAAGCCATGCCGCCAACACTTCGAGCCATGCCGCCAACATTTCGAGACATGCCGCCAACATTTCGAGCCATGACGCCAACATTTCGAGCCATGCCGCCAACATTTTGAGCCATGCCGCCAACATTTCCAGGTATGCCGCCAACATTTCGTGCCACGCCGCCAACATTTCGAGCCATGCCGCCAACATTTCCAGGTATGCCGCCAACATTTCGTGCCACGCCGCCAACATTTTGAGCCATGCCGCCAACATTTCCAGGTATGCCGCCAACATTTCGTGCCACGCCGCCAACATTTCGAGCCATGCCGCCAACATTTCCAGGTATGCCGCCAACATTTCGTGCCACGCCGCCAACATTTTGAGCCATGCCGCCAACATTTCGAGCCATGCCGCCAACATTTCCAGCCATGCCGCCAACATTTCCAGCCATGCCGCCAACATTTCGTGCCACGCCGCCAACATTTCGAGCCATGCCGCCAACATTTCCAGCCATGCCGCCAACATTTCGTGCCACGCCGCCAACATTTCGAGCCATGCCGCCAACATTTCCAGGTATGCCGCCAACATTTCGAGCCATGCCGCCAACATTTCGAGCCATGCCGCCAACATTTCCAGGTATGCCGCCAACATTTCGAGCCATGCCGCCAACATTTCGAGCCATGCCGCCAACATTTTGAGCCTTGCCGCCAACATTTCGAGCCATGCCGCCAACATATCGAGCCATGCCGCCAACATTTCGAGCCATGCCGCCAACATTTCTAGCTATGCCGCCAACACTTCGAGCCATGCCGCCAACATTTCAATCCATGCCGAAAACATTTTGAGCCATGCCGCCAACATTTCGAGCCATTCCGCTAACACCTCGAGCCATGCCGCCAACACTTCGAGCCATGCCGCCAACATTTCGAGACATGCCGCCAACATTTCGAGCCATGACGCCAACATTTCGAGCCATGCCGCCAACATTTTGAGCCATGCCGCCAACATTTCGAGACATGCCGCCAACATTTCGAGCCATGCCGCCAACATTTCCAGCCATGCCGCCAACATTTCGTGCCACGCCGCCAACATTTCGAGCCATGCCGCCAACATTTTGAGCCATGCCGCCAACATTTCGAGCCACGCCGCCAACATTTCGAGCCATGCCGCCAACATTTCGAGCCAAGCCCCCAATATTTCGAGCCACGCCGCAACATTTCGAGCCATGCCGCCAACATTTCGAGCCATGCCGCCAACATTTCGGGCCATGCCGCCAACATTTCGAGCCATGCCGCCAACATTTCTAGCTATGCCGCCAAAGCTTCGAGCCATGCCGCCAGCATTTCGAGCTATGCCGCCAACATTTCGAGCTATGCCGCCAACATTTCGAGCCATGCCGTCAACATTTCGAGCAATGCCGCCAACATTTCGAGCCATGCCGCCAACATTTCGAGCCATGCCGCCAACATTTCGAGCAATGCCGCCAACATTTCGAGCCATGCCGCCAACATTTCCAGCCATGCCGCCAACATTTCGAGCCATGCCGCCAACATTTCGAGCCATGCCGCCAACATTTCGAGCTATGCCGCCAACATTTCGAGCCATGCCGCCCACATTTCGAGCCATGCCGCCCACATTTCGAGCAATGCCGCCAACATTTCGAACCATGCCTCCATCATTTCGAGCCATGCCGCCAACATTTTGAGCCATGCCGCCCACATTTCGAGCCATGCCGCCCACATTTCGAGCCATGCCGCCAACATTTCGAACCATGCCGCCAACATTTCGAGCCATGCCGCCCACATTTCGAACCATGCCGCCAACATTTCGAGCTATGCCGCCAACATTTTGAGCCATGCCGCCAACATTTCGAGCCATGCCGCCAACATTTTGAGCCATGCCGCCATCATTTCGAGCCATGCCGCCAACATTTCGAGTCATGCCGCCAACATTTCGAGCCATGCCGCCAATATTTCGAGCCATGCCGCCAACATTTCGAGCCATGCCGCCAACATTTCGAGCCATGCCGCCAACATTTCGAGCTATGCCGCCAACAATTCGAGCCATGCCGCCAACATTTCGAGTCATGCCGCCATTTCGAGCCATGCCGCCAACATTTTGAGCCATGCCGCCAACATTTCGAGCAATGCCGCCAACATTTCTAGCCATGCCGCCAACATTTCGAACCATGCCGCCAACATTTCGAGAAACGCCGGCAACATTTCAAGCCATGCCGCCAACATTTCGAGCCATGTCGCCAACATTTCGAGCCACGCCGCCAACATTTGGAGACACGCCGCCAACGTTTCGAGTCATCCCGCCAACATTTCGACCCATGCCGCCAACATTTCGAACCATGCCGCCAACATTTTTAGCCATGCCGCCAACATTTCTAGCCATGCCGTCAACACTTCGAGCCATGCCGCCAACATTTCGAGCCATGCCGCAAACATTTCGAGCTATACAGCCAACATTTCGAGCCTTGCCGCCCACATTTCGAGCCATGCCGCCAACATTTCGAACCATGCCGCCAACATTTCGAGCCATGCCGCCAACATTTCGAGCCATGCCGCCCACATTTCGAGCCATGCCGCCAACATTTCGAACCATGCCGCCAACATTTCGAGCCATGCCGCAAATTTTTCGAGCCATGCCGCCAACATTTCGAGCCACGCCGCCAACATTTCGAGCCATGCCGCCAACATTTCGAGCCATGCCGCCAATAATTCGAGCCACGTCGCAACATTTCGAGCCATGCCGCCAACATTTCGAGCCATGCCGGCTACATTTCTAGCAATGCCGCCAACATTTCGAGCCACGCCGCCAACATTTCGAACCATGCCGCCAACAGTTCGAGCCATGCCGCCAACATTCCGAGCCATGTCGCCAACACTTTGAGCCATGCCGCCAACATTTCGAGCCATGCCGCGAACATTTCGAGCCATGCCGCTAACATTTCGAGACATGCCGCCCACATTTCGAGCCATGCCGCCAACATTTCGAACCATGCCGCCAACATTTCGAGCCATGCCGCCAATATTTCGAGCCATGCCGCCAACAATTCGAGCCACGCCGCCAACATTTCGAGCCATGCCGCCAACATTTCGAGCCATGCCGCCAACATTTCTAGCAATGCCGCCAACATTTCGAGCCATGCCGCCAGCATTTCGAGCTATGCCGCCAACATTTCGAGCTATGCCGCCAACATTTCGAGCCATGCCGCCCACATTTCAAGCCATGCCGCCAACATTTCGAAACATGCCGCCAACATTTCGAGCCATGCCGCTAATATTTCGAGCCATGCCGCCAACATTTAGAGCCACGCCGCCAACATTTCGAGCCATGCCGCCATCATTTCGAGCTATGCCGCCAACATTTCGAGCCATGCCGCCAACATTTCGAGCCGTGCCGCCAACATTTTGAGCCATGCCGCCAACATTTCGAGCCATGCCGCCAATATTTCGAGCCACGCCGCAACATTTCGAGCCATGCCGCCAACATTTCTAGCAATGCCGCCAACATTTCGAGCCACGCCGCAAACATTTCGAGCAATGCCGCCAACATTTCGAGCCATGCCGCCAACATTTCGAGCCATGCCGCCAACATTTCGAGCCATGCCGCCAACATTTTGAGCCATGCCGCCAACATTTCGAGCCATGCCGCCAAAATTTCGAGCCATGCCGCCATCATTTCGAGCCATGCCGCCAACATTTCGAGTTATGCCGCCAACATTTCGAGCCATGCCGCCAACATTTCGAGCCATGCCCCCAACATTTCGAGCCATGCCGCCAACATTTCGAGCCATGCCGCCAACATTTCGAGCTATGCCGCCAACACTTCTAGCCATGCCGCCAACATTTCGAGTCATGCCGCCATTTCGAGCCATGCCGCCAACATTTCGAGCCATGCCGCCAACATTTCGAGCAATGCCGCCAACATTTCCAGCCATGCCGCCAACATTTCGAGCCATGCCGCCAACATTTCGAGCCACGCCGCCAACATTTGGAGCCACGCCGCCAACGTTTCGAGCCATGCCGCCAACATTTCGAGCCATGCCGCCAACATTTCGAGCCACGCCGCCAACATTTGGAGCCACGCCGCCAACGTTTCGAGCCATCCCGCCAACATTTCGAGCCATGCCGCCAACATTTCGAACCATGCCGCCAACATTTCTAGCCATGCCGTCAACACTTTGAGCCATGCCGCCAACATTTCGAACCATGCCGCCAACACTTCGAGCCATGCCGCCAACATTTCGAGCCATGCCGCCAAAATTTCGAGCCATGCAGCCAAAATTACGAGCCATGCCGCCAACATTTCGAGCCGTGCCGCCAACATTTCGAGCCGTGCCGCCAACATTTCGAGCCACGCCGCCAACACTTCGAGCCATGCCGCCAACATTTCGAGCCATGCCGCCAACATTTCGAGTCATGCCGTAATTTCGAGCCATGCCGCCAACATTTCGAGCCTTGCCGCCAACATTTCGAGCCGTGCCGCCAACACTTTGAGCCATGCCGCCAACATTTCGAACCATGCCGCCAACACTTCGAGCCATGCCGCCAACATTTCGAGCCATGCCGCCAACATTTCGAGCCATGCAGCCAAAATTACGAGCCATGCCGCCAACATTTCGAACCATGCCGCCAACACTTCGAGCCATGCCGCCAACATTTCGAGCCATGCCGCCAACATTTCGAGCCATGCAGCCAAAATTTCGAGCCATGCCGTCAACACTTTGAGCCATGCCGCCAACATTTCGAACCATGCCGCCAACACTTCGAGCCATGCCGCCAACATTTCGAGCCATGCCGCCAACATTTCGAGCCATGCAGCCAAAATTACGAGCCATGCCGCCAACATTTCGAGCCGTGCCGCCAACATTTCGAGCCGTGCCGCCAACATTTCGAGCCACGCCGCCAACACTTCGAGCCATGCCGCCAACATTTCGAGCCATGCCGCCAACATTTCGAGTCATGCCGTAATTTCGAGCCATGCCGCCAACATTTCGAGCCTTGCCGCCAACATTTCGAGCCGTGCCGCCAACATATCGAGCCATGCCGCCAACATTTCTAGCTATGCCGCCAACACTTCGAGCCATGCCGGCAACATTTCAAGCCATGCCGCCAACATTTTTAGCCATGCCACCAACATTGCGAGCCATTCCGCTAACACCTCGAGCCATGCCGCCAACACTTCGAGCCATGCCGCCAACATTTCGAGACATGTCGCCAACATTTCGAGCCATGCCGCCAACAATTCGAGCCATGCCGCCAACATTTTGAGCCATGCCGCCAACATTTCGAGCCATGCCGCCAACATTTCGAGCCATGCCGCCAACATTTCGTGCCACGCCGCCAACATTTCGAGCCATGCCGCCAACATTTCGAGCCATGCCGCCAACATTTCCAGCCATGCCGCCAACATTTCGAGCCATGCCGATAACATTTCGAGCCATGCCGCCAACATTTCGAGTCATGCCGCCAACATTTCGAGCCATGCCGCCAACATTTCGAGCCATGCCGCCAACATTTCGAGCCATGCAGCCAACATTTCGAGCCATGCCGCCAACATTTCGAGTCATGCCGCCAACATTTCGAGCCATGCCGCCAACATTTCGAGTCATGCCGCCAACATTTCGAGCCATGCCGCCAACATTTCGAGCCATGCCGCCAACATTTCGAGCCATGCCGCCAACATTTCGAGCCATGCCGCCAACATTTCGAGCCATGCCGCCAACATTTCGAGCCATGCCGCCAACATTTCCAGCCATGCCGCCAACATTTCGAGCCATGCCGCCAACATTTCGAGCCATGCCGCCAACATTTCGAGTCATGCCGCCATTTCGAGCCATGCCGCCAACATTTCGAGCCTTGCCGCCAACATTTCGAGCCATGCCGCCAACATATCGAGCCATGCCGCCAACATTTCGAGCCATGCCGCCAACATTTCTAGCTATGCCGCCAACACTTCGAGCCATGCCGCCAACATTTCAATCCATGCCGAAAACATTTTGAGCCATGCCGCCAACATTTCGAGCCATTCCGCTAACACCTCGAGCCATGCCGCCAACACTTCGAGCCATGGCGCCAACATTTCGAGCCATGCCGCCAACAGCTCGAGCCATGCTGCCAACATATCGAGCCAGGCCGCCAACATTTCGTGCCACGCCGCCAACATTTCGAGCCATGCCGCCAACATTTCGAGCCATGCCGCCAACATTTCCAGGTATGCCGCCAACATTTCGAGCCATGCCGCCAACATTTCGAGCCATGCCGCCAACATTTCCAGGTATGCCGCCAACATTTCGAGCCATGCCGCCAACATTTCGAGCCATGCCGCCAACATTTTGAGCCTTGCCGCCAACATTTCGAGCCATGCCGCCAACATATCGAGCCATGCCGCCAACATTTCGAGCCATGCCGCCAACATTTCTAGCTATGCCGCCAACACTTCGAGCCATGCCGCCAACATTTCAATCCATGCCGAAAACATTTTGAGCCATGCCGCCAACATTTCGAGCCATTCCGCTAACACCTCAAGCCATGCCGCCAACACTTCGAGCCATGCCGCCAACATTTCGAGACATGCCGCCAACATTTCGAGCCATGACGCCAACATTTCGAGCCATGCCGCCAACATTTTGAGCCATGCCGCCAACATTTCCAGGTATGCCGCCAACATTTCGTGCCACGCCGCCAACATTTCGAGCCATGCCGCCAACATTTCCAGGTATGCCGCCAACATTTCGTGCCACGCCGCCAACATTTTGAGCCATGCCGCCAACATTTCCAGGTATGCCGCCAACATTTCGTGCCACGCCGCCAACATTTCGAGCCATGCCGCCAACATTTCCAGGTATGCCGCCAACATTTCGTGCCACGCCGCCAACATTTTGAGCCATGCCGCCAACATTTCGAGCCATGCCGCCAACATTTCCAGCCATGCCGCCAACATTTCCAGCCATGCCGCCAACATTTCGTGCCACGCCGCCAACATTTCGAGCCATGCCGCCAACATTTCCAGCCATGCCGCCAACATTTCGTGCCACGCCGCCAACATTTCGAGCCATGCCGCCAACATTTCCAGGTATGCCGCCAACATTTCGAGCCATGCCGCCAACATTTCGAGCCATGCCGCCAACATTTCCAGGTATGCCGCCAACATTTCGAGCCATGCCGCCAACATTTCGAGCCATGCCGCCAACATTTTGAGCCTTGCCGCCAACATTTCGAGCCATGCCGCCAACATATCGAGCCATGCCGCCAACATTTCGAGCCATGCCGCCAACATTTCTAGCTATGCCGCCAACACTTCGAGCCATGCCGCCAACATTTCAATCCATGCCGAAAACATTTTGAGCCATGCCGCCAACATTTCGAGCCATTCCGCTAACACCTCGAGCCATGCCGCCAACACTTCGAGCCATGCCGCCAACATTTCGAGACATGCCGCCAACATTTCGAGCCATGACGCCAACATTTCGAGCCATGCCGCCAACATTTTGAGCCATGCCGCCAACATTTCGAGACATGCCGCCAACATTTCGAGCCATGCCGCCAACATTTCCAGCCATGCCGCCAACATTTCGTGCCACGCCGCCAACATTTCGAGCCATGCCGCCAACATTTTGAGCCATGCCGCCAACATTTCGAGACATGCCGCCAACATTTCGAGCCATGCCGCCAACATTTCCAGCCATGCCGCCAACATTTCGTGCCACGCCGCCAACATTTCGAGCCATGCCGCCAACATTTCGAGCCATGCCGCCAACATTTCCAGCCATGCCGCCAACATTTCGAACCATGCCGCCAACACTTCGAGCCATGCCGCCAACATTTCGAGCCATGCCGCCAAAATTTCGAGCCATGCCGCCAACATTTCGAGCCATGCAGCCAAAATTTCGAGCCATGCCGCCAACATTTCGAGCCGTGCCGCCAACATTTCGAGCCATGCCGCCAACATTTCGAGCCACGCCGCCAACACTTCGAGCCATGCCGCCAACATTTCGAGCCATGCCGCCAACATTTCGAGTCATGCCGTAATTTCGAGCCATGCCGCCAACATTTCGAGCCTTGCCGCCAACATTTCGAGCCGTGCCGCCAACATATCGAGCCATGCCGCCAACATTTCGAGCCATGCCGCCAACATTTCTAGCTATGCCGCCAACACTTCGAGCCATGCCGGCAACATTTCAAGCCATGCCGCCAACATTTTGAGCCATGCCGCCAACATTTCGAGCCATTCCGCTAACACCTCGAGCCGTGCCGCCAACACTTCGAGCCATGCCGCCAACATTTCGAGACATGTCGCCAACATTTCGAGCCATGCCGCCAACGATTCGAGCCATGCCGCCAACATTTTGAGCCATGCCGCCAACATTTCGAGCCATGCCGCCAACATTTCGAGCCATGCCGCCAACATTTCGTGCCACGCCGCCAACATTTCGAGCCATGCCGCCAACATTTCGAGCCATGCCGCCAACATTTCCAGCCATGCCGCCAACATTTCGAGCCATGCCGATAACATTTCGAGCCATGCCGCCAACATTTCGAGTCATGCCGCCAACATTTCGAGCCATGCCGCCAACATTTCGAGCCATGCCGCCAACATTTCGAGCCATGCCGCCAACATTTCGAGCCATGCCGCCAACATTTCGAGTCATGCCGCCAACATTTCGAGCCATGCCGCCAACATTTCGAGTCATGCCGCCAACATTTCGAGCCATGCCGCCAACATTTCGAGCCATGCCGCCAACATTTCGAGCCATGCCGCCAACATTTCGAGCCATGCCGCCAACATTTCGAGCCATGCCGCCAACATTTCGAGCCATGCCGCCAACATTTCGAGCCATGCCGCCAACATTTCGAGCCATGCCGCCAACATTTCGAGCCATGCCGCCAACATTTCGAGTCATGCCGCCATTTCGAGCCATGCCGCCAACATTTCGAGCCTTGCCGCCAACATTTCGAGCCATGCCGCCAACATATCGAGCCATGCCGCCAACATTTCGAGCCATGCCGCCAACATTTCTAGCTATGCCGCCAACACTTCGAGCCATGCCGCCAACATTTCAATCCATGCCGAAAACATTTTGAGCCATGCCGCCAACATTTCGAGCCATTCCGCTAACACCTCGAGCCATGCCGCCAACACTTCGAGCCATGCCGCCAACATTTCCAGACATGCCGCCAACATTTCGAGCCATGACGCCAACATTTCGAGCCATGCCGCCAACATTTTGAGCCATGCCGCCAACATTTCGAGCCATGCCGCCAACATTTCCAGCCATGCCGCCAACATTTCCAGCCATGCCGCCAACATTTCGTGCCACGCCGCCAACATTTCGAGCCATGCCGCCAACATTTCGAGCCATGCCGCCAACATTTCCAGCCATGCCGCCAACATTTCGAGCCATGGCGCCAACATTTCGAGCCATGCCGCCAACAGCTCGAGCCATGCTGCCAACATATCGAGCCAGGCCGCCAACATTTCGTGCCACGCCGCCAACATTTCGAGCCATGCCGCCAACATTTCGAGCCATGCCGCCAACATTTCCAGGTATGCCGCCAACATTTCGAGCCATGCCGCCAACATTTCGAGCCATGCCGCCAACATTTCCAGGTATGCCGCCAACATTTCGAGCCATGCCGCCAACATTTCGAGCCATGCCGCCAACATTTTGAGCCTTGCCGCCAACATTTCGAGCCATGCCGCCAACATATCGAGCCATGCCGCCAACATTTCGAGCCATGCCGCCAACATTTCTAGCTATGCCGCCAACACTTCGAGCCATGCCGCCAACATTTCAATCCATGCCGAAAACATTTTGAGCCATGCCGCCAACATTTCGAGCCATTCCGCTAACACCTCGAGCCATGCCGCCAACACTTCGAGCCATGCCGCCAACATTTCGAGACATGCCGCCAACATTTCGAGCCATGACGCCAACATTTCGAGCCATGCCGCCAACATTTTGAGCCATGCCGCCAACATTTCGAGCCATGCCGCCAACATTTCCAGCCATGCCGCCAACATTTCCAGCCATGCCGCCAACATTTCGTGCCACGCCGCCAACATTTCGAGCCATGCCGCCAACATTTCCAGGTATGCCGCCAACATTTCGTGCCACGCCGCCAACATTTCGAGCCATGCCGCCAACATTTCCAGGTATGCCGCCAACATTTCGTGCCACGCCGCCAACATTTTGAGCCATGCCGCCAACATTTCGAGCCATGCCGCCAACATTTCCAGCCATGCCGCCAACATTTCCAGCCATGCCGCCAACATTTCGTGCCACGCCGCCAACATTTCGAGCCATGCCGCCAACATTTCCAGCCATGCCGCCAACATTTCGTGCCACGCCGCCAACATTTCGAGCCATGCCGCCAACATTTCCAGGTATGCCGCCAACATTTCGAGCCATGCCGCCAACATTTCGAGCCATGCCGCCAACATTTCCAGGTATGCCGCCAACATTTCGAGCCATGCCGCCAACATTTCGAGCCATGCCGCCAACATTTTGAGCCTTGCCGCCAACATTTCGAGCCATGCCGCCAACATATCGAGCCATGCCGCCAACATTTCGAGCCATGCCGCCAACATTTCTAGCTATGCCGCCAACACTTCGAGCCATGCCGCCAACATTTCAATCCATGCCGAAAACATTTTGAGCCATGCCGCCAACATTTCGAGCCATTCCGCTAACACCTCGAGCCATGCCGCCAACACTTCGAGCCATGCCGCCAACATTTCGAGACATGCCGCCAACATTTCGAGCCATGACGCCAACATTTCGAGCCATGCCGCCAACATTTTGAGCCATGCCGCCAACATTTCGAGACATGCCGCCAACATTTCGAGCCATGCCGCCAACATTTCCAGCCATGCCGCCAACATTTCCAGCCATGCCGCCAACATTTCGTGCCACGCCGCCAACATTTCGAGCCATGCCGCCAACATTTCGAGCCATGCCGCCAACATTTCCAGCCATGCCGCCAACATTTCGAGCCATGGCGCCAACATTTCGAGCCATGCCGCCAACAGCTCGAGCCATGCTGCCAACATATCGAGCCAGGCCGCCAACATTTCGTGCCACGCCGCCAACATTTCGAGCCATGCCGCCAACATTTCGAGCCATGCCGCCAACATTTCCAGGTATGCCGCCAACATTTCGAGCCATGGCGCCAACATTTCGAGCCATGCCGCCAACAGCTCGAGCCATGCTGCCAACATATCGAGCCAGGCCGCCAATATTTCGTGCCACGCCGCCAACATTTCGAGCCATGCCGCCAACATTTCCAGGTATGCCGCCAACATTTCGAGCCATGCCGCCAACATTTCGAGCCATGCCGCCAACATTTCGTGCCACGCCGCCAACATTTCGAGCCATGACGCCAACATTTCGAGACATGCCGCCAACATTTCGTGCCACGCCGCCAACATTTCGAGCCATGACGCCAACATTTCGAGCCATGCCGCCAACATTTTGAGCCATGCCGCCAACATTTCGAGACATGTCGCCAACATTTCGAGCCATGCCGCCAACATTTCCAGCCATGCCGCCAACATTTCCAGCCATGCCGCCAACATTTCGTGCCACGCCGCCAACATTTCGAGCCATGCCGCCAACATTTCGAGCCATGCCGCCAACATTTCCAGCCATGCCGCCAACATTTCGAGCCATGGCGCCAACATTTCGAGCCATGCCGCCAACAGCTCGAGCCATGCTGCCAACATATCGAGCCAGGCCGCCAACATTTCGTGCCACGCCGCCAACATTTCGAGCCATGCCGCCAACATTTCGAGCCATGCCGCCAACATTTCCAGGTATGCCGCCAACATTTCGAGCCATGGCGCCAACATTTCGAGCCATGCCGCCAACAGCTCGAGCCATGCTGCCAACATATCGAGCCAGGCCGCCAACATTTCGTGCCACGCCGCCAACATTTCGAGCCATGCCGCCAACATTTCCAGGTATGCCGCCAACATTTCGAGCCATGCCGCCAACATTTCGAGCCATGCCGCCAACATTTTGAGCCATGCCGCCAACATTTCGAGTCATGCCGCCAACATTTCGAGCCATGCCGCCAACATTTCGAGTCATGCCGCCAACATTTCGAGCCATGCCGCCAACATTTCGAGCCATGCCGCCAACATTTCGAGCCATGCCGCCAACATTTCGAGCCATGCCGCCAACATTTCGAGCCATGCCGCCAACATTTCGAGCCATGCCGCCAACATTTCGAGCCATGCCGCCAACATTTCGAGCCATGCCGCCAACATTTCGAGCCATGCCGCCAACATTTCGAGTCATGCCGCCATTTCGAGCCATGCCGCCAACATTTCGAGCCTTGCCGCCAACATTTCGAGCCATGCCGCCAACATATCGAGCCATGCCGCCAACATTTCGAGCCATGCCGCCAACATTTCTAGCTATGCCGCCAACACTTCGAGCCATGCCGCCAACATTTCAATCCATGCCGAAAACATTTTGAGCCATGCCGCCAACATTTCGAGCCATTCCGCTAACACCTCGAGCCATGCCGCCAACACTTCGAGCCATGCCGCCAACATTTCGAGACATGCCGCCAACATTTCGAGCCATGACGCCAACATTTCGAGCCATGCCGCCAACATTTTGAGCCATGCCGCCAACATTTCGAGCCATGCCGCCAACATTTCCAGCCATGCCGCCAACATTTCCAGCCATGCCGCCAACATTTCGTGCCACGCCGCCAACATTTCGAGCCATGCCGCCAACATTTCGAGCCATGCCGCCAACATTTCCAGCCATGCCGCCAACATTTCGAGCCATGGCGCCAACATTTCGAGCCATGCCGCCAACAGCTCGAGCCATGCTGCCAACATATCGAGCCAGGCCGCCAACATTTCGTGCCACGCCGCCAACATTTCGAGCCATGCCGCCAACATTTCGAGCCATGCCGCCAACATTTCCAGGTATGCCGCCAACATTTCGAGCCATGCCGCCAACATTTCGAGCCATGCCGCCAACATTTCCAGGTATGCCGCCAACATTTCGAGCCATGCCGCCAACATTTCGAGCCATGCCGCCAACATTTTGAGCCTTGCCGCCAACATTTCGAGCCATGCCGCCAACATATCGAGCCATGCCGCCAACATTTCGAGCCATGCCGCCAACATTTCTAGCTATGCCGCCAACACTTCGAGCCATGCCGCCAACATTTCAATCCATGCCGAAAACATTTTGAGCCATGCCGCCAACATTTCGAGCCATTCCGCTAACACCTCGAGCCATGCCGCCAACACTTCGAGCCATGCCGCCAACATTTCGAGACATGCCGCCAACATTTCGAGCCATGACGCCAACATTTCGAGCCATGCCGCCAACATTTTGAGCCATGCCGCCAACATTTCGAGCCATGCCGCCAACATTTCCAGCCATGCCGCCAACATTTCCAGCCATGCCGCCAACATTTCGTGCCACGCCGCCAACATTTCGAGCCATGCCGCCAACATTTCCAGGTATGCCGCCAACATTTCGTGCCACGCCGCCAACATTTCGAGCCATGCCGCCAACATTTCCAGGTATGCCGCCAACATTTCGTGCCACGCCGCCAACATTTTGAGCCATGCCGCCAACATTTCGAGCCATGCCGCCAACATTTCCAGCCATGCCGCCAACATTTCCAGCCATGCCGCCAACATTTCGTGCCACGCCGCCAACATTTCGAGCCATGCCGCCAACATTTCCAGCCATGCCGCCAACATTTCGTGCCACGCCGCCAACATTTCGAGCCATGCCGCCAACATTTCCAGGTATGCCGCCAACATTTCGAGCCATGCCGCCAACATTTCGAGCCATGCCGCCAACATTTCCAGGTATGCCGCCAACATTTCGAGCCATGCCGCCAACATTTCGAGCCATGCCGCCAACATTTTGAGCCTTGCCGCCAACATTTCGAGCCATGCCGCCAACATATCGAGCCATGCCGCCAACATTTCGAGCCATGCCGCCAACATTTCTAGCTATGCCGCCAACACTTCGAGCCATGCCGCCAACATTTCAATCCATGCCGAAAACATTTTGAGCCATGCCGCCAACATTTCGAGCCATTCCGCTAACACCTCGAGCCATGCCGCCAACACTTCGAGCCATGCCGCCAACATTTCGAGACATGCCGCCAACATTTCGAGCCATGACGCCAACATTTCGAGCCATGCCGCCAACATTTTGAGCCATGCCGCCAACATTTCGAGACATGCCGCCAACATTTCGAGCCATGCCGCCAACATTTCCAGCCATGCCGCCAACATTTCCAGCCATGCCGCCAACATTTCGTGCCACGCCGCCAACATTTCGAGCCATGCCGCCAACATTTCGAGCCATGCCGCCAACATTTCCAGCCATGCCGCCAACATTTCGAGCCATGGCGCCAACATTTCGAGCCATGCCGCCAACAGCTCGAGCCATGCTGCCAACATATCGAGCCAGGCCGCCAACATTTCGTGCCACGCCGCCAACATTTCGAGCCATGCCGCCAACATTTCGAGCCATGCCGCCAACATTTCCAGGTATGCCGCCAACATTTCGAGCCATGGCGCCAACATTTCGAGCCATGCCGCCAACAGCTCGAGCCATGCTGCCAACATATCGAGCCAGGCCGCCAATATTTCGTGCCACGCCGCCAACATTTCGAGCCATGCCGCCAACATTTCCAGGTATGCCGCCAACATTTCGAGCCATGCCGCCAACATTTCGAGCCATGCCGCCAACATTTCGTGCCACGCCGCCAACATTTCGAGCCATGACGCCAACATTTCGAGACATGCCGCCAACATTTCGTGCCACGCCGCCAACATTTCGAGCCATGACGCCAACATTTCGAGCCATGCCGCCAACATTTTGAGCCATGCCGCCAACATTTCGAGACATGCCGCCAACATTTCGAGCCATGCCGCCAACATTTCCAGCCATGCCGCCAACATTTCCAGCCATGCCGCCAACATTTCGTGCCACGCCGCCAACATTTCGAGCCATGCCGCCAACATTTCGAGCCATGCCGCCAACATTTCCAGCCATGCCGCCAACATTTCGAGCCATGGCGCCAACATTTCGAGCCATGCCGCCAACAGCTCGAGCCATGCTGCCAACATATCGAGCCAGGCCGCCAACATTTCGTGCCACGCCGCCAACATTTCGAGCCATGCCGCCAACATTTCGAGCCATGCCGCCAACATTTCCAGGTATGCCGCCAACATTTCGAGCCATGGCGCCAACATTTCGAGCCATGCCGCCAACAGCTCGAGCCATGCTGCCAACATATCGAGCCAGGCCGCCAACATTTCGTGCCACGCCGCCAACATTTCGAGCCATGCCGCCAACATTTCCAGGTATGCCGCCAACATTTCGAGCCATGCCGCCAACATTTCGAGCCATGCCGCCAACATTTTGAGCCATGCCGCCAACATTTCGAGCCATGCCGCCAACAGCTCGAGCCATGCTGCCAACATATCGAGCCAGGCCGCCAACATTTCGAGCCATGGCGCCAACATTTCGAGCCATGCCGCCAACAGCTCGAGCCATGCTGCCAATATATCGAGCCATGCCGCCAACATTTCGAGCCATGCCGCCAACAGCTCGAGCCATGCTGCCAACATATCGAGCCATGCCGCCAACATTTCGAGCCATGGCGCCAACATTTCGAGCCATGCCGCCAACAGCTCGAGCCATGCTGCCAACATATCGAGCCAGGCCGCCAACATTTCGTGCCACGCCGCCAACATTTCGAGCCATGCCGCCAACATTTCCAGGTATGCCGCCAACATTTCGAGCCATGCCGCCAACATTTCGAGCCATGCCGCCAACATTTTGAGCCATGCCGCCAACATTTCGAGCCATGCCGCCATCATTTCGAGCCATGCCGCCAACATTTCGAGTTATGCCGCCAACATTTCGAGCCATGCCGCCAACATTTCGAGCCATGCCCCCAACATTTCGAGCCATGCCGCCAACATTTCGAGTCATGCCGCCAACATTTCGAGCTATGCCGCCAACATTTCGAGCCATGCCGCCAACATTTTGAGCCATGCCGCCAACTTTTGACTTATTGGCATTAATTTCTAGATTTTTCTCCTGTAATACAGCTTTCAGTATGTTCATGTTATGTTGCAGATATTCCTCGTTTGATATAATCGCTAGATATCAGCATACACTACATTTCGTGGTTGTATTGGGTTTAATTTATAGTATCCCCACGTTTGATTTTTTGTGTCTTCTATAAATTTTGAGTTTATTTCGTCCATCCAATGTAATTACTCCATTATTTGTACTTTTTCTCCTTCATTTAGTCCGTATACATTGATGAAACTAATGGTCTCCTTAATTATTTCAATTCCCACTAGTATTATATGTTCAGAGACCAAATGCCAGTTTTTATTTATTTTTTGTGCAATGTTTGGGTATTATGTCTGCTAGTCCTGCTTTTGCGTGTTCTTGTGTATCAATTCCTTTGTATACTAGGACATGTTCGCCTTCTAGTTTTTTAAACCCATTTCCTTTTATTTTTGTTTCTGCACATCGTAGAATCATTAGTAGTAGAATCATTCGTTTCCTTTATTATTACACCCTTTCGTGTTCCATTTTCCAATAATCTCGTGTTCCTTTCCGTTGCCTTGTCTTGAGCTGTCCGTCCTTTAGATATGTGGCTATTTTTTTGGCCTTTGATCGACTGATTTCATCAGGAAGCCCCTTTCTGCACCTGATTACTCCTATTTTGCTTTGTTGATTTTTATGTTCCTGTACATATCCTACTTTGGTTATCTTGCTTTTTTTCTTTCCCCTCTGGGCACATTTCTAATTTCCGCTTGTACTCTTTGTTCCTCTGAGGTTAAGTCGGAATGTATTGTAATGATATACATAGGGGTGTTAGAATCAATTTTAGAAGGGAGTACAATGGTTGAAAATAAACTAATCTATTTCAATATAAATTGGGAATGTGAATAATTATTATGCAATTACAAAGTAAAAGAGAATTTGTAATTAAGTGGAGTATGGCGGTTTGAAAAATAGATGGATTCTAAAATAATAAAATATTTTAAAAATTAAGGTTTGAAGGGAATGACAAATACTAAATTCTAATAAAATTATAAAATTAGTAAGTGTAAATCAAATATTATTATGAGATAGTGTAAAAGTAGAAAAATTGAGATTGTTAAGGACTTGGTTTCGTTCATTAAGAAATAACAAATTTTGAAAAATGTAGCAGAAATAATTTGGTGTGATTAAAATATTAAAAATAACCCTATTTTATTGAGAAACTGGATAACTAAAAGAGTAATAATAAAATTTGCGTGGTGAAGTTAAAAGGAAATATAAACCAAGAAGAATAATTAAATATAGTCTGTTCCGTAAACATAAAAACACAAAGTGGCCTTTGATTTCCAAAATTTCATGAGTGTACTTCCAGAATGTATCTTTGTCTAGGAATGTACTTCCAAAAAGTGACTAAAACAAATAGGTTAAGGGTGTGAGGTGTGACATTTACTTCCCATCTGTCATAAATATTGTAAATAACTACTTTGAAGAATATTATATAATGCTGCGTTGGATACAATTACCATAGCGTTTATTAATAGGTATTTTTATTACATTTTATAAAACTTCAGGTGAGAATTTCTAGCAAAATATCTACTTTGACATTGACAATGAGAAATATTAATTGTCATTTTTAAATTCAAATCTGCCTGTAAACAGGTGTGGAAACCTTTTCCGAACAAAATACAGAGTCCCTAGTACAAAAATTATATGTTCATGCCAACTTCAAAAAAATTTAAATGTTTTTATGTTTACTGAATTAAATGCCCTATACATAAAACTAAGAAAGATAAAAAGTACCTATGTGGTAAAACTAATGGTAAGTAGAATTAATCTACAAATGTGAATAACTGGAGAAGAATAATAAGTCAAGTTTGTTAGAAAAGTACATTTGACATAATACATTAATCGAATTGGATTACGTCAAGCGGTTTGGTGATAAGGGAGAGTTCCAGAGGAGGACCATAAGTTAAGAAGGCACGTTCAAGGAAGTTGACAGAGGCAGTATTGGAAGTTGACAGAGGCAGTATTGGAAGTAGGTGTCTGCAGATTTGGTCTGTTGGCTGCATGTTGTAGGGAAGGTTTGAGTTGCTGATTCTGGACAGTTGGAACGTCTTGTCTGTCAATGGGACCTTTCATTGCGGGAAGGTGCATGAGAGGTTGGATCAGTAGGCAGAGAGGAGCAGGTTAGTTGACATCCTGAACATTGTCGAGACCAATTAGAAGGTGGGTGATTTGAATAGCAAGGTAATTACTAACTAGAAAAGGATATAAAGACTATAAAAGTGAATTAGTTATTAAAGAATTACTGTGTTAATATTGTTGCATACTAGAGAAACAATCTGGTATTTGTCATTTGAATTTCAAATCTGTTTGACATAAGTTGTTTTGACTTATGGGAATGATATTTAAAAATGTAGAACATCAACTTTCAGAAATAAGCAATCTAGATAAAA
This sequence comes from Agriotes lineatus, assembly GCA_940337035.1. Taxonomy (NCBI): domain Eukaryota; kingdom Metazoa; phylum Arthropoda; class Insecta; order Coleoptera; family Elateridae; genus Agriotes; species Agriotes lineatus. Next base: position 145,502,185 of record OW679200.1, read on the forward strand.
GAATCCACCCCTGATTTTTCAGGAGCTAGCACAAATAATAATTATTGATATTCTGAACATAAATAGGGCAATTTTAATTTGACAAAATAAAAATATAATTAATATCACTATACCTGAACGTACATAGCATATATAAGGCGCCACAACGTGGACCTTAGCAGTATATATACCTCTGTATCTCTTATATTAGGTTTTTGCTTTAATATTTTTAGTTTTTGGTCATTTTTACTATGATCGCCTTTACTTCCGGTTTCCCTACCTTGTATGCCTCTTCTATGTCTGCATCTATGTCTATTTCTTGTTGGAGATATTTTGGAACTCTTGCAATTTGTTCCTGGTTTTCAATCTTCCTTTACAGGTTGTCTATTTCTTTCCTTACTTCTATTTTTTTCAGTGTCCCATTCCACTTCTTTTTTCAATAGGTCTTTTATGCTCCTTATTTCTGCGGCATATCGTTTCAGCTGCATATTGAAGCTATTTATTTCTGTATTAGTGCTGCTGGTACCTTCTTTAATTTCTTTCATCTGTGTTGCGAGACCCATTATTACATTTTCTAACCTATGCATTTCTAATTCCGTGAGTTTCTCTTCATTTTGATTCTCTGTTGTTTGTTTTTGTGGAGATTTCTGTATTTTCTTGCTCTTCTTAAACATTTCGTCTTCTTTCTCAGGTATTTTCTTTTTGTTTATAAATTCTTCATTACTTCCAGCGCTGTTGTTCACTTCAGACATTGCCCTTTTATTATTGCTATTTATTCCAAGGCGCTAGGCTTGCATTAAGCAAGTCATCGGTTCAAATCCTGTGGAAATTGAAATTTTTCCGCAGCCTTGGAGATTGAAATTGGGCTCGGTGAAACCATTCACAGTTGGGCACCAAATTAACTGTGCTCTACTCAGAACCACAGACCTAAGGGACAGAGTAACAAGGTCAACACACGTTACCATGACACACACCTCACACAATGATTGCTGTGCAAGCACAAAAGGCGTGCTCAAACTGTGTGACCCGAATCCGGGGCAAGTTGAGCATTGTACCACCACGTGCAAGCGCATAAAGCACCAGCGTTTACACTGCAAGGTAAAATGAGGTTAATGATCATACAGGATCCGGCAATTGAATTGAATGGTTTTTGATAGCTTGCTATGAAAACAATACTGATGGGACGTTTGTCAAAAAATGATTTATTCGTACATTGATATTTAAAGTTTCATAGACTATGGCAGATTGGCTGTTAATCAACGAGTATTCGCGGTAAAGTCTTATATTTTGACCGAATCTATTGTGTACCGCTAGACGCCAGCACATAAATCATCACCCTCCACACCGCAAGGTAAAACGAGGTTACCAATAATACATACCTACATATTGTAACGCTAGCTCCCGTTTGAATCCGATTAATTCAATATTAAATAATATTTGCTGATTTAAACGTCGCCGACCTTTAGCGTTATCAAGGGCCGCGGTGTGTTCCAGACAGATAAGACAGCTCCGACCGTGATAACAGCGCGAGACAAAGTGATGACGCGCGCCGTTTCTCCCCACCTAACAGCATTTCAAAGCATATAAAAGGGCTTGCAGAAGAGATTCCTCAGAGATTTCCCAGAGATACCTGATACTCCTCCAGCAAACACCTAGTTCCCAAATCCTTTATCCTGCCCTGTCCAGAGAGTCTCTCCGTTGACTCTACCAGTACCTGGGGATCCGTTCCGAAGCTGAGTTCAAGTTAGTGGTTTCAAAGAAACGCCTGACACTCGGCAATATTTTCCCGAAAGCTCCTGATAAGCCGAGTTTAAGTTAGTGGTTTCCCAGAGAAACGCCTGACACTCAGCAATATTTTCCCGAACCTTCCGAAGCCGAGTTCAAGTTAGTGGTTTCCCAGAGAAACGCCTGACACTCAGCAATATTTTCCTTGTAAAAATTCCACACCGAAAACCGCTTGTAATTCAGTAATAATTAACTTGCATTTTAAATTCACCGCCGTGCTAATCAAGCAGAATTAAAAGTTGCAAGCTACCTAAGTAGAATTTACCTGAATTAATCCGTGAGAATTGTAGCGGCCGTTTTGCTTGAGAACTCTGTGGGCTGCACTTATAGCTTCGCCATGGAATTCACCTGGAGGTTTTGAGTTAGTTAACCTCAAAAACTCACGCCGACACGGAGTTTCGTTCTTCAAGCGAAGCCCCGTCGTGCGGCGAATTCCTCGAAGTATTTCACCACCGAACTGTAGTTACACGTTTAGGGTGAAAACCCGCATTAGCAGTTTTAATTGTTATTTGTTTACAGAAATCAGAAACCGCAAATCGGCGAAATTTGACAGGCTGCCCGGCGTTGCATTCAGCGCGCAGCTCGTCCCGAAGAGCTACGAAGTTGCGGGCCGGCCGATCAAGACGTCACCAAACGAATCGTGCACGAGGCCCCGCCCGCGAGATCCAGGAAGCCGCTACTGTCCGTGGAATCCGCAGCCGCTTGAACCAGGAAGCCGCGATTTTATACTATCGTTGATTTGAGCAATTTACATCTCGTTTAATTCAGTACACAACAATTTGCTTATGTATGATAGATATATAAAATAAATGTTATACAGGATACTCCGTTAGTGTGTTTTGCTTATTTATGGTATATCTGAGCTAACGTTTGAACCTATCTCCGATCTAATGAGCTAACCCGTGGTAGATAAATATTACAACCCCTATAAGCAGGGGCGGTTATTACAATATTATACTTTGTACTGCCTGTTGTAGCATGTCCTTATTGTGGTCCCATACATATACGCAAAGACAAAATAATATAATTATTATTTTGTCTTTGCATATATTTTTTCTTCTATCAGTTTCACAATTTAAACCACCTAATTATACACCTTATAGTTATAATATGTATTATACTATGTAGTGATCATTCTGGGTCACAGCTTGGTTAATCTTCTTTGGTCCTTTTGACTCCTTGGGGAGCATAGGGCGCTTAGCGTTTCTTTAGCAGGGTTTGTATGCTGGCAGTTTTGCTAATTCTGCGCAGCATCTCTATCCTTTTTCTGTTTTAATTGTGGTCTTTCGCGTTGGAGTTGAGTTGATATTAATGAGTAGAAATATTTTCGACCAGTTGTTTCCATTCTCGTTTATCCTTGGCTATGTTTTTCACTTGATTCCATTCCTTGCCTACTGTTTTGCATTCTTCCTCGATGCATCTCTTCCATGTTTTTACTGGTCTTTTCTGTTTTCTCTTTCCCCGGATGGTGTATTCTGTTGCTTGTCTTGTAAGGTCTGTATTTGGTTTCCTGAGGGTATGGCCCAGCCATCTCCATTTTCTTCTTTTTATTGTTATTTCTATTGGTTCTTGGTCTGTTTTTCTCCATAATTCTTCGTTCGTTATTTTATTCGGCCAGTATATTCCTAAGATTCTTCTTGCACTTTTGTTTATAAATGTTTGTATTTGTCGGGTTTGAGTTTTGTTTAGCGCCCAAGATTCACTTCCGTACAGGAGGACACTTTTCACATTTGTATTAAAAATCCGCATTTTAGTTTTTAAGGTTATTTCGTTCGATTTCCATATCCTCCACAGTTGGTTGAATGCTGCCTGTGCATTACCTATTCTCCTTTTAATGTCTTTTTTACTTCCTCCACTGTCCTCAATCACACTTCCAAGGTACACGAATTCATTCACATTTTCCAGTGGTTTCTTTTCCAGCTTAATTTCGGTGGGGTCACTAGAGTTTATACGTAGCGTCTTTGTCTTTGCTATGTTGATGTGTAGCCCTGTCTGTTCTGCTGTATTTTTTAGGATATTAATCTTGTCTTGCATGTGTTGTAATTTTTCCGTTATGAGGCATATATCGTCCGCAAATTCGAGATCTTCTAATACTTGCCCAAATCTCCATGTAAGTCCCATGCTATTGTTTATTGATAGTTTCATGATACGATCTACTACAAGGAGAAATAGTATGGGTGATAATGTACAGCCTTGCCTTACGCCACTTTCTATGCTTATTTTTTCTGTCTGTTTCCCATTGTGTACTACTCTTGCCGTATAATCTTCGTATAGTAGCTTTATTATTTTCGTAATTTTATCTGGTATCAAATATATTTTGAGGGTGTCCCAAAGAATGTCTCTATTAATTTTATCAAAGGCTTTTTCGAAATCAATGAAGCCGAAATGTATTTCTTTTTGCCATTCTATGCCTTCTTCGATAATTATCCTCAGCGTACATATATGGTCCACACAGGATCTTCTTGGTCGGAAACCAGCTTGGTTTGTTCGTAGTTGTCTTTCTACCTCGTTTCTCATTCTTTCTAGTATGATCTGTGTTAATATTTTACTTGTTGTGCTCAGTAGTGTAATAGCCCTCCAGTTTTCACATCTTGTTTTGTCCCCTTTCTTTGGTATTTTTATAATTAGCCCTTCAGTCCATTCTTTGGGAATTATCTCTTCGTTCCAGATTCTGTTGAGTAGTTTGTGTAAAATTTCAATGTTCAATTTTATTCCTGTCTTGATCAGTTCATTGGGAATACCGTCTATGCCAGCTGCTTTGCAGTTTTTAAGTTTTTTAATTGAGGTTTCTATTTCTTCCCTTGTTATTTCCTCTGTATTCACGTTTAACCTCTGGTACACTTCTTGTTTATTCAGATCTCCTTTAGTTATATCTTGACTCTTGTATATGTTGTAAAAGTATTTCTTCCATCTATTAAGTATTGATATTTCAGATTTCAGTAATTTTCCGTCTGTGTCACGTATGTGCGACCCCGCTGTTGTTTTTCTCCCTATTAGTTGTCTTGTTGTGTCGTATAGCGTTTTCATATCATTTTGTGATGCAGCTTTTTCTGCTTTTTTTAAAGTTTCTTCCCGTTGTATTCTTCTATCTGTCCTTGCACTTTTCTTAACTTGTTTATTTTTATTCCAATATAATTTTTGTAGTTCTGCTTTTTCTTCCATTCTTGTTTCTGTTAATATCCTTTGTCTAATATTTTTTCTTTCTTCGATCATGTCCCATGTTTGTTGTGACATCCAGTCTTTGATTGTTTTTACTTTAACTCCAATTACTTCCTCCGCCGTTTCCTTCAAGGCGCTTTTGTATTTGTTCCATAATTCTTCTATAGATATGTCTTTTATTTCTCCCATATTATTATATTTAGCTTCTAGTTTATTCTGATAGTCTTTCTGCATTTCTTTGTCCCGATTTAGCCACTGTATGTTGTATTTTATCCTGCTATGTATTTGTTTGGGTTGTGCCTTTAATCTTATTTTAAATTTGGCCCGAACTAGCATGTGGTCAGAGCCAGCATCTGCTCCTCGCATTGCTCTTACGTCTAGTAAACAGTTTTTGTGTCTTCCCTCTATTGTTACATGGTCTATTTGATTTCCTGTCGCTCCACTAGGTGTAATCCAGGTCAGTTTGTGAATATTTTTGTGCTTGAACAAGCTGCCACCTATTACTAGGTTGTTTACAGCACAGAAATCTATAAACATGTTTCCGTTCTCGTTTGTCTCACCTAGGCCCTCCTTTCCCATTATTCTTTCTCTTCCTGTGTTGTCGTTTCCAATCTTTGCATTCAGATCTCCCATTAGCATTTTTACGTCATTTCTGTATTTTTTGTGGAGATCGTCGTATACTTTTTGTAATTTTTCATAGAAGTCTTCTTTATTTTCCTCTGTGTCTACATTTGTGGGTGCATGTACATTTATTACAGTTAGGTTGAAGAAACGGGCTTTAAATCTTGCAGTAATGATCCTTTCGGATATTGGCTCCCATTCTAATAGCGAGTGTTTTGCTTCTTTTCCTAGCATTAATGCCACTCCCAGCTCATGTTTCGCATTTTCTTCTGTTTTTCCCGAATAGATCAGTTTTTTTCCATCCTGTAGGATAATTTCTCCATATCCCGTCCACCTGGTTTCGCTAAGTCCCAGAATTTCTATTCTCTATGTTTCCATTTCTTTTGCTACCTGTTTTGTGGTACTACTCTGGAACATTGTCCTTACATTCCAGCATCCCAGGTATTTTATATTACGTGTGTCAATTTCATTAGTTGCTGTTTTGCTATTCCGCACGGTACGCCCAATTTTTTTCCGATGATCTTTTATTTGCTTCTTTCCTATATACCTACATATTATACTTTGTACTGTCTGTTGTAGCATGTCCTTATTGTGGTCCCATACATATACGCAAAGACAAAATAATATAATTATTATTTTGTCTTTGCATATATTTTTTCTTCTATCAGTTTCACAATTTAAACCACCTAATTTTACACCTTATAGTTATAATATGTATTATACTACGTAGTGATCATTCTGGGTCACAGCTTGGTTAATAGTTAGGTTGTATTCTTACTTAGAGAATTTGGTATATTACGGGTGGAAACCGATTTACAACACAGTAACAAAGCCGGGCGTTTAGGCTGGAAAAAATGCTTGGTCAAAAAGAAATTGTACCTTAAAGATACTTCAACAGAATAGTTCCTTTTGGCTAAAGGAAACTGATCAGTTTCCACATGACTTACCTTGTTTTGTTCTGAAATTTTCATTTCACTCCAAAAACTTGCGTAACTGCATTCTGCTTCACAAATAAATTACACAGCATTAAATTTGAGAATGGCTATATTTGTATAACAAATGTATGAAGTATAAGTAGTAAATTGTTATTATAACTAAAGTATTTTTAACAAGTTATGAATTGTTAGTGCCTTATTTTGTATTCTGTACACTGTTAAAAATATTCGCAAATGAAGTGAATAGGGTACAGATTGGAGCATACAAGGTGACAGGCGAACAACTAGCCATTCCAATCAAACCATCAGAAATTATTACCCCACGACAAGTTACTTGAATATTTTATTAATAATAGTAAGCATAGTTTATGTGGTACATATTTGGAAAACAACAAACTTTTAAACCACTTTTAAAACAGCCCACATATATTTACATTTTGCAAAGCATACAGGTAGTTGATTAATTATATTAAAATACTGATAATCAGTACCTGGGGACCAGGACAAAGTTTTAGATTTAAATGAGCAGTGTTCATGCTCAAAATATATATCAAAACTGAAGGTAGCATTTAGTGACCATCTATACTCCTGCTGGATGTTGCATGTAAATGCAACAAGTTCATTATTGAACATCGTAAAATGTTGGTTTTTAAAAGTGAAACTTTTGCAAAACAGATCTATAACAATTCTTTCAGGGTCTGTGTGAAATTGACCACCATGTTGCTGAATATGATTCATCATAGTATTACGAGTATAAAAGCCATCGCAATACTGTGACAGAGGGCATAAATAAGTTTGAAACTGGCAGCTTGAGATGTGGTCCCTTATAGTGGTTTCATTGCCTACAAATGAGCACTGCCTCCAACGACATGGAAATTCTGGTATTTTAACTAATTCTTTTGCGGGAGATAAATTAGAAAATGAATTTGTAATTTTACAATCATGGCATATTAGGTTAGCCCCCCATTCGTAACTGTAAGTATTTTTTTTGTATACAGGTGGTATTGCAATACAACGGCAGTGACTACATCTAAATTTTTCAAGCGCATCTACAAGTTTACCAATTTTCTGTTCACCAATTTTCTCTTTACCAATTTTCTGTTTAACATTATTTAATGGCAAGCTATTTACTACTCCCGTCTGTGAAAAGTTTTCTCCACTGTTTGCATCATGTTCCACACATTGCAGCATTATATTAACCAATACAAAAGTAGGATGCTCCAAAGCAGGTAGGTAGTCACATATCTTGAAATTTCTTGCAGTTTGTTGATTGATGGCATGGCATTCATAAAGATGGCATGAATAGTCTTTAAAACTTAAAGAACGATCTACATCTGAACCACTGACGATTTGCACTTTGTAACTCAATCTTTTTTGGGGGTCGTTTGAGAAATGCGCAATATCTAAATAAAAGTCTTGTTTGTCACTGTCATACATGTATTGGACAGCTACAACCCCGTCTTTTGTACTCGCCAACAAGTTGCACTGCACATCTGCTTGGAGATCAAGCCGAAACTTGTTGTCCTTGAGGATTAAGTCACTGTGGGCTTCTTCAAAATGTTTGTAGACACCGAAAACAGATACATCTTGCGTGCAAGCACCATGGGGCAACGCAGGACAAGCAAAGGTGCGATAGGGGCATACATCCTCATGTCCGACAGCTCCAAACAGCAGTTCCTGTTTACAACCCTCTTTCTTAAATCGGCATGGAAAAGCAAACTTAGCCAGGACTACTTCAAACAGATTCTCCCGAATGGACCCTTCGATGTTTGAGCCGGAACAGCGCCCGCAAATGGTTGCACCGTCTGGGTTTACTTTGATAGGACCACATGACAAGTAAGACTTGCAGTGTGAGCAAACTAGGCTTTCAATGAAGTCATCAGAAAATTCGTATGTAATGTTAGGGCTGCTCATTGTGGTTGGTCTCAATCTATAAAAAATAATGTATGTTAAGAATATATACTAGTACAACTAGGATCTTAGAGTATATATAATAATTGATAAATTTGCACACCTGAAGTGGTTGCTTTAAATTTGCTAAGACAATAGTGAAAATACACATAGACTCTACAAATCAATAAGTGAACAGCTGAGCTTATTATCTATCATTGATAAGATAAGGAGTGCATCCCGAAACGCAGAGTGCGCACGTATTAGACAGCCCGCGTAAAAGTTGGTGATTTGAATTCGGATTCGCGTGTGAGTAGGCTCTGACCAAGTTAGCCTAAAGAGGCTGTGTACCAGTTAGACACTATAAGTTCAACAGTGCAGTAGATAAACTAATCTTTATGGAGTTTTTGAAAATAGAGGAACTGAACCATGGAATGTTTTTTGTGTAAGAAAATAAAGCAATTTACAAACGACTCAAAATATGCGGGTTACCCTTGTGATGCATGCTTGTATGTGTGGAATGTACAGAGTTATCTGCATCTGAACTAAAATGTATATCATTGCAAAAACGCACTATGAAATTTTATTGCAAAAATGCAGGAATAATGAGTTTATAGAAAGCCTACAGTATATTATCAAAGAAAAAGAAATAATAATTAATGATAAAAATTAAATAATAAGATTGCTGCAAGATAAACTTCAAACGTATGAACAGATAAAAACTAAAAACTTATCAATGTGTACTTATGCAGATACCTTGAAACGAAATCAAGAAATAAAAATAAGAGGTACTGCAAAATGTCCCCGATATAATAATCAAACGCAAAAACCTTCAAAACTCACAACAAACTAAGGCAGACATTACAAATAATATAAATCCAAATAATTTAAAAATTGGTACCTATAAGAAACTTAACGACTACGAAAACAGGAATGTCAAAGTAAAAATGAGGCAGAAGCTCTGCAAAATGTAGTAAGAGAAAAATTGGTGGCCTCCTACACAGTAGAAACATCAAAAATGAGAAAACCAAGGGTGAAAATACCAAACTTCTCTCAAGAGTTAACTAAAGAAGAAATTGAAGCGTCGGTACTACAACAAAACTAAATTCTCGAGGATTTTAAGGTAACATATATTAAAAAAAGGAAGAAATGCCCAATCCACCATATTTGGAGAATGTTCGGCATCCTCCTTTAAGCAATTAATGTTGAAAGAAGACGTCAACAGCTTAATGCTGCCCGTCTTCTAGCAAGTATAATAATAATAATAATATAATCTGACTACCTGTGATATTTTTGTCCTTAGTGAATGCTTCGAATGTACTTCTACAAGCAACCTCAATGTTCCAGGTTATACTACTGTTCATAATGGGGGAGATTTCAATAAAAATTATGGCGTTTTGGTTCTAATAAAATCTGACCTCAATTATAGTACATCCAGTCAAAAACTTGCATGTGGAATTTCTTTATCAACTATAAATCTTGTAATTAACAATGTATAATTTAGAATAATTGCCATGTACACTTGATCTCATTCCTAGAACTTGATACAAATTTAGAGCAAACACAAGAAAATTACAAAATTGAAATATTAATTGGTAACATCAATATTAATCTAATGAACGAAGGTGATGCTAAAGTAAACAAATATTTTTCAGTACTTGCAAAATACGGTTTTGTACCCTACATTTTAAACCCTACCCGCGTTACTCCTGAAACTAACTCATGCTTAGCTCACCTGGTATTGATAAAATAATAACTCATATTATTAAAAAAGTCATTTGTTTATACTGCAGCCCCTTAAACATATAATAAATTTAATTTTTCTAAAAAGTGTATCTCCTTCACAATTTAAAACTTCCATAATTACTCCTATACATAAAGCTGGCGATAAAACTAAAATATGCAATTTTAGACCCATTAGCGTTATTAACAATTTTGGGAAAATGTTTGAAAATTGTCTAAAGACCCGGCTCACCAAATTTTTTAACCAATTTGGATTCCACGCCGGAAGGGCAACTAGTGATGCTATGTGTGCTGTTGTCGGGGACATTATGAAGGGTTTAGATGTCAATAAAAAGTGCATTGCTGTTTTCTTGGACTTGGCAAAGGCATTTGACACCATGAAAACAGGGTTGGCATGATTTTTACCAGCTCGAAAAAACCCAGTGGGTGTGATAATACAGTTGTATAAAAGTAATCGGATGGCTTTGGCGACGCGTTACCAGGACGCGGGCGTGTCACGATGCGGAGTGATAAAAGTTAATTTTTTACAGTGATTTAAAAAGAAGTGATAGGAAAAGATGAAAAATTAGTGAAATAAAATGCAGAGAAAAAAAGTGGACGTAAAAATGTAAGCCTCGCAAACACAAGCAAGAGCAAAATAAACAACAAACAATTCAAGAAGGTTAAGTACACAGCAGATAAATAACAAAGCGGAACAACGACCTTCGCGAATTTGCAGAACATCATAACCAAGCTAAAACGGCCTGCACACGTAGATGCGTTTAAACGACGAAAATGGAAGCTACAAATAATATAGGACAGTTGTTACAACTACAAATGCAGGAAATTCAACAAATACAATCCGAGACACAAACAGAAATGCGTAGGTTAATAGAGGAGTTAAGAAACAAAGAAGAGGAGATCAACAAGGAAAGGAGAGCATTGTACACAAAACTAGCAAACCTAGAGGTTAAGAGGTTAGGTTTTGCGTCAGTCTGTGTCACCAACATATTATTCATAAAACAAATATTTCAAAGCCAAGCTTGATTTCATTTTCGTTTGCTCACATGTTACAATTACCAAAATCAACCAGAACCATAACAAAGCTAAAATATACAAAAGAACAATTTAAAAGTCTACAAGTGCTAGGAAAAAGTGAAAAAATAAAAGCGAATTGGGTATCAAAAGTAAAGGAAGTAGGGATTTTTGCAAATAGAGCAATAAGCCCTACAAAATCTCCAGACTTGATAATAGGAACATGGAATGTGTTTGGAATGTTTTACCCGGGAGCCTTAAAAGATTTAGAAAACGAAGCACAAAAATATAAACTAAATATACTAGCCCTATAGGAAACTAAACAAGGTGGAAACATGCAACTAGAATTAGAAGAGTACATATTCTTTAACAGTGGGATTATAATGCGGGACTTCAACACAAAAATAAGAAAAGAACAAGCTTATCTACCAACAATTTGAAAACACAATCGCCACAATTTATCTAACGACAATGGAGAAAGAACAATATAATTTGCCGCATCCAGGGAAGTACCACTTTTTACTATAAACAAATTCATATGGGTGCCTGGACATCACTGGACGGAACTACAAGCAACCAAATTGACCATGTGTTGATAACAGCTAGGTATTACTCCAGTGTCAGAGGTATCAGAACAATGAGAGGAACAATATCCGAATTGGATCACTTTTTGGTAACGTCAAAACTAAGAGAAAAGATTAAGAAAACCAGAAAAATTTCTACCAATACAATACCAAGATATAACACACACAAGCTTAAAGAAGAATAAACTCAGGGAATATCTGCAGAACACTTAAGAAGGAACGCAGATAATGAGGAAATTAATGAGCAAGAGGAAGTTGTGGAAATGTGGTTGAGACTAAAAAATAACTTACATAGTGTGGCCGAAGAAGTTGTAGGAATTAGCTAGAGGAAGAAAGAAGCATGGCGGGACCATGAATGCGAAGAGGCAATGAACAAACGAAATGAACCACAGAAAGCACTACTTCAAAGACCTACAAGAGCGAAAACGTAGAGGATCCAACTGATGCGCAGAGAAGCAAAGAAACACTGTAAAAAAAGAGAAGAGAGATGCTTATGACACAGCTGAAAGAAATAGAACAAGCTTACAAAAACAATGCAAAGATGCAATAATTATATCCTCGAATATATTTAGCTCTTAAATTAATATATGAATTGCCAGTACGTGTAGCGACTGCAGAAAGAAGTTTCTCGTTACTGAAAAGGCTCAAGACTTGGTTACGGTCAACCATGGGCCAGGAGAGACTTGTAAGCTTAGCATTGATGCATATTCATTGAGATATAAAAATATGTCCTGATTCTGTATTAAATAGGTTTGTTAGTCTACAGAGATGGCATCTAGAATTAGTTATTTAGTTTCTTTATCGACTTTCAGAAAAATTTTGATTTACTTTTAGTTCAGCAATTAATGTTTTGATATTGTAACGACCTTAGGCAGCTGCAAGCCATCGCCGCCGGCAGACAGCCTTGGGACGAATGAGTCATTGTTCCGGAGCTTTCGGGAACGCGCTCGAGGTCAAACACTCGCGAATATGCGTCATGCATGTGCCAGAAAAGCGAGTAAAGCCTCGATTGTCCGAGAATGACTCATTCGTGATATATAAATACGTGTCAGCAGGGATCAACAGGCAGTTCACTTTAGACTCGAAGCGCGCGTGATATAAACGAACCCTAGTGAAATAAATTAACAGATAAATTGAACCACATAAATCATTAATGTTAAACGCGTAAATAGCCACATAAATAATTGATGTTTAATCAGTGTAAATAAATAATGTATCGTTGTTAGAAATAGTTTGTTAGTTTAAGTAATCTGTGTGTTTGTAAATAATCATAATTAATTGTTGTAAATAAATGTTTAATACAGAAGCAGTGAATAATTTTTAAATAGCCCGAACATAAAAACGTAACAATATGTTATGTTGCTATTTGGACAATACAACAACTAAAGGAACCACAAAGGAAGAAGGCCCTTTGAAAACACAACAATTAGAAATTAAAAACACAGGAAATATGAACACAAAAGAAAAAATAGAAACAGAGATAAACAAGGAAATAGAAAATAAATCCAAGGAAAAGTCAGAAAACTAGAACCAAGATGATGAAGAGTTAAGAAAACAATTACGAACAATAACTAATATAGTGACCGTAGGTCAAAAAACTAAACAATGATCCAATCAGGACCGCTACTAATGAAAACGACTGCTACTATCTAAGAAGAGCTATTGGAAATGAAACAAAAACAAGGAGAAGTAGATGTAAGGGGAAGAAAAAAAGCAGAAACAAATAATCAATTGAGAATAGGGACGTAAAATGTAACATCGTAACAGGAAAAGAATGTGAAATAGTGGTTAGATAATAGAAAATATTAAAGTTTTTTATATACAAATGGTACTCTTGTTTGGAATTGCTGAGAGCAACAGTTTTCGAGAAAACTAAAACTAAAGATTAAAATTTGCTATTAAGATTTGCCTAACATTCGGCGCCATCTTTTTTTCAACAAATCATAATAGAATGTTTTCATCACGGCCTCCTGGATTAATGCGAGACTGACGTCTCTAAGTGGCCCGCCGCATTTTTAGTTCAAGGCGTTTTTATAGTTTGTAGAGGCACTACAGTACGTTGCGCTTGTGCCCTTGGTTGCATACGTCCACGGCCTCCTGGATTAATATTAATCTAGGAAGTCGTGCCTACGTTACAGGTAATTTATCAAAAACCCAACAGATGGCGCTAAAGTACGTTGGCCTCAGAATCACAAAAATTATACAAATGTGGCGGGCCGCGTAGGGACGTCAGTCTCGCACTAATCCAGGAGGCCGTGGTTTTCACATAAACAAACAACTACAGATTGTCATGTAACTGATGGTTACTAGCTTTTGTCATGTTAAGTCATGGCTACTACGTTTTTTAAATATAAAAACTTTAAAATTGCTATATAACTTCTCAACAAAGAACGATAGCACCTATGTCTACATGCAATTCTTTTCATGAAATTAAATCAATTTTCCGTTGCCGAAGTTTGTAAAGAGCCTAGTGAATCACCCTGTATATGCACCAATAGAGGAAGCAGAAGAACAAGAGGTTTTAGATTTCTACTCCGATTTACAAATACTGTTAGATAAAACTAGAGAAGAAAATGACCAGGTAGTGATTATGGGCGACTGGAACGCAAGAATTGGAAATGACGAAAATCAAGGTATGGGTTGCATGGGAAAATATGGAGAAGAAAAAATAAATAAAAATGGAAAGAAAATGACAAGTTTTGCCAACTAAATGATTCAAAAATAGGAAATACTGAAAACAACTGCTAGAGAATAGATATACATTCATAGCGAAAGAGAGAAATGCTAGAAGTATAACTGATTATATACTATAAACACAAGAAATGGAAAATAAAATAAACCAGATTAAAACAATACCAGAGGAGGAAATGGACACCCCATATAGATTAGTAACAGCATTAATAAAGGACGTAGAGCTAACATGGGAAAAACCAAAAGAATATGAAAGAATACAGATATAGTACATTTTTTTTTATAATAATTTTCAAGGTCAACTTTCTAGGGGATAAGTTGCATTCTTGCAGAGTCCCTAGTTTTAATAATGTTGGTACATAGATTTTTAGTTCTTTTCTTCCACTAAAAAAATGATTGTCATTTTGACAGATATGTCATAATTTAATATCGCTTGCTTCAGTTTTGCATTTAAAATATTTCTTGGTTTTCTTTTTTTATCTGATTTTATTGATGATGATGATTCCATGTTAAAAAAAGAAATTTGTCAAGAGTTCAAATTAAGAAACTTTGACATTCAAAATTGACACATAACCACAATTTTGAAAAAGTTCTACCAACACGAGGTATAAAAATTTCCTAGCGTTTTAATCACATATCTACCAACATTGTAACACTTTGACAGTTATTATAGAAAAAAAACGTACTTTACATAGACTACAAAATGAGGAATCAAGAAGAGAATATCAAGAAAAAATAGACGACAAATTAAGTAAACAGGAACAAGTGGAAGAAAATTGGACACAAAAAAAAGGTGGAAGACTTTTAGCGAAACAATACATAGAATAGCAAAGGAAACCTGTAAAACAAAAATACATAAAAACCAGAAAAAGAAACCAGTATGGTGGAATGAAGAAGTGAGAAAATCGATCAAAAACAAAAAACATGGAATGGAAAAGATATAGAGAGACAAAAAAAAGTAGATAGACAAAAATATATAAGTAAAAGAAATATAGCAAAGGGAGTAGTACGAGAAGCAAAGAGGAAAAGCTGGGAAGACTTCGGTAAAGAACTCGAACAAACATATCAAGCAAATAACAGGAAATTTTGGAATGCTTTAAGTATGAAGAAAAACAAAAAGAAAATAATAAAAGGAATAAGAAACAAAAACAATGGAGTAAAATCGGATATAAAAGGCATACTAGAAATATGGGCAGAATTTTTCTCAAAGAAATTCGGAATGGAAGAAAGAGCAAATGGAAAGAAGACCACTAGAAATACAGTAAGTAGAAGACGAGAGAATAGACAAAGGAAATTCTAGAAAATATATAAAGGTAACAAACTAGGAAAGACAAGTGGACAAGACGAAATAGAACCAGAGATGATAAAGTTCCTAGGAGAGAAAGGAAGAGAATGGTTACTAAACATATTCAAGAAAACATAGGAGACAGAAGAAATCCCAGAAGAATGGCAAAATAACATAATCATACCAATTTACAAAAAAGGGGATTATGCGGACTGTGAGAACTACAGAGCTATATGCCCATCCTCCACCACCTTTAAATTATACACCAAAATAATAGAAAGAAAATTGAGAAAATATATTGACAACAGACTGGAAGAAGAACAGGCAGCTTTTAGTTCAGGAAGAAGAACAGGCAGCTTTTAGAGCAGGAAGACATACACATGATAATATACACATTTTAAGAAGTATAATAGAAAAGAAAGAAGAAAAAGGAGAAGAAATATTCATTAGGTACATTCACTGACCAAAAAGCAGCCTTCGACTTAATACAGAGGAATATAATATGGGATTGCCTAAAACTACTGAAAGTAACAATGAACTTAGTAAGGGTGATACGATCGGTTTGCGGAAAGTTCGTTCCCCACATTTAGTTCCCCACATTTCGTACCCCACATTTCGTTCCCGGGATATTTCGTCTCCCCTCATCTCGTACCCGGAAACTTCGTTCCCGAGCGAGCAAATTTGTCTCCTAGATTACAGGGTGTTGAGAAACGAGTGCAGTTAGAAAAACGAAAGATATTTTAATTAATTAATTTATTATAATATAGTTATTAAGGTACCAAGGGAATTATGAGTAAAATAAGAGCCCAAGATTGTTAGTGTACTAACCGAGGGCCTTTGGCCCGAGGTGTGTACAACAATCGCGGGCTCTTAGCTCATAATGCCCGTGGTGCCTTCAAGGTTTTATGTCCTACCAATTTTCTTACCTAAATCATATTCATATTCAATTCATATAATTACTATGATACAGTATTTAAGATTGATCTAGTTAGCTGATCTAAGTTAGATTTGTGACATTAGCTGAGCTGTCATTAATTTTCATTGTGACAGTGGTGCATAATACAGTTGTATCCATGGAAACAAATACTGTTACACCCGTATTCATAGTCGTTCGCCAGCGACTCGCCGGCGAAACGCTGGGTTTTTCCTACGCGCCGTACGAGAATTAACACTGCATAGTCGCTCGCCGGTAAAACAAATGTGCGCGTTACTATGGTTTTCGGCGGAGCGGTGCCGACGCGCTGCATGCGCGAGCGACTATGCAGTGTTAATTCTCGTACGGCGCGTAGGAAAAACCCAGCGAGTCGCCGGCGAGTCGCTGGCGAACGACTATGAATACGGGTGTTAATTTTTCATAATAACCCTAGTGTTCTTATGAAGAAAATAATTGCCCTGGAGCGTTATTTTGTATCTAAGATACCTTAAAATAGAGTCATTAATTTCAATTAATGTACTGGTAGGACATAAAACTTATAAGAACTATATACAGTATGACCCCAGCTTGAGTTTACAAGAGGGAATTACATTTTATTTTTAGTTTTACTTAAAAATGTTATAGGAATTATAATTCCTGCTCGGTTTGTAGAGAATTTTAAGAAAATTTTCAGTTTTTCCAAGTCGGCCTTGACAGTTAAGCAAAAACTACTTTCTTTTCAGGTAAACTACCCTTTTTGTTCATGATACAGCAAAATATTACTAAGAAAAGTTGTCCAGAATAAGAGATTATGGCCCTATACAAAATATCAGGAAGATACTTAGTTTAAACCGCCATTTTTAATAAATACAATTTATTTTGTTCATATAAGTTTATTATAATAAATAAATAATTTAAAATATCTTTCATTTTTTAACTGTATTCCGATCGCCGCACTCGTTTTTCAGCACCCTGTAATCTAGGGGACAAATTGAGCTCGATCGGGAACGAAGTTTCCGGGTACGAGATGTGAGGAGACGAAATATCCCGGGAACGAAATGTGGGGTCAGAAATGTGGGGAACGAATTTTCCGTATCCCGATAAGAACTATATATAAAACAGTAAATGGATTAGTTAAACTAAATGGAGAGAAATCAGACAATTTCAAGATGGAGGTAGTAATAAAACAAGGAGATAGTTTAAGCCCGCTACTCTTCATAGTAACTATGGTCAGATTGTTAAAAAATACTAGGACAAGAACCAAACAAAGCCAGACAGTGGTAGGGTATAATAATCTAATACCAATAAAAATGGACTGCCTACTATATGCAGACGATATAGTGCTAATAGCAGATAACTGCAAAAAGATGAAGCAGTTGATGAAAATACGGAGCAAAGAAATAGAAAAGCTAGGAATGGAAATTAATATAAAGAAATGTAAAACAATGATCATAAATAACAAGAACAAAGAAGAAAATAGAGAAATATACATTAAAGAATAAAAACTAGAAAATCTAACTGAATACGAATATTTAGGAAGTATAATAAGAGAAGACGGGAAGATAGATGGGGATATACACAACAGGATAAATAAAAGTGTAAAAATCTATTACGAGTTAAATAAGACAATTTTCGGAAAACGAAAAATAGACAAGAAAACTAAAATAAGAGTGTACAACACAGCTGTAATACCAGTTCTTACATACGCGAGTGAAACGTGGTCATTACAAGATAAACAAGAAGTGAAAATTAATGCGGATGAAATGAAATTTCTCAGAAGGGTAGCGGGAAAAACAAAAATGGATAGAAAACGAAACGAAGAAATAAGACAAATGACACAACAAGAATCAATAACAACGAAAATAGAAAGAAAGCAGCTGAAATGGTATGGCCACATAATACGGATGAATCAGAATAGATAGGTGAAGAAGATAGTAGAAATGGGCAGAGTAGGTAAAAGAAGAGTAGGAAGACCTAGAAAGAGCTGGATGCAAAAAATGGAAGAAATAGGCAAAAGAGGGAAGACGAAAGCAGAAATGAAAACACTAGCACTGGACCGAACGGGATGGAAAAAATGGGTTAACAAACCAGAAGAAATTTAATCCGACACCCTTAAGGGTATAAGGAGGACGGAAGAAGAAGATGTTGCTATTTTGTACAAAGCCTGAATACTTGATAAGCTCATTGGCGTACGTCAAACTTTTATTTACATTAATGATTTCAAAATATATCGAATATGGTTGTTGCAAATTTTTGTCACCCTGTATCTTCGAAACAAACGGGTTTTTCAGAAATCATCATAGGACAAAATATTCTTAGAATAGGCCAAGGAATAACCCCTTGAATTTTTGCTGCATGTTTACCTAACACCCTGTATAAATGGGCAAAAAGCACAACAAATAAAAGGGTACTTACATTAATCGCGTTCGCCCGGCGGGTATACCGTTTTCACAGCTTCAAGAAAGTCCCGGACGGTGCTGGCTTTGTGTTGGCGGCGCCATATGTACTCGAACAAGTACGAGTCAAATTGACCCGCACAATGGTTGCCGCCAACATTGCGCTTGAACGCCGCCCACGTGCCCTTGATGCTGTTAGTGTGGGCACCAGTCTCGGGATTCTTGAACTGCACCGACTGATTCACGGTAAGGTGCTGGAAGCCCTCGTTTGTTAAACAGTGATATGCCTCCCAGCAATCACTGATTACAGTTGTCCCCGGCAATATAAACTTTTTTATCACATTCAGCAACACATCCGTACTCCTTTCTTTCACCACACACATAAAACAATTATCCGTCCCTCTTTCGATTCCACCAAATACCCATCGGCCATCTACACGCTTTCCTTTTTGAAACTTTCGCTTTTCAAACTTACTCTCATCTATTACTACAATCTTACCTACACCTCCAATCATTTTTTCTTCTCTTGCACACATTTCCACACACACCTCGCGGCAAAAACTCTTCCAATCAACAACAGCCTGGCTACCAACACCCAAATCTTCAGTTATGCATTCATTCGATATTTTCATGCACCACATATACGTAATAAGCAAAATCTGACGCATAGTCAGCATACTCTCCTCAAACCAGGACCCCTTTCGCACACTCCTTTTACAGTCATGCCCATTCTCACCGAATTTTCTACAACGCCACATGTACCCATCACTTACATCCTTTCTTACCACTAACTTCATGCTTTCACCACATTTTCCACACACGCACTCACTCGCAATCAACCCCGCATTCATCAACCACGTAACCAACCTTTCTTCCCCAGCCAACTCAAGATGCAAAAACGAAAAATTAATTTTGGCATCCATTCCGTAGCACTACCGGAGACAAAGTAAAGCCAACCACGCCGTGCACCGGAAACCTATAAGGGCGAGAGGTGGGAGTACCGGTAAATTAGTTTATCTTCATCGGTGTTCTAGACTATTAATCAAATTAGTTTTAGTATCGTTAAGAGCTTCATTACCGCACTGGGTGTGGTAATGGATAGATATTACTGCACTCAGTACGGTAATAAATATTACCGCACTCTTTTTATATTAAAAAAATACATTGAAACAGAGTTTATTGATGAAGATAAAATATTGAACAGTACACGTTTGCTTATGACACGTAACGAGACTCGTTTGATTGCCGCAAAACTTGACTCATCGCCCCGTTTTGGCAATCAAACTCGTTTCGATAAGATGCTCATAATCAAGCTTGTATCGTCAATATCTATACTTTTGTTTGCGTGGGCCGTAACCCAACTTAAACTGCCGAGAACGCAACGACATTGCTTTAAACATTACGAGAATCCGCGCATGTGGTTTTTTGATTCATATGCAAGTTTTCTATTATAATTAAGCAAACAAGTTTGTTGCTTTGTGAATAAGAGCATCATAAGGGCTTGCAAAAGGGGCGGCAATTGCACTGCAATCCAACCTCACTTTTCAGTTTTGAATCAAACAGCTGATCACATACCGGGTGGTTGGTCATACCTCTGAACATAGGCAATTTACATGGTTTATCACGGTTATGCATATTCCTGCTCACCATTTTTATGGAAAAACATGGGAGTGGTACTAAATTAACGAGAATAATTTTCCGCGTCGTTTAGTATTAAAAACTTATTAAATAATGTTAATTGTGCATATGAATATTAATTTTAAAATTTAGATATTTCCATCACTTATATTTGGAAATATATAAATTTTAAAATTATTATTTTTATGCACAATTAACATTATCCAATAAGTTTTTAATACTAAACGACGCGGAAAATTATTCTCGTTAATTTAGTACCACTACCATGTTTTTCCATAAAAATGATGAGCAGGAATATGCATAACCGTGATAAACCATGTAAATTGCCTGTGTTCAGAGGTATGACCAGCCACCCGGTATAAAAACTTTGGACAACGTTTTTACAGTGGGACATGCCACAATTTTTTTTTGATGGAACGTGTCGTCACGTTGCTTTTATAATAAAAACTATTAAAATTTTTAGTGAGGCAGGGGTGCTTAAAGATTTAAATGTGCTAATCATATGTAAAGTTGGAGAACAGATGAAAAGCAGATAAATTTAATTCTTTGTGACGCTCCATCGTACTGCCTGTACCTGTACATAGTTTTTAATGTCTTAAAATTATGTTCTATCTTAAATAATGGGAGGATATTTAAACATACCTGTTGCTATAGAAGCAACTGTTCTAATGTGTAAACTGGTAACACTGGAGTACTGGAGGAGCTAACTCTATGTCCTTGCTTCATACAACCAAGTTAATGGATTTGTAAACAATAACTGCTTCACCTAATCGGAGTTTACCAATAAATTACCTCAATTATTGTTAGGACCTCTAGAGTGAACTGTAGTTTCAACTGGTTACTTCTTGTATGACGGTATGATTGTATTTAAACAAACGCAAAACGTGGGTGTTTGTGTTGGATAATGCACACATAAAACAGTATGCACAATTGCACATTGCACTTTCGCTGTCACGTGGTGTGATACGGAGCAGCAGGAGCAGTACTTCCATGGGCGTACCTAGAATGATGTCAAAAGTAGCTAGCTTATGTTTTGTATAATACATTCATAATAATAATTATAATCAAAGCTTTTTACTTGTTATGCAGATATTAACACACGTTAACGATGTTTTGCATATTAATTTGGCGACGAGTTTTTTTACTTGTATTAAATGAATATTTCCTCTATTAGCAAGACTTTGTGTACTGTATTCACCATGTTTTTAGGCCAGAGCGGGAGCAGGCCATGATTTCAATTTATTATGTTGGTGATAAAGTTCGTTAAAATTTGTACAGCCTGTTATTATATCCGATGCTGAATACTGGATTATGTTGCTAAATATACCTTATTAAAGTACATTTTTTTCTATAATAATTTTCAAGGTCAACTTTCTAGGGGATAAGTTGCATTCCTGCAGGGTCCCTAGTTTCAATAATGTTGGTACATAGATTTTTAGTTCTCTTTTTACACTAAAAAAATGATTGTCATTTTGACAGATATGTCCGCTTGCTTCATTTTTGCATTTAAAATATTTCTTGGTTTTCTTTTTTATCCGATTTTATTGATGATGATGATTCCATGTTAAAAAAAGAAATTTGTTAAGAGTTCAAATTAAGAAACTTTGACATTCAAAATTGACACGATGTATAAAAATTTACTCTCGTTTTAATCACATATCTACCAACATTGTAACAATTTGCCAGTTATTATAGAAAAAAAACTTACTTTAGTATTACTCTAAGCAAAATAATAGAATCTTTCTGAGCAACATTAATTCATTGATAAACGTTAAATTAAGAAATGTAATATATACTTTTGTACTCTTGGGGCTGTTTGAAAATATTCTATTATTTTATTTGTATTCGTATAATTATGGGATTTCGAGTAAACAAGCCACTGAAATATGATACGTTCTAAATGTAGCACAGAATCGAAACGAGTCCAAAACCAAATTATAGACGGAGGGTTGCTTTTAAAATCGGAGGCATTTTCTGGAGGTAGTTTGAAATATCGGTGGCCTTTGCGGCAGTTAACCGAGAATGTCCATATGAGAATGTTCTGAAGCCCGAGGCGACTGGGGGTGGCATTTTGTACAATGCGAGGGCACTGAGGTGCTTTCGGCAGTCTGTGGGCGAGGTCTCACATGTGTGGAGGCAAAAGTCAATGCACCGCGGGTGTCATTGCGCGGCGATTATGTGTTTTTTAAGTGAATTGAACTGCGGTAGTATATGGATTATAAGAGAGCGGACGAAACGATGAAGTCCGTAAAAAGGAATGCGTAGCTTTGCAAATGTAGTTATTGTACAGCGGAGTCGAACATTCGTTATTGCTTGTACTGACTCTGATTGTAGACAGCTTTATTAATTGGGTTGTTGTTCATTGTTATCGTTGGCCGGGGGTCAACTTGCCGTAGAGAGCGCTCTCGTGCTTGGATCAATGGCCAATCGGCGAGATGGCCCACGATCCATGACCTGTTAAGCACCTTGCTTATCATTGATCCCAGTGAGCGCGACTGGGTGGCTCGGTAAGCCGGTTTCCCAAAGATACCTTGTGCCTGTGCCATTTGCGGTCCATGCGGCCACCGCAATTGCAGGTCATATTGACATGGGTTCGACCCACTGATGAAGTTAACGTTCGGTCAAGGCATACTAGATGCGGTAAGCATCCATATTTTCAGGATTATTACAGGCACATCATCGAAGATGCACGGAAGAATATCCCTGACAATGCCTTCTTCGAGATGCGATGTGGGAACGCCGCGGGGGGCCATAAGTATTATGGAATGAGCACATTACTGCTAAAAGCAGTTTGTTGTTTTGCTTGCATGACTGATTGTGGAATTGGCTGAGTTTGTGTTCGCGGTCGGGGGTGTGTGACCACCTGCTATATGAAAGGACTCGCCGTTCGCCTTGCACCCCCCAGTATCATGTTTTTGATTTACAACCCCCAGACCGCAGGGGAGTTGTGGAATTTCTGGTAAGTCGCCAGTTTTTGTAAAATTCATACAGTGAACCGATCTGAATCCAGAAAAAAAATTAGCCCGGGGCACCGAAAATATGTGCCTACAGAAAATATAAACAAATTCTTAGCTATTAAAATGTCGAGGTAAATTTCTTCTAAAACTAAGCTACAAGTGTAGTGAAATAAGTAGCTGATTTAACATTAATAATGATTTATTACAAAAAATATTTTAAAAATTCATATTAAACCCTTAAATAAAACATTTTTTGAAGTTTTATGAAGTGCCTAGGCTACTTATAAACAAAAAAAATAACAAACAATTGATAAAAATGTTTACTGACGAATTCAGACTTAATTAAGCTCAAAATACAATTACAACATACAAGGATATGCGTACAACTGACAACGCGGTTTTGTCGTGAACCATAACCTAAAAATCAATTCAATGTGCCTTTTACTAAATATTTATAACAGAAATGACTAGACTACACTAACGAAACTGTCTCCCTAACATGGCTTGCTGTGATCTAAAAACATCGTGAATAGTGAATACAGTATATTTAATAAAATTACTGTCAAAGTTTGACAATAAACAGCTCAAGTGTCTTCGATGTTTTTATTTAAATTTTAAAAATCTTATCGGGAAGATTTTAATTTTATGAGCGTTGATTGCTTAGCAATTAAACGAGAACAAATGGATGAACGGACACAAGCGCGTAGCGCAAGGGTTGTTTTCCCAAGAATTTGGTCGAATTTAATTATGTTAATTATCAAAAATTTTAGTAATTTATGTTTAGGGCAATAAAAATGTTGAAATTATGCAAATTGATTCGTGTGCTGTCCTTTGAAAAGCTAAATTAAATTTTGCTGTAAAATCATTATGGAATCCAATTTTTGAACACTTGAAATTAGTATGGAATTTATTTTGCGTTCGGCAATGCAGCACCCTGTATGTACCAAATTTTGCATATACCTACTACCTAAGTAGTATAATCTACAGTTGCTTGATAGAGACAATAGGCATCATTTGCCTCAAAATGGCGGCCTATGGCCTACTAACTTTAATAAATTGAACGTTTCTGAATGGTCATGGCTTTACAACGTATGAATAATATGTTGGTGGCACTGTAAGTCTATGTCAAATTCTAGGTTATCAGGTTAGGTTTTGCGTCAGTTTTGACATAAATTGACGCAAAACCTAACCTGCTAACCTCGAATTTGGTATAAACAAACAAAAGCATCAACAAATTTTGTCTCTTAATGGCGGTCGATACCACTTGATTCGAGTGACTAATAAAAAAGAATACACTTTATTGTCGACACTGTCTCATATAAAGTTACTGTAGTATGATCAATTTACTTGACATCCGTACTGTCAAACTGACAGTATGTTGGCACCACTGCTATTTTTCACATTTTAATAACTAAAGCTGCGTTCAAAAAGTTACCTCTGACAGCTCTGTTTCCTCGAAATTATTTGCAGAAAGAGATCGATAATAGCCATCGGCGCGAGTAGAAGTGAGATGAATGAACGATTTCGAGGAAACAGAGCTGTCAGAGGTACCTTTCCGAATGCAGTATAAATTAATGTACGGTTTAATAAAAATCTGGTGTGATACACGCACACAACTTCCTTTTACAGTGATCTTATGATTAGCCAAAAATGTAATTTTAAATTTTTAAGCATTTGTCAAAATTTTTCTAAAATTACAAATTCTACAAAAACGGTGCAAAATAGAGCGTTAGGTGAAGAGACAAATTTTCTCTAGAATTTTAAGCTGAATTCAAAAATCTAATAATATACCGGGTGTTCTATTTAAAATAGGAGTTAATAAAAAAAGAGAACAAAAAACAAAAGAAACCCATTTTAGAAGTATTCAACTGGAAAATCACCTATCTCACATCAATACACACTAAAAATGTAATAAAAATGAGAAGTTTGAGAAAAATCGTTAGAGCCGTTTTTGAAAAAATCTAAAAAAACTGAAAAATCACAAGAGTAAACACCTACTTCCGGTTAAGTGATTTTCTTCAAAAGCTTGCTGTGGCATCTACATAGTACACAAAACCTATATATAGAATTTCAATCCCATACCTCTTTTCGTTTTTGAGATATTCTGTTCACAGACACACAGACAGACACACACACAGACAGACCAATGAAAAAAAATATGTTTTTTGGGATCAGGGGACTCTAAAACGTGAAGATCCGTTGAAAACTCAATTTCGAATTTTTGGGGTGAATCCAATACTTCCTTTATAGTAAAAGGAAGTAAAAACACATTATTTTAGCAGTATAGTCAAGACATTTTTTAAAAATTTGGCAGTGACAGTGCTGATGTCAAATAAATGGATAATAGGTTATATGGAATTTGTCATATTCGTACTTAAATAAAATCAGTGTTGTGTTGTGTTGTAAAATTTCAAGAATTCAAGAGTAATGAAACCCACAGTTGCTTGAACATTAGAGACGAGAACTTCATTTGCAGAAAATGTCGATAGAACTTTTTCAAAATAATAATAATAATTTGTGAAATAAATTTAACACTTTTTCGAGCACGCCTCTGTCTTGGCTTATGTTATTGTCCATTTTGCGCATGCGCAGGAAATTATTTGAAATTTCGGAATTGTGAGTATGATATTATGATTGAAGACTAATTGCATAAAAATGCCTCATTTAGAACTGACTTTTGCAATGTTAAAACCTCATATAGTAACGTATCCCCCTGCCCTGACTGGAATTCGTAACATGATCCTAACCTCAAATTTTAAAATTGTGCGAAGCAAAAGGCATATGTTAACCAAGCAGGACGCAGAGCTCTTCTACAGTGAGCATAAGCAAAAGTTCTTTTACAACAGGCTGGTGACTTTTATGACCAGGTTTTATTCTTCAATTTAAGCAATTCTCCGGCTGAACTGTAACTTTGCAGTGGACCCTCGGAGCTGTATATTCTCGCTCGGACAAATGCTATTCAGGAGTGGAGGAGGCTGATGGGGCCAACAAAGGTATATAAAGCTCAGTTTGAGCAGCCAGATTCCATTCGGGGGCAATTCGGACTGTCGGATACAAGAAACGCAACCCATGGATCAGGTACTGACCTTTCAATATGATAATAGAATTTTGGTAAAACGTTATCATACTGTTTTGACACATTCAAGTAGTCCCAATAAAATATTATGTATTGTAATAATAACATGATTTTTGAAATTTTAGATTCCATTAAATCTGCTCGCAGAGAAATAGGAATTTTCTTCCCAGACTTTAATATCAGGAAGTGGTATGAAAATGAAGAAGAAACATTTATTTTAAATTCTTTAGTATTCTGTTGTTCTCAATTTGTACATAAAGCTGTCCATAGATAATGTTTTTAAAGTAATTTAGTTAACTAAAAATTGGTTAGCAATCAGGGACTGGAACCCCTTTGAAATGTAGGTTCTAGTCCGGTTCCAGTATATTTTAGGGTTCATAAGGGTTCCAGAAAAACGCGCTTTTTATTATTGCTTTGTACGTATGTTTAAAGTACTTAATTTGAAATAGGTCATATATGTCGACTTGCTTTTTTTTATTTTACTTGGGCAGCTTGGCCTCTCCTGTTTGTCGATATCTCCTGTATGCTTGTGTGTGTTATTTGTTTGAATAATGTCCGAAGTGGAAGCAGTTTGCATTGACACTACTACAGGAGAGTTCATATTTGTTCTATAACAAAACTTGTTAAATATAATCCTCATAAGCATTTGCTGTTCACTAAGAACAACGTGGCTTGATTCAGAGTTCTGGATAAACAGTGTTCATACTTCCTAAAATTGTAATATGTTAGTCTTACTGCTTCTGTTTTAACAGTTTTCATTTGCTGCGTTCGGAAAGGTACCTCTAA
The DNA here is from genome assembly GCA_940337035.1 of Agriotes lineatus. Taxonomy (NCBI): domain Eukaryota; kingdom Metazoa; phylum Arthropoda; class Insecta; order Coleoptera; family Elateridae; genus Agriotes; species Agriotes lineatus. Next base: position 145,529,637 of record OW679200.1, read on the forward strand.
CAGCTCTGTTTCCTTGAAATTATTCGCAGAAAGAGATCGATAATAGCCATCGGCGCGGGTGGAAGTGAGATGAATGAACGATCTCCAGGAAACAGAGCTGTCAGAGGTACCTTTCCGAACGCAGTAATTGTGTCAGTCTGTGTCAAAACTGACGCAAAACCTAACCTACTAACATCGAATTTGACATAGACTGACAGTGTCACCACAGAATAATACAGAATGGCCTGTCAGCTTAAAATTCAGCTAGTTTTTACACGTGTACTTGTGGCGGTCAATGACCCCCTATAAGAAGGCTATGTTTTTTTGTGCAAGTGGTTTCAAAATATTAATTTAATATGAGTGCACAGAAAAGATCGTTTGGTGGCACATGGTATACTGTGCATTTCCATATAAATTGCGTGGACTTTAAACGTACGGATTATTTTGTTTCAGTTTAAAATTTAGCCGCATAATTTTGAATTTACCGCCTCTGCACACCACTAGGATCATGGCGGACATTTTCAAGGTCACAATAATTGAGTATGCTGACATCAAAAGCGCCGATACAGAGAGGCCATTCTGATTTAGGGTATTATTCTGTGGTGTCACCAACAATACATTTTTTTCATAGGTGACTCTGATAAGACAAGTTTTCTAACACCCGTTACTAATACTATTTAACTTTTTTATTTAAATTGCGCTAAAATTTCTATTTTTGTAGGTGTTATGAAAAATATTTAACGACATACGGCCGTTATTGCATCAAACTTGGATAAATTCATTAGCCTTAGCCTCTGCCACAAATTTATTCTCGTTTGTTAGATGCTTACTAACGGCCTTATGTCGTTAATAACTATTACAACCTTTAACCATAATCAATCTTGATGGTAAACAGTATGTCCCCGAATTGAGTTTACAAGAGAGAAAGCTTTAATTTTTTATTTTTCGTAGAAAAGTCACAAGTTTTTGCTTTTTATAAGAATCACAGTACCATGGAGAAATTTGAAATTGGATATACGGGGTGTTCAGAAATTAAAACAATATGAAAATAGCTAAAGAGGGGAAACATCTTTAATTTTGACTTAGGAGGAAAATGTTATAAGAAAAAGTTGTTTGTAATGAAAGAATTCTAAATACAAAATTTCAACTTTATACTAGGTAACTTGTATTTTTGTAGTTTTCTTCCTCATAAATGAAGCATCGTGACACATACACATAATACTATTATTGTTGATTTTGTTGCGATACTCTGTCCTGTCTTCAGTGGTGTGCATAGCTTGACGCAGTGTTAGACCAGTTTTTCGGCGTATTTGGTCTGCCCACCTCATTAGTGGTTTTCCTCTACATCGTTTCCCATTCACGTCACCTTGTATCACCAGCCTCTCCAAATTTTCATCTCCCCTACGTGCAATGTGCCCAAAGTAACTCACTATTCTGTGTTCAATGGTAGTAGATAGGCGTACTTTTACTTCAAGTTCTTCGAGTATTGATATGTTGTTTCTTTTTGCTGTTAAGATTCTCTTAAGATTCTGCGCCATATCGATATTTCTAGCGCTTTCATTTTCCTTGTCATTTTCTTTAATGGTTCACGATTCTGATCCGTAACGAAAGGTGGAGAAAACTAGAGCTTTTGCCAGGTGCATCTTGGTTGCAGTACTTATCCGACAGACTTTCCATATTCTGTATAATTTCCTGGTTTCTGCTTTAGTCATTTCGGCCCTACGTTTTATTTCTTTATTAGTATCACCTGTTTTTGTTATTAGGGATCTGAGATATACAAACTGTAGTATTACTTCATATTCACCAATATTGTGGATCTGATGATTATTTTTATTTTTCCCATCTATTTTCGTTATTTTTGTTTTTTATTTATTGATACCAAGTCCTATTAGATTGCTTTCATGATCCAGAGTATTTAAAAGATTGCAGCAATCCAGTCTGGTAGCAGCATCAACTTTTTTTTTCTAATGTTTTGTGCTTCATCTGACCTTAACCATTTTACCCGTTCAGAAGATTATTCTGATTTTTTATGTAGGTACACTGGGTTTTGTTGAAAGCGACTTCACCTAATTTTTTTAATGTGTAAACTTGTATAGTTACCTAGTTACTCGAAATTCCAACCAATAATAACTAGATATATTAGGTAATTAGGTAAAGCATTATTTATGCTAGAAATAAAATTTCAAAAACATCTACTTGACTTTTTAGTTGTAATTGATTTCGTAATGTGGCTTTTTTACTTAGTCCTATACTCTACTGCACTGTGAATTTGTGTTGCTCTTTGTTTGCTAGATTAAATAGTCGTAGAAACATAAAACTCGATTTACCTCTCAGAACGACTAAGGGAAAGTTAATATTACTCTGGCTGGCCTGCTCGTTGTCACCTAGAATGCTGAAATTGTGCATGCAAACACTGCCAGCAATAACAACCCAATGGTAATATTTAATAAGATATACCGGGTGGCCATAAATATCTGAGATCCCGGTAGCCATGGAATTAGCTACTTATAAATGTTGGTTAGCATTATATTTCAATTACTATATTAAGTATTGGTATGAAATGTAATAAAATGCAAATAAGAGGAGGGAAATGTGCCCCGGATTCTGCAGGTTAGCCTACGACTCGATTATAAAAATCTCCTGTTCTAACTTCAATAGTTATTGCAATCTGTAATAATTCTTGACAGATAGGAATTTTAGTTGTGATGACATTAATGACATTTAGTTTAGTTGTATTCACCACTTTAATAAAGCGGTGTTGATTCCAAAGCTCATGTGATATCAGATATTTATGGCCACCCGGTATAATCTGTAAAAGAAACATATGCGCAACATAGTCCACGATCTCGATGCTTACTCTACACGCAATGTTTAAATGCCGCACACAAGTTCGCTGAATGTGGTATTGATTCGTTGCAATTCTAGAATTCAGCTGACGCAATAGTGCCATTTACACGTACACTCCCATCGCGAAGGTTTGGAGCGAAACTCCAAACGTGCACGCCGGAGCGCAGGCAAATAATGCACACGCCAATCGCGTTGTTCCCTAAATCGTAACACTCCAGGCGTGCACACTGATCTGCAGTTTTAGAGCGTACAATCCAAAACTTTTAGTGTAAATGCGATTTCGTCAAGTATTGATGTGGCGTGTGGAATTTTAGAAATTCTAAAAGTTTTGGGTTAGCGCTTGGTTGATCAGTTGCAGAATAATAAAAAGTTCAAGAAGAAAAAAAATAAAGTGTGTGCAGTTGCATGCGCAGGTTTATATATTTATTTGGAAACACAAAAAAAAGCACCGCGATCAGTATGGGTAAAGAAATGGAAGGAAACCAGAAATTTATATGGGCACATGACACTTGTATGTATAGTCTGTTGACTAAACATAAAAACACAAAGTGGCCTTTGATATCCAAAATTTCATGAGTGTACTTGCAAAGTTCACCTTTGTCTAGGAATGTATTTACAAAAAGTTCCTAAAACAAATAGGTTAAGGGTGTGACATTTACTACCCATCTGTCATAAATGTTGTAATTAACTATTGTTAACCCTCCAGTACCCGTTCAAAATTGTAAGACATCAGTACCCGCACCGGTCTCGCAGTCCGACACCCTCTGTCACCTCCATAAAAATAATGAGATATCTTATGGCATTAGTTTCTTGTTCACTAACGTCTTCATAATCAGATATTTCATGTTCAGTGTCAGTGTTCATTTCCCTAGTTTTCAATAAATTATCTTCGTCAGACGATGGCACATCATCATAAAACGCGTTATCGACATCCTCCTACGCTATTATATCTCGCATCGTCTGTTCTAGTCGCGCCTGTTCTTTCTCATAAAATCTGCCATGACTATAATAACGTTTTAGTATAACAGTGTTACTAAAAATGCAGAAAATACTTCCTTCTTCTCACATTACTCGAATATCAAAGGTAAAAATAAAAACAACTCGGGTACCCGCTTCGGTCTCTGAAACCGAAATTATAAATAACTTTTAAACCACTGCACGCACGAACTCAAAACTGCATACGGATCTTCAATGGCAATATATAGGAAGGTAGTAAAATGGGCGGTAAACTAACGCTAGAACATTAAGTAATATACTGCATCATGTGTTTGCTGGGTCCCACAGACCGTAAACGGGTACTGAAGGGTTAAAGGTATTATACAACTACTGTGTTGGATACTATTGACGTAGTGTTTACTAATGGGTATTTTTATTACATTTTATGAAACTTAAGGTTAGAATTTCTAGAAAAATATCTACTTTGACACTGACAATGAGAAATATTAAATGTCATTTTTAAATTTAAATCTGCCAGTATGCAGGCGTGTAAACCTTTGCAAAACAAAATACAGAATCCCTAGTAGAAAAATTATATACACATGCCAACTTAAAAAAAAAATTAAATGTTTTTGTGTTTCCTGAATGCCCTATACGAGAGTTGCTTGAAACTGATCCGTATGATTATAGACATGGGAAAGATATATACATTTCTATAAACTTTTCGAATGTATCTTTTGCTTAATACCGTGTGTAGGACATGGTAGTTTTTAAAGGATTTTATTAAATATAAGTACCGGGTGACCATAAATGGTTGTGATTGTTTTTCTTAGGTTGACACTGTTAATGTTGGTTACCCTGCTGTCAATTTTAAGTCTATGTCAAATTCGACGTTAGCAGGTTAAGTTTTGTGTCAGTTTGTGTCAAAACTGACGGAAAACCTAACCTGCTAACTTCGAATTTGACATAGACTTAAAATTGACGCACATGGACTTTACTGCAAGCAGCGAGCGTACAAAAAGACAAGATACCTAGCTAAAACAGATGTATTTATAATAGTACAGTAAAACCGTCAGAAAAAACACTGTCACCTTAAAAAAATTGACCGTGGCTATTCCTCTTGCCCAGTGGTTTGGGGTCATTAGACAAGCGTAAAACCAAAAAGGCGTTACCCCACCCCCTTCCAAACAGCCGCCATCTTGAAAACAATAAAAAAAATTCGAGATCCATTGGTCGCACAGAAAAAGTTATTGAACAAAAAAGGTTGAAAATAAAATTCTACACATTTTTTGTTATTGCCGCAATACCGAGAAGTTGGTATTGCGAACGGTAGAGGGCGACAAAGTTACCTTTTTGGTTTTACACTTGTTTAATGACCCTAAACCACTGGGCAAGAGGAATCGCCGCGGCCAATTTTTTTAAGGTAAAACGACAATTTTACTGTATATATCTTTAAGTGCTGATATCGCGCGGACGTGCCTTATCTTACGGTAGTCAGCAGGTTGGTAACCGTAACTTAGCCTTTTGGCGCGTAATTGTTGCACAATGCGTGGTAACAACAGTTAATTACTTATTACGGCTTTAGATTTTCCCAATCTTCCTGGGCGGTACATTCACTCGTAAAGTGTAATTACAGTAAGCAACCTAGCATTTATTTAGTTGCACAGAGTCGTCCTGGAGTTCAACTCTGGAATGTTGGCTAAGCCCTCTTTCACACGGACGGCTGTTTCGCCGGTCGGCAGTTTTGCCGTCCGGTGAAAACGCCGGCGACAACTAAATAACATTATTTACTCACAATCGGTTGATAATATGATAATAGGTACTTTTCTAACCTTCAAAACAGTAGGAAAGCGAGTCATTGTTTACTTTACTTTCCCAGCTAGCCGGGGAAGATTTTCCCGGCTAGCTTGTCATGTTACCTAGCAACAGCGTCGCAGTTTCCTTTGTTAAAGTGGCTTACAAGTGGCAAAAAATATTTAATTTCATTAAATTCATTTTTATTTCAAGTAGATAACATGTTGAACAGCCCTCGTATGTGTTGTAAAGTTATTGTAGCGGTAAAAATTATAATGACTCAAAACTGATGTGCCTGAACTAATCTATAAATTGTTACCGTGTACTTATTAGCACATAATTAACGTTTAAAACCATTTTAAAAATTTAAATTTCGTCTAGCAAATTACAGAAAATCGTTTTTATACTTTTTTTTCTCGATAACGGTTGCAGATACGAAAAAACTGCAAGAGAACAAAAAGATTCTAAACAAAACAGAAAACTCAATTTGTATTTTAGAATCTAACAGAGGCGCACCGCAAAAAAGTTCAGGGGGAGAAAAGGAAGCATGACCCCTGAAAAAATATCTCCCTGTAGATTCTCACAACCATTTGATATGCTCAATGATGTAAGCCCTGCAGCGTAACCTGTATTCCAAATTTGAGCTAAATATCTCAAAAAATGCAGGAGCTATAAAGGAAAAAGTTAAAAGTTAAAAAAAAAATTGACCGGAAGTCGACCTCGGAAAAGAAATCCGATTTCCGGTTTCTATATATTTTTGGAATCTACTCTGCAAGCTGAGTCAAATGATATATATCTCGTCCTCCTAAAATATATCTCCATTTTCTTGCTTCTCAGTTAATAATAACAAGTTAATTAAACATTTAATTTGTAAAATGACAATGTGCTACAATAAAAAATGAAAAAGATAGACTCAAAAGAGAAATAGTGGCCCAGTATATACATACGTCTCCTAAGCTGGCCATATGGGAAAGGAAGATGTTAAGGAGAATCTTCATGAGGATCCAAGTTGGGGAGAGCTGGAGGAGGGGGACTAATAACGAGCTGTATGAGAAATTTAAAGAACCAAGTATTGTTAATATATAATTAAGCAGAGCCGTTTGAGATGGCTGGGGCACATTTTTGCAGACTGCAGGATCGTTGATCGTTCCAAAAGATACTGGTAGAACAACCCGAAGGTACAAACAGAAAATCAAAGTCAAAAAGAGAGTGCTTTCAGTGTTTACAAGAATATATGGATGAAATAGAAGTGAGACAGTAAGAGGACTGCGTAAAAAGAAGGAAGGAGTGGAGTAAAGTGTTTCTTACAGCTAAACGGCTACTGAAATGTAGGTTGATTTATTTGTAACTATAACGCTCAATGGACGTCGGTTGTAGTGTGTCCATCTGGATCTTAGCAACGTCTAGTGGTTTGTAACCTTTTCCTGAGAATACAAATTAACTTTAATAGAGTTTTGGCAATTGGATTTTATCTGTCAAGTGAAGTTTCGTTTGACATTTGAGAGGATAATGTGATTGGGGAATTTTGGAATTATATATTGTTTGAGGCTTTCGTGGCCACTTAAATGATGTTTGTTAAAATAGAATTTCGGTTTAGATCGCGTAGTCTTTGCTTAATGTTTCTTGCACCTATGAACTCGGAACAAGCATCCACGCGATGGCCATGCTCTTTGATGGCTCGTGTTGTTTGAGTATCTTAAGACGATTTGGCTTTGTTGCTGTTTGTGCACCCATATTGACTAACGTGTTCGTAAAGCCCAAAATTCTCTTGCCTACAGACCAAGTTGAACTTGTCGAAATATGCTTGAAAACATTGACTTCAGTTGGAATAACAAAATATAAGAACAAGTTGAAGGAGCAGTTATGAGCTCACCGCTATCACCTGGTAATATTTACATGGAGACAATTAGAACCGACCTGCTGATTTAGATATGTAGACGATACCTTTGTCATCTGGTCACATGGACGCCAGACATTGGATCTGTTCCTAAAACACCTGAATTCTGTATATCACAACATACAAATCACAATGAAAGTGGAGAAAAATGGCACTATTCCTTTTCTAGACGTTTTCGTAAAACGTAAACCAGATGGTAGTTTAGGACATGGAGATTATAGAATGAAAACATACACGGACAACTATCTAAATGCTAACTCACACCATCATCCAATGCAAAAAGCAATAGTTCTTAAGGCTTTGGGGACCAGAGTCGTTTGTAGCTCACATGCAGAGAATCTAGAAAGAGAAAGAACATCGATTTGACTCTTTACAAAAGAACAGATACACAACTTAAAACTTAAAACAGCTGGCGTATATCACTTTCCTTGCTCTTGGGGCTCGAGTTACATTGGATAGACTGGTTGTTCCATTGATCTAAGACTTTAAGAACATAAAGGCGATTGCAAACACAAACGTATCACAAAATCAGCCGTAGCTGAGCACATTTATAAATTGGCATACCTTAGAATTCGAGCATACCAGAGTACTTGCGGAAATACTTCACTACTTCCCAAGAGTGATACGTGAAGCCATAGAAATAGAAAAACATCCAAATAATATAAACAGGGAAGATGGTTTTAAGCTTAGTAAAACGTGGACTTCTGTGATACATGATCTAAATCATTACAACCACTGTGCGTCAGACGTCCACGCCCCATGGATTCAAACTACACTGCACTTGAACAACCAATCAGCGTTACGTCGCTCCGAACGGCTGGTATAGAGGATTATAAATAGCTCCACGCCGACCTTCAGTTCTTAGAGCGACTTTAACTCTGATCGTACAAACTGCAACGTCTTGCAAAACGTTAGTCAATATGGGTGCACAAACAGCAACAAGGCCAAATCTGCATAAGTATCCTCCTTCTCAAGGTACTCAAACAACACGAGCCACCAAAGAGCATGCCCATCGCGTGGATGCTTGTTCGAGTTTACAAGGTGCAAGGCATATTAGGCCAGAGAATGCTGGATGTTTATCTACAAAGACTACGCTATCTAAGCCGAAATTCTATTTTAACCAGAATAATTTTGGAATTAGTTTGTTATGTTGAACGCCTGCATTAGTAGTGACTGTGGATCCGTCAGGGTGTCTTGAATTGACAGTTCACTTCCAAGAATTCATTACTGGTTTGTCTTATTGAATGGATGCGCGGTTTTTCGTATTGCTTTGTCTCGTCTTAAATGTTCATTGTTAAGGTTTGGAATGGTCTGCCCTACTTAACAAAGTTAGGCGTAATATGACCGTTGGATTCGACCCGGTTGCGTATTAACTTCGAGTATGTTAGGACCATTTCGGCACTTTATGTTGGTAACTTTTATAATGATTTGGTTTTGTTTATTTGTTATGACTAAATTTCCTGCATAATTAACATAAAAAGAAAAACATCTTCACCGAGATTTGTTGAGGTTCGTCCTCCACCGCTTTGGCTGTGGGATTTATATTCGGTAATTGCTGGGCTGTCATAATTATTCCTCAATTCGTATAGTTGGATAGTCTGGATTTGGGAAATACGTCAATAGTAAGACGGATTTGCTATGGAACCAGCGTTATTTTGGTGTTAAGAAGCTCACTCGAGTTGTCGGATCGATTTATTATTGTGGTCATATTTTAAATACAACTCTTCCAGGGATTAGCCGTGTGACGAGATAGCGTTTGTGTAAAGCTTGTGTCGTGAGGCCTGTCATTACTGTACTACAAGGTTGTTTATATTAATACGTAACATTATTACAGGATTTTTGCTGCTTCCCTTTTATTTCCTGTGTTTTTTTCTTTCTTTTACTTGGCGAGTTGCTTCTCGCTGCTGTGCTGTCTTTGGAGGCTTAATTCGGCCTTCTGCATTTCCTTGTCTTTATCGTCCTCCGTTGCTACAAATGAATTGATTTGATCGAATCGCTATAAAAACAGAGCGAACTTGGGACTTCGTCAATAACCTGGATTAATGCTGGAGCCATCGGATAAGCGAATGAAGTTAATTTTGTGATATGGATATATTTATTGGCAATCGTAATTCAATGCATTAGCTAACTTTGAACGAGTACAATACTCCGATAATTTTGGTTAATAATGAGCAATGATACACCAGAAATGTATAGGTATTTCTAATGTGTATTGATCTGTTATTTAATCAAAATGTAAACTGTTATCTGTATCTGGTATCACGTCACATTAATCAAAAATATTGGTCAAAACTGCCAGTGTAAATACATCATGATGGATTATTTACCCACTTGTATCGGTTTAAATAAATATCACTTGGATTACGTCGCATCCACATTTTGTTATTACTATAATCAACTTAGTTAGCTGGGAGTCTGTTAAGGGTGATTTTGAACCTTTATTGTAAGTCACAATAGTCAAGATCATAACCAAACCTTCCAATTTAGGTTTGCGAGTTGATGTAATAAATAAATTGGTGGCGCTTTTTGAAATTAGCATATATACTATTGGCAACCCGTCCTTGCCTCCGCGGATTAGCTAGTGGGCTACGTTGAACACAAATGGTATTCTTAACTCGATATTTGTTTTTAATTGAAGTGCCATATGAACGTCTTTCGGTTTAGTTAGCTTTCTAAATTTGCTATTGAGTATTGGAGCGTTCAACGCTTGCAAAAATCTCGATCAGGTATCTCTATTATCGAATGTTGCGCACCTTTTCGGAAAAAACCAAAATATCTTCGCGCGGCGCTTGGCGAAAAGAGAAGCGAGCGTAATATTTATATTAGAGATGCGAGCCAGTATCGAGGAGCAAATCATAAAGAACGCACAAACAAAATGGGGTTACACAGTTGTAACCGTATCTACCACTATAGTCGAAAGCAGGTATAAACACTTTTTCGTAAAAAATCGTAAAAATTACTTTCCGAGATTTCTTCAGATCTTGACATTCTGGGGTCCCTGATGACAAAAAATATGTTCTTTCAATTCCGCCCATCTGTTTGCGGTATAGGTAAAAAAATATTTGTTGTAGGATATCGTTTTGATATCTTGCATGTGGATTAATGTCGACCTCGTTGGAAGTCGAATATATACATGATGAGCACTTAAAAAATACAATGTTGTTCATTTTTGTCTTAACTCGAGAACTATTAGTTAAACAAAAGTAATATTTTGCATATCGCTCAGGTTTTTACCATTAGTCATATTTTGGATTTTGAATTCAACATATACAGGGTGGACAACTTAACAACATTTTTTCTTTGATATCTTCAAAAATTCCACTTGCGAGAGAAGTTCCGAGTAAGCCATTTACTGATTTCAGGTGAAACTTTTGTATTACGGCAACCTACACAAGCGTCAAAATGGCAAATATCGTTTATGTATACGGCCTTGCGGATGGAAATTGTGCATGCACCAAATTTGTAATTAATACCTCAACGCGTTTTCAAAAATTAACATTGACAGTTTTTTTTGTCAATTTGAACACCCTGTATTTCAAAAACGAAGAACTTGCGGACCCATGTTGATGGAAACTTTGACATAAACGGTGATGACCTCGTAAATGTGAAGGCGTGGCCGGTGTTAAGAATGGGGTTTTAATTTCCATTCACCCATGTAGCTCAGCGATAGAGGGTGTAGACGAAGAGCGGTTGAGGCGGAGCTCCTGTTAAAACACTAGCGATTGGTTAATTCGTGTGGTTTTTATTCTACGTTTAATATTATTTGCAGGTTTAATATTTATAAAAAACACTAATTGGAATAAAGCCTAAGATTAATTTTGTTAAAAATATTTACGATGTCTCGGTGGGCGAGACGTGAGGCCAGGAGTAGCCAGTATATGAGATATTGGCAGCGGGCGACGAGCTTGGTGCTGGCCGGAGGCTCGGAGCAGCGGGGTCGACCAGTGGTGCAAGAAGCGAAGGGCCAGATCTTCTAGTACCTGGCGAGCGTGTCCACGCGAAGTCTTGTGGCGTGGAGCTTCTCACGTACTTGATGGACCTGGTGGTTGACGTGAAGTCGATGGCAGCTGGCAGAGACCCACTTTGGTCGCAAGTAGCTGGAGCAGACCTGGAGCTGGGGGCGTCTTGAGGCCGTGCAGAAGACCGCTGAGGGAAACAAACTTCGGCGGCACGCGGTTGTTGTGGGCCGGAAGTTTGGGGCGTTTTGGAGCCGTGCAGGGGATCGCTGAAGAAGACACACTCAGGTTGCAAGCAGCTGGAGCAGACCTAGAGCTTGGGGCGTCTTGAGGCGAATCCAAGTTGATCCTCGTTGGAGAAGGCGACGTGCCAGATCTTCTAGAACCTGAGCGCAAGTGCCTAGGCGAAGTCTTTCCGTGGCGTGGACCTTCACACAGATGTGGTGAACCTGGTACTCTTCTGGAAGCAGTGCTGTGGGCGTCGGATGGCTGGCGAGGGCGAACGGCGAAGGTTCGACTTAGCGCCGGCTAGGCTTGCACGTTGATGGTTGCTGGAGCTCGCATGCCGCACATAGTTTGTGCTCTTGGCCGCATAAGGGTGCAAGCTCGAAAGCTTGAAGTGTTGGCTGGAAGTTGGTGATCGCAGGTGGGTTGAACTGCTGGTTCAAGCTCCGTGTGCTGGATGTTTGAATCTCAAATTCTCTGTTCTTATAAAGGACGACCTCGAGGCTTTGTTTAAGATGTGTTTTCTATCATTGGTTGACAGGTTGGGAGAGCTTTGAACATTTATTCGCGGATCCTTGATTTTGTTTGTAATTTCCTTATCTGTGGTGCGGGAGCCGCGTTTTATGGGGCATTGTATAGCTCTCTTCACTAGGCGCTTTTTGACACCAAACTCGATTATGCTAGCGCAATATAGCGCTTTTTCCCTATCATGTGTGTTTCCGCTCACATATGCGTTGCATGCCTTCTTCGTCTTGACCTGAGTAGTTGGCTATGGTGGTTTTTAGTTTACCGGCTGTCGTAATTGTGATCGTTCCGCGCTAATCCTTTCGGTGCGTCGTTATTTGCTTTGTTCGTTCTCGCAGGCGGGCTGACGCCTTGCCAGCTACCTGCGACGGTTTTTTCGCTCCGAGCCCTGCCGGGTGTCTCCGCACTCTTATTTCCAATTGCAGTTTACTGCCTCCTAATTTTTACCAGCCGAAATGCCTTGTCTATTTTAAACGCTGATTTTGTGTTTCCTTTGTTTGTGCTAGGCATTTGAGCATTTTATAGGCAATTTGTAAATCACGTCGGGGCGTGGAGGCGTTTGTTGACACATGGAACAATTTTAAACTGGGCCGGTCTTTAGGAATTTGGTATAAGAATGGCTCATGCTATGTCACGATCATAAAAATTTTTTGTATTAGAATATGAAACATGCCAGTCAATTTTCTACATGTACTTACGAAACACCCTGTATATTTGAAACAAGTGGGTTTTGACTGATTGCAATCTTTATTTTTAATTTTTAATTTATCCCTCGATGCTTCATCTACGCTAAACGCTATTCTAGTTTCAACCTTAGTTTCTAGGCAATTTCAAAATACCCCTCAATATAGCAATACAGTGAGAGTTTTTTTCACAAAAAGTTTGAGTTTTTTCAAATCAATCATAGGTAACCATAGAGCCCCTTAAGGGTCTCTAGGTAACCATGTGTCAATTGTAAATGGAATTACTGTTCTGTAATTGGCACAATAAATTATTATTAGTATTACATTATTATTGTTATTATTTTTGTCACTTAGAAACCCAATTGTTAGTTTTTTCCTATGTTCGGTTTGAAAAAACTCGTACTGTATAAAAGTAATAAGATTTCAATCTGTAACCTATTTGTTATATGTAGTGTATGTTATACCCAAATTCAATAGTTTCGGAGATATTATCTGCTGAATTCAGGCAGTTCTTACACTTTGGCGAAATGTCGCCAAAAAGGTTTGAACTGCCGTACCTTATTACGTCCCTCGTCTGAAAGACGAAGGAAGTATTGTAATAACGAAAAAATTACCTTCCGAGATATCTTCAGATCTTTACGCTCCAAGGCCCATAGATGACGAAAAAAAGGTTTTCTTAATTCCGTCTGTCTGTCTATTGGCAGTATAGCTCAAAAAGTATTTGTCGGGGGAAACGATATTTTTCATACATATTATATATCTATCTCGCATGAAACCGGTACAATTTCATACAAATATATACACGGTGAGAACCTTAAAAAATAAAATAAAAAAATTTTTGGGTTAATTTTGAAATAAAAGTAAGTAGTAATGACTTTCACATAGGTCAGGCTTTATATTTGCCGAAAATAAGACTCAACCGATACAGGATAATGTCACAAAAGAGTAAAAATGTTTCAACAATAACATCGCTCTGTTCAAGAGAGGCGCACGCCGGACTTATCTCGAAGAGGTTCGGTAGCGTTGTTGGAATTTCGCTGCAGTTACATCCGCTGCGGAGATGCGGTTACGATCGAGCGATCTGCAGAGCTGCAGATGTGGCAGGTTCAAACCCCAGCGGGATACATTTTTTTTAAATTTGAAAATGTATTTAATATATTAGAAACGTGAAGAGATTTTTACTACTAAATTTGATTTTTAAAATTATATAGTGTCACAATGTAGAAGAGGGAAGGTCTGGGTAAAGCCTTTTACAGATTTGTTTTATAGTCTTTCATTTGATGTCAAGCGAATGGTCTTGCAAACCGATTTGTCTTCAAACTGCTCGAGGGTAAATTTTTTTATCACCAACTGAAAAAAGTAAAAAGTAGTTAAGACAGGAAAGTCTAACCGTTTCGTTCTGAGCTGAGATTTAGTATCGTGCTATACCCCATTCACTCCATTTGTCATTCTGAGTAGGCTTTGAATAAGAATATTTTTACCAGTTTGATTCAAAGTTCTACTTAGAATTTGGTCGAGACTACGGAGTTGCAACATCTCGTACTAACATGGGACCCGCGGTTTTTCATCACTTCTGAATGATGGCATTCTGTAGGGGTTTTAATCTGATTTTTTTTAATTTTGAAAAACCTCACTGATATCAGGGATCGAACTTACGATCCTTAGATTAGTGGTCTAGATGCTTCACCACTGAGCTATCGAACCCGGCATTTTTACAGTTGACACTCTTTTATTAATGTGCAACAAGTTATCGACTTATAACCCAATAATATTGAAGTGCTCATCCTATTACTACTGAATAGGTCGAAATAGTGATAAAATATAACTTTGTTATGTTTTCTTAACGTTATAATTAACAAATCACAAATATTGTAATATCCCCTGCTTCTAATAATAAATAGGGGTTTTTAATATAAAATAATTATTGTAAGGGAAACTAAACTTTATCAAATGCATTAGATTCAATTACAAACCTGCCAAACTCAGGGCAAATTAAAAGAGTGTAACAAACAGTTTACGACAAATAAATGGTTTATTGCCCTTTTATTATTCTATCTATCCGCAGTAAATTAGAGACTAGTTCCGTACATATGAGACAATCTTGGTTCAGGGTCGCAGCTTCATAAAATTTAGGAAAAACTTGGTATGGAAAATAACTTGTTGTATGACAAATACTCTCAAATATTTCGGGCAAATGAACAATTTGATCTGACATTTAGCTAACCTCTAAATTTGCCTCAACAAACACAATGAACTGCCAGTGTACAAAACAGCGTAAATTGAATTCTAAAACCATTAAAATGGCAAAGACGCGTCAGGTAAATATTAATTATTGTGACGTAGCAATTGCTAAGTTCGTTTTGTTTCTATCTGTCACGTAGCAACCAACGCTCGACCGCTTTTTGTTTATATCCACCCAAAAACTGAAAAATGCCTCGTCATTACGCATTTTCAAGGGAGGCTATCTAAATTTCTAAAAACTGGATGATTTGTTCTGCTGGCTTATCTGCTTCACCTGGACCTTTTAATAGCTGGAAAACTACACCCACAGATGCACAGGACACTCGTGAATAACTATACACACAATTCGTATAACTAATACCTTTTTTATTTACAATTTTACATGATAATTGAGGAGCTCAATGTGGCCCCAACTCACAATTTTCAAACTTGTTTTTTCTTCATAATAAATGACTGTCAGGTTTCTTAGCAACTAGATTTTCAAATGTCTATAAAGGAAATTAGGATTGATAACATGTTTAACCTTATGGACTACAGTTTTGATGTCATACCTTTGCCTAACCACTAATATTGTCGTTTTCTTGGAATAACTGTTAAACAAATGTTCTGCTTTTAAATCACTTTTTATAATGAACTGATACACTTGGAGTTCAGTTAACGTCTTACTAATTGTCTTTCGATTGGTAACCTTCCATTTTCATTGTTCTTTGCAATTATTATTTTGCTAGAATGGTTTCGTTTACCTTTCAGCTAATCTGCCTTTTGCTGGCTTATACACTTTTACTACATAATACTCATATTCTTTCTGTATTTAACAAATCATTTTGTATTATTCTATTCACATTATGTCTGACATCAATAAGATCAATTCCGTCAGTTACAAATTAAATTGCATTAGCCCTTCCGAACATTTATCATACGTGAAACTCTGAATGTAACCTGTTACGTTTAATTTGTAGTTTGGCATGCATTATTGAAATTAATTAGTTGAATTTTATTATTAGGCATTTATTGGTCTAAGCTCGCCCCTGAATTGATAGGCAACTCTATTCTCATCTTGTGATAAATTTTCAGCCTAAACTACAGTTACACATATCAATCTAGAACACTCAATATTCCAGTAGTTTTTCTGTGGCTTCTTTTCCCAAATTTTTGAACTTTTGATAACTTGAGTTGAATGGTTTGTGGCAGTATTCCTCGGTCTTTTTCATCCCAGCATTCGTGCAATTAAGTTGTTTGCCCCTCGGCTTCGTGCTTCAGTAGTCGAATTTTTGGCTTGCTTTATTTATGGTGAAGGATCTGGAAGCACAAAAAGCCCACTGGTCGTTCCAATAATTGGTTGCTGTTATAATTCTTACGTTCGACGCTTCTGCGGAATTTTTGGGGGGCGACTTTCGTCGCTAGCACGACACCTCCGGCTGACTGTCACAACAAGGTTAGTCCTCTTTAGCTCCTGACTTTTCTCGGGTGCTTACCTAAAAATTTGTATACTTTCAGCCTTTTTCTTTGGTTACGCAACTACTGGGAAACATTTTGCGTTACCCCCCTTGGAATTGCTATATTATTGTTACGTTCTTAACGTTCGGGCTATTTAAAATTATACGACAAACATGGGTTCAAACATTTATTTACAACTATTGGATTAATTATTGTTATTTACAAACGCACGAGAATTATCAAGCAGAACACAAATTACTTTTAAACTACGGCACTATTTCTAACAACTATTATTATTTATTTATATCACTCTTAAACACTAACGATGTATTTCTATTTATCTGGTCATCTATTTATTTATTTCACGCGTTTTATTTATCTGGGAGCTCGCCGCTCTGATGCTGAATTCGAACTGCCCTCTATTCATGCGGGCGTGTATTTATATTTCAGGTAATCCCTTTCTAGACTAACCGCGAGTTCGCTAGACTCTTCTAGAAACCGCATGACGCATCCGCGTTTTTTGCCCTCGAGCGCGTCCCTGAAAGCGTGAGTGTCCGTTGCACCTGGCTGTAAGGGCGCTTCCCGAGCAATCGACCGCTGTGACTCATATTTCTGCAGCCGCTTCGAGAAGCTCTGGAACGCTCGCGTATTAATCGCCAAGGCTGCCGACTCATCCATCCCTCGGCCCTCAGGATCGTAACATTATAATTGGAAATGTTACCTGCAGGTGATTCGATTGCCCGTCTCCTGGCTTCTATGCTAGGCACTTGCGTTAGCCACTCCTGCAGTCGGTAGCTGGCGATACTTCCCCCTTGAGCCCATTGCTGTGCTCAGAGAGGCCCGTTGATTGCGGTGCTTCCGCCCCGCTCTGCTGGAAAAGTTGTCTGCAGCCCTCCCGATTGCCTGGCACGCGCATCATATGTCTACGAGGTTTATATATTTATATGATTGTTTGACCTCTATTAGATGTGTTTAGTTCCTAGGTCGATTCGAGCGAACTGCTCGCCTTTGTGTTTAGTAGTATGTACTTAATTCTGCGTTTACGCAGAATGCTAGCTGCATAAGCGTACATTAGATTATTGCATGACCCCTCTGTTTTGTTGATAGCTACGATAGCTGCATAATCGTACATTAGATTGTTGCATGTCTTCTCTGTTTTGTTGATAGCTATAATAGCTGCATAACCGTACATTAGATTATTGCATGCCCCCTCTGTTTTGTTGGTAGCTACCAGTTTAATTCGTGTCAAGTGTCAGTTTTTTTGCTGTGGTTACCGTACCACCAGCGGACATTTAACTACCAAAATTTGAGTAATTTACCTCTGGGTTTATTATTTTGTTAGGAGCGCATACAAGCTGATTACTTGAAACGTCACAGAAAATACATTGAGTTTCCTGTAGGAATCTCTTCAACCTTTGTATGGCCATGCAAATTGAAGGATTTCGCCCGTTCAAAATTTTGATTATCGTTATCGCGTCAGATAGAGCTAACGGTCGGTGTCTAGCCTTTTGCTTGCATCGCTCTGCCCCGAGCTTCCCCGCCTAACAGGGTGCGTACTAATATATTTCGAATTACTGTTATTTGCTTGCCGGATTATTCCGACGTATTCAGCTTTGTTTGAATCTTCGCCTCAGGGAGCTTCCGTTTTTTGTTTTCCTTTCTAAGAGATTCGCGAACTTTGGTCAGAATATTTATTCGGAATTATAAGTGGTTAGTACAGATTAAGCGGGTAACCCCAAATTAGGCGTTAACTTAATAACTACTGCCTCAAAGTTAATATCATTTACGCAGCTCGTCCTATTCATACATATTTATGCAGCACCTTTTTAATGTGTCGTGAGTTGCTGCCCTCACCTATATTTATTCTATTTATTAAATTGTCATTATTTATTTATACGTATATTTACATGTTGTTATCTATGTTATTCTGCCTGATTGCACTATAGAACCAAATGCTAAATAAATATTGTTACTAGTCTGTTCTGCTATTATTTTGGTTTGCCTGGAATATCACTACCTTGGGGAGGTCCGACCCAAGGATTTGTCTACGTCGAGGACCTGGCGCCCCCTCCCTTAGTTTCTCTTTCAGCTCTGCTGGAACACCGACCCTCTCGACTGGTTAGCCAACCTAGGCCGATATTTACCGGCTGGCAAAACACCA
Source organism: Agriotes lineatus (assembly GCA_940337035.1). NCBI lineage: Eukaryota > Metazoa > Arthropoda > Insecta > Coleoptera > Elateridae > Agriotes > Agriotes lineatus. The sequence goes on from OW679200.1 coordinate 145,548,318, forward strand.
AATACAACTTTCGCCAACAGGTAAGGGCCGACCCTCTAACCCCTCGTTACAAACCCTTCTAAAACCTGCTTTGTTTCATGCTAACTTCTATCCCTCAAAATGATTAGTTATTGCTGCTCACATCAAGTGCACTGATTAATGTAAAGTATTGATTATCTTGCAATAGATAAAATATTTAATTCTGTGCTCATGTTGACCTTATTCATTTAGTTAATTAGGCAATCAGAATTTCTATGGGTAGTGAACCATCACAATATATAACCTTAATCGTACTGTTGCATAAAATACTTAACTCCATGGCACATATTTTTCATGTCTGCCTGGGTTGAATTCGTTAAAAATAACATATTTGTATTAATATTACATTGGAAATAGTATTCTAAGTTGTATATACGGAATATACAGGTTTCCTAAAATTGTACGGAATTTGGCAATTCCATGAGATGAAAAAACTTCAAATACCATTTGCCATTTGAGTAAACGCAATAGAAAAAGCAATATTTACTTTGGTAGCTAGGCAATAAGTAGCTACATAGCTACATAGCTACTTGTTGCCTATCTACCAAAGTTATGGTTGAATTTTCTATTTCGATTACTCTTTGGAACCTTTTCCAACCCGTGGAATTGCCATGTTCCCTACAATTGTAGGCAACTTGTATAAACAAGTCCATAACAACCGGAACATTATGAGCAGGCGTTATAATTCATAACGCTCTCTCAGGCGGGCATTATGATTCATAACGGCCGCTCATCGTTAGTAACCATTCACGTACCTCGATGCGTACACAGAAATGGTTGATCATTCACTTTCTGATCTATTATTCAAAAAAACACTAGTAAGATATAACATTTTATATGAACCACGAGCATTACTTGATATTTATGCCCTCAGGCTTAAACACCTTCAGAATGTCCCTAGTATATGAATAACTATTACAAAGTAAAATAAGGTAAAGTAATCATGATTTTTTCGAACTCGAGATTTTTGCGGAAATATCCGTTTCCGCGACTTCTGATTCCTAAAATGAGGTTTTTGAGGTGATGTCTATCTGTATCCCCTCTACATCTGAGGCAGTTTAACAGTTTGGCTTGAAAATCGACATTTACATTAAATTTGGAGATCTCAGTGATTTTTGGCTAAAGAGAAAGTGATACTTACTCTTATGTTCTTTTCCGTTTGCAGTGAAATTTTTATAATTATTTGTTAAAAATAAAATTTCTTAGAACAAAACCATATATTATGCAGTTATCTATAACTTTTATTTATTTGTAAGTATAGTTTCTGAGAAAATCGCAGAAAGAGATTAGAAAAATTAATAATGAAAATGGCAATGGTATTACCTACTTTCGTCAAACAATTTTTGTAAGGAGTATATTTGCAAAATAAATCGCAAAATTAATTTTTTTTTAATTTTTCTCAAGCGTGTAATAAACATTAGAGTCCGTAGAACAAGATCTTATACTATCAGTTATCTACTTTTGTTTAAAAAGTTGTTTGTAATAACTCTAGTTTTTGGGAAATTTACGAAATTAGATTTTTATAAAAATTAATAATGACTGTAACAATTTTTAAAACAGTGTTATATCAAAGAGCATTGCTCTTTGGTTATATATTACGTAATTGTCTATGATTTCGCAAAACAGATTTTTTGTAAGAAGTATAATTTTTGAAAAAATCGTAAAATTAAATTTTTACGAGCAACAACAGAATGTCATGTGATGACCACACTTTATTTTTTAAATTTGCATTTACATGAAAAATATATGAAAAGAGTTTTGCGGGGAAGGACGGAGAATTTCAGCGCAAGAGCTTTAAAACAAAAATTGGTACTGGATACCTAAAACTGGATGTAACTGTTTTAGCTTTATAGCAAAGAGCATATGATTATCATTATATGCTCTTTGTTTATAGTTAACAGCATGTGAAGATAACCAGAGTTGCCAGCTTGCCTTCGTGCCCTCTGGCTTCTTATTCTTTTGCCAGGTGCAAGGACAATCGCTACAGAGCGCGAGCGTAGGCGCATGCACTTCTTCCAAACAAATTGGTTTTTTTGTTAGCTGATGATTTTTAAACTAATTTTTTTGTATTGAAGATTAATGACATAGTCAAAATGTAAATGTACCAAAGTGTATTATAATTATACTAAGGTTGGCAACACTGCAGTGTCAGATCGAGATGCCTGAGACTTGTAATAAGACGAGTGGTACAATAGATTTCTTCGCTCCGTTTTATTTGGTTCAGATAGTTGTTGCTAGAGAGCGCAACGTGTATTATATGTAATCATAGTTCTGTATGTGTAAAATATGTATTTAATCATCCGTTTTAAAGAATAGAAGATAAGATTATCGGATTATCTTAAATTAGTTTTTTTACACCGTGATCAGAAAGTGACATCTTCTGTCACTTGTTAAGGGATTTTCTGTTAGGCGAAAATCGGTTTAGCTCCAATTTATTTGTGTCCAATCGGAGCGGGAAAAAATACATGTTGGATCCCTTTGCCGTTGGACACGGAAGGCAATGTTATTAATAACAAATCAACTACCATCTTGTTTTTTATATTTAAATGTTTGAATGCAGCTGAATATAAGAGATAGTCTTATTATAATATGTAAAAGTGTCAAACAACCGTATATGCATAACTCTGCAGTAAAGTTTCACTCCCCCCCAATAATCATCTAAGGGTAGGCAAAGAGCGCTTGCCAATTATTTTGTACAACTTTTCACATTTTGTTTCCACGGATATTTGCCGAAGGTTTTAAATTTTCTGGAAATTTTGTTTCGATGGAAAAACAGTTTCTTCGTGGAAAAACACCGGAAATTCAGAAAAAAAACTATTCCTAGTTATTTTAAAGGAGTATTAATTTTTTGTATACTACATACCTACTACTTTTGACACCTTTGGCTTTGACTCTTCTACAGCTGCACGCGTTTCTTCTAGGCTGGATGGTGCAGTTACTGTTCGGGTTCTTTTCCAGTCTCTGCACACTCCATCTTAGACAAATTCTTCCGAATCCTTTCATTGATTATTTGGATCAGTTCCTATATTAGAATTTTCTTCTTCCTCTTAAATCAGGCCAACGTGTTTTTAATCACAAAATCGTGGATCTATGAGCTCTCTTTACTCCTAAGTCGGGTAGGTGGTTAGCCTTGCCCGTTGAAACTGAGGAAGGGTTCCCTTGTTGGGGTTAACGACTACCAGAGATGTTTGCGTAGTAGTCGGAGAGCGTACGATATTTAAAAATCCCGATGTAGTAATCGGGGATCGAACCCCATCCGACTGCCTCAGACTCAAGCTTGTTGTTTGCTCGACCATCCGCTCTTCTGTATTAGAATGAATAAATACTGGTTCTACACACCGCATCCTGTAGCTGTGTAGCGGTAAAGTTTGCGCCATTACCGTTAGATGGCGCTGAAAGAAGCAAGGTTGATCAGAGACTGAGTATTCGTAATTATAAGTATACGAAGTAGATAAAATTATGTCAATGTTTCTAATGAAAGCAAAACAGTTAAGCACTTATCAATGTGAATTACACTAATTCGCAAAGACAATATCGCAGTTGGTAAGATTCGAACCTAGGCTCCCAGAAGGAATCTAATTCCCGCAGACGCCTAACACCATGCATCATGTAATACAGATGACTATCTTTATATTATAAAGGGGAGGATTGCGACGTAAGGAAGTAAGCCCGATCGGTGACGGTCCAGCGTAACGGATGGACCACGCAGCTTCAATCGCTTTATATATATATATGACCGGTTTCAAAACCGACCATAGCAAAAACAGTGTACAGAGCAATCAAAAATAAAATTAATCGAGGGAGCCCATAAAAAATACTGTCTACACTGTACTTTATAGAACCAAGTACATTTGAATTACAATTAATTGAATTATTAGTTCATGTGAATAACAGTCTAATAATCTAGACAAATATGCAAAAATATGTAATTTAAAGCAAATTTATACATTAATATAACAATGGGATAAGTTAAACAAGATATTGAAAGTGAATTTTAAACTTCAAAACAAATTTTGATAATTAGAAATAAATAATAATTTTAAAATAAAATTGTTTATTAATATTTGAAATAGAGATGAAACAATTGTTGAAGATGATTAACATATTTTTAAAAATAAGCTCAATATGCGGAAAAAAAGGGAACGAACTTCATAAACACAGTATGAAGCTATAACGCCGGTTGTGTGTATAAATCGGTTCGACTAACGCCACAGATTTAAATAAATCCTTGAACAGTTCCAGAAATCTCCGGAAACAGCAGGATCAATTTAAATAACTTCCGAATTTCTTTCTACTCAAAAACGACGACTAAGCAGTGGCGTCCTCGGCTCATTTTGGAAGGGTTTCAGCCATTCAAATAACAAATCGAACTGCCATCCTAAGTTATTACATGCAGCGTGTTTCTAAATTAGGTGGCGCAAATCTAGGATCAACAGGTCAAAATATCAACGACGGTGATAAAGGAATAATTGATTTCTACGTAACAAAGTTATAAAATTGGCTAATAATTAAGCCTGGCTTTAATCCTTTCTAAGTAGATCAAAATTAGAACCAAGTGGCCTTGCAATAGAGAGTAGTAATTTATTTTATGCACGACGATGCTCTGCCTCATTTTTGTCCAGCAGGGTTAGGCATTATTTAAACCACGGTATTGGGCGGTATTGAAAATTTAGGTTGTCCATTTCAAGCAGATTAAAACCAAATGAAATAGATTACATATTAGCCAGCTTTTTATTTTTTGTGATTAAACGTATTTTAATCTTTTAAGTTTGATTTGATCCAATACTACTGATCATAGCGATTCAAGCGATTTTGGGGTATACGACTAAAATAATTGACAAATGTTATGACTGGAACAAGTTATGATAAAAATACCTTTTCTTTTAGGAATTACCTCTCGCGAATATCATACCAACTTGTTTCCAACTTTATCTAATCAAGTATAAAAAATATGTATTTAAATGTTTTTCTGTATTTTTTAATTTTGCTCTTCTCATTTTCACTTAGGGCATAAATTTCTGAATTTGTGCCTCTATTTTTGGAAAATTGATCACATGCTGTTTACCTTTCTCTGACTCTTGACTGTGTAGATACGAAGCGCAAGCATGCCCCAGGCGATTTCGGAATCGCGAATTAGCGTTTTGTTTTATTTTGTAACAATGAGCTTGTATCGCCGATAAGTAAACACTAACAAAGCGCGTCCATTTAGCTCGTCACACTTTTGACCCTGACCGCAACTCCTCGCCGCGTTGCATCAGGTGAAACGTTGTTGCTAGGCAGAAAATTAACCCCAATCGGCTTTTACACCACCGATAACAATGATACACCTGCGATGTTTATTTACTTAGCGGATATGTAATACTTATCAAC
>OW679200.1:145553805-145713033 GCA_940337035.1 Agriotes lineatus
GCATTTTTTCTCAATTTTAATAGACATACGTTTTTGAAGTCAAAACCTACTGGGACGACGACTGTTTATGAACACCCGTTATATAACAGCAATAAGATAACATGAACAAGAAAATAACACGTATTGCTTGAGTAAGAGAGAGATAAACATAGTAGCAGATATTCGAGTAGGCCTGACGCTTATTTTAATTATGACAGATGTCAAACAAGCATGCCTACTAAAATATTTTTTTCGTATGGTCATCTCTTTCTTACTCAAGCATTCTATTTTGTTGTTCAGGTTATCTCATTGCTGTTATATATAATTATGGCCCCATCAGTATAATTGTGGCCCCATCCGTATATTATAATCATGTAATGGTGGAAAGAATATACAAATACAAATTAAAAATAAGAAACTAAAAAAACACATGTAACTAATATAATATAATAAAATTAAAACAAAGATCCATTCAACATAAGTACAATTTTACAAGTAGGTAACTAATAACTACAAAAAATTTAAATAGGATGTTTAATGCACGTGCCCTTTTTGACTCGGGTCTCGCCGAGTCTTAGACCGGGTATCGGGTCCGGGTATTTCTAACTAGACTCGGTGGGTCCGAGTCCGGGTACCCGGAAGCGAAAAACCCTAGATGTGATGGATTAAATGCTCTATTTCAGGGATGCGCAACCATTTTTTACAACGGGCCAGCTACAAATTTAAAAATGTTGTGCGAGCCGCACGTAAGAAACTTATGATAGTACAAACAATGAATAATGAACTCAAATTATCTCTTTATTAACAAAATAAATCTAGTATAAAAAATTACAGAAATAAAACACTCATTAATAGAAATACTATTAAAAAACGGCGAAAGATATATGTGGAAAATGATTATTTAGTGAGAAATAGGGTACAATGAGGCTGCGGGGATTTTTAAAAGTCAAAATGTAAAACCCTTGAAGGGCCGTACGAGAAAGTATGACGGGCCGCATGCGGCCCGCGGGCCGCTCGTTGCTCATCCCTGCTCTATTTAGTTTTCCATTATTATTGGAATTATTATCGTGTTTCCTTTTTTAACTCTTATGTACAGTTGGTGTTGTGTTTGAATACTTTTTGTTTTGTGCATATGACGTTTCATTTGGGATCATTAAAATTAAAAATCATGGCTATATTTGGATTGAAATATTGTTGGAATGTAAGTGAGCCATTAATGACTATTTTTGGCTTTACAATTACCACGAGCCGCAACTGATGTTAAGCCATTATCCTTATTTTTTAAATGAAATATTAATTACTAAATGAAAAGCTATTGCATTGAATTTTTAAACTTTTTAAATGAAACGGTAAAAATATAATTATTGATATAAATCTAGGACTTGTAAAAGTACAAAAAATCGTAGTTTTAGTCGCTGAGAAGCATTTTTGATGAAAATTGATTGTCTCACAACCAAAAATAAAAAAAATGTTGCTTTTTAGGAAAAACGTGTAGTTATAGTTCTCGAGTCTACTCGTAAGATCTTATCAAGAGACATAAACACAAAAAGAACGATATAATTAAGTGTAAAAATTATAGGGCGATAACTGAAACACCAGCTTGTAGTAGACTATATGAAAGAGTTATGAGGGATTTAATAGAAGCAGAATACATCAACCAGGAAGTAGAAGAACGAAATATTTTATCGAATTGCAATGATATTCTGGGCTTGCTCCGGCAAAACACAAGACTAATCTCTCAGGTTGGGTTCAAATTTGAGTTCTATCTGAAATTATTGTTTTAAAATATTTGACTCAGAGTAGTTTAAATATGCAGTTTTAGTACATCTGCGCTACTTGCTTCGATTACTCATAACCTCACAAACTTGACATTTACCACAAACAGTTTTTAAGAGCATAAAGCGTTTATTTTACGATTCAAAAGTGAAAATTGTGCAAGGAACCATCAGGTAAATTGAATTAAAACTCCCGCCTAGCAACAACTATCTCGATTTTGTTTTAGATGTGACGTAAACGACGCTAGATATTCATTTGCTTCACTTCCTGTGATATCATAAAATTCTCGCAAAACCACATTTTCTACTGACGCCACGCAATTTACTTAAACTGGGACCAATCTGGACACATGATGACTCTATTCCGCAAGATGTATTCTTGACGTCCACTAACTTTCCGAACCCCATTCACTCAAAAACATGCCAAATCCTACCTTATAACTTTGGCCGATCTTCGCCTCGGAGCTGGTTGCAGGTGAGGCCGATGGCTTTATCCACTTGAAGTCGCTTCCCTGGCAGCAAATGTGGTTCTGGGATGCTCGTACACACCTCTCTGGCCTGTTGGATGGGAGACCCCTGGCTTCTGCAGCTCAAATGGTCCGGTGTCGAGGTTCGAAATCTTTAGGTACTCGGTGCCGATGCCTGGCAACTTGTTGAACAAAATAGTATACTTTTCATATGTGACAAATAATTTTTATTATATTAAAACATTGAATTTCCTGGAGCACGATTTGCCCACACTTGTCAATTTTCAGGAATTAATTTCCTATTGCTAACAAAACAGTATCGCGTTGCTTAGTAACCGCGATCTGAATTTGTTTAAAGAAAACAAGTATTAGTTACAATTTTACGAAAAGGAATAAAATTTGATAACATGTTTGTTGCTTAAATCTAAAATTGTCTTTATTTCTTATACATACAAATTTTTCTTTCTCGTCCCATACAACGTTTTTATTCATTGCTTTGCTATACACTTAGTTTTAGAATGCACTGGCACTTAAGTTAATTTTTAAACACGTCACTGATTTTTCTTCTTTTCAGTTGCTCTCGTTCTGTATTGCTCTTTGCAATTTTTATCTTATCTTGCTTCGATTTCCATCTACCTTTCAGCTTGCTTGCTTTTCACTAGCCTGTACGTTTATTAATAACTCTACGCTCATATTCATTATGCACATAACCAACCTTTTGTATTATTTGCTTTCATTTGGTCCGGCTTCAAATATGCTCAAACCTATCATATTACTTATATTATTTTAGCCATCTTAAATCTTTCTTTGAAATTCAATCCTTCTGAATCATACTTTTCTTATGCTAGCCTTTATCCCTCTAATTATGCTTCTTGCATCTCATTTCCAATGCATTTAATAACTTCTACTACTGTATAAATTGCAATTAAATAAAATATTTCAACTCTGTGCTTTAATTGACTTTGTTCAATATTTTTCTCTGCGTACACAGCTAAATTGTGAGCTTTAAACCATCTCAATATTTGCTGACGACCAGGTTATTAGGCTTTAGAGATGTGTGCCTACCTGCTACTGGAGGTTTCCATGGATAGCGTACTGTACCAAGGTCCATGAGTTAAGTACGCCTATGACGCAGGGTTAATCAGACAGTTCTGATATACTTTGGGCACGTCGCAAGAAGAGAAGATTTGGTGCAATTACTGATAGTAGATCAAACGTCGACGAACCAAGAGGTAGATTTCCAAGACGTTGAGTAGATCATATCAAAAAACCAATGAGAAAACGTCTATATGAAGCAACACATAAAGCTCAAAACCGAAATGCTTCGCAATGTGCCACGAAAAAAAAATATAAAAGATTACCAGCAATGATTGGAAAGTGTGTTCAACGAAACGATAAAAAATACATCGATGTAGAACAAATATTGTGGAAAAGGTTGAAAACCAGCAATTAGTATGGTACGACGACGTGATGTGAATAAGGGAAAATCGATTGTCCACATCAGCTTAGAAATTATGGAAGACTCAGAACAATTTCGGGCTGGCAACGATACGTTGATGTAGCCCCTCCGTCGGCGTCGTGACCTTAAACTTTAATAAAACCTTAGCATTTTAATTATTATTTGCCTTGTTTATCTTGCTAGATTGTGTACATAAAACCCTTTAAATGCCCAGTCGTGGTTACTAACGCTCACTATTTGCCAAAAACAAGAAGCTGGTCTGCACCTGAAGAGTTTTCGAAACTGATTTTAAACATATATAGAAGAAAAGCCAATATGCTTACAGAAATAATTTCAAAGCAACGAGCGGTATAGCTTGGTGCTACGCGTATTTACCAGTCAAATCAACTAGTGTAATTATGGTTGACATATATAAAAGGATATTAAAATAGCGCGAAAATAGCTGTCTTTAAAAGCACGAATGTTAAAATGACTGAAGACGATACTGTTTGAAACCGACCCTGTCTACGATTACATAAATAAATAGTCGGCACAATTTACACACGTAAGTGCATTCTTTTCTAACACAGAAGTAGCAGTTGGGCCTGGATTGCGCCATCCCTTCAATGACTCGTATGCGATTTTCACACGAAGGTGCGCTTTTGGCCCGGTCGACGCTTGGTCGGCTGACGTCACGAAAACCTCGAAATGTCTCAAAAACACCTTTGGAGGCGTCGCAATGCGTACTTATACATGAGAATGGCTTTGCGACACCCACAAACACTTATAAGTAGCAACTATTGACGCAAGGCTTCCAGACGCATCTAATGAACTCGTCGTATGGCGAAATTGACTTCGTTTACCCACATAGAGCTTGGGAAAGTGCCCGTTGGCTAATGAACTGTGCCCTGCGAAATATGCTATTACCCCTTTCCAATACAACAATTAACCGATATAATGACATAATGCCCCCAGTACTAATAAGGCTGCTAATAAACACTACGAATCTCTGTCACCGAAAGGGGTAGCTTGGGAGTATACCTTCGAGCAGAAAAACTAAGGAGGTAAGGTATAGACAGCGAGTGAGTAGACCAAAGTGGTTCCTGCATATGGCCGACATCCGGTATGAATTGTATTTACGAACAATAAAAAAATTCTTAATATTGCAGCTACAAGGTTAAGATTTCATATTAGTTGGCCGAGATGTATAGCCTAGTATACATTTGCATCAGACGAAAACGTTTTACAAACTTTTAAATTTCTTTAGGCACGTCACTGACTCGAGCAGAAAAATTGCTCGAAGGTCACTGACCTTCAAAATATGTACACAAACGGTGTGTAGCAAATGATGTTATAACTACAAAAATACGGACTTAACGGTAACAAATAACAGTAGAAATTTACTTACCGATGGAAATGTTTGCCTCTTTTCCTTGATTTGAGTGATATTCCGCAATAAATACATGAAACCTTGTTTGTAAGGTTAAGTGTCCAAACAAGCAAAAAAATCAAGTTTTATACACAAATTACAAAATTAAAGTCCCTACACTCTATATTTATGATAAAAAATATCCAAACGCCTAATTTTAAACTCAAAACTCACAAATAAATCGCTAAAACAAAACTGACTTCTGTTTCACACCGGATTGACAGATCAAAACCGGCTCTTCAACATGGCCATTTCCGTTTACACAATTAATTACCCCTTCTCCCGTTACACAACCTCCTTAGGTTTTCTGCTCGAAAGAGTATACGCTAGCGACAGCTCAAGCCGCAAATGGGAGTGAGTTCCAAAGAACACTACGGTTACCTGATGTTGCAGATTCAAGAAGGGCGCCACGCCGTTGTCCAAATTCGGTAATAATACTCCCTGATGAAACTCGCAACGGCGAACCTAAATAGCTCAATAATAACAGAGACTCGATGCAGCAGTAAATAAAAATCCAGAGGACATTACTTCACATATAATGGTAAACTTGGTTCAACAAATTTGATGCAGCCTGTACTTACGATAATGAACAAATATGCAATTCAGTTATAAATACAACCCAATTTAATATATATACATAAGAAAATGTAGTTTTACGTTTTACTTTAATAAGGACCTCCGATTTTAATTAGTAAAGTTAAGCAAAAAGAACATATGTAATTGTGTAAATACAATACAATAATGTAATTCTTGAACGTCGCGTTATGGCACACGTCAAGTGCATGAGCAGTTGCATTCGCTACTCTCTTTTTTAAGCGCGTTCTATACCTGAGGGAGTACCTTATTGGACAGATCTGTTTAAAAGCGGCGCTTCCAGTAGCCAATAGGCCCCTTATTGAGTCGTACGTGTGACAGTTTTGACTACGTTCAAGTCACAATACGAACCAAAAAATTTAAATAATTAAACACAGTTAACAGCATAGAATGAATCCTTCAAAAAGCAAAGTCTAGTTTACAATATACGTAAACCATAAAATTTAAATGATTAAATTACAATTAAATTGGTAGCATCACTTGGATACTTCAAAAGAAATTGAAGTTTGTTATCTCCATCAAATTTTTACCACTTCCAAATATTAAAGTTAAATTAAATTTAAGAGCAACAACATGGCAGTCGATCTGACTCGACGCTACAATTAAATGTATAACGGAACATTATAATCGAAGATAAATCCCCAAATTAATTCTTGAATTATGCAATTCGTAGACGAGTGTGCGATGCAAGGAAATCATTTGCACTCTTGAAATCGATGGTAGAGGGGCAGCACAAGAACAAAGTACATAATAAATTATAGCACCTTAATTCGACTGGTAGTACATGGGCGAGCAAATACCATGATGGGGTAACGAAGCTCTTCGAGAGGAGAGCAGCCGGAAGCCTCTTCAGCGTGCAGCAACCTGGCAGGTAAATTCCAGCATGAACCAAGATTCGATATCGGCTATTTAACCCCACGTAGAACATTGGCCCATAAGAATTCGGCACATCGAAAATTGGCACCTCGAAAATCGCACCTCGAAAATCTCCTGTATAAAGTTCACAGTTCAGAAATACATTAAGGATGCAAAAAGTTACCTACCAGACACAAGCCCAAACGAAGTTCGTTTGCCTCTGCAAACAACGAGCGAAACTGCAATCGTGCGTGGAGATTTTCACAAAAGCCAACAAATTCTCGAAGCAGTCAAGATGCACGCCAACGGACGAAGAAGTAAATTCACTTGTTTTAAGAAATCGATAAATTAGTGACGCTCTGCAATCTAACGTCAGAATAATCCAATAGCAACAACAGGTTAAATCGATGACGTAAAAATCGTCCAATACCGTTCGATACCGAAGTGTGCAACGTGCGTCACCTAAAGATGACAAAGCTCGAAAAACCGCAAGCTATCCCGCCGGTGAAGAACTAAGCTAATAACGCACTTTGAATTGCCTAACTTCCAGGCGCCCAAAAGGTGCTAAAATCAAAATGTAACAATGCTTAAGTTGTAATTCCCCGCGATATTTGAAGGATTCCGATGGATCGCGGCACACACTCAAATTTAAACAATGGACGCACAACAGGGCCGCATTTTGAGCTATGCTAAATTACACTGATGATTAATTCTAATTAACAACAAAAGAAGCATCCGAATACAAAGTGGCTATATATATATATGCAAATAAATCATCCAGGCAAAGGAGACAAGATTTTTGTTTCAGGCAGTATCATCAGAAAGAAAATAAGTCTACAAGATGAACAACTTCAGCACTCCCGTCACATGCCAACAGGGGAAATCGATTGCCCACAAAGCAGTTTGGAAATGGCTACATTCGGAAAGAAGATAACGGGGACAACACAGAATAACGTTGGGCAGCAACATCAGCTAGGGTAGTTAACGAAGGAACCTGAAAGACAAAGAATTTAAGAATTCGGGCCATGTGCTGTTAATGGGGAAGTCGATAGACCAAAACAGCTTAGGAACTGCTACTTTCGAAAAGAAGAGAAAGGGGACAACCCAGAAAAACTTTGGGCAGTAACATCAGTAGAACAATGATCGTAAGAAACTTACAAGATGAACAATTCCACAATTCCGACCACGTGATGCGACTAGGAGAAAATCAATTGCCCAAATCAGCTTGGGAAAGATTACTTTCGGAAAAAGATAATGGGGAAGATCCAGAACAACTTGGGGAAGTAACACCAAAAGGACAATGAACAAAAAAACCTGCAAGATGAACAAGGATTCCGGCCAGGTGATATGAAAGAGGAAAATCGATTGTCTAAAACAGTTTGGTAATGGCAAGTTTCAGAAAGAAGAAAACAGGAATGACCTAGATTAACTTGGGACAGTAACATCAGAAGGACAACAAGCGAACCTGCAAGATGGGCAAATTCAGGATTCAGTTTTTGCTTTACTTGCGTCCTCACGTGACGATTATCTGACCGGAATAGTCCTAACATTAGCCAGAGAACATCCTAGTTATCTTAACGCTTGATGAGACGTCGATCAAGGTTATCGTAGATAATATGAACAACTTTAAAAACTTCAAAGAAGTATGATTTATATATTTTTCCTGGGTATAACTTTTACTAAATGACTACTAAATTGTGTTGGTAATCGAAACAATAATTGTAAACATAGTGTATAATTTTTCTAAAGTTTCACCCTGTTGTTTAGCAACTAATCAGTATGTATTTCGTTCAGGTAATTATTTGAATATTATCACTACAAGCTATACATCTCCTCCATAAAAGCTTAATTTTTAATAAACCCCAACATCTTATATACGCTGCTATGTAATAACATCTGTGTTGCAACACATAGTTACGACAGGAACACATATATTATCTAGAAGTTACTTATCAATAATAAAACTTGCAGTTCAGCTGGCAACAAATGGTTAAAATACAAACTAAAAAGAAACTATAAATCACTGTCATTCATGCCCACCAAGGGAAATCAATTGACCCATTCGGCATATCTCATCGTTCAAGGAAAATATGCAGAAACCACTGTTCCTCAGCTGTTTACTCCCATTAGTCATTCGTTAGCTGCAAATTATCAAAAATGCACTCTAGGTCAAGTAAATAATCTCCACCGGGGTTATGAATTGGCGCTGATCCAGCTGCTTTTTTTGCAAGTTAAATTCAAACGGTTTAAAGTGTCGAAGACGACCTTTGTTACTCGGTGTTTTCCCAACTCGAAATACATCACCGAGGAGCTGTTTCTTACTGAAGATTTAAATTTAGTTGACCGCTACCGCGACTGTTAAGCTGGAAAACGTTCGTGTTTTATAAATTTGTGCCAAGCAGGATTGATTTTTGGTCTTGCACTTTGATCAGATAACTTTTTTGTAATAATACTTGTAATAGATATCATATTAATAACTGTTATCTGTTAACCTGAAAATGTTACTAAAAAAAGAATTGGATGGGACGTTGAGAGTTATAACTTCCTCTTCCTGTCCCTATGATATTCTACATTTTGTTTTTGGGAATAATAAACAAGTGAACTCTTATTTTCAAACTGAAATTTTATACACAAAACATTTAATTAGATTAAATAATATATTAGATACGACTGGAAAATTAAAATAAAACCACAATAAATTGATAAATGCCAAAATAAAAACATATCAAGAAGAGGCATTTGAAGAGAAAACAATTTGGAAGTTTATTTATGCGTCTTCGTCTTCTTCTTTCCCTCTTACCTTACCTTATTCCCCTATGGTGTCGGTCCTCCAGTCACTTGCGGGATTCGTCCCTGTTTGCTTCAGCTATAGCTTGGCATTTTTGTTATCATCTCAGGGTGATCTCATCTCTTCCAGCTGATTTCCGTAGTTTCATTTTTATTGTTGCTATGTGCATTTCTTCCTCAGCTATTGTTTCTGTTTCCTTATCTTTTATCGTAATATATCCTCCAGGTGTCAAATATTTTACTTGTTTTTGTCGCCTTTACTATATTTTATGCTCAAGTTTAAGTTATTTTCGAAGTTCTTATTGCATAGTCCAAAACTCTTTCTTGTTGTTTTAATTATGTTGCAATTTTTCTTCTGTTCCCTTCTCAAAATGCATTCCATGTTTTGTTCTTAGCCCTTTTTGCGCTTTTTTTTCTTTGGCTGTATCCATTTTTTCTAAGCTATTTTCTTCTTTTTGTGGTCTTCTTTGACATCATCAATCCACCAGCTTGTTAGGTTGTGTCCAGAACCTATTTTCTCACGTTTATTTAGGCAAAAATGACAATTTCAGAAAGACGAAGACCGGAAAGCCTACACAATTGAATGGATAAAATAAAAAACAAAAGTGAAACTTGCGATAATCCTATGCTACTGTAGTAGACTTGTGTGAAAATAGCAAACATTATACCAAGCACTATTGCCTATATAAATAAAATGAGAATGAAAGAGGTCGTTACAGAACAATCTCATGGGAAAATTGAATACCAATAAAAGTCAACTTAGCTACTGATATTTTATTTATAATAATAAGATAAAATAAAAAAACATGCAAATATTTACCTAAAATAAATAATATTTCAAAGTACTGTTAAAAGGTTAAGCATGAAGTAAAAATAAAGCATATAATTGTGGTGGAAGAAGAGACATAAAAGACGAAAAGAAGTAAAACAAAAATTGGAAGATGATTATGTGATTAGAATGCACAATAACACCTAATTTTAACAACGACGAAGAAACGAAATGTGTTAATGGATCGTCTTAAGTATAAAACACAAACTAAACTATAAGGAACGAAATTACAGAATATAACAGATGTCAATCGAAGACATTGAAGCAGTGGAGGTGAAAATGTGGGTTACATTTCTACAGTCCAATGACGACGAAAAATCTACCCCCTTTTGACTCCCCTGATTTGGCGACCGGTTAAACTTCAAAGAGCAGAGGCCGAAGCCCCTGCAGCGAGAATGTTACAAGGTTGACGACGACATTTGCTTAAAACATGTTGACAAGTAAGTTTTGTGAACTAACGTTGACGCTTTTGGTGACTAGAGATTTAAGGCAATGCGATTATTAAAATATATACATCACTCCTGACCTTCAAAATTAAAAAATAACAACAAAGATTTAGGATGCGGAACGAAGTTACGGTGCATAAGCATTCAAATCAGATTATTTTATTTTTATTGCCTGCTTTTAATTGTTGAAGGTCCCTCGAACCAACTAAATTTTAATCAGTGTACATCATGCTTCAGATATTCCTTAAACATGAATCTAAAACACGACAATTTTGGCAGTAAATAGATGGGAAAATATAAAGATTCGTTTTAATAAATCTTTTTATGAATACATGTAATAAAAGATATAGATGTGTATTATAAAATCGACTAGAATGAAAATATGTGAACTTCGGATAACAATAAAAACAATTACGATTTTAAGTTGGAAAAGCAAACATCAAAAGTCTGTTCTGCACGGTGATGGGAACAAGATAACTTTCAACTCGGAACTGAATTCATCTGGGAAGATTCAGCAAGTAGCAGAGATGTTTACCAAAAGCAGATAAAATTCAGTTGAAAATGATGAGCCTAGCTATCAAAATTTTGCTGTATAAGGTTTTTAATAAAAAGTAATTAAAATTATGAATCTCAAAATGCTGTAATCTTGTTAATAAGTGGGTGAGTGGATACATATAAAATCCTACATGGAATTCATAAATCATAAGCCCCATATATGAACTTCTTCTTCTTCTTCTTTTGGTGCGTCTCTAAAGTAGATTTGCGACCATCAAGGCTATCTCAACGTTGGATGCTGCTGCCCGGAACAAGGATTTTGTGCTTTTCCCAAACCAGACACGAAGATTTTTGAGCCAGAATAGAGGCATTTTCATAATTGATGGCGAAAATAAAACACTGTAGAATGTCACAAAACTAACTTGTCAGTGTCAATTTTTCCACAAAAACATTGTATGTTACAATCATTATTACCACTTGCAACGTTTATGAGAAAATTGACACTTGTTGACACTGACAAGTTGGTTTTGTAACATTCAACAGTGTTTTATTTTCGCTATCAAATATGAAAATGCCCCTATTCTCCTTCTCTTCTCTTGCCCTGTACTTTACCCTGGATAATTAGTTGCAACAATCGGTATTTTTCGTTGAGCATTATATGTCCTAAGTATTCGATTTTTCTTTTTTTTATCTTGATAATTATTTTCATTTTCTTTCTCATTCTTTGTAGCACGGTCTCATTGCTTATTCTTCCAACCCAAGATATTTTAAGTATTCTTCTGTAAATCCACATTTCAAATGCATCTACCCTTTTAGTTGTTGCTTGGGTGAGCGTTTTTAAAAACCTACACTACCCTGTACCAGCAGAAGATATAAAAAAGCGGCAGGACACAAAATTAGAAATATAATGTATTGTTTAAAATATCACTATACTCAGTCTACAATACTACTCACCCTGACGATACTACGCATGGGGGAACAACGGTATAATCAAACAATCTGTATCTTAGCACAAACTATGTTACAGCATAACAACTACTTTACGACAACTTGTTACAGCCTATCTTACGACAAAGGCGCCAGTTTGTTACCACATAAACGGGACTTTACGACATGACACTAATTAGCTAAATGACTAGCGCTTAAAATGACTCAAATTACACAGGACCGTTACCCAACCTGTAACAAAAGGCGGTGCCGGCGTTCCTCAGCGGAGATGGGGTGGTCCAATAGGAGGCTAATCAGGGCAATAGCCTATTAAAAGAAAAGCAGGTGTTAGATGCCAAGAAGCCACCACTTCCCTAATAGGGGTAATACACAGGCGAGCCTATTGAAAAAAGTGGAAGAAAATGGGTACAGCTTCTAACTTCAACTTGGTTGACGAAAGCATTGAACTTACCTTGCGGGAAAACTCTTGTGCAGCTTTCTAAACTCCTTTTGCAAAACAAATCATACAAAATCGCATGTAATATCATAAACATAGAAAGAAAAACACAGCTAAATGAAAATGGACAATATTAAAAAAAGGTAAATAAGTAAACATTGGTTGAGTAATTTAAATGTAACGAAAGGTTAGTAAGGGTTAAGTTACGTAACGTCTAAAATAGCCATATGCGGTAAACTTGACAACAAATAAAGAAATGACTCGCAAATGGTAACAACATTAGACATTCAAGGAACTGAACCATAAACAATCAAACTTGACGGTCAACAAATAAACGTGGCTCAAATGCGGTAAATACTTTAATTGCCACAACGTTAGGTTAAACAAAAACATTAAAACTGTTACGCAAAATGGCCAACACCTCTATAAATCACTTCGTTCACTGTAATCTAGGTACTATAAAAGTATTACAAAAATGCGGTAACTTATGGAGCTCACGTCCAACGAAGCTGCAGGTGGCCGCTTCTAAGCAACTGTGCCCAAAGACGCTTGAAAGAACTGCGGAACAACCCAGGGATGCTGCCGACGAACAGGGGTCTGGACGCCGTTAACATCCCAAAAGCTACCCTCTCCCACAAGGTCCGTGACAACATGGCATGGGTTCAAGACGATAAACGAATCTTCAGTATGCCAATTTAACCTCCACAGAGATCCCCACATAAATAATCCGCCAAACGAGCGTTAATCGAAGCTGCCAACTTCGCGATAAGAGGAACTCTTGGCTAACCACAGCGCTAAGACAGATCATTAATCGACCCCAAGTCGAACCGTCAACACCCACATGCGGTTTAATTATTAACACGTAAAAAAACACCTTGGGAATGCGCGAATGCGCCACTGCTTAAACGACATACACCTCTAATTCAATTACAACACGAACACCGAGAGGCCTACGCCGTGGTGGAAGGACAGCTCGAAAACCACTTGTTGACTCCACCAAGGATCGCGTTAGAAAAAAAACTTCAGCAGCCCAAAGCCAAGCGATGCCAGACAGGAGGCGGGGTAAACCATTCGCTCCCTCTCATTCCTACTCACACAACTGACTCTTTTTTTGCGAAATAATACTTGGCTTAAGGAGAGCGTCGCAACAAAATTCATGTCTAAAAACGGATCGATAAGAGACACGTCTGTTAAGTTACCGCCGCGAACTGCTTGTGAGCCGGCAGATGTTTAAAAATGCTCCTATGCAAGCGGGATTTTAACTACAGAAACGAGAAAATACCAAAAATTAGGACCGGGATCCTAAAAATGGAAAATGTCCTCACAACTATCAAAATACCAAACTCCTGGAATTCAAGCAGCCAGTATTCAAGTGCATTCCCTACCATGTAATTTTGATGTAAGTGCTATTTACTGCCCGTCGCGCCAGACGATCACCTCCGAGAACTACAAAACCTTCTTCCAAACCCTTGGGAAGAGATTCATAGCTGGTGGTGACTGGATTTTAAACACGCCCATTGGGGCCTTAGGCTAACTACCACAAAGGGTCGAAACCTGCTAAGCGGCATTAAGGGTATATTCCAAACAAGCCCTTAAATATTATTTTTTATATTCACTGAAATTTGCTGATGATCACGTAATTGCAAAGAAGATTGTGTATGAATTGATCCAGAAAGATTCAGCAAGTAGAAAAGATAAACGTACGAAAAAATTCCTGGTGATAAATGGATTGCACCAGGGGTGTCTAATATGCTCATAAAAGAATCCTTATTGATGGCATATTTCAAATAATCTCTTAAGGAACAGAAACAGAAATAACAAGTGGTGATTATTTGGTATATTCTTGAAATTTTCTGATGACTAAATCACTGTAGACAGAAGTATTTATATGTATTTATCTGGGAAGATTAGCAAGTAGCTGGGCTAAGATCAGATAAAAAGAAATTGTTAGTGGAAAATTAATTGCAGCAGTGCTTCATATGCTCATACCAAAACCCTTATAGAGGGTATATTTTAAGCTCTTAAGTAGTAATGTTAGCCTCTGCATCGAGTTTATCTAAGGCACAAATAGTGTTCTAGAAATTTGAATAGCGCTAAAACTGACAATCGTCACATGCATCTCCATAGCGGTCGGATTTTCGATACGGCGATCCTAGCCGCTGTGCGAGGACGTAGCCTAAACTGGTACGCCAAACAGTTCCTTTTCCGTGCCCCTCTAAAAATGACCCGACAACAAGGTGGCCGAAGAGTATAAAATAAGAATCGGAAGCTAGTTAGCTTTGATACTTAAGAACCTGACTTCCCGATCCTGACTACAAGCCCTAAGCATCCTCGAGGCGCCCCCTTATCCTGCTCCTTTACCTGTCTGGCGACAGTGGACTAGGTTCCCATCTCGCTAAAAATGTGTATCTGTCTCCCGACGGTGGACTTGGTTCCCATCTCCCTAGAAATTTCCTTCACCTGCCAGTATCACCTGATTCCCTCCGGCTATAATTGCCATAACCTCGTTATGAATTTAACCTAAAACACGACTTACCTACGTACTAGGAGACATCTCCAGGCCTCCAGCATAACCAGATGCCTCGACGCAGGCCTGCCGAGATCTTCCACCTCTCATCGGCGATTCTAGCTGGACTTTGTATAAGGTAAAAAATGTCCAGTGGTCCAAAGTTATTCACAAAGGACGTACTACGTCCAGCCAGGCTATATGCACCCGTCGTAAACATCACAGACACCGTGAAACACCTTTTTCCATTTAATTTGTCTGCCCGTGAACTATAAATAACAAACGCCATCTTTTCCGGCGCAAATATAGTCTGTTTCAGACTTGTCGGTTGCAGTACATTAGAGCTACAGATCACCCGCGCCCACCGTTTCCGAACTTTCTTTGAGAGGGTCTAAGGGCAGCAACCAGGCCAAACGAAATGCCGTTTGGATGTGCCAAAAATAACTAAAAGCAGAACTAGAACGCTGAAAGAATGTTATTTTATAATATTTATGTACATAACATATTTCATTAACTAAGAATTATGTTGTATATACTTAAACACATTATACAATTTATTTCTACACTGTATGTGTTATTTCGGTACATTTGGGTAGAACGGATCCTGGGCATCTGAGCTTTACCCGAGGCAACCAATTTTAGTCAAATTTAAATAAGCACCCTCGCAGGGATATGAAATAAAATTTGGAAATTCGAGAACAATCCAGGTTCATTACAAAGTAACAAAAAACAGATATGATAAGTGGTGTTACATTCTCTGAAATTTTGATGATTACGTTATTTTAGATAGAATGTTTTGTATGAATTCATCCGAAAAGATTAAGAAACTAGCAGAGATAAATGGAAAAAAATAAATTCCTGGTAACAGATGGATTGCATGAGAAGTTTCTCATATACTTATATTATAATCCTTATTGAGGGTATATTTTAAACAAGCTCTTAAAAATCAGAAACAGAAATGAAATCGTAGATAGAAGAAGGGTATAAATTCACCTGGAAAGGTACAGCCAGCAATAAAGGTAAACCTGGATAAAAATAAATTCCTGGTGACAAATCGAATGTAGCAGGAGTGCCTCATATACTCATGGTACAATTTTATTGGGGTTAAATTTCAAACAAGCCCTTAAGTAACAGACATGGAAATGACAAGTGATGATTATTTGTTAAACATCCCTGAAGTTTGCTTATGATCAAGTCATTGTGGATAGAAAAATTCAATAAGTAACAGAGACGTCTGTGAAAGTAGATAAAAATAAGTCCTGTTGGCAAAAGGATTGTCTGAGTAATTGCCTTATGTAACAGTCATATCACAACTTCATACAAGCCCTTAAGAACCAGAAACAAAAATGACAAGTGGTGATTAGGTGTTAAATTCTCTAAATTTTGCTGATGATCAAGTTATTGTTGATAGAAGAATGTGTATGTATTCATCTCGGAAAATGTAGTAAGTAGCAGATACGTCTGCGAAAGTAAATGAAACGAAGTTCCTGGTGGCAAAGTGATTGTACCAGGATATAATGGTCATATCACAGTCTTGATTGAGGGTACATTTCAAAGAAGTCCTCAAGCAATAGAACGCAAATAACAAGTGGTGATTACGTATTATATTCTCTGAGCTTTGCTGACAATCAGATGATTTTAATTAGAAGAATGTGCGTAGAGGAAATGGCGATGATATCTCATTTTCTTTGCATTTTATTGGTGATTAAGTCAAACATATGGAAGAATTCTGAAGCCTTCAGTACACAACTAGGAAGATTTGTAAACGTAGAAATTAGTTATTGATATTGATTTAAAAAAATCCTATATGTCTTTAAATAAGCAAGTGAGATCAAATGCTCGATACAATATGCGAATAACAGAAAAAGCACACACAAGTCCATATAGCAGAAAAGATGCAAAACTAGAAGCAAAGGTAAGGGATGAAAGTCTGAAGGAACGAAAAATAATAGTGATGTTATGCTGCTTTCTGAGGATTAAACAAACAAAACCAGTAAATGGATTTCTAGGTGTACAATATGATTGTAAAAAGTACAACCTATGGATCAGAGGTATTTAAATTAAACTATGTAAAATATGTCGAAAAGCTAAAGGAACATATAAACTGACGATATCATCACACAGCAATTAATTCAGTTTCGTCATTTGCAAAGAATGCCTGACTCAAGACTGGCGAAAAAGTATATTGGAAATCTGATGGAAGGAAAGCACGTGGAAGATCCAGGAAAAATTGTACTAATGGAATAAACAATGTACTGCATTTGAGAAGACTCAGAAAGGAAGATGCCACCTGATGAAGATAAAAGAGCAATAAAGAAATACAATATTGTAAACACCAAGAAAAAAAAGTATTTATAACAGTTAGGTACTATAAAGCACTTGCAGTTTTTATGATATATTAAAATTCTTCAGTTTTAAAATCCTTATTTTCATATATTGAGAAAATATATGTTTTCATCAACAGGTTGTATACTTCTAATTTTATTTAAATGTTGGCCTTGAAATGGGTACAACACATAACTTTACAAATTTCATCAAGTATTGTTCCAGCACTTTATTTTACAAAACTCATAAACCTCCGTTTTTGTATAGGTACATGTAACATATTATTATTATTACATAATGTTATAAAAGTAAAAATAGTTGTAAAATGTGATAACCGCCGCGTAAACAAAAGCAGTAAAAAAACGCAGCCGTTTAAAACGTTTCTGCTGGTGTTATAAATACTTGTTTTTCGTTATTTGTGTTAATTCACGGTTGCTTAATTCCACTAATTAAGTTGCACTGGAGCGTTCTTAGTTAATTTTGTGATGTAACAATTCGTGACCCATTTAAAAAATAAGGTCAATCTTAGAAATTAGCCCGCGGCACTTGTGGATTTTTACGATTTTTAATTCCCGCAACAATGTAATCATAACGTTATCTTTAGTTCCATATGCAGAGCACCATTAATGCAAATAATGGAAAATTTCGCCCGGTGATAAACAGTCTTTGACAATTATACGAACGATAGAGATTATCTTTTAATCCATATTTGAAGAATATTGCAAACGCTATACGTATTATTGTTTTTATTTTTACAGCATGCTTATTTTTAGCCAGGGCGATTTATAAATAACTGATATCTATAGTGTTGTGTAAGCAAACTTTACAAAGGGAAATAAAATGATATTGCTCTATAACTACAATAAGTATTTTAATTGGACTTGCAAATTAGAGTTTCACACTTGATAGTTAATTTTTGTATGATAATTAAAATATTTAACATAAACTGGCTTTTAATTGTTATTTACAATACGTAAGTAATAACAAATTTATAATTGTTTGAAATATGTATTAATATGATAAAGTACGAATCATGTACAACTAAAGATGCTTATAATTATTTTAATAATTGCTGTATTCGGCTGTTTATTTTGTTACGGCTTCATCAGTCTTTTGTTATTATGCTGGAGCGACCCAAATTGTTTTTTTTTCTGCCATTACGCTGTCGCTCTTTTTAATGTCTTCGCAAGTCACCTCTTGGCGGATCTCCTCTCAATTATGGCTTTGTCAACATTCTTTCTTCTCGAGTAACTCTTATGGTGTATTTACGTTAAACTAAGTGCCAATCCTCTTTCTGGATGGCGTGAAGATTTCCCGTGGTTTCTCACTTTGTTCTACGACCGTTTTCCACCTACAA
Organism: Agriotes lineatus; assembly: GCA_940337035.1. Taxonomy (NCBI): domain Eukaryota; kingdom Metazoa; phylum Arthropoda; class Insecta; order Coleoptera; family Elateridae; genus Agriotes; species Agriotes lineatus. Next base: position 145,572,472 of record OW679200.1, read on the forward strand.
GCTTAATTTTTCGCTGCTCCAGGCTTTGTGTGTTCTTCACTGATCTAACCGTCACTTGGGGTAACCCCTTAAGTGTTGCACATCGGTCTTCTGGACCCGGAGGAGCCGCTTGCCGCAAAATGTGTTAAGATCCCGGCGCCGCCGTTCGACCTACGCTCTTGGATAACCCAAGGTCACGTTTTCTTGCATCATATTATTTACGCATGGTGTCGTTGCGCTTTAGATCTGAATTTAAAACAATTTTAAAACATCAACGACGACCTTTAATCTTTATTTACTCCATTTTGCTGTACCTAAGCGTCTTATGTCTGTTAAAGCCTTGGTACTTAAATTGTACTTCTAATATTTTCTTTCATACGATTTACTCATATCTTCTCGTGTTTGTATTACGTTGGCTTGTATAGCCTGCTAATCAGATTGAGTTGATCGTTGTTACTGATGGAAACCGGCGCCCCTGTTGCCTTTACTTGTAGCTTTAAGAGTATTCTTGCGCACGGCGATATAAGCGCTGAGGATTCGAGTTAGCCTAGACAGTGAACCTTTCAAATGTAGAATGGGACAATACTCCTTAAGTATGGGACTTCGTTCACTTCAGTTATATAATTCCCTAGTCTTATTTCTCCCATATTTTGGTTTGTTTTCCCGTATACCATTAGTTTTGTCTTACATGTATTTATGTTGTTGTTATGGTTTTCTCACAGTATCATGTCCATGCTGTTCAGAGCTTTAAATTCTGCGAATAGCGCTACATCGTCTGCATATTCGAGTCTACAATGTTTCGCTTTTGTATTGTTATTCTTGTTTTTTTCATCTGACCCAAGTCGTCTACTGTGTGGTGATAAAGCGGATCATTGACAAACATCTTTCCTGATTCTTACTTCTTTTTGTCTTTCGTTGCAGTTTATAATCGTGTGTATATATTATATTTATTTTTTCTGTCAATGTTCCTATTTCCATTTCTTTTAATATCTCAAACATCTTTTCCCAGTTGACTTTGTCGAATTCCCTTTTTGTGCCAATAAATGCAGTAAAGTTTGTTTATTGGTTCCGATGCTTTTTTTTATTACTATTCTTAATACCATGCTTGCTTCGTGCGTGCGTCTAAAACCACATTGGTCTTGTCTTAGATTATTTTGGTTAAAATCTTGGATGCAGACGGGAGTGATCTTATGGGTCGATAGTTCTCGCATTTGTTCGCTGTTGCTTGTTTAATTATTGGATCTAATAGTGAAAAATCTCTTGGGATTTGTTTTGTTTGATATCTATTTTGAGCAAGATTGAAAATGCTTTCTTTAGTGTTTTGGTTGAAGATTTTGCTTGTTTCGTTAGTAATACTATCTACACCTGGTGCCTTATTGTTTGCATGTTCTTTCACTGCTGTGTTAAATTCTACTTGTAGTATGGGGATAATTTCCTCTTCTTCTTGCATAACTTCCATAATTCCTTCGAGGGCATTATTTGTGTCTTCTTTGTGCAATTCGTTAATGTATTCTTTCTATCTTCTTAGATAAACGTGCTTATAAACGGTGCATCATATCGAATGTCAATGCGATCGGTATGAACAGGCATAAAGAATATATAAATCATGTTTAAGTCGCCGCGCCGGGGTGGTTGAGTGGGTTGGGATCCCGGTTAGCAATCAGGTGGACATGGGTTCAAATCTAGCCGTGGCCAAGAATTTTCTAGGAGCGGCAATGGATTTAAACTCATTAGTTAAGTTAGCTGTAAGTTAGGTTTAAGGTTGTTGAGTGTGCGGTATGTTTGAATGTGGGGGAGCGTAATGTAAGTCGCGAGCGGCTCATTACCTCAGTTGCACTCTCGCGCGGTATGAACGGTCCTCGACATCAAAAGATAAAAGAGACTACAGAAACGTACTGTTGCCTGCAACCACTTCACCTGGTCAACCACCAGTTCTATGGCGGTTGTATTTACTTATGTCTAAGTAGAATAAATTATTTATGTTAAAGAATATCTTGATCTTCCTTAAATCAACATAAAATCTTGGATGCAGACGGGAGTGATCTTATGGGTCGATAGTTCTCGCATTTGTTCGCTGTTGCTTGTTTAATTATTGGATCTAATAGTGAAAAATCTCTTGGGATTCGTTTTGTTTGATATATATTTTGAGCAAGATTGAAAATTCTTTATTTAGTTTTTTGGTTGAAGATTTTGCTTGTTTCGTTAGTAATTCTATCTACATCTGGTGCCTTATTGTTTGCATGTTCTTTCACTGCTGTGTTAAATTCTATTTGTAGTATGGGGATAATTTCCTCTTCTTCTTGCATAACTTCCATAATTCCTTCGAGGGCATTATTTGTGTCTTCTTTGTGCAATTCGTTAATGTATTCTTTCTATCTTTTTGCTATTATTTTATCTTCTGATAGCATGTTTCCGATCGTACTTTTGATTTTATAGCACTTGAGTTTTTTGTTATTCGTTAATTTTTCTGCATACTTTATTCATTTTTCCTTCTTGCATTTGTTGTTGTATTATCTAGCTCGGTTGTTTAGGAACCAAACATAAATTTTAAACCTTTTAATTTAATTAGGCGAATATTTCACAAACACATATTGCATACGGAAAATGCTTAACAAAGCGTCAGCAGTAATGTAATCAGTGCTCGAATGACCGGTGAACAGCCTGCAATTCTGCAAGTTTGTTTGTTATGAAATTGAATACGCAAGTGCATATGCGAGCTGAAACTAGGGCAAATATTAAATTTTGTAAGCTAAGTCAGTATTTTTATATGTATAAATAGAAAAATATTCTAGTCAATAAATATACAGTTTGAAGTTTTGTTTCACTGTGTCACGCTGACCAACGGCCCCAGGTCTTTTTTGGTACATCATCTCGTGTGAGACCGCACGAGACCGTTGGTTTGCACCCCTTTTTAATTCCTGCACCCCTAAGATATTCCTGCAACTGTCCAAATTAAATTCATACAGTCCATTACAAGCTCCACCCTGAACATTTTGGTCCTTCAAGCCATTAAAACGTTCCTGCCCTAGTATTTGATATTTCGAGCCTTTCAACGTTCCTGCCCCTAGTATTTGGTCCAGTGATCCCTTAAAACGTACCAGCCCTCATTGAACAAAACCGTTACGATGGCGCAGCGACGGGAGATTTTCACAACCCAAGAAGATTTAGCAGAATCCATTCGCAGGCAGATTATCAACGTGAGGAAGGATGGCCCATCAAGAAAAAATGCAGCATATATCACCGCTCGCAGATCCACCCTAAAACAACTTTGGGAAGAATTTGAGGCCAACCATTCAGACCTGGCGAAGGAAGTCGAGGAAGAACACCCTTATTTTAAAAACAATTTTTTTCAGCAAACCAAAGACGTTTACAATGAAGGGGTTGCCCTGCTCGACAAGTGCGAAGAAAATCTAGCCACACTAGGTGAAAGTTCACAGCAGCCAGTAGCGCCAAAAGAGGACACGACCACACTTGCTGACAAGGAGGGACAGTTTCGAATAAGAAGGCTACAGATCAAGGTAAATTCACTCCAAAGCGACATTCAGGAAGTCTGTAATAGGTTGAATGAGGAATGCAGTAAAAGGTATTACGAATACAACATTAAGAACATCAAGGATGATTGGGATGACATCAGAGCTCTAAACGAGGAGATATTATCCCACGGTAGCTACGACGACAAGGAGTTCCACGAGACCAAGAAGATGGTCAACGAAATAATTATGCTCCTATTCCAGCACATCCAGGATGAAGATGTTCAAAGTGTCAAGGAAAACAGCCATGCGAATATAGTGTTACCTGCTCTCAAAATTCCAGTTTTTGAAGGGACCTACGAAGCATGGCCTAGCTTTCATGACATTTTCCGAATAATTGTTCATGAAAATTCACGACTAAGTAAGGCGGAAAAAATGCATTACTTAAAGTCACAGTTACGAGGGGAAGCCAGCAAGTTAGTGCAACACCTGGAGGCAACTGAAGCCAATTACGAGTCTGCAAGGTTCATTATAAGGAACAGATACGACAACACCAGGCTGCTACTTGCGAAGTATTTGGATGACATATTCAACCAGGCAACCCTGTCGAACGAATCTGCAGAAGGGATCAAGAAACTCCATGACACGACTGCAGAATGCCTAAGAGCAATTGAGAACTTAGGAATTGAAACGGCCACATGGGGGCCTATCATGTGTCATATAGTGACACGGAAGTTGGACAAGGAAACCAACAGACTGTATGAGCAGTCACTAACGGCACCAAGAGAAGTGCAAAAATTCGAGCAGCTACTGAATTTCTTAGAAACAAGATTTCAGTCGCTGGAAGCTGTACAAAGACGGAACAAACTCGAACCCAGAAAACAAGGAATTGGGAAACCATGGGAAAGTCACCAGGATCGGTGGGCAGTGAAGACGTACCACACTGCTGACATATCGTGCTTCCACTGTGGAGGATCACACAGCATTAAATCCTGCCCAAAATTCAGCAATCTAAATATATCCGAACGTTGGGACTTCATAAAGAATAAAAAATTATGTTCAAACTGCTTCAAGCCTACAGGAAAATATAACTCCAGACACTTTTGCCCAGGGAAATGCAAGGTATGTAATAAAAGACATCATTGGCTTTTGCACGAAGATTTTAGCAAACAACAGCCTCCCAAGACCACAACGGCAATTTCCAGTGCGACAGCAACCAATAAGAACGAAAACATTGTTGCAAGCCTAGTAGGAAGACAGCATCGCAACGTTTTGCTTGCAACTGCCCTAATTAAGGTCCAGTCATCCTCAGGGAGTTTGGAGTATCTCAGAGCCCTGATAGACTCCGGATCACAGGCATCATTCATCACAGGAGATGCAGCTCAAACGCTGGGGCTACCAGAAGAAAAGGTGAGAGTGCACATTTCTGGATTAGGCAAGAAAGGAGCAGGTACAGCCCGAGGACGATTAACTGTAAACCTACGTCCACGATTTCCAAGCAACTACACAACCATATATAAGATGCTGATACTGCCACAGCTAACCAAGTCACTTCCAGAAAAACCAGTCGAAAACTATCAACTTCAGGACTGTAAGAATATGGTGTTGGCTGATCCACTATTTCAGAAACCTGGACCAATAGACGTTATCCTAGGAGCAGACATCTACAAGGAAATCATTTTGGAACGAGTACGAAAATTCAACGGAGGCCTGTTAGCGCAAAACACGGAACTTGGATGGATCATCACGGGGAATGCAACAGCACCATCAGAAGAAAGGAAAATTCTTAGCATGGTCGCATGTGCTGCAGAAGATGAACAACTCACAACATTTTTGGAGATTGAAGAAGTTGTACCAGAAAAGATGATGTCCAACGAAGACAAGGAATGCGAAGAATTCTACAACTGCAACCACCAGAGAAATGCTGATGGTACATATACAGTGAAAATTCCGTTCAAGGAACCAATAGAAAAGCTTGGGGATTCAAGTAAAAAGGCAATTGCACGGTTCATTCAACTGGAGAAACGGTTAGAAGAAGATCAGGACCTTCAAAGGATAGTATGGCGGTTTTCTCCAGACGAACCTATTCAAGAATTTAAACTCACCACTGTAACTTATGGAACAACAGCAGCACCATACCTGGCAATCCGTACCCTTTTGCAGCTAGCCGAGGATGAAAGACAAATATACCCAATGGCTGCAGAAGTAGCAACCAAGGACTTCTACGTGGATGATTTAATGTCGGGAACTGACTCCGTAGAAGAAGCAAGGCATCTCCAAGTAAGTCTAATCAATATGTTAAAAAATGAAGGGTTTACCCTCAGAAAATGGGCAAGCAACAGCCCAGTTCTTGTTGAAGAATTGCCAGATAACTTACAGGACAAGAATTTACTCGAGATCGATGAAGGAGGAACAAGGAAAACCTTGGGAGTACACTGGAGTCCAAAGGCAGACGAATTTAAGTTTCAAGTCAGTCTTCGAACTGATGCAAATCCTACAAAGAGGGTAATCTTGTCAGAAATATCCCGTTTGTTTGACCCATTAGGATGGTTAGCGCCAATTGTAATAAAAGCCAAATTAATAATTCAACAACTTTGGTTACAACAGCAATCATGGGATCAACCAGTGGCCACAGAAATAATGAACGAGTGGAAGCAGTTTCAAGAAGAGTTACCATTGGTTGAATACATATCCATTCCAAGATGGTTAGGGTACCACAGCAGCATCCGGGAAATGGAGCTGCATGCATTCTGTGATGCGTCGGAAAAAGCTTACGGTGCTGTAATTTACAGCAGGGTAATGTCTCAAGACGGACGCATTCAAATAAGTCTATTGACAGCCAAGTCAAAGGTTGCACCTATAAAAATGAAGAAAACGTTGCCAAGGCTGGAGTTATGTGCTGCATCGTTAGCAGCAAAAATGTTGAAGGAAGCTATTAGTGCACTGGACATCCCCAGCATCTCCATCTTCGCGTGGTCAGATTCCATGATAACCTTATCCTGGATAAGAGCAGGTCCGGAAAAATGGAAAACATTTGTTGCAAACAGGGTAACAGAAATATTGGAAGTAACCCCCAGCGGAAATTGGCATCATGTGCGCTCAGAGGACAATCCAGCAGACGCTGTATCCCGAGGGCTCACTCCTGTCAAACTACAGCATCATCTATTGTGGTGGAACGGGCCGCAATGGTTACGAACTAATCCTTTGCCACTGACGGAAACAACTATTCCCATAACAGCTACAGAAGAGGAAAAGATTCACCAAGTCCAAGCGTTTATCGCATCAAAAGAAGAATTGGACATCTTGTCCAAATATTCGTCACTGCAGAAGTTACTGCGGGTCACTGCATACTGTAACAGGTTTGCTCAAAAATGCAGAAGACAACAGTTTCCGACCGAATACCCTACGGCAGCAGAACTCAACAATTGCCTCATTCAAATCATCCGTATAGTGCAAGCACGCAGCTGGGCAACAGAGATTCAAACCTTGAAGAAAAACATCTCGGTTCACACAAAAAGTTTCTTGGCACCATTACGACCATTCATCGATGATGAAGGAACTCTTAGAGTGGGAGGACGACTTCAAAATTCGATGTTGCCATATAATGAGAAACATCCTATTCTCATCACCCATAACAGTCATCTAGCCCAATTCATAGTGAGAGATGTCCATCGGAAGCTTCTACATGTCGGAAGTCATGCTACAGCGGCATACATCCGAAGAAAATTGACAAGATGGAAAATACTTCAAAGGTTGAAAAACGACTTTTGGAAAATATGGTCTAAGAAATACCTATCTGGGTTACAACGCAGAACGAAATGGAACTCAGACGAAGAGAATTTGCAAGTGGGAGATCTAGTGTTACAGAAGGATGACAGCAGTCCTCCCAATCGATGGCCTTTAGCAAGAGCGGCAGAAGTGCATCCAGGCACCTATGGTGTTGTCAGAGTTGCAGCTGTTAAGAAAAAGGAAGATACAATTCTCAAGCGTCCTATTACCAAACTCGGTCCGATACCCAGACAGGAAGAAGCAGAAGAAAAAAGAAAGCAAGGCAGGGGTAGTGGAGTGTCAACAGTAACAAAAACTATAACACTCTTATTTACGTTATGCACCATAATTTCGGCAACCAAGGGATCGTATACAGTAAAGTATCCGTCACCTGGCCTATTCATTGAAGAACTTGGCCACGCAAAACTCTCGAGGGGAAACTTCAGGATCGAAGTAGCAGTGAACATCTCCAGCATCCAAGTAGATGAAGAAGATATAAACAAGACAATCCAACAAATGAATACCTTATGCGACAAGGCACTGGTATTATCTGCAGAATCCCATTGCAAAGAATTAAATCATCACCTGAGAGAGCAGCAAAGACAGATCATCTGGAATATGAGAAGCATTTATAGTCAAGATGTCAGAACCAAGCGAGGATTATTAGGGCAGCTACTAACCTCAGTGTTTGGAGTCAACGATGAAGTGTACCATGACATCGAATCATTGGAGAAAAATCAACTAGAATTAATACATTCATCTAATCGTCAGACGAAGATCATGTTGTCAACTGCAGCAACTCTAAATGAGACTGAAGCCAGAATATCCCAGAAGTTGGATAATTTTCGAAGAAAACTCAATGAAGGGTTGCTAGCAATCAATGAGATGGAACCTTGGTACAAGAAGACGGACGACAACAAGCTAAACATACATGTGTTGACATCATATCAGATGGCCACCAACTACTTACAAGAGATGGGTGAGAAGTACAAACAACTTCTAAATGTAAAATTTAAAAGGGCAGACATCATGCAATTTATTCCATCGTCACAATTTGACAGAATAATGACTAATGCAATGGTCAATCTTCCAGCAAACCTAGAGATTCTTACTACGCCAACGCACAAGATGGAAGTTAGCTTCAACAATGAATCAATCGAGATCTTCAGTTATTTTCACATAACTGAGAAGCGGGAATACAACTTGATGAAACCAACTCCTATTCCAGTAAAGAAAGGAAATGGAACCTACGCATCACTGAACTTGCCAATGGAGTTCTTAGCTATCAACTACAACGAACAAACCTATTTTGAAATCCAAGAGGACAAGTTAAAGGAGATCGAGCCAATAGGAAAACATCTTTACCTATGTAGGCCATCCGCCGTTCGAAGTATTGAAGACAATCCTAATTGCATCATTGACGAAATCTATCAACGATTAAACAAGATCAAATGTTTGGTCCATCAGTTTACAGTTAAGACCCTGGTATGGAAGAAACTGTACGCAGCGAATACATGGTTGTTTACTCCCAATCAACCCACAACAGCAGCAGTACAATGCAGCGGGAATCGAGAAGATGTGAAGATTCAAGATGTTGGCATAATCCAGATATCCCCAGATTGTACTATATACACCAAACGGACTACCTTGCATACTCAGCTATTCACTACTATTCCTGTCGTAGCTGGGTTCAACAAACCAATGCAAGTAATTATTAACACTACTTTGCAGAATACGAGCACCCACCCTCAACTGCAAATGGAGGAACCTGTGTTGCTACCGTCCGATCATTTTCAACGCCTACAAGAAGAAGAAGACGAGTTGCAGCTACATCAGGAATATCCATTGTGGCACCATCAACATACCATCATGGTGAACACTGGTACTACAATCGGTATCTTGGTATCAGTTTGTATCATCTGGACATTATGGAAGTGCTGGAGAAAGAATAAGAAACCGCAGCCACGCCCAAAGTCAGACCCGTCAGAGAGCTTCAGGTTACAACCACTGCCACCAGACGAGGAAGATGGAGAGACAGAATCAGCCACACCATCCCGGCCCATCGTCGCTCGGCAGAATGTTTAGGAACCAAACATAAATTTTAATCCTTTTAATTTAATTAGGCGAATATTTCACAAACACATATTGCATACGGAAAATGCTTAACAAAGCGTCAGCAGTAATGTAATCAGTGCTCGAATGACCGGTGAACAGCCTACAATTCTGCAAGTTTGTTTGTTATGAAATTGAATACGCAAGTGCATATGCGAGCTGAAACTAGGGCAAATATTAAACTTTGTAAGCTAAGTCAGTATTTTTATATGTATAAATAGAAAAATATTCTAGTCAATAAATATACAGTTTGAAGTTTTGTTTCACTGTGTCACGCTGACCAACGGCCCCAGGTCTTTTTTGGTACATCATCTCGTGTGAGACCGCACGAGACCGTTGGTTTGCACCCCTTTTTAATTCCTGCACCCCTAAGATATTCCTGCAACTGTCCAAATTAAATTCATACAGTCCATTACAAGCTCCACCCTGAACACGGTTATTTCTGTTATAATCCATAGCTTTCTGTTCTGATTTTTCTTTCTTTTCATTTATTTCTTTGGTGTACGTCTTATTACTCATTTACTTATGTTCTCAATTAATTTTTTAGTTTTTCTATGTCCAATGTCTCTTATCCTTAGGTTAAACCACCATTCATCATTACAAAGTTGCGATCGCTATCGAGGTCTGGACCTGGATAACTTCTACAGTCCTTTGCCTGGTTTCTAAATCTTTGCTTAATCAAGATGTTATTAGACTGATATCTTTTAAAGTCCGTTGGAATTCTCCAGTTGTTTCGTCTTCGTACGTGGTGCTGAGATATCGTATTTGCGATAATAATATTATTTTGTTCGTAGAATTTGGCAATATGTTCTTCTCTTGTGTTTCTTTTACCTAATCCATAACTTCCCATTATTCTACTTTCTTTTCATTCTCTAATAATTGTGTCCAGTCGCCCATGATTATTAAGTTGTTGTCTCCTTTCACGTGTTTTAATACTTGTTGTATATCTTCACACATATTCTCTATTTCGTCGCCATTGTATGTCACTGTCGGTATGTATACCTGTATTATTACGGTATCTTCTGGTGTAGTTTTCATCTTAGGTATCCACTATTTTCGGTTTCTCTATTTAGTAATCCCGGCTTGTATGAATTATTCTGTATCCATTGCTCTAGAAGTCTTCTTGTTCATTTTGGACACATAAAGCTTCGTATGTAACTCGTACGTAATCTGACTTTATTGATTCGTCCTAGTTATCAGCCTCGCCCAATAACAACATATTTTCCGAATTCATCACCTGAAAAATGCAGCCCATCTAAATCTCTGCTAAGTGATCCAAAAATATGGTAATCACTTGGTGATCGGGGGAATACAGAGGATATTCAATAACTTTACTATATATAAGGTTTTCGATTACTGTCTCGTACACGAGGAATGCGGCCGAGCATTATTATGTTGGAGCAAAATACATTTTGACAGAGATCTGACTCGTGTTGTCTTTATACCTGGCTTCAATTTATCTTTTAATGTGTTGCAGTGTGAAGCACTATTGACTACCATACCTTTTATTATGCAATCTTCTACAAGTACTCCTTTCTTGCCCCAGAATATAGTCAACATTGCTATCCCAGCCGATTGAGCAATTTTTTTGGGTTTTGGTGATGCAGTATAATACCATTATTTCGACGATTGTTTAAATTCTGGTTGAAAATAGCGAACCCAGGATCCATCACCAGTCACCATACGATGTAAAAAGGTAGCTCCCTCTTTTTTATGACGTGACAGAAGAGCTGTACAAACTTTGATTCTTCTTTGTTTAAGTTCAGGCGTTAATTGTCTAAAAACAACATTATGTGCAGAACCGATACTTACATTAAATTTTGAAGCAATTTCTCTTAGTTTTATGCGTCTGTTGCACAGTTTTAATGGTCTTTTCAGTGATTATACGGTTTGATTGTCCTGGTCGTGGAACATATTTCACACGAGCGAAACAGTTGCTTCCGTACACCTTAAGCGTGCTTGAACGAATTTGTAGAGAATTCACTTTTTCTGCAGTTAAAATTTCGACACAGAAGAAAGAATTTCTTCGCTGGTACAACTTTGTCCTTTGTTTTCATATACTAAATAATCCATTCATGGCCTCCCTAGATGGGACGCAATCCGGATTTCATATGAAACAGCCATATGTCAATAAATTGGAGGAAAGACAGTTAATAGATCGCATGACTAACATTTATGTATAAAGTTAAACATGGTGATAAAAATCAATCATGGTGAAAGAACAAAATTTTGAAGATGTCTATATGATTAAAATACTTGTTGGGTATCAAAATAGAAAAATCCCTCCTTGTCGACGTTAATAATGTTATCTTACTTTCTTCTAACCGCTAGAAATTCAAAAATAAAAAGAATATTCTTCCATATTTTCCTACGCGTTCTTACGGTTGGGCACACTTGGATGTGCCTAAATGATTTCTTTAGTCAAAATTTTGACAGGTTACTCTTTGCAATTCGTGTGCTATCTCGTTTAAATGGAGTAAGATGTTTTTAATCTTCACATTTGTACATTTAATTGATCTTTCGAAAACTTTTTTGTTTAGTTTTTACAGCTTACAGCAGCTAGAAACCTTCGATCTGGGTATTACACGAGTGTTTCGTTCAAACTTCCTCTGAGAAGAGCTCGTTGCTCTCGTAAACTTCTGACTCTAATATACTTAACTTAGGTACATAAAAAAGAATAACGATGGTTCTTAGATAAACGTGCTTATAAACGGTGCATCATATCGAATGTCAATGTGATCGGTATGATCAGGCATAAAGAATATATAAATCATGTTTAAGTCGCCGCGCCGGGGTGGTTGAGTGGGTTGGGATCCCGCTTAGCAATCAGGTGAACATGGGTTCAAATTTAGCCGTGGCCAAGGATTTTCTAGAAGCGGCAATGGATTTAAACTCATTAGTTAAGTTAGCTGTAAGTTAGGTTTAAGGTTGTTGAGTGTGCGGTATGTTTGAATGTGGGGGAGCGTAATGTAAGTCGCGAGCGGCTCATTACCTCAGTTGCACTCTCGCGCGGTATGAACGGTCCTAGACATCAAAAGATAAAAGAGACTACAGAAACGTACTGCTGCCTGCAACCACTTCACCTGGTCAACCACCAGTTCTATGACGGTTGTATTTACTTATGTCTAAGTAGAATAAATTATTTATGTTAAAGAATATCTTGATCTTCGTTAACTCAACATAAACTTTCAGTCACAATGTATAACCACATACTTTTTTAGTTCTACTGACTTCTATTTGGGTATAACTGAGCAACAGTTTTGGAATAAACCAAGTACCACTTTCCAGCAATATTTATGTGTGAAATTTCGGATAGTTTTTAGACTGCAGTTGTCGTGCTCTTAATAATTACTTCTTATAGCAATTAAATACACTGCATTTCGGTTAAATACCGTATTAGCGACAAAAGCATAAAATGTACTTATAAACGCTCCGGCCGGGATTGACAAACTAAATATGTTATCAGATTTCGGTACTGTTTATTTTGGCGGATACCGTATATGTAAACTGGGAGTCAAAAGCAATTTTTTAAATTAATGTATGAGGTTCAAGTTTTTTGTAGTGGCACCTCATATTTGGCGACCCAAGCATCTGCTAACTCCAATGTGTCGTTTCAGGATTTATATGCATTTGTTGGAAATGTAAAAGGAGCTTATAATAAGACAGACTGAAGTTACGAAAATCTGTAAAGGGATTTACAGAGAACTTTCCTCGCAAGTAGAAGTTTTAAAACTAAAAATATTGAAATATCAAAGGAGAAAAAGAATTTAATTTTTTAAGGTGTTCGCTCTGTATATGTTAGGTCCAAAATATGCTCTTTTTCGTCAAAGGTAAAAGCTATGCGCAAAATATTACTTTTATTTAACCAATAGTTATCGAGTTAAAGCAAAAATAGACAGAATATTTATTTGTAAGGTTCTCACCCCGTGTATATTTGACCGAAATTCTATCGGTTCGACTCAGGTAGACATATAATCCGCATGAAAAATATTGTCTTCCTCTAACAACAAATTTTGCGAGTTATACCGCCAACAGATGGACAGACAGACGAAATTGAGGAAACCTGTTTTTCGTCATTCAGGGACCCTAAAACGTAAAGATTTGACGAAGGTGATTTTTTCTCGATTACCTACAATAGCTCTTTCGCCTTTTAGACGAGGGAATGGAAAAAACATTATATCACGTTTTGTCAATACAATTCGAAGAAAGTGTTGTAATAGTGAAAAAATTGCCCTCAGAGATGACGTCTGTCTGTCCATCTGTCTGTTGGCGGTATAGCTCAAAGATATTTTGCAGGCGGATTAGATGTGCACCTACTTTAATACCGAATATACTTTCCGTCAAATATATACAGGGTGAGCACCTTCAAAAAATTAAATATTATCTACTTTTAACTCAGAAATAGATAAAAGTAATATTTTACACATAATATAGCTCAGGTTCTTATTCTTGACAAACATGGGACCGGAGAGATACAGGCTGAACATCGTAAAAGGAATAGAAATTGCAGTTATCGTTACAGGCCGGACTTATGAGAGGAGTTTCTTGTAAAGTTCTTTACAGATTTTTATCTGTAACTTTTATTAGTTACGTTTGGCTATAGAACTTGATTTCAGTTTAAATGAGTAAGTGACCGTGACTGCATGAAATCTGCTTCACACGAACATGATCATTGAATAAAAATATACAGGGTGAATTCTAAATGGCGGACAATAGACATAGCATTCGATTCTGCATCAAAGATGGGACCAGTTTGCTGTTAGCCTGTCTTGAAGTTTCTGCAATGCTTGAGTTTTCCAAAAATGTTGCAACAATGTGCAATACAATTTTCACATTTTAAAACAACGTAGGCTTTTGCGCACTTTTATATTTTAAGTAATATGACTTTTAATGACGTTTATGTGATAAATTCTTATATTGCAGACCAATCCAATTTGATTATTTTTAATCACGTGAGTCAGTTTAATAAATCAGATCACACTTGAAGTGAAAACAACCTTAGGGTGATTTTCAATCACCATGGAAACTACCTAATTAAAATTCAGTAGTATCCTATGACAAGTTAGTGGCACTGTAAATTTAAGTCAAATTAGAGGTTAGCAGGTTAGGTTTTACGTCAGTGTGTTAAGTTAATAGGTATTAGGTATATAATTTGTTATTGTTCTATCAAGAATTTTGATTTTAGTTAATTTGTTTTTTAATTTTCTGAAGTTGCACTGTATTATTATGATGTATTTCTTTAATTTGACAGGGGTTTTATCGGCTATGCCGTCTACCCTAATGTAAAATAATAATAATAATAAAACTTAACCTGATAACCTCGAATTTGACGTAGACTTACAGTGCCACCAACATATTATAATGAAGTGTCAAATTAATTTGTCAGAAAAATGGCTTCTCGCTTCGGTAAAAATTATTAATTTATTTAAGAACTTATCTTCCCGAATTCAACGCGGCCAGTGATAAATCCTTATAATTTTGACAAATAATATCCCTCAAGTGCGTTACCTTTAAGAAATAACCCGAGGCGAAGCCGAGGGTTATTTCTAGACAACGCACTTTCGGGTTGTTATTTGTCAAAATTATTGCGGGTGATTATCACTACCCTTGGTAAATTATAGCTGACAATTTGCTGTACAAAACGCCGTGTTTAATTGTCTTCGTGTTTATTAACTTCATAATCTTAGTGTTACCTTTAGTTTAGTTTTATTTTGGTTTATTTATGTTTATTCCTGTTTTTTCGTTAGTATACAGTTCTTGAGTTTCGATATTAATTTTTTGTTGATTGTTGATTTCCCAAATTAACGTCATAGAGTACAGTTTTGTGGAGTATGCAGATACTTATTTGATTTTAGGGGAATGTCGTGGCAGTTTTTATGCTGCTGCTAATTGGTATGCCGAACGGTATCGAAACAGAAAGCATCCAAATGCTATATTATTCGACGACTGGATCAACAAATGCTGGAAACTAGGAGAACTGCACCCACTGGGGTAGCTGACAGAGGTCGTCTTCATCGAATGTTACCAGAGGTTGAAGAAGACATCTTAAATGTAGTCGTAAATGAACCAGAACAAAGTACCCGGTCCATTTCCCGAATGTTTGGTATTAGCCAAAGAACCGTTCATCGCATGTTACAGCAAAATGGCTTGCACCCGCGTTCAACCAATGCGTTCAGGGATTATTACCAGAAGACTACCAGCAAAGAGTCAAATTCTGCAGATGGTTACTTCGTAAGCAAGAAAGGAATCCTGGTTTTATTCAGGTGAACAATGAATACATGCAAGGGTAATGAAAGTACATTGTTTTCAGTTAATGAAATAATACAGCAAATTTGGTGAAATTTAGCATATAAGTGATCTCTTATGCCGAATTGGATGATCGAAAAAATAAAATTCAGAACGGCTAGTTTCAGCAAGAATGGAACTTTTTCCATCATAACTTTTTAGAATTGAAACATTTGTCTTTTCTAGTTGTAGGTATGTTCGAAAAACCTAAGTTTTTCTACATAAAGAACTACTATCGTTTGGATCTCCGAGACCACTGGTTTGCAAGATAAGCGAACCTTAAAGACACGAATGCGCTTAATCACCAAAAATACAAAGTTGGATTATTATATTTCCTGCACTTTTGGATGAAGTTCTACCTCATTTTACCCGAGAGTTTAGAAATTCACTATGTTTTTGTGTGGCTTTGGATTTTCTGTTAATGTTGTTCATTTAAAATTTATTGAAAGAAAGTAAAATCAATTATTATCTAACTTTGGATTATTCGTGATTAAGTACATTACATTCTTTAAGTTAAATTTTTTAAAACTATTTTTCTCATCGATTTCAAGTAAAAGTACATTTTTCTTCTTAGGTTTTTCGAATATGCAACTACAATCGAAGGATATATCCACAAATGTGCTCTTTTCCTGCAAAAACTACCCCTTCTGGGCCTGATACCAATTTTTGGCCATCTAATTCAGAATAAAAGAATCACATAAATATGCCAAATTGCATCATATTTACTGTACTTGTATACTTTAGTTAAATGGAAAAAAAATGTTTTCTATTCCTCTTTGCAGTACTGCATTTTAATGATACTAAATTATGACCTACACATTAATTAATTAGAAATTCATGATAACCATCTCAGTTGATTCTTATTTAATGTGAATTAAATAATTCAAATATTTAAGTCTTAAAAATAAAGTGAATGATGAAATTAGGCAATGTGATTTATGATGTATGTATATGAAATAATTGAGTTGGTTGCCTTGGAGATATGTTAAAAACATAAGTTGGTTGTTGACAAGAGTAGAATGTAAAAAAAGTTGGGAGTCAAAACGTTTGCACTTCCCAAATTTGGGAAAATAAATACAATTTTGCCAGTAAACGTGTTGATTTATCGTTTTATTGAGTGAACACATGCTACAACTGAACAAAAGTCAAAAACAGTAAATCAATTCAAAAAAATACAATCTTCGTAATACACAAGAAGAGTGTGGTTATCCAAAGGCAGTTCCTAAGCGCAAGTGCATCCACGAGGCATCTTGAAAGGTAGGACCTTAAGGATACCACGCAGAAAAAGCTGCGATCCCGATTCGGCGCCTGGAGCTGCGAGTTTGCAAACGTAAAGGAGGTCCATGGAGTACGAGGTTATTGGACTGTATTGAGGCTAAAGGGAAGAAAGTTCAGCTTCAACGAGGACAACCATTGAACCCTGTTCCAGCTGTGCAGGCATCGCCAGGAACCACCTTCAGGTTATTTTGGGAACTTATGTGAAGGAGAAGCAACCTACAGAAATGCTGTTAACCTTGTTGGGAAAACAATTCAAGATAGTATTCATAGGAAGCTAAACAAATCTGTCATTTACCTCTGAATGACTGCTACGATAGTGTTTCGGCGAAGTGAGATTAAAAATGCGTCTAATTTAGAATATATAAAGCGGAGATCTGTATTACCGATACTCTATATTTAAATGTCAAATTTATATTTAAAAGTGAGATTCAGGAATTATAATTTTGTGCACGACCCTACTTGATATAAAAGTCAATTGCATCTAAAAAATAAAATAAGCTCAGCTAGTTAGAAAACGTAATATTGTCATTATAAAATTTGGCAATAGTGTGAGGCTAATTATTCTAAACGCTCAAACATCAATTCTTACATAATAAAATGTATTCTAAGTGGGCTAATAAAAAAAGATAATAGTACTTCAGTATGTATTTAAAAATGCAATTTCACACTCATGTTTCTCTGATTTTTAAAAATTTTGTTCAGTATAGTCTGTAAATTTATAACAATGTTTGCTATAATATTAATTGGTAAAAAATTAATTCAATCACCTTTCATTAATTAGTTTTTCCGAAAAATGTATATAGAGTAATCACAGGATTGCAAAAGTGTAATATTTGTCATACGTATATTGGCAGCATAAATTTGTAATTTAGTTACCATAGCAACCTAACTTTATAGAATGCTAGCAGATTTGATATTTTCCACAATTTTAAATATATTTTGTTGATGATAAGCGAATTGATAGTCGACATCGAATGGCATCACAACTTACGCTTGTAACACAGAGCTTGCTTAACGTGTTATTTTTCTTACTTAAGATTTTATATGTCTAGCTTGTATGTATGCGTCGTATTGTCATTAACATTTTGTCACGGCTATCATCTCGTTAGTATCTCATTGCCCAATGATGCAATTCGCGGACATAATGTTGCACCATAATTTCAAGCAGAGCACAAGTTGCGTAAGCCGCTTTTCGCCGGCCCTTGTGCCAGGTTAAAAATGGCAATGACTTAATTAATGACGAAAGGGCAGTGCCCATTGAAAAACGGCTGAATACCTGGCGAAATTCAAGAAGAGGAGACCGCCAACAGACTTAATGGCCTCAATTTTGAACACTGCTGCGGTTGTTGCCAGCAGCTCTAAATTTAACGTGGAAAACGGCGATTTCCTGTTTTGCAAAAACTTATTCGAGCCAATGTACGACAATCTATTATTTATTATTTTATTAGCAAAATTGGTAGATCTATTGAATTTTTTTCTAAACTTGGATGGCTTACAGAGACTGCTAAATAAATCTACCTCCATATTTTGTTGTTTTTTGCAGCTATTGAATGTTGATTATCTAAATTGGTTGCTGCAAGGTGGAAATGTGAGTATAAATAATATCATCGTTAGGAGAGTTAAAAACAGCTTTGATCTTTCAAGCGTGTACTTCAGAGAAATTTCCTGACGACAGTTTCGAATCTGGACAGCAGAAAATGACGTTAGCACAATCTGTAAGCTTGATTTTATTTATATTCAAAAGCAAAACAGGTGGCTACCGCAAGTTATAATGTTTGTTTAGGATAATTGCCACATTGGGCAATCAAAAATGTAAAACATCAATAATAGTAGCACATCATACATTATTTTAGCGTACAAAATTTACAAGATTGGACGCCTGAGAAGCGCAAAAGTATCCAAATTTTGTTTAAATTTCAACAAGATACAATTCGCGTTTAAGTGCGAAATTAGCTACTACTAATAATTAAAAGCATCAGCCTGATTATAACTAAAATAATTTTTGCATTTTCAAATGCGAATTGTAAATACAAAAGTTACAGAAGAAAATGTCTTGAACATCTTTAACAAAGAAAGCGCACTCTAAAAAACAACTTTTACTAGATCGAATACCGATTAAACAGTGTTCAGCATTATATGCAAAATAGATAAAAATATCTTAATGTTTCTAATATTAATAAAACAGTAAAAGGAAGCATTTAGTAATGTGAATTACATTAATTCGCTGAGAGAAAAAACATCGCAGTCAGTGGGATTCGCATCCACGCTTCCTGGGGGGATCTGATTTGTAGGTAGACCCTTTTCGCGCTGAACCAAGAATGTGCCATAAACAGATATGCTTATCATTGCATTACGAAGGGCACGGTGAGTACAATTTTCTTAAAAGTCACAAAAATCCCCAAAACTCGTATTCCACGAATATTTCAATTTTGAATTTTTGGGTGCTCACATTTTTAATATATTATTAGTAAAAGTTCAAACTTTTGTTAACTATTAATCGTATCATTTGAATAAATATTGTGCAAATATTAATACAGTTACACTCACTAAGAAATGAACGTTTCTAGATGCTTCATGCAGTTAGCTAATAGTTAATCGTTCAAATGTTTTATGATGTGTTATAATGTAAATAGAACTAGGCAAATTGCGGAGCTTATATTATGTAGGCCACTGTTTTATGAACGCCGGACAAATAAATGTATTATTATTATTTTTATAGCAGGGCAATTATTTGCCAGGAATGCTAAACATTCATGGGAAGGTGCATATATATTTTATTATCGTTAATTGATAACTTTCGAACAAACGTCTTACATTTTGACAGTTGCCTAGACATACAAAATTTTCATTTAGCAATTGAGACTCGATTTTGAAATATGTAATTGTCTCCCAGGAAAATCTTAATGGGAGACAGTAATCTCGAACCATTATCAAAACCTTATTAAATAGATTTTAAAGATATTTAATAGAATCTTGAGCAGAAAAGGTTTTTCACAAAAAAATATTTTAACTTGATTTGTGTGCTGCAAGGAATTAAGTAACTAACAAAGTTCATTTTTCACAACACAAACAGATTTTCTTGCCGCAGGATTTATCGAATTATTGTATATAGCAAAATTTAGGGCTAAGTTAGTTTAAAGTAAGATTTTAAATTAAAATTTGATTAATATTTTGAACTAGGGAACTCCATGATTTACACAAAACGCATGACTGTAAAGGCACGTTTTCATAATATTGTTACTTTGTTAGGTTATTTTTTTAAATCCGTAAAGTAATATTTCGTCGATTTCTCGGGGCAAGCTAGATCCTGTCCACTTGTTTATGAAAGCTTCAACAGCATGACACAGCCTGCGATTAGGCAGAGAGACTTCACCTCAATGAGCGCAGTCTTCAGAAATTTCATCGTCGTTTGGAATTCTTCTTTGATGATATTCTCCTCACAGGTGGAAATTACGTTAGTTTTAATTAACGTCTACATAGGTTCGTCGTGAATTACGTTTTTCTGCTGTTACACCCCGCACGAGGGGAATGGATCCTATGGATTGCAAATTTAGTTTGTTGACCGGCCTCTGGGGCAGAGTGTCGCCCACGAAGGGGCTCCTTACTTACCAGCGCGGGTTTCCAGCCTCGCTCTGACAAAGTTACACTTTGATTTTCAATCAAGTGGCGAAGTTGTGTCGAGATAAAAGTTGCCACAAATAGTAACGTTATTGTGATTCGTAACTGTGATATTTTGCAAGCCTAAGATTACCGGCCACAGGGCAACTTGATTTAATTTGGATTTATTAAATTGTGCTGTGCAAAATACCTTTTTACCACACGCTTACGAAGTCTGTCCATGTAGTTGATGACATTCCAAGCTTCTAGCCCGCTTCCTGTTGCATCTCTGGCTGGGAATTTTCTCCTCACTTGTTTGGTTTTGTTGTTTTACGCCATAAGAACTTATGGTGATTATTTAAAAAAATATATAATAATAATAATTAATACCTATATATTTCATCAGATATAAAATTAGATAATACGTGTAGCATGCCTTTGCTTTTTAAACAATTATTAAGGAAATCAACTACATACAAAAACCAAATGCAGTTTTAATTTTTTAATTATTTGCGTTGAAATTAGAAATATCTTAATGTGTTCGTGAATTTGCCAAAATTTAAAAGTTTAAAATTCCTCAAATAAACAGGTACATAATAACACACTTTTTCAGAATACACTGAAAATCAATACGCCCAGAAATTATTTTCGAATCAAATTCAAGTTAATGATATTTTTAGTTATTGAGTTACATTATCCAAACGTAATGTTTTCCATAAAGTTATATAAACACCGTAAAAGTATACACGTGTGCAAAATCTCTTTATTGTATTCGAACGTTTTATGTTCTAAGCATCCAAAGCAATGCAGTGCTGAATGCTGCTCAAGAACAAAGTGGGGTGGCGTTGTTGACAGATACATTTCCAAAGCTGTGCACACAAAGAAAGGCAGTTCAGGCTAAATTGAATAATAATGGAGTAGAACGGAATTCGCTGCCCGTCAACACAACACCTAATAAATGGTTAACATTTGAAATAATTGATAACTAATTCAGACAAACAACTCGACAGCAATAAATCAAGTTAGTAACGCAATTACACGAAGCACGTTGCTTTATTCTGCTTATTGCCAGGCAGATATAAAAGTATCTAATCCAATAAAAAAACTGTTGTGTGCAATTAGTGCTAATAAGGTAATAAGGTAATTCTGTCAAGCAGCCAGTGGCATGCAGCCGCGTGTTGTTTGTGCATTGTACACATTGTTCGACAATACACGCCAACTATCAGATAATATAATGTTGGTCCTAAAATATCATTCTCAGTGCTAAGCATCCTGGCTACTGATCGTAGGGTTGCGAGTTCGATTCCCGATCCTGATGAGGTTTTTAAAAATTCAAAAATGTGAATGTAAACCACTACAGGTTGCCATTATTCGAAAGTGATGTAAAGCCGTGGGTCCCATGTTACAATAATGTGTATCATGTAAAAGATCCCTTGCTAGGGTTGGCACTCATTAGTCTCGGTAAAATTCTAAGTGCGACTTGACCATATGACCAAAGCAGTCGGTGCATGCCTAGACCTTGTCCATAACAAACAAACAAACAAAATATAATTGCTTTTGTTTATTCAGCCACTGGCCTAGGATGTACGTTTTACCAGTAATACCGCTTGAACTAAATGCGAATTATGTAATTTAATTGATGTTAATCCAAATAACTATGAAACTAGGTTATTATAAATGTTTAACACAATTTGCTTTATTAGTAAGGATATAAAGTGCGTTAAAAAACCGTTATCAAGTGGCGTGCCAAACTGTAATTTTTGAAAGTCATGTCGTAACTTATTTTATGGACTGCGTATGCACACAACCTCACTTTGACAACTAACAGCTCGTGACTGAGCGCGTTGGATTCTGGGTAGAGCGTTGTAATAATCACCGACATGCAATCGTAAGGCAAAATCTAGTTCAAAGCCCTCTCGATAACGTTTTTATTTTGAACTAACGTTGTAAGGACATTTTTAATTGTTAGGAACGTACGGGTATTTAGCATTATTTTCTCGATTCCGAATTACGATTTTGCCTGTATATGGGTATTTCGAATTATTCGCTTGCAGTCAGCGGTTTTAAACGCACTCATTCTGTGTTATCGATTGGCTTCAGGCCTGTTGGCGGCTAGAAGTGCCGCGCACGTGTTTCTTATCGAACCGTTTCAGACGTGAATTTGTTATAGAAGCGCTTTCGTTCTGAGCCAGAATAATGATAGTTGCCGTGTGTTCGAGAGAGCGAGTACGAGGTTTAGCCCCGGTCACCTTTCGATGTGAGTTATTTATTTTAGATCGCTTTTTTGGACAGACTTGACCCGGCGTGGCTAGAAGCAAGACGTGATTTGGAAATTGTGCCGCACACCCTTCGGGGTTGTGTAGGCGAGGCTTTACATTTGTGTGTTGTGTGATTACCGGCTAACGTTCTTTCCCTTGGTGTATGTGTGTTCCGTATGTTTTAATCCCGTTATTCAAACCCCTGTCGTTGTGACTCAAGTTCCATGTTCCGCATTTCATGGACTCATTGTACTAAACGTGGTAGCGTTGGTTGTTGGGCGAACTTAACTTTGTTATTTACCGGTGTGAGCCTTGGAGTTTTCGTATCATGGGGCGGCACCCCTCAAACGTCGTTTGGCGGACTCTCAGTGAAAACCCAGTATCGGCTTACCATGTTTCGGGAAGCTTCCGACTTTTCCTTCTGCCAATTTACCGCAGCGGACTTAGATGAAGTCTCGTTAGAGGATAATTCCAATGGTTCCGTCCGTCAGCCAGCGGCTTCCGTTGATTTGGTGCAATCCCCTTAGGTGTTTTCTGCAGTGTTTGGAAAGCGACCGTGTGAAGTGGCATAGGACATCGATTATAGCCAATTCAAGTTTCTTAAAGGTATTTTAATATTGTAGTAGCTTTACAGTGTGAATTTCAAGTGTAGCGAGTGTTTTTCCGAAGTGTCAGACAATTTTGGTGACGTTGCATTCATTGTTACATTAATTGTGTATATCTTTGCGTTTGCTAAACCTTTAACAGTTGCATACCTGTCAGTTTAGTTAATTACCGTCAGATTATATGATCTTGTTCAACTTTACGTAGTGGCAGATGAAGTATGTGTCGCATTTGTGGCATGTTTAGTTGATTGCCGCCTTTTATTGCTGTTAATTGAACCATTGTTTTGAGTATTTACTATTCATTCCAGTATTTAATGTAAAGTTTACCGCATATTTAATAGATTAAGATGTTACTCAATTTAAATAGTCAACCTTTACTAACCCCTTTCGCATTTTTATGTAACTTTTACTCATTCAAATATTTTTGCTAATACATTTCATGTTTATTTAACTATGGTTTTCTTCTGATAGTGTGCATGCGATTTGTGTATGTATTTTTCAGTTGTAAAAGGAGTTTGGCTAGCTGTTCAAGTGAGTTTTCGAAAGGTGAATCCATTATGCTTCCCCTTTTCCTCGGTGGGTTCACCTACGCATTTTCCCGTGTAGGAATCGTGGTGGCGCTCTAACAATTAAGATCTGCTTTTCGTTTATAAGGCCGTTGCCCTGTGTGATCTCATGTTAGACCAACCCTCGCTCCACTGAAGTTAGTCGGCACCTCTGTTTGGTAACGGGCTGGGGCAGCAATCCTATGCAATACATTCCCAATTTTGAGTTAGTTTATGCGCTAGTCGTTTAGCATTGTTTGATTTGTCGCACTTATCGTTTTAGCCTGTTACAAACTGCCAGCCCAACGTGGTGCCATGATTGATTTGTCGTAAAGGCGTTTTTGGCTCGTTACAACGTTCTAGCGAGCATACATTACATTATGACAAAAATTCATAAGAAGAAATTTGTAGTACTTTTCAGTTTAAAGCATTTATTTCATTATAGACTCTAGGGAAATCGCCAGTTCTAAAACTTAAAATTAATCGTATAACGGATTAAAAACAATAATTAATTATTTTGTTACTTCACAAAAATAATATCTTGATGTCTTATAATAAATAGTATATTATGATACGAGTTTTATAAGAAGCATTTTGTAGCACGCACGGGGCAAAGTTTTGTTTTTACTCCAAAATTTTTTTTTCTGCTGGGTAGTTCAAAATGAAGGGGGTCAAGAGATCTAAAATTAAGCAAACGTCATATAAATCAGATGGCGCAGACTGGTTATTTATTTTATCAAGCGGTCTGTTTCAATTAAATTTAAGTGTTTTACATAGTGATGGCGATGTTTACCAAGAGTGTACCAAACCCAGCTGGACGTGGTACATCCTTTCTACATAAATTGGCGACTATCCGAAGTGGTTTGGATGAGCAGTGTTACTCTTCGCAATGCCCGCGTTTGGCAGTTGAAAATGCCGGGCAGTGCTGGAGGCTTTTGCGGCCAATCCCGAGTGTCGGCCGGTGAACCTATATACCTGCGGCGAAGGCCCCTGGATCGTGTTGACCTGGATTTTCAGCGTGTACGGGAAATTATAGCAACGATCGAAGCCGACCGATGCCAGGGAGATTTTCGGCGTGTACGGGAAATTATAGCAAAGATTGGAGCCGACCGATGCCAGGGAGGAATATTAGGATGTGGAAAGTCCGAGGACTCAAGTAATTTGAAATGACTGCGGAAGTTGCTTTTATACTCTTCGAACGCTTCCTTATCTGTGCTTCGCTCCAGGTATGTTTAGGAGGGACGGTGTCGTGCGTATTTGTACGCGAGTCGGCGCACCGCTGGTGGATTTGTCTTTATCGCTTTTCGAGTGTAAGGCTAATGCAAGTTTATGATAGGGACGGAAATTAGCGCAGGACAAATGAGCACAAATTTAAATGTGAAAAATACACATTCGTGCTGAAGCTAAAGTCAGATTTATAATGTACGTCGTTTAAAATCGTTTAGAAATGTTGATACTGAATGTTCGAAATAAAGACAGGCAAGCCATGAGCAACTTAATTTAATACACTGACTACAATTGATCAGCGGACGATTATTCGCAACAGCGGATGCAGGGCTGACATACATAATTTCCTTTACCTTTTACCTGACTTGTTGCTGATACATTCGATCAGAGGGAGATACGTTGCTACAGCTTATTGATGGCTGACATACTGATTTACCTTTACCTGCAATTGAGTACTTGTCGCTACATTTGATCAGCGGGTGATTACTTGCTACAGCGGATTAAGGGCTGACATACGTGCTTAATTTCCTTTTCCGAAAATTGCGCTTTCAATAGGCTAGTTGAGGACGAATGATCGGATGTTTTTCTCTTCAATTATGAATCTCTTTTTGCATTTACTAAGTGGCAGTAATGATATTAAAGCAGTAGCAACGAATGAGCAGCAAAATTTCCATGGGATTGTGCCCAAAGTCAAGAGGTATGTGCGTGTGTGTCTGTGTGGGTGTTCATGTGAGTGCTTGTGCGTGTGCGTCTGCGCGCACGCCAGTATGTATGCGTGTGTGTATGTGGATTATGACAATCTATTTAAGCAATTGACAAAATATATCTGAATAAACTTTTCAAACCGAACTGAAATAATAATCAAGTTAGCTTTTTTTCTCTAATTTTTGTAGAATCTGTGTATACATAAATTTTTAACCCACTGTGATGTTTAAAAGCCAATTCTAGTTGTTTTTCCTATTTGCCTATTTTTAAAGAAATTTCTAATAAATACGTATTATATCCATTTTTGTCGTAAAATTAGTTTTATTTTTGTTTTAAATAGTTATTTTTGTATTAAGCCCGCGAAATTAATGATTTTAGAGCGTGACAATATTACTTCTTTTGACGAGGTGATAGCCGAGTCCAAACTGTCATTCGAACGCTGTTAAACATTTCGCGCTCGTAATACAAACAATGTTTTTCCTACAACCGTCAAACTAGAATATCAATAATATCAATAAATATCCTATTTTTTACCACGTTAAAAAATGGCAAACTTCGCACAGTGATAGCGATGCGCGAATGTCCCCTTATTTTGACGGTTGTCGAAAAAGACAATTTTAATGGCTAAAAAATTTGCTATAATAAAACATTTACTGCCCATTTTACAACACTTGCTGGTGACATAACGAAAGTTGAAAAGCAAGGTTTTGGGTGGAATGAGTAAATGCATATCGTAGGGGAAGTTTTACAACAGTTTGAAAATATTCCTGTCCAGTTGTAAAGGGTGTTTTTTTTTAGACTGATAGAACTTTAAATTGAAATAAAACACAGAAAAATGTTTTTAATATCCATGAAATTGGCTTTATTTGAAAGATAATTTTATGGCATTTATGTCTGAATATGATTTCGGGCATGTGACCGTCGCAGCTGGCGTGTACATGACGTAATCTGGAGGTCCAATTTTCACACACTCTTCGCAGTAAATCAGGCTGTATTTCGGCAATAACGCGTCGAATGTTGGCTTTCAAGTGCTCAATTGTTTCCGGTTTATCGCCATAGACATGCGACTTTACATATCCTCAAAGAAAATTATCTAACGGCGTCAAATCGCACGAAAGAGGTGGCCAGTTAACAGATCCATTTCGTGGATCCATTTTGTGCAATTTGACGCCGTTAGATTATTTTCTTTGGGGATATGTAAAGTCGCATGTCTACGTCTGGGGTCTTCCTTCCTTCTTATGGGTTGTTGGTTCTGCTTCTGGTCCTGATGTTGGGGTTGTTGCTTCTTCCTCGGTGGCCGGTATCTGTAATGATAATAAAAAATTGTGTAGTATTGGCTGTGAGTTGGGGGTATACTGGGTCAGGTCACATTTAAGAATTTAGGTTTATATAGGCGGAAAGTTTTGGTTATCGGATTTAGCCATATTATCTATCGAAAAGGAAGAGCTTAAAAAATTAAAATCACCTCCAAATATGGAACGCCTTATAAACATTTTCCCGGAGAAAAAAGTTAGGAGAGTAACTCTGTAAATAATTATTATTTACTTCAACCTTTTTTCTTGTTATTTACCATTTACTTCTTCCTTACTTATGTAAATATATGTAAACTGTAAACTATGATTTACCCCTCTTTTTACGTAATATGTCCGTTACTAAAAATTTGTAATTAAATTTTACTTTTTTTATTATTTATTTTTATTAGCTTTTATTATTATATTTCGTTTTGTTAAAAAATAAGAATTGAGTTCGTATCTTTATACGTTTATTTGATTATTCAACACTATAATGAACGAACCAATAAAGATTGTTCAATTTGTCAGCTACGGCCAATCAAAATCGACTGTCATTGAAAACACCTAATGTCGCAGATTTCAATTTAGTGACTAGCCCTTGACTGTCACTTCACCAAAACGTCAAAGTGAAGTTTGCAAATCAGCGCCGTTTTAAAAACTAATAATAATCGTGTTGAAAGCTCCAGTATTGAATTAATAGTGGAAAACATTAAAAATGTGTGCTGTCGAACACAGTAAAAGTCATCTACCCATATTGTTGAATAATATTTCCAAATACCGCTCAAGGCAAAATGTCTTAAGAGAATTTTTTTCGCCAACATGAAATTTTTGCAAATTTCTCTCAACAAAAACTGCACATCTTCCATTCGACCTGCGCTCTCGCGGAATTTTTAACGCAGTTTTGATTTCGAGAAATTTAAACGCAATAATTTGCATGTGAACGAAAAAATTCTCAAAAAAATTTCACCTTTTGTGGTATTGCCCTCGATTATTCAACACTATAATGAATGAACCAATGAAAATTGTTCAATTTGTCAGAAATGGCCAATCAAAATTGACTGTCATTGAAAACACCTAATGTCACAGTGTTTTCACGCGAGCCCTATTGGTTTCAATGATTTCAATTTAGTGAGTAGCCTTTGACTGACATTTCACCAAAACATCAAAGTCAAAGTTTGCAAATCAGCGTCGTTCTAAAAACTCATAATAATCGTGTTAGAAGCTCCAGTATCGAATTAATTGTGGAAAACGTTAAAAATGTGTGCTGTCAAACACGGTAAAAGTCATCTACCCATATTGTTGAATAATCTTTCCAAATACCACTTAAGGCAAAATTTTTTAAGAGAATTTTTTCGTCAACATGCAAATTATTGCAAATTTCTCTCAACAAAAACTGCTCAAATTTTTAACGCAGTTTTGGTTTCGAGAAATTTAAACGCAATAATTTGCATGTGAACAAAAAAATTCTCAAAAAAATTTCACCTTTTGTGGTATTACCCTTGTTAATACCATTATGGGGGGGGGGGGGGGGGGGGCTCACTTAGCAGTTTATGATACAGGACCCGTTGATCTCTAACTACGCCTCTGAGCTTGAATGAATTAGTCAGAATCGATATTTATCAAATCCGATTTTATTAAATTCGATTCACTTCTACTAATCGATTTTGATTGTATTGCCAAATCGAATGGAATTATATTAAATCGATATATAAATTCTTTGTCTAAGCCCAGTGCAGTGGCGGTGATATGCATAAGCGGAAATAAGCGTTGCTTATGGGCCCGGGCCCTTTGGGGGGCCCGGTAAGTTCTGTATTCCCTTATTAAATCTTTCGATATCTTCTACTTCATTTGGGTGTAGATTCATAGCACTGCAACCTCAGTCCCCACTCTCAGTTATCAGCCATCACGTCATCAGTGATCAGCCTTGATTTGAGACCTTTGAAAAACTAACAAACATTTTTGAATTTTTAGAACCGAAAAACGTTTTAAGAATGCAAGAAGCTGAACAAGTCCGATGTGATTTGCTACAGAAAAAATATTCTGATGTCCTCGCTAATAAAACCTTACTAAAAGAGTGTTCCAGATTTGACAAGTTTATTCCTACAGAAATATAGTGTTCTCAAAAAATTTTTAGCGAAATTATTACTGCATTGGTGTTTTTTGTACGATTAACTTGATAAGAGGCTTCCACGAATGGGGCCCCCAATTAATCCACTGCGAGTTCCGGTTCAATGGGATTGCCGGGAACTGCCACTTAATAACCCTAACTTGGGTTCAGTTAGTTGTTGGAGTGAAACAAGACTTAACAAACACGAGTATATTGAGTAACAACGATTACAAACGTCACTGATGGACCGATGGTTTTTTACAAAAGCTTCAACTGTTGTGACACGCTTGGATTGGCCACGCGAAAATAGCGAATTGCGCGTAACCGTAACACAAAACAACCTGGAAACGACTTTACCAGGGAGTTAGACCGAAACGCAAACTAGCACAAAGCATAGCTGAACTTGCTTCCTCGAGGCTCTGAATCTAACTAACTTTGAATTTACAGCGAGCCGAACTCGCCAAATCATCAAGGAGGGGCAAGCTCAAACACTATTGGCTGAGGCGATCCTGCGTAGCCAATCGGAGCGTCGCACGTTATTTAGGAAAAATGCTTATTCTAAGAAACCTTAATGCTAAGCTCTCTCAATGAGGCAATTGAACGAAATCCATAAACCCATGATTCCCAAATATGCTAAGTCGGCTTAAGTTCTATTAGAAAATGTATCCATCCGCTTAAAAGCCATTAAGGGAAGCTTACAAATTCCTTTCCAACATTAACAGAGGCAAACAAATACGGCAAGATGCAAATTTGACTTTACCACGACCTTTGAATGAGATAAAACAGTTATGACTTGAATTACATGATTAATTATAATCAAGAAGGTTTTGATGCACGCATCTGTGTGAATCAAACATGCCGCCCCCGAAGTGCCGACTATGGCACGACGTGATTAAATCCCAAAATTAAACTGAAATCTAACACTACAAAATAATCAAATGCATAACAAGAACTAATGACAGATGATAATCCAAGAGTCTTACAGATAACTTACAACTAGCATGAATACAAGCAAAGAAACAACTAAACCTAGCAAAATGTTCAATTAGCGAAAACTACCAACTAAGAGCAAAGTCAATGTTTATTGCCCTTGATCGCAATGATCGTCTTTGGGTAGGATGTACACTTTACGCACCGAGCGTTTCAGGAGATTCCCTCGGGAATCGCGCACTTGCACCACACGCACAACACCATCCGCTCCTGGATATGTGGCCGAAATTATTGCCAGTGGCCAACGGTAGCTTGGAGATGCCTCGTCGTGGACGAGTACCACGTCGCCCACCTGGGGGGCTAGAGACGTGCTGGAGGACTTCCACTTAGGCCGGCGCTGCAGGAGGTGGAGGTAGTCCCGGGACCAGCGATCCCAAAACTGCTGGGACAGCCGCTGGACCAGCCCATAGCGGCTGAGACGATTTTCCGGTATGCCCTGGAGTTGGGCTTCCGGAAACGAAGTCAGCTTCCGACCGATCAAGAAGTGGGCAGGAGTAAGGACTTCGGGGAATGAGGCGTCGGTAGGGAGAACACAGAGTGGACGGGAATTTAGTATCGCCTCCACTTGAGTCAGCATGGTGTAATACTCAACGAAAGTTAACTTTGCATTGCAAGATATTCGCCTTAAATAATATTTCAATGACTTTACCCCCGCTTCCCAAATGCCGCCAAAGTGCGGAGAGCGTGCCGGAATAAAATTCCACTTAATGTTATGTTTCGACAATTCTTCCCTTATGCATTGCTCACTAGAGCCTGACAGGATATTTTTTAATTCCGATAGCTGATTTCTGGCACCGGTGAAACAGGTAGCATTGTCAGAAAATATGTTGGAGGGTAAACCGCGTCTGGAGATGAATCTCCTCAATGATGCGATGAAAGCCTCCGTCGTGAGGTCTTCCACGAGTTCAAGATGAATAGCCTTCGTGGCTAAACACACAAATAGGGCTACGTAAGCCTTTACTTCTTTCGCGCCTCGCCCGGATTTGTTTTTTATAAACACGGGACCCGAGTAATCTATCCCGCAATTACTGAAAGGGGGAGAGGGTGTGACACGAGCTTCGGGTAGTGATCCCATCAAGTGTTCATTCATCTTAGGCTTGGCCCGGAAGCATATCACGCAATTGTGTATTACTTTACGTATTAGGTCTTTGGCTCTCACGATCCAAAACTTATCCCGCAATGAGGCCAGTAACACCGAGTGTCCACAATGCAAGAGCCGCAAATGCTCTTGCTTCACGATTAGCAACGACAAAGGGTGACTAGCTGGTAACAAAAGGGGATGTTTCTGATCAAAGCTTAGATTGGAGTTTTCTAGACGGCCGCCCACGCGCAGTAGGCCCTGATCGTCCAGAAATGGGTTTAGAGAAAGCAGCGCACTATTTTTCGGCAATGGCGCTTTTTTAGACAAAACTGCTATTTCTCCGGAAAAGACTTCCGCCTGGGCAATTTTGATCAGGCGGCGAGTCGCGTCCTCCAATTCGTCAATGGCTGGAGGTCCCGACCAGCGCGTTTCGGTGTTTCTGTTTCTCGCGAGACGCAGGCAGTACGCGACTACGCGCTGTAATTTTGTAAAACTGGAATAGCGCCTGAAAAGTTCAAATTCTGGGACGCGATGGTGAAGAGTGGCCACTACTGGGCGCGACTCTTGGGCTGCTAGCTCACCCGAATCAATTTTAACGGGCTGGGGTTTTAAGTCCGCCTGTGACAAAAATTCTGGCCCGTGCCACCACAAGCGTGAGTTGAGTAACTCCTGGGGTAACATTCCCCTGCTAATTATATCGGACGGGTTGCAATTTGTACGCACGTGAAACCATTCTTCCCTATTGCTTAGTTCGTGAATCTCGGACACCCGGTTCGCGACGAACGTCTTCCAATTACTCGCATCCTTATTTATCCAGTGCAGAGTTATGGTGGAGTCCGACCAATAGTACACGCGGTCAAATTTAAATGCGGAGGAATCGAGTATAGTTTTAATCAAACGAGCCAACAGTAAGGCTGCGCAAAGCTCCAAACGAGGCAAGGATATTGTTTTTAATGGAGCGACCCTTGACTTAGCACAAAGCAAATTGGTGGTGACAGTACCGCGCGCGTCAACGCAACGTATATACACGGCGCACCCGTAGGCTACAGAACTCGCGTCCGCAAATCCGTGGAGATCTATCGAATTTATGTCATCGCAAATTACCCGTCTCGGAATTGCCAACGAGCCCAAAGAGCGTAATGAAGAATGGAGTTCGTCGTATCTGGAGCGCATCTCCATGGGCACCGTTTCGTCCCATGACAACTTCAACTGCCAAAGCCGTTGCACGAGAAGTTTCAAAGTTAGAACGCTTGGACCAAGTAGTCCCAACGGATCGAATATTTGAGCCATACTAGAGAGTATAGCCCGCTTGGTAACTGATTTGCAACAGCTAGGGTTTACTCTGTAACTTAGCACGTCCCGCCGAGTATCCCAAAAAATGCCGAGAGTTTTCTCCGTGGCGTCTTCCGTCAAAGAAATGGGCTCCATGCTGCCGCGATCTACACCAATGGCGCTAGCTACTTCACTGTCGTTGGATGCCCACTTTCGCAATTCAAACCCGTACCCCGACAAAGCGCTACTAATTTCGAATTGCGTTTTTATGGCTTCCGCCCTATTTTCAAAACCAGTCAGTAGGTCATCTACATAAAAATCCCGGCTAATTCTTAATGAGGCCTCTGGAAGCGATGCTTCGATTTCCTGGGCGATTTGTATCAAGCACCTAGTTGCTAGGTACGAGGCTGATTTAGTACCGTAGGTGACCGTTAATAATTTGAAGCATTTTACCGCTGAGGTTTTGTCGTCACGCCATAAAATTAATTGGTATTGCGTCTGCGAGGGGTCCACGAGAATTTGCCTATACATTTTGGCGCAATCTGCTTTCAGCACGTACTTGAATTGCCTAAAGCGACAAAGAATTGCAAACAACGACTGCTGGACCACTGGGCCCTTATGTTGAAGGTCGTTAAGCGATACTCCGGAGGAGGACGCACAACTGCCGTCAAAAACAACGCGATGTTTGGTCGTTGAACTGTCCTGTAATAACCTGAATTTCTACGTTTTATTTAATTTTGAGCTATGAATGATTACCAATGTTAATAAACTTTTTACTCTCGGATAGCCACAGATGCCAGGGTTCAGTCTGGTTAACTCAAATATACAATCAAGTACACATCAAACAAAGCGATTTATTTTGTATACCTATTTACATTTTAAAATAATAACTAAAATATTCCATGTATTTTCAAATAAAAGATTTGAATTTCAATGTATCACGGGCAGGCTGACGCCTACTGGGTTAGGCAAGCCACGATACTTCTTCTCGTACTTTGTCGGCGGCAGGACGAAGGGATTCGTAGTTAGAAGAGCGTCCTGTACTCGGCTAAACTGGAAACAGAATCTAGGTTAAGTTTGTTTACTTTTATCGGGGGCATGAAATAAAGTTATGTTTGCTTTTATTTCGGGGGTGTTGAGATTGGACTTGATATAAGGCGTAATCCCATTACGTCGAAGCTATTCTACAGTGCCCACAAAACCTCGTGTGCTGCAAAAACCTGGTGTGACAAGTGAAAATACGGTAGAATTACATATCGTGTGTCGGCTAATAACTTTTAAGCCAAATTTGCGTTTAAAGCTGTTACTGAAATTCCAGGGGTGTCTAGGTGATAACTAGGGGTTTTCTAATTACGTTATTCAAGGTGATTAAACCCTCCTTTAAGCTACATGAATTACTTTTAGCTTGAAGCTAACCTCACACAATTTTTGGTTTAGATTATGTACTATGAATTGCGGCACTGCAGAAAGCACGGGAAATCTTCAGGACAAGATTCCTCTAGGTAAGTGAAGCTTTGAATTTTTACGAGTACGTTAATTCCGGGAGTTTCGTTGCGGGCTCTTAACCTCGCAATTCTTGTTCAAGCTTATGCACGGACCTGGAGGGCCACGTTTTTAAAATGCTTTCTGAATGAATTACGTGAATGTTGTCGGGAAGCGGTTTCGAGGAGGTCTAAGACTCTTATCAGGCGTATATGTACAACGAACCACGTACGAGTTTTAGACCACACCGGTTTCGAGGAGTAAACGTATATAAATTCCAGACAGGCATATATAAACAATGATCCACGTCTGAATTTTAGATAAGATAACTCCTGAATAGGCTCGACGGAGATCAATAGGCACTGAAAATCAATGGGCCACTTTGATCTTTCGGGGATTTCTGGGAAAGATTGGTTCTAGGACTGAAAGTCAAAAATGTTCTTCGGGCGGGACCAGGATTTGGGCCCTCAAGGGGGGCCCCAGGCAGGAAGCTGGTTCGGCTCGCTGGATGCAAGTCAAGTCCCTCTAACAACGTACGATACCTCTTATTTATACATTACCGTACGCCGTAATTTGTGCATGATTTTAGGCAGGGATGCGCTGGAAGACGACGGCGCCGGCGGCTCGTAATTTCTGCGCACCTCGATTGTTTCTTCGTGCCTCGGCGATGTTGTCGGACAATTTGTGACGAAGTTTTGGCGGCGGTCAAATTCGAACGTATTCCAATACGTAAAAATACGATTTTGGCCGGCGCTAACGTCACACAAGCCCCTTCCTATGGAGGAAACAGCCGGTGGGTGGACGCCCTCTTCATGGAAGTACCCCTTTCGGCTTGGAAAACACCTGGGGATCCTGGAATTCTCGGCACACAACTCGGACAACATACATTCTAGGGAACGCGGAAGTTATGGAAGTAACCGGCGTTTCTTCTGGCAGTGTCTACTAGGTGAGTATACTTTTGTAATACTTTCAACTGGGGGAGATATAAAAATTGCGGTTTCGACCTATACTCCTTTCAGGACTTCTCGAAAAAAAAAACAAGTTCGGAAAGCTAGGACAGGCAACTGCTGATATGCAAGGGAAACTTGCTTGCAGTTTCTGGTCAACCGGCGGTTGTTGTGGCATTAATTTCCACCTGGATCTTCACTGGGTTCAATTTCACGGGGAACATTCAGGAAAAATTTTAGTTGTACTCCGGTACGGGTTGCATACAATTCCATAGGTTCATGCTCTACAAATGCACGTTTTCTTATAGGCACCAAGGCGAAAGCGTGATCATTTTCAGGAGACATTCAACAACATGCATGCAATTAATAATACTGGCGGGTACAACGGGCATGGACAGGACTGGTAATTTTTTTGAATTTTCTGGATAAGCGGAATGAAATTTCATGTACTGCAATCAACCACGTGAAAGCAGTTTCAGGCTAGATGAGACTAAATATTCGCGGTATCGAATCATTTGTCTTTTCGTACATTCATTCTGCGGGCTCATAAAATTCTACGGGGTGCATTCTAGAAGAAATGCTACTTACTGATGCTGAGCTCGCGGTATCGACTCGCATTCATTCAGGTTTTGTTAAATCGCGGGAAAGTATTTAGGTTACGGGATTAACCGACTTTCTCACAATATTTGAACTTTAACTGGAAGAAATTAGTAGAGGTTGCGGAGACCAACTTACAATTTCATGGACATTTTGTATGTTTGCAGGTTACCTCGGTTCTGCGAAGATGGCTTCAACTTTGAAGATCTTGCACTGGATGTGATTTCCCTGAAGGGTTCGCGTTCCAAAAACTTCTCGCGAGGGAGGTTGTGCTGCAGGATAGCACGATGCTCCACGTCTATTGTAGCTGGCTGTACTTCTCAGGGTGAAGCTGTATACCAGGAGACGTCTCGGGGGGAAGTTTTTATGGAGGGAACTTACGAACACGGGGATGATCTGGACTCCAAAACTTGGTACTGTGCTCAAATCTGATTTCTGGACTTCAGCTGGGGCTTTAGTACTTTCTGGAATATCTGGCGCCACTTGGAGGTGACCTAGTTGCGTAGATGCTCTGGCTTTCGCCGGTCGGACTCTTCCAACGGCCTGGGTTTCAAACAGGAGCTCTCTATGGACTGGATTTCCTCTTTTCCGCACTTGGAATCAACATTCCTCTGGAGGTTTCTAATTTTCTGGTGTTGGACAAGCTGGTGGCCTCTATGGGGCCGTTTTCCAACATTTCTGCAGGTAGTTACAGGCGGTTCTGGCGGCGGTAACATCTGGTTCTGGTACATGTCTGTGGACGCGGTTTGTACAACATTTAAAATAATTAATTATACTTTAACTGATAACTAATTATTTTTCAGGTAAAACTGCTCGAGCGCCACTTGGATTGCGTGCTGGTGAAGCCGATGAATTACTTGACTATATACTTGAGTTTATGTCTCTGCTCGGGCTGGCCATGTAATAACCTGAATTTCTACGTTTTATTTAATTTTGAGCTATGAATGATTACCAATGTTAATAAACTTTTTACTCTCGGATAGCCACAGATGCCAGGGTTCAGTCTGGTTAACTCAAATATACAATCAAGTACACATCAAACAAAGCGATTTATTTTGTATACCTATTTACATTTTAAAATAATAACTAAAATATTCCATGTATTTTCAAATAAAAGATTTGAATTTCAATGTATCACGGGCAGGCTGACGCCTACTGGGTTAGGCAAGCCACGATACTTCTTCTCGTACTTTGTCGGCGGCAGGACGAAGGGATTCGTAGTTAGAAGAGCGTCCTGTACTCGGCTAAACTGGAAACAGAATCTAGGTTAAGTTTGTTTACTTTTATCGGGGGCATGAAATAAAGTTATGTTTGCTTTTATTTCGGGGGTGTTGAGATTGGACTTGATATAAGGCGTAATCCCATTACGTCGAAGCTATTCTACAGTGCCCACAAAACCTCGTGTGCTGCAAAAACCTGGTGTGACAAGTGAAAATACGGTAGAATTACATATCGTGTGTCGGCTAATAACTTTTAAGCCAAATTTGCGTTTAAAGCTGTTACTGAAATTCCAGGGGTGTCTAGGTGATAACTAGGGGTTTTCTAATTACGTTATTCAAGGTGATTAAACCCTCCTTTAAGCTACATGAATTACTTTTAGCTTGAAGCTAACCTCACACAATTTTTGGTTTAGATTATGTACTATGAATTGCGGCACTGCAGAAAGCACGGGAAATCTTCAGGACAAGATTCCTCTAGGTAAGTGAAGCTTTGAATTTTTACGAGTACGTTAATTCCGGGAGTTTCGTTGCGGGCTCTTAACCTCGCAATTCTTGTTCAAGCTTATGCACGGACCTGGAGGGCCACGTTTTTAAAATGCTTTCTGAATGAATTACGTGAATGTTGTCGGGAAGCGGTTTCGAGGAGGTCTAAGACTCTTATCAGGCGTATATGTACAACGAACCACGTACGAGTTTTAGACCACACCGGTTTCGAGGAGTAAACGTATATAAATTCCAGACAGGCATATATAAACAATGATCCACGTCTGAATTTTAGATAAGATAACTCCTGAATAGGCTCGACGGAGATCAATAGGCACTGAAAATCAATGGGCCACTTTGATCTTTCGGGGATTTCTGGGAAAGATTGGTTCTAGGACTGAAAGTCAAAAATGTTCTTCGGGCGGGACCAGGATTTGGGCCCTCAAGGGGGGCCCCAGGCAGGAAGCTGGTTCGGCTCGCTGGATGCAAGTCAAGTCCCTCTAACAACGTACGATACCTCTTATTTATACATTACCGTACGCCGTAATTTGTGCATGATTTTAGGCAGGGATGCGCTGGAAGACGACGGCGCCGGCGGCTCGTAATTTCTGCGCACCTCGATTGTTTCTTCGTGCCTCGGCGATGTTGTCGGACAATTTGTGACGAAGTTTTGGCGGCGGTCAAATTCGAACGTATTCCAATACGTAAAAATACGATTTCGGCCGGCGCTAACGTCACAGTCCTCCTTTATGACTGGCAAATGTGGTAAATAAAACCTAGGATGAGGAAGGCTCGCTTCGTCGTCCACCTTGCTCAAGTGACCAAGCGACTCGTATTCTTTGAGAAATGCGGAATACGCGGTTTTCAACTCGGGATTTTTTGACAATTTGTTTTCTAATGAATAGAAACGCTTTAACGCTATACCGCGCGAGTCTCCCAGCGATGGAGCATCTTTCCTGAAAGGTATGCTCACGATGAACCTACGCGGCTCCGACGACGCCCGTTTCGTAGTCGATTGAAAATGGTCTTCGCAAAATTTGTCATCAGCAGAGAGTCGGCCTGATGAACCGTAAGCCCCCTCGATTTCCCAAAATCTCTGAATGCCGTGCTCGATGCCGGCTACACTTAAATGAACTCTATTTGAAAGCATGAGCGCTCGATTTTCGATGTTCATGTTTCCGCCTAAAACCCAACCAAAAATAGTTTTTGTTAAGAATGGCTTCTCTGGGCCCAATTTCACCTGTCCCTGACAGAGCACTTGCCAAAAGACATTCGCGCCTAATAAAAGATCAATCTTTCCCGGTGTATTACAATCTGAATCGGCTAGCACAATGTTTGGTGGGATCTTCAAATCCCTCAACGAGAAAGAAAGGGCCGGCAGAGGGTCCGTAATTTTGTCTAACACAATACAGCTCAAAATGTCCTCGTATTTCCCGTTACGGGAGCGGATTCGAACGTTTGCTCTGAATTCAGCGTTCAGAGCCCTGGCACCAACACCCGACAGTGAGGTGATATTACCTCGTTTCTCAATTTTCAAATTTTGACACAAGTCGGCGCTAACTAAGTTAAGTTGGGATCCGGGGTCCAAAAGAGCTTTTGCCCGGGAAAATGACCCGGAGGATCCTTCTACGAATACGCTAACCGTGGACAATAAAACTTGCGCTGGCGCCGCGATTGCAGGACGGCTACAAGCTGCTGAAACGGATGCGACGGGTGCCTCGCTCGGGGAGACGGCCCCGACCTCCCGTGCGTCACTGCTGGATTCTGGCGGTCCAGGACGCGGCGACGAAGTATTTTCGTGCGCGTCGCGCTTTGGACGCAAACACAGTAAAGTATGGTGCTTTTTTCTGCATACGCGGCATCTCGACGATGTGCATTTTACCACGAAATGTCCGGGCTTGAGACAATTGTTGCATAATTTCAAACGACGCGCCTCTTCGATACGAGCGTTTACCGACAATTTTGAGAATGATTCGCAAGCGCTAATCGAATGATTACTATTTTTGCAAAAATCACAAGAGTGATTACCTTGCTCTCTGGCTACATGAGCGCGTGCATGACTTTTTTGCTCGGATCCCTGATTTCCCAAACTCGAACCTATTTTCGCAGCTTCCAGCGAACCTAATAAGTGACTTTTGCTCTCTAAAAAATCTAACAACTCTCGCAAAGTAGGAAATTGTCCGGCATGTTTGCATAATTCCCAGTCAGTCTGCATTGCTGAGCTGAGCTTCGAAACTATGATATGTATTAGTATGGTGTCGACTGTGGGTTCCCCGTACGCCTTTAAAATTTCCAAAATTCTAACTACACTATCGAGCAGCCTTTGAACAGACGAATGTGAATCCTTTTTTACGTTCTCTAAACTGAATAACGCATTTATGTTTGATTTTACGATCAGTTTCTTATTTTCAAATCGCTTGACTAGAATGTCCCAAGCAATGGTATAGTTATCGTTGGTAACTTTTAACGACGAGATTGAACTAGCAGCTTCTGCCTTAAGGGAAGAAATCAAATAGTAAAATTTCTGAACGTTGGTCAAATTAACGTTGTTATGAATAAGCGACGTAAAGGAGTCATGAAATTGAACCCAATTCTCGAATTTCCCCGAAAAGGAAGGCAAATCTAAGGGTGGTAATCTTAATCCAGCGAGCTCTCCTGAAGGGCCACTTTGCGAAGAATTTTGACCTACATTCGGTTTTATACCCGAACTGATCTTATTTTTTGATAAGAATTCCTTTACTGCGCTACTAATCTCGCTAAAATGAGTCATAAAAGAGTCAAATTCATTGAAAAGTTCATCAAAGTTTTCAGCGTCGGCCTCCATTAGGCCCTCCATTGACTTCTTATACTCATCCAACAAATTTTGGAAACAACTAAACTCTTCTGACAAGTTGCCGACCTCGTGAGCCTTCACGGGGCTGGACGAAGAAATTCTATGAAATAGAGTTTTGAAACGATCTACTTGGGCTTTTATGAATTTGCAACGAGTGGTTAAAGTGCGAGTTTCCGACATGACCGCTGATGTCGAACGAGTTTCCACCATGACTGACACAAGCAAAAAACAGCACTAAACGAAGGTGTAATGGAAAAGGACTTACTTTTGATTTGAGAACGTAGTAACTTCTTGACGAACAGAAAACCAACCCGCTGCCGATCGCTGCCGCTTGACGTGGGACCTGGACTCGGTGTAAGCTCTCGATGGTTGAATTTCCTGGTGTTGGCGAAGCTTCTTGACGCTCTCCGACGAAACGATGTTGGAGCAATTGCATCCACCAGCTACTGGAAACTTGTACACTCGCGTTTTTTAGCTTCTTCCACATCCGGCTCGAAGGACCAATGTTTTTTGTACGATTAACTTGATAAGAGGCTTCCACGAATGGGGCCCCCAATTAATCCACTGCGAGTTCCGGTTCAATGGGATTGCCGGGAACTGCCACTTAATAACCCTAACTTGGGTTCAGTTAGTTGTTGGAGTGAAACAAGACTTAACAAACACGAGTATATTGAGTAACAACGATTACAAACGTCACTGATGGACCGATGGTTTTTTACAAAAGCTTCAACTGTTTTGACACGCTTGGATTGGCCACGCGAAAATAGCGAATTGCGCGTAACCGTAACACAAAACAACCTGGAAACGACTTTACCAGGGAGTTAGACCGAAACGCAAACTAGCACAAAGCATAGCTGAACTTGCTTCCTCGAGGCTCTGAATCTAACTAACTTTGAATTTACAGCGAGCCGAACTCGCCAAATCATCAAGGAGGGGCAAGCTCAAACACTATTGGCTGAGGCGATCCTGCGTAGCCAATCGGAGCGTCGCACGTTATTTAGGAAAAATGCTTATTCTAAGAAACCTTAATGCTAAGCTCTCTCAATGAGGCAATTGAACGAAATCCATAAACCCATGATTCCCAAATATGCTAAGTCGGCTTAAGTTCTATTAGAAAATGTATCCATCCGCTTAAAAGCCATTAAGGGAAGCTTACAAATTCCTTTCCAACATTAACAGAGGCAAACAAATACGGCAAGATGCAAATTTGACTTTACCACGACCTTTGAATGAGATAAAACAGTTATGACTTGAATTACATGATTAATTATAATCAAGAAGGTTTTGATGCACGCATCTGTGTGAATCAAACAATTGGTGTAATTCTTGACTTTACCTGTAACATTAGCCACAATAGAAAGATCATTTAGCAAGTTGAAAAAAAAATAAAACATTTAAGAAATTCTACCAGCCAAGATAGGCTGCATGACCCTTCGGTTTTGTCAATTGGGTAAAAAGCATCGTCTATGATGGACATAAAAATCTTGTGGGACAATTTGCTGTCAATAAGGTCAGAAGGATACATTTTTATTTCTGATCAATTTATTTTTACGGCGTATTACAGGTATTAATGATACAAATAAATACTAAGTATTTGTTACCTATTTTGACGTGGGTTCTTAGGATTTTACCTGAATATTATTCTATTGTGTTACCTAGGTAGATATTTATCCATCAGTTTTCTTCGTATTTGTGCCTATACCAACTTGAAGATTTCATTTAGTTTTATATTTTTAATTTATATTTTGTTTGATATGTTAATTATAATAGCTATTTATGCAACAAGTGCTAAAAGTTGAGTTAGCACGGGTTGCATACAATATTTTTTCTACGACCTTAAATTTACTGTTATTAATCCATAAATGTCGATTTAACAAAGGTTTGCATCTATGACAGTTATAATTTATGTCATAATAAAAAGAGGGCCTTGGCGCTCAGGTGAATGTTTGTAGAGCCAGTACTGTCAAAGTCAGTTATCAAAGATAATTATTAATACTACACATCTGACTGTATTTATTACATAACGCTTTAATTATTAAAAAAATATTTTACCTCTAACGCAAGAAGTAACTAGAATAACTTTACTACTTCACTTCCAGTTCGAAATTGTAGTTTTATAACCTCACTTCACTTTATAATACATGTGCTAAAAGCAAACAGCTGATTTCTTTAAACACGCTAAATTTTAAAACTTCACTTTTAGTGAAAAAAGATAGCGCTAAAAGGCCTACATTTAGTGGTGGTCGTAGAAAAAATGTGTTAAATGTTAGGCATTTACTACTCTATTTCTGTTGGCTATAACAGGATGTTATTTAATTTTTTGTTAAACTTTTACTTTATATACTATAATTATAAATATACTTTTCATTAAGAATATAAATCTTTTTACAGGAGGAGGGGGGGCATTTTTATATTTGCTTAGGGGCCCAAGGTGCTCTTGCACCGCCACTGGCCCAGTGCTAGTGATGATTTCGTGACTTCAAGTAGTGTTACTAAGAAAGCAAGTTTTCGTTTGTATCTACAGTAATATGCGGTGGAATTCAATGAAACCTCTTTTCTCATATGTTATTAGTCATTACCGAGCGGTTATTAGCTTGCACAGCAATCGGTATAATAACACAGATGTGGGCTCCACCTTCCCACCTAGGTAGACGTCACTGTCTCAAAGTATTCAATTATTCAGCAGCAATAAAAATATGAGAGCAGCTGATTGTATCTAAGGTGCTAATTTATTATGGTAGGAGTTAACGTATTGTATAACTAATCGTAACAGATCAATTATGTTCCCTGCGATTAGGTTGCGTAACCGGCCGCCTTAGTCTATTAAAACCAGATAATGGACTAGTGGAAATTTCCACCACTAAGTAAAATGCCGCCGGCTGTGGCTACGTCATACGTACCGGGAGACAGCCTGTCTCCACACCGCAGTTAATCATAATCGTTCGTCAGAAAAGTCGGTTCACGCTCACTTGATCGCAGAGCAAAAAGTGTAATTGCGATTCGTACCCTGCGTTTGCGTCAGACATACGATCGTTTGAAAGTTACATATGGGGCAGCGGTAAATTACGCGGATTTTTAATTGCGAAAATTGCAGAGAGAAGCTTTTCTTTCTGCTGCTCGCAACATTGTTCTGAATAAATTAGCTATTAATTCGCACATAGCGCTAGCGGTATTGTTTGCATTTCTTCGCTGCGTCGTTAAAATCCAATAAAGCAGCATCGGCCGTGCAATCAGGATTGTGTATGAATGACACGATTTAAAAGAAATTTGTGCCGAGCCGTTCCGCGGTTTATTTCCATGGGAACTGCTTTTCTGAGCTAATTATCTG
This sequence comes from Agriotes lineatus, assembly GCA_940337035.1. Taxonomy (NCBI): domain Eukaryota; kingdom Metazoa; phylum Arthropoda; class Insecta; order Coleoptera; family Elateridae; genus Agriotes; species Agriotes lineatus. The sequence continues at coordinate 145,615,933 of OW679200.1, forward strand.
GCGTTCTCGCTGCTTACGTAGTTTTAGTTTCTCAGTGTTTCGTATCCAGTCCTGGGTCCAGCGAGTAGCAACGCATATGTCTTTTGCTTTAAAACATTAATAAGTGTACAGGGTGGGTAGTTTACAATATGTTTAAGGTTCATTACTAAAAAAATGAATAGTAAGTAGATTCTAGGTTTTTTTTGCATCCGAACGCAAATCTTGAATATCTTATCACGTTGGACGAAACTGCTTAGTTATAACCATATTAGAAATTAGTAAAAACTCCCTTAAGATACGTTTTGGGTAGAATTCCTGTGTAATGTAATATGATACCCAAAACTATAATGTTTAATGTTTTCATATTGCAGTACTGTGTGAGACTAGGGGTGTAACAATCATTCTGTAAGATAGCATATCTTAAAAACCTCTTCGAAACGGGACCCTAATAACAACCCTCGATTCCCCACTTAGTATGCGTATGCCTAACCAATAAACTAACCCAACACTTGTTAATAGTAGTATATTAAACTATGATATCATTATTTACAGCGAAATATTTTCCATTCTGTTTACTTACGGTAGTTTTATGGGGGCATCATTTGAAAATGTCTCCTGCTGTGTGTTGTAACCCAATCTGTATTGATTGATGTTCTCTAGAGATGATGGTTTACTTGCAAGGAAAATATTCCTCTATCTGTTGTGTAGTATTCACTTTAGCACCCTTTTATTCTGTGTTTGTAAATATTGCTGTACGATTAATTGCGATACAAATAAACAAGTGGACTATAAACTAACAAAATTGCGTCACTTACCTTTAATCCTTTGCAGGTACAGGTACATAAGGCTCGGAGGTGGGTGGTTTCGTAACTCTGAAGGGGGGATTCGAACACCTAGTACAAGATACATACGTATTTCACGATAAGAGCAATGTATGTGCACAAAATTGAATTAACCGGCGACAACAAGCAAGAGCTGTTCACTCTTCGAAGGACGTTTTTCGGGGTTGAACTGAAGGGCTCTAAGATTTTAGGATTTCTATGAAAATGGACCACATGTTAGAATACAGGAGTGACACAACTAGAAAAATACAGTCCACTACAAAAATAAATTTAAACTAACACGTGAATCCTAACATTTAAATAGACGCTATAAACAAACAAAAATTATTTATTAAAACTACAACAATTGCAGTTTCCCATTTATTAGTATTTTCATGATTATAAGCCTTTGAATAAATCAACAGCTTAAACATAATACGTTCTAAATATTTCCATAGAACCGAAAGATATTTTAAAGGGCCGGGGGTAGCTTCTAAAATCTCGGGGCTAAGTGGTCGGTCAGTCACTGCCGTGGCATGTCTACGTTTGAAAGTGACATTTGATACAACAGATGGTGGAATTCCAACACCAAAACTCTTATGTGCTTTTGCAGAGTTCCTTGTGGTAATTATGTGGATTAATAAGAAAGGGCTGAAATAATAAGATCTGTTTGACTAGCTTTGCAATTGATAGTTCATGTAGTTCTATTGTGCAGCCGAGTTGAACACTGTTTCATTGTTGGTACTGTTGTACTGATTGTTTTTGATGGTCGTTGCTCATTGTTATTACAGGGTTGGTGTCCAATCGCTATCAGGGAATAGAAAACATCCAGGGAGATGACTGCTAACCCTTGACTTGCTAAGTACCTAACTTATTAGTGATCCAGGAAGCGCATCTGTATAGCAATGGGATGCACATTTCTCACAAATTCCTTGTGAGTTTGGTCTTCTTTTGGGAGCAGCAACCGTAGATGCAAATCACACTGACATGAGTTCAAGCTCATTAGTTTAGTTAGTATTCGGCTAATGGACGCGTTCATATTGCAGGTGTTTTACAGGCACCTCATCGACGGTGCACCTGAAGATTATTCCTGACAGAGATATTCTACTAATGCAACATGGGAGCGCCGTCGAGGACGCCAAACCCCCATCATCCCGAACACACACTGATAAATGTTTGTTTACTCTTGTTTGCATGCCTGTTGTGGATTTTGGTTGTTTTGTATTTTCCAGCGAGTGTGAGTGCTCACATAACATGAAAGGGGCCGCTAGTCGCTTTTCTTTGCCCGGTATCGTGTTTCTGATTTACAACCCTTAGACAGAAAGGTCGTTGTGGAATTTTCCGGTAAGTCACCAGCGTGCACAATTTATGTACCTATTTAAATCCAGGAAAAAATAAATTAGCCCCAAACCCCGAATCTATGTACCTCCATACAATTAAGGTGATTAGCTCCACCTTGTGTGGCCAATTTATGTTATGTTATATTATAATTGAATTTTAATGAATTTAATTGCTCTATTTATTTATTTTGAATATTCAAAACTATTTTCTGCTATCCCCAGTAGATGAAAATTGGATCGGATTATTTTTAATCTAGATTGCTTATATTCTGAAATTTGATGTTCCTATATTATTATGATAACTAAAAGCTTCTGTCAACTGACACTTCAAACTAGTTTTGAAAATTCAATTACAAATACTTCATCGTTACATTTGTCATACGACAATCTCAAATAGTAAGTACTTCCTTAATTAAAATTAACTCACTTTACTCTTTATTTTCATTTTCATTTTCATACAAATAGACCTCAGCCGCAGATGCGTTACTTTGATGTTCAACCAAATCACATATATGAATTCTGCTACAACCTAGCACCACGAATCTTGACCAGAGGCAAGCCACTAGATATCACTTGACAAGCCCCACAAATCTGCTCACTCTGGTAATGATGTCGATACAATATACCTCCCTTGTAAGGCGCTCCTTGTTATCTAATTCAGTCGACGCAAATGTAATTCCACAATAAACTCAATTCACATTCCCTTACTTTTATTTGCCTTTGAAGATTATAATTGTATTAAATTGCTTTTCTCACCACGTTCTAGTCTTCATCCATCTAGTTTTCTCATATTCTTCTTTTAATATTTTAGTTTTCTTCATCACGCCAATTTGTATGTAACTTTAACCCTTTTATTATGCCAAATATTTATTTTAAAACTCTTATAAAAGGGTTTATTTCTTAATTTCAAAGTTTGCAAAATTGTATTACATCATTTTCGTTATCAATAAAAACTATGTGCTTAGCGATCTAGCTTATTTTTTCAGTCCAACACACTATTAAAGCTTTATTATGTGATTAATACCTACTATGTTAGATAATATATTTCGAAAAAGTATTTGTCATTAACTTCCAATTTCATTTCAGATATTAAATTAATTTAAAATCATACTGTTTCTCAATTAGCTTCATTTAATTAAATTATAAATTCTACTTCCTTTCTTTTCTAAATGTATCTTCATAATTTTGATATCCATTTCACATCTAAATTAATCTTTATAATTTTTCATGCTGTATTATTTTCATATTAATCTGATTTTTAGACCCCTGTACCAATTCTTCTTTTTATTGTGCCTTATCCTCAATGGACGTTGGCGATCATTCTGGCCCATTTAATTTTATTAACTTCTGTTCGGAATAAATCTACTGATGTCATTCCTGTCCACTGCCTTAAGTTGCGCAACCAAGATATTCTGCCTCGTCCAGGTCCTCTCTTGCCATCGAATTGACCCTGTATTATGAGCTGTAGCAAGCTGTATTTACTATTCCTCATAATATGCCCAAAGTAAGAAAGTTGTCTTTCCTTAACTGTTTGCATGATTTCTTTTTCCTTTCCTATGCGTTGGAGTACGGTTTCATTCGATACATGGTATACCCAGGAGATTCTAAGCATACGTCGATAACAGTACATTTCGAAGGCTTCTAGACGTTTACAGCTTGCATCAGTCAATGTCCAAGCTTCGACGCCATACAACAGTATTGAAAAAACGTAACATTTCAGTGTAATGTACGCTGTTTTCGACAGAGCTTCAGCAGCTAATCATATTGATTTGCTTGCCATTCACAATTCAATCCTGTAATGTAAAGCATTGTAGAAACAGGAGAAAGGTCATATTGAACCTGCTGTCACAAAATTGACAACAATTCAAGTTTCTATAATTTTATCAAATACCAGATAGAAACTATGGTATTTCTGGGTAGTTATTTCGTCTACTTTCAAAATTACGCTATTTGTTACACTTACGCAGACATAATAACAATAGTTAGATGGTTTTGTATAGTAAGCGGTTGCATTTCTTGCCCACAACGGTAATGTTGGGTCAATATTTGATCATCTGTTTCGGAATGCGTAATTCAGTTTTATTATAGTGTGCATGTTTGGAAAAGTTATACATACAGCTGATTTTTTTCAAATGCACATCGTAGTTGGTCATGACACTTGGGAATTTTATTTTCTCAAAATAAACGGGGTGGCCGAAAAGGATGGAATATGCTATATATCTCAGTAAATATAAATTGTATCGAAAAGTATTTGAAATAGAAGTAGTTTAGTAGCTATTTAGTTCTCGCAATGAGTTATAGTAACTTCTTTTAGTGAAAAGATAATCCGATATTTTATTCATTCTATAGTGATTTTTTTCTTTTCAATATTGCAGAATTTTGTTGCACGTGCAACATTGTTTGATAAAATTGATATTTACCAAAATATATAGCATATTCTATGTTTTTCGGACACCCTGCGAAATTAGTAGAGGTTAAATGCAATAATACTATATTTACGGGCAAATTTAGTTCATTTAATGACGATAGCACTAACTACTGGGAAGTTCTTCTCAATAAAAGCTTGAAAATTGTCAAATTAATGTAACACAAAATCATTTCTTTTACTCCACGAATGTGACAGTTATGTATTATTGAAAGACAACAACGAGATAAAGCAACATATAAAACGATATTTATTTAATCTGCATAAAAGATACATAATTTTCGTTTAATTTTAGTAATGTAATTAAATAAATATTTTTAGCCTAAAAGATTTTTTCAATATAACGTAAAAAACTTTAGTAGAACAATGGAATGATTGCCCCAACATTTTTTATTTTCTGGTTGGTCAATTGTTCATTCTGTGAAACTCAATAATTTTAATAAGCTAAAATTGTGCTATGTAAGCTATACAGGGTGATTTATAACGTACGGAGGAGATTTTTACGGTAGAAAGATGGGACTAAAATAAACATTTTTTATTAACAAACATTTGATGAAAAACTAAAACTAAAAACGTTACAGTGGTTAAAAAAGTTTCCCACTGATTGAGTACTACTGAAGTTAAATTGTTTTCCAGAGGTTTTTTCCAAGGGAACAAGATTTCTTGGTTTCTTTGGAAACGGTATAATTTCAAACATAGTGAAAAAAAGACAGAGTGCTCACTCCAATGCTAAATTCTAAAACTAATTTATATTTCAATGTCATTATTAATTTTTTAAAATAACTTATTATTTATTGTCTTATAATTAAAAAAGAACGAATTTGATTATTTTAGCGTTTACTAAGAGAAAATATTTTTTTCAGCTTGGTGTACATAATGTTAATCTTAATTAGGTATTTACTTATTTTAAATTTTAAATAATGCAAAAACGTCTTTTTATTACATTAAGTACGTTTTTCAAAATAACATACATTTAACAAAGACAAAAAAATATGGAAAGGAAATTGAACAATAACTACCTAAGTAGAACAATTCACCAAAATCACAAAAATTGTTCAAAATGCTGCCCCTGCTTTTCAACACACAGTGGCCCACGACGAATCCAATTTCTCCGTAGTAACGTTGATTCGCTGGCTCAACTCTTCAATGGTATCAACTTTAGTTGCATGTACCCGGTCTTTCAGGTATCCCCATAAGAAGAAGTCCAGTGGGTTGAAATCAGGGCTGCGTGGGGGACATTGAATAAATCCACCCCGACCGATCCACCGTTGCGGAAAAGTATGATCAAGATAATCTCTTAGAGGACGACTAAAATGTGATGGACAGCCATCATGCATAAACCACATGTTATGTTGCATAACCAATGGAACATCTTCTAGGAGTGCTGGTAAATATTCTTGTAAAAAATGCAAGTAAAATTCGCCATTGAGAAGCGCCGCCAATTCGAAAGGCCATATTAAGGTGTCGTTCACAATTCCAGCCCATAAATTTAAACTGAAACGTTGCTGAAAGTTTCTTTGACCGATCGCATGAAGATTTTCATCAGCGCATGTGTGAACATTCTGGAAGTTGAGATTACCATTCCTGGTAAAACAGCATTCGTCAGTTACCAGTATCTCTGTTGGAAAACCCGCTTCTGCTTTCTTACGGTTGAGCAGCCACTCACAAAACTGTTGCGGATAATCGTTGGTAGTAAGTTCTTGTACCTTCTGGAAATGAAAAGGGTACAAATCGGTCATCTACAATGTGCGGTAAACAAAGTTATGAGAAACATTAACTTCCATGGCAATTTGGCGTGTACTAATTGTCGATTCAGCATCTAACATTTCCAATACTTCTTCTTCACCATCAACCGCGTGTGGATTTAGTCTTCCACCATCATCAGATCATCACCCTTCGGTGGTTGTAAATTCCCAGTCTCTTTCCCGTTGAATAACCCGGAGAAATGTATTTTCGGAAAAGGTCGGTTTATTTGGAAATTTTTCTTGCCTTGCCCGTGCAGCACTTAATAACAACCACTACTACCAAATCTTAAATTTTATGTGTTCAAATTTACTGGAATATCAATTTGACACTTTCCTAAATTTCAACGGCAACTTGCCTATAATTTTTTTATTATTCAGCAGTTCTCAATAGTTGCTACAAAAATTATTGGGCATTAAAAGGAAAAATTAAGAAGCCGTAATTTCTATTTTAGATTTATTTTAAATAATTTTTAACTAATTGTGGTCCAGTTAACTCAAATTGTATTCCCAATTTAAATTTAAAACATAAATTACCCACATAATTTCCGAACAACTACTTCTTATTCAACTAAGCTTTAACTAGTTGTAGCTTTTTAGTTATTGAGATTTTCAAAAAAATTTATGAATAAAAACTGTTTACTTTATCCCCCTCTATCTACCCTAAAAATCTCCTCCGTACGTTATAAATCACCCTGTATGCTTAAAAAAATTACAAAAAATATGTAAATCGATAGTGCAATGACCAATTACAATATGTATTTAAAAATGTAGCTATATGTTGTAACTCTTAAGATGTGCATGTCATCATAACTCTAAATTTCCGAATGAATTCCATTAAACAAACCTGTAAAGGGCTTTGCACGGAATTTTCCTCGTAAGTGCAAGTTTTGAAACAAAAAATTTGGTAGAAGATAATTTACTTTAATCGACATTGACTGCATTAGCTATTAAATCGGGGAAAAAGAGTAAAGGGTTCGCCGGTGTTTACGATAACACAGATCTTAGAATGTGTCGGAACAGATGGAGACGTTCCTGTTACCCTCCGCTTAGCTCAGTCGTGAAGGGGTAGTTCGAAAGCTCAGTTAAAAACCGACGGCACTTACCCTATAATTCTACTCAAAATCGTATTACCCAAAGCGCCACTTGCTTTTAAAGGAATTGCTTCCGTGACCAAAGCAAGAAAGCTATGCCAGAAAAGCACTGGGTTCGCTGCGAGCCGCCTCTTCACCGTCGCTCACTAAGCTCCACCAGGTCTTCCGGAGCACAAAGAGCGGCCTTAAAAATAACTCACCTGCGAGGCCGCTCTACTGAAAGATAAGCTTAATTTAAGCCGGTATTCTTAGGGCTTGATCAATAATAAAAAAACATGTTTAGGCTTTACACTTCAGTACAAGTGGCCTTGGCCAATTAGGGGTGGAAGACCTCAAAGGTTTCTAAAATGCTACTAATAAAGACGCTGGCTTTAACAAAATTAGTATTTAATGAATCGAGTTTCAAGTTAAATATACAAGCGGTACACCCTAGCTGAAAATTATAGGGGAACCCAGCGAAAGTTATCTTAATAGCTAAACAATACCGCAAAAATTTCACATGCAAAACGAAAGGAAAAACAGGGAACACTTTTCCCACAGTTACTTTTCAAGGCAAAAGTTAATATTTATACGGCCCTTTAACGAAGGGAATCGGCGCACACCAAAAACAGATACGGCACTTCTGCGAAGCACTAGAGATGACGGGGCCGGCCTGGTGATTGCTCGGCGACAAAGCTCGAAACGGTGACAGCAGCACCCACAGCGTAGGAGAGGATGGAGTCGAAAATTCGGCCGAAATGGTAGCTGAAGAAGTTTCTCCCCAAGGATGTTCAAAGAAGGCAGCGATTCAGGACACGACACAACACGATTTGCAGCGGCAATTCTTCTCACTAGGTACGAGAATAACTTACGAGGCTTAATGAAGAGGTGTCTTTTTGTTTTTAATGTGCACTAAGGCAAAATGGTTCTCCCACAGGCAAGTAATTAGAACCCGAAACGGAATAAAACGACCGGAAATTTATTACGTCGGTCACAACCCGCCAAAACATCCAGCGAACTTCCGCTCAAACAGTTCACCAAATCGCCGAGACGGCACAATTAATTACATCACACTTGTTAACACGAAAACGAAATTCTTGACTAAAGCCGCCGCCGTCCGCGGCAAACGCGGGCGGCGGAGGAAGATTCCTACACGAATTTCTTAGTTCACAGCTCAACGGGAATTAATTCCGAAATATGCAGGCAGCTCAATGATCACCCCCCGTATCAGAAAAATGCATCTTTTTTTAGCAGCAAACCGACTGAATTTTCCGTCTCGCTATTGCGCCATGAAGTGAAACGTTACTCAAAGAACCCGGGGGAAGTCCCGGCTAACAAAGCACAAAGAAAAAGGTTCCCACACACTTGCAATGCCATGTACAGAAATTCCAGGGGCTTAAATATCAAATTGCACGGACAATTCTTAAGAACCTTAGGCGCTAAGTTATTGAAAGAAAACATTGAGCTATAAGACCTAGTTTCGTTATTGCTTAAGACAAAGAGCTGGCTCAAAATTTATTTCCCTCCCTAATATTCTACAAGGTAACACGCATATATTCCAAGAATTTTTAGTCGCTGACACCCGGATGTCGAAACAAATAAGCAATTCGTGCATGGCGCGGAAGTGCTTACTAAAGAGAACAAGATGCGAGGTGCGAGCACTGTAAAGTTTGTTCAAACGAATTTAAATCTAACTAGGAGCACAGGGCCGGCCCAAGAAAATTTAGGTAGAACAAACGAGGTCGAGATAACATAAACAATTTTGAAAATAAACATTCTCCTCAGTTTTTCTTGTGGAACATCATGCTATAGTCCGTGTGCGCGAATTTTTAAACATTCTGTACTTCTAAAAAAATCTAAAACTTTCACATTTACCAAGTTTTTAAAGCGCTTTAATAAATATATATTTCGAATCACAAGCACTTGCATTCCTTTTCCACATGTTCTACGACTTACTATTGAAATTATTTTATAATACCTATTTTCAACTATTTGGCAGTAGTAGTCGGGCACCGAAACTGGAGCAACCTGTCAATCAAACGATTAATTAAATCCGCGAATTAAATCCGCGGATTGACCTAATTAATTTCGCGGGTTGATCTAATTAATTTTCACATGTGCTACTGATGAAATTACGCATTAGCTTCCGATTAAATTACGCGCGGCCATTTTTTAATTTGCTTCTGGAATTACGCGGCGGCCATCTTGGTTTTCTGGCTCGAATATTTGAATTTTTAAATATCTTTTTTTCTAAGTCCCAGTTTTTGAATTTAAACTTCCCGGGGGTGTCGGCCATCTTGGTTTTCTGCGTGCGCCCTTCTCGCGGAAATATTTGAATTTCAAACTGTTAGCACCTCTCATCGAAGCTGCTCTCTCTTTCAGATTTTTTTGAATTTAACTTCTCGGGTGTCGTCCATCTTGGTTTTCTCACATTTATTTTAATTTAAAAAAGCTTCCTGCGATGACCCATGGCCGGATCTGAACCAGCAACGGCAGTATTACGAGTCTGAAGTCTTAACTAACTGAGCTGTCGAGGCGCTCGAGGTTAAAGGAATTAAACATAGTCACTTGCGTGTCACGAGCCCAGCTTTAAACAAACTATTTTTTCAAAATTTAAATTATAAGAATGGAATTGCATAGCTTGTGGTGTTAATTGGCATGTAGTAATTTTAAAAACTGACTTTTGTAACTAGTTTTTCTGTAATTAGTTCTTTTATTTTTATAATATGAGTGACGTGCATGCGTGGATTAACGATATTTCCATCGTTCTCTGCCTGCTAAATAGATGGAAATTTCCTATCGAGTTCTTGGTCAATCGAATATATTCCGGCGAAATGCTATAACATACTTAAATTTATGTTGCTATGAGTGCTTACAAAAAGACGTTATGGAGCAATCAATTAATTGATCTAATTAAATCCGCGGTTGTCAAATAACATCAAATTTTAAACTTTGAACACAAGTTCCCACAATAAAATATCGTTAGCGAAAGTCCAGCGCAGAGTATTAAAAATGATTGAATCATCAAGACACAAATTTTCTGCATGTATTACTTTGTCAACGATCACTTCACCACTGGGGTGACTATTTTTCACTGAAGAAATTAAAGAGTTTGCGCCTGCAAAGCCTGAAGGGTTACTGGCGTCAAAGTAGATGGTGTCCAAATTCATTCTGCTACGTTAAAGTTTAAGACGCTCCCAGTCAGAAAGGCCCTTTATTTTTGATATCGATCTTTGCGTTGTTTTCGGTGTTTTTCGCGTTGAACCCTCTTGCTTGGACGCTGTTGCAGTCGCTATTAACTTTAATTTAGGATCAGGATCGACGACACTCTCCATATTTGTTTTACTCACGTCTGACACATTTTGACGTTTAGGATCCCCCATCAGCACTTGAGGTACATTGTTCTCTTTAATGTAATCTATGAACTTGTGTCGACCTGGCGGGTTTGCAGTTTTCTTAGGTCTTAGAACGTCATGGACTAAATCAATAATGTTGGAGGATGGTAAAATTTCACCTTTTATGCTGACTGTTCCCTTTCCGTCCCACTCCACTTCATCTGACATTCTTAGAAGTCAAAAAGGCTTCACCGTTTTTCTTAAAAGTATTAGGGAGCGTCGATAAAATATATGCATCTGAAATACCATTGTTGTTCGATTCTATAGGTATCTTGATTGATTGCCTCGTTTGATCCGCAAAATGAAGGTACCTTTGTAAAACCTGATTGTACTGGACCCATTTATCGTGATCGGTTAATTTAGACGATAAAACCTTTTGCATTTCGTCATCAAGCTGGGATAATATATTTTGCTCTGATTTCTCTGTATCCTTAAAGCGATGCATGAATTCAGGCGGTACAATCATCATTTTTCGGGTATTCTCCATTTTTTACTTGAAAATAGAGCTCAATACTCCAGTAATTAATGGGGCTAATATCAGTGGTAGGAAAGCGCCCCCCTTCTGTATTAGTATTTGGCGCTTCTTTTTTATAGACTCTCCAGGTTTGACTAAGCTCCTAAGAACAGCTTTATGCTTCGAGATCGTTGATTTTTGATTAGGCGATAAAGGTATTTTTCCTTTTAAGGTATTATGCACACACTCGCAGATACAATGAATTTGTTTATCGCCTACGGCTTTTAATAACGCGGTTCGCTCCTTTGGTCCGAGTTTATGTAGAGCACGCAACAACTCCGAATTTCTAATTACTGCTCGAGACATCACTAATGAATGAGAGTAAATTGGTTAGTGTACGAGCTTTTATACCCCTTTTTCGGAATATAAATATAGCACGCCCCATCTTGGCGAAAAATCGATGTTCTATACCTCGCTATATCAGCTGTACTTTGCTTTAAGTCGAATAACAAATACCAGTGTGGTTTATCTGTGGCGTCCTCGTATGCTTCTTGAAAGAAACGCGGATTTTCTGGACATATCTGTCTGGTTAAGTGCTTTATTTGAGCTCTATCACGCGGATTTTTGAAAAGAATAATGTAATGAGCATTTAGGGAAATATCCCGCTGTCCTTTTCCTTGGTGAAAAATGTTTTGCGTAAAAAAAAAACACTGAAATTGTGGTGATGGCTTCCCTTTGTGAATATGTCTACGACTGAGCTATTTGTCTCCCTCATTAAATCGTCGATTATTAAAAGTTTGGGTTCGGGCCCCCCATGTCTGGCAGACCTTGTTGAAATTCGACTAAAGATTTTAATTCTTCGTACAATTTTTGCCACTCGCCATAACACCAAATGACTTTAGCGAAATTTACACTGCAGAGTTTTCTCATATTTTTCAAGAAATTTATTACAAAAAACGATTTGCCCGATCCTGAGGGGCCTGCCACAATAGCCGAAAAAGGATGTGAAAACTGATGTTTCATTTTTAAGCAGTGAACGATTATTACAGTAGGGCCGTCGTGAATAAACTAACTTAAAAAATCAACACGCTCATAATAAATACATTAAAAACATGGTAAGTGCGGGAATCGAACCCACAACCTCTTTCGAGATCAGATCTTAAGTCTGACGCCTTAACCACTCGGCCAACCTACCTCATGTATAAGCCAACACTCTCCACATAATTAAAAAGAAATACAGTTTAAAACATTTTTTATTTACATTTTCATACAATATTTCATATAAACTACGATTGCATGCGCTCATCTGCATCAATCAGCTTCTGCAGTTCTATAATAACATACATTTTAAATTTGAACACAAGTTCCCACAATAAAATATCGTTAGCGAAAGTCCAGCGCAGAGTATTAAAAATGATTGAATCATCAAGACACAAATTTTCTGCATGTATTACTTTGTCAACGATCACTTCACCAAAATTTTGGAAATTGCACTTTACACGTTTCAAGTCATTTATTTTCACAACCATCAAGTTGTACATGGGCAATAAATTTGATAGTGTTTCATACGTTACGTAAAGGGTAAACTTGTTCTCGGGGTCCTTTGTAATAATCCTGCAGGTATCATTGTTCACGTACTCCACCGTGTGCTCAGTTAATTCACATCTGAAAGTCCCCTGCTTGGCCATCACAAACATGTCCGGTAGCGCTTCCACAAAAGCCATGAACGTCTCGGCTGTGAATGAAACACCAGATCCAATGTCGGTCTTCAGAATTCTTGCAACAGGCGAAAATTGTTTATAAGGATCCAGACCCAAATGAACAACCTTGCTGGCGCTATTGTTTAAAGGCACAGTGAGGTCGCATAATAGCCGTTTCTTCTCCCGTCGGGTTTGGCGGATCTCCGGCGTCACGATCGGTGCTACGTCATAGAAAGGCATCGTCTCCTCAATGAACACCCGCAGGTCCTCCTCGGTGGCATCTAGACGTGGTGAATACCCCTTGGCCTCCACGTCCATGGCTGGTGGTTGTGACGGTGCACAGTGTTGTTTTTTATTTAAAAGATGCGTTTTCTTACTTGTTTTTTCTGCTGCAGGTCTCCTGGTGTAGGGGCCTGGCTTTTCTTGGCACTTATTAACACTTCGAGGATCCATCTTAGGTAAAACTGGTGCTGTTGACACGACGACTGGGAGTGAAGCAATTCGACGCGCTATAGAGACCGCAGGTACTTTTATACAGGTACTAAAACAATACGTCACCGATACCCCACTCTCAAGGCAAATCATGTCGGTGCCTGTGTTTTGCAGTGCATCCTCTGACGGACAAAGCACTGTTAGTCACAAAACACATGTCTCGTCCTGTTTTAAAAAGGGAACTTAGAAAAAATCGTAATGCGTAATATTATAACGAGCTTTGAATAAAGTAATGCAGTGATTTCGCTATATAATTATTTCTATTCATATAGCTTTTCAAATTTTCTGTGATTGCTCCATAACTTCTTTTTGTAAGCACGCATAGCAACATAAATTTAAGTATGTTATAGCATTTCGCCGGAATATATTCGATTGACCAAGAACTCGATAGGAAATTTCCATATAATTTCAAGTGACATGATGACAGTTTTTGTATAATTTATGTGACATGATGTCGATTTTTGTGAAAATGTATGTGATATGCTGTATGATTGCGTGATTTTTGTTCACTTTTGAGTTAATTTGTCGTCATCACATGCATATTTAGTCAATTGTACAAGAATTTTTGTAATAAAAATGCACAAAGAGCCCACATAACTGAAGTTTTGTTTATCGAAATGTAGGTGGTAGTAGATTTTTCAATGAAATTGCGTGTTTTTATTCAAATTTTTGTTACTTTGGGGGTCAACACATACGTATTTTCGTAATTTTTGCGCGCTTTTATTCAAATTTATTTTAATTTGTCGTCAACACATGCGTCTTTTCGTAATTTTTGCGTGATTTTATTCAAATTTATTTTCATTTGTCGTCAACACAGACGTATTTTCGTAAAATTTTACTATTTTTCAATGAAAAATGTATAAAAATATTGTTTTTTGTCGTTTTTGCAGAATTTAATGTGACAAGATGCCGATTTTTATAAATTTTCATGGGAGACGATGTCGATTTTCTAAAATTTTAAACGAAATGCGTGTTTTTATTCAAATATTAGTATTTGAAGCTATTTTACACATACAAAGTGTCGAAAATTCATATAAATTGAGCTACGATTTCATAATTGTGTGATGTACTTTAAAAAATTACGGTTTATTTGTTAAAAGTTTGCAAAATTATGCTTAGAAATAACTCTTAAAACTGTTTTTACATCATTTTTCGGTACTATAAAGTCGCTTTGTAAAGATTTTCAACGAAATTGCGTGTTTTATTCAAATTTTTGTTACTTGCCAAGGTATGTATTTGCTTTCTGAGGACCTTTCGATTTGTACAAAAACAAATAAGATGCACAGATATCCTCACCGTCTGTATTTATACGGGGATTTTTAGAACTAAAATACATTTTTGATAATAAAACTACAGAAATCGTTACATTTTACAATTCGAAAATATAGAAGCTTTTGTTATAAATGCATAGCTGTACAAGCATAAACGTGTACATTTCTCGCGCGAAACTCTTGTAACGTCTTTTAAGTAACCGCAGGTAGCATCCCACGATAACAATGCATTTGCTTTCTGAGGACATTCGAGTTTGTACAAAACAAATTATCTGTACAGATATTCATATAGATTGCTCGTTTGAATAATTACAAGACTAGTTAGAAATTTCTTTGACAACCGCGGATTTAATTAGATCAATTAATTGATTGCTCCGTACACGACCATTTAATTTTTTTTTTAAATTACAGAGCTATAATATCACAAAAGGCGTCGATCTGGCGACTAAAATTCAGTCGAAAATAACGTTTCATATATAAGCACGAACGTAAGGGTTTCAAATCCCGGTCGGCCAGAGATTTTTTAAATATAAACATCCATTCTGCGAATGCAAGCGAGAGAGAGAGAGAGAGAGAGAGAGAGAAAAAGAGAGCGAGAGAGAGAGAGAGTCGTTTTTATATTTACGATCTACCTTTACCTCTTATCGTCGGATGAGTGAGACGGCAGACTTCGGCGTGACGTAATAAAGCCACAAAGGGCGCAGCGTAATTATAAAACTCAAGCACGAAATAAAATAATGTCTATTTATTTAAAAGCGACAAAAATCATATGAACCAAATCGTTAGAAAATCGCAAAACGCTTATGCATATATTTTTTAAAACACGTCTAATATATATTTAAATACTTGGAAGGAATGACGAAATACCTTCAATCATATTAAAACTACAGACATTTTGAGCGAGTGCCAGAGATAAAGTTACAGCAGTCAATAAGAGTGAGTGAGATAGGAAATTTCTACTTTACGTAAAGTATGAGTGCAGACAAGATGTCCCCTGCAGAGTCGGTGATATCATAGCAAATTCCTTTGTCTGTGCTAACAATAAAGTTAAAGCCTGCATTTCAAGGCTTCAAATTGCACAAAAACAAATTAGGCGCACCGATATTCATATAGCTTTCAAATTTTCAGCGGCTTTCATAAATATTTTAATTATAAATACTTTAATAAAATACAACAGCGGCTAAAAATAATTCATTAAATTCTATTTGGCCTTTACAAGAAACCAGACAGAGCGCGAAAATGGCTGATTTACCAATTCAAATTCAAAAACGGGCGCTAGAGAGTAGAAGCGAGCGGACATTGCCATCCATATAGCAGGCACAAATTATAAAATAATTAATTATGGCCCAACCAAATGCAAAAACACTTTTTTAAAATTACTACAATTCATTTAACACCACAAGCTATGCAATTCCATTCTTATAATTTAAATTTTTGAAAAAATAGTTTGTTTAAAGCTGGGCTCGTGACACGCAAGTGACTATGTTTAATTCCTTTAACCTCGAGCGCCTCGACAGCTCAGTTAGTTAAGACTTCAGACTCGTAATACGGCCGTTGCTGGTTCAGATCCGGCCATGGGTCATCGCAGGAAGCTTTTTTAAAATTAAAATAAATGTGAGAAAACCAAGATGGACGACACCCGGGAAGCTTAAATTCAAAAACTGGGACTTAGAAGAAAAATTTAAAATTCAAATATTCGCGCGAAATTAAAATGGCCTCCGTGCATGAGAGAGAGAGAGAGAGACAACCAAGGAGCAGAAGAGAGAGAGATCTACCAGTTTGAAATTCAAATATTTCCGCGAAAATTCAAAATTAAATACGACAGCCGTGAGAAGTGCTCGCGCAGAAAACCAAGATGGCCGACACCCCCGGGAAGTTTAAATTCAAAAACTTGGAGTTAGAAAAAAAGATATTTAAAAATTCAAATATTCGAGCCAGAAAACCAAGATGGCCGCCGCGTAATTCCAGTAGCAAATTAAAAAATGGCCGCGCGTAATTTAATCGGAAGCTATTGCGTAATTTCATCAGTAGCACATGTGAAAATTAATTAGATCAACCCGCGAAATTAATTAGGTCAATCCGCGGATTTAATTCGCGGATTTAATTAATCGTTTGATTGACAGGTTGCTCCAGTTTCGGTGCCCGACTACTACTTTTGGCTATGTTTCATTAAAGTTTAGTAGTTATATTTAAAAAATTATTGAGTAAGTCAGCGTTTTTCAAACTGTATGCGCGACCCTCTCTGGAGAGGAGAACAATTTCCAAGGAAACCCAAACGAATAATAGAAAACTGTTCTTGTATGTAAGGCAAACTAATTATACCGGGAGTTTCATAGCATGTGGGAAGTACTTGGGGGATGTATACAGAACGTGAAAATAAAGAAAAACGTTTATACAAACAAATGACCTAAAACGAATACTTACCAAATACCTATATAATACACGCACTCTGTAGTGACATATACTAATTAGTCTAGTAAAAAAAGAAGAAGGCGTTAACGTAAAATTTAAATACCCAATTAAAATATTAGTTAAAGAACACGTTCAAAATGTTTACCTCGTGTTTGAATTCATAACTGCAACCGCCTCACTGTAGAATTTCGCATTCTTACTTTACTACTAGGAACTGACAGTTAATTAAGATATGAATATCCTATATCCATGATAACTTCGTTGTTAAGTAATTTTTTATTTAACAATAATTGAAACGACAAGTCACATTTAATTTTGATTTGGTTAGTTTTTCTTTGGACAACAAAGTGAATTGTAACTTGAAACGTGATTTGACCTCGCTACACCTGCGCTCATCAATTGACAGTAATTACTCTTTATATATATAATTTATCGTGGTTTTTATGATTTTTAAAAGTAATCGCTTTAGCCACCGCTTGTTTATTCAATGAGACCGCTACAAAATTAGATACTTTAACTGATGGGAACAACTTTAGAAACATGGCGCACTAATCTCACAATTTAATAAAATGAATTGGATTCGTATTAGTAATTATATCAGTGAATTTTGAATAAGATTGTTGGTTAAGTTGAATTGAGTAATAGAAATTAAATTTGAGACAATTTATAATTAATTTTGTTAAGTTATAGCAAATGAGTATTCAATCAGGGTGGTGAAAGTTAATATGAAAGATAAGATAATGTTATCATGCAACAAATATGCTTACTACTAGAATATAGCATGTAGTAGGTAAAACTCAGAACATTTAATTTTTAAAAAGAATGCATTAATAATTGTAACTAGCATAATTTTAAAATTTGTTTAAGATAGTGTAATGTAGCATGCTGTGTGGATGCTTAATTAATTCAATATTAATATCCAGATATCTAAAGGGTATCATGTGATAACAGTTGGTGATAGATTACTAGTAGTAGTAGCAATAGGCAACCAGGGGGTTGTTTACTGCAAGTGAAAAAACTTCTTTAATTTTGAATAATCTACGTTTAATAAGTCACGTTAAAGGGCTAACTTTCCTTTAATTGTGAGAGTAATATTGTATATTTGGTACGTGATAGCAAGATAGCCTTCTTCACGATCAAATTTGACCAAAGGTCACAATTATTATTCATATTATAATTTCAAGATTGTTTGAAACCATTTGAAGTGGTAATTGGTATTTAAACCATAAGTAAGTGAAAGTAAGAGTGATTGTGGCATGCTGTACTACCGTTTATCAAGGTATTAAGAGGTACGAGAGCTACAACGAGTTATTTTGGGTCTTCAACAACTCAAGGGAGGTGTTTGACGACTGCCAATCAGTTAGGAGCTGCTAGAAAATACACTCAAGGTACAAGTGAGTCTTCGTGAAGGTTAGTGTATTTTTATTAACAAGTTTGGTACGACAAAATTATTGGAAAGCATTGTAATTTAGGTTTAGAGCGAAATTTTGAATATTAAGTTTTCGGCCATTATAAGTAGAAATTATATCATTTTGGTCTAGGTATCTAATTAATTTTAACCTCAATTTGGAAAAAGTAATTTGATTAAATAATTTGACAACATTTAGTTTTGATTGATTGTAATGTCAAACCAAGCATAATAATACAATCTAACTTAAAAGAACGTTCTATTAAAAGTAGTAAGGAGTGTGGTTGACAAAGAAGTCAATACAATAAGAATTTTGTAATTCAGTATTCAATTATAAAGAGACTCATTATTATAACCTTTAATCATTAAGCTGCGGAAGATAGATTCTTATTTGCTCAATAAACTGACCAGCCGAGGTAATTTTAAATAATAGTCAAGTGACATAATTTCAATCATATATTTTCATAAGTTAGATATGTCAATTTTGAAAGTAATTCAAAAGCGACAAGGTAAGCGTTTAATACATTATACTAGATATTACTTCTGTTAAATAAGCAATAGGGTAGATATCCAATTTACTAATTGTAATAACCGTTCGAAAAAGGGTTATATAACAATAGTGATAATAAGAAACTCATAAAATGTAGACATATTTTTGGAAAAAATAATTTTGTATTAATAAAAACTGGAAATTTAGCCTTTATTTGTATAAATAATTTGGTTGACTACAAAGAAAAAGGTTTTTAAGAAATCTGCGAGGTGAAATTAAGTGAAAATATAATTATGAAATAATACAAGTGTGCAGTCATTGAAAAGATAATGAAATATGGTTTAATTAGATGCAAGTAAGAAGAATAAATTAATATTTAATCAGAATTGGATGATTTACTACATACAAGAAATAAGTTATACTAATTACTGGATTTGGTGATTATAAGGAGGACGAATCAATCATTTGAAGGGAGTTGCCAGTGTAGCTGATTGATATGGGTTGGTTACTACAAGGTAGGAGTTGAGGACAATGGGAATTCAGTTTGGATACCATCTGTTAGTGGAAACTTACCAGGAGGCTGTTCGATTGACGGTAACGTGCAGGAGCCTGGGGTTTGGACGTGTTCGAGTTGGTTGGAGGAGTATCGAGGTTCGGCTGTTAATGAGCTTAGCTGTGAACGTCAGGAGCAGTGGTGTTAAATGTGAATAACAGTGAAATAAGAGGAAATCAGGTTGGTTTTTAATTAGTCCTATAGAAGCATATTGAATAAATGACAATTAAACACTTGAAATAAATATAACACAGTACTTACTTTGGTGAATTGAGTCTTTGATTTGTGAGTAGAAAGAATATTTGTCATTTTGATTTGATTATTGTTTGAAGTCAAACTGACATTTGGTAGCAGTCAATAGTTGAAAATTCATATAAAATGAGAATATCAAAGAACACATTACTAGATTAACGACCCACACCCTATTAAGAGTCTCAAATTGCATTAAGTAATATTAAAGTAAATAAATATAGGATTTAAATGTAGAGAGGTGCAACCATTCCAATATCTATATACTGAAATGGTCTTTAACCTGTTAATCAACTCTGCTTGCAGAATCAATAATTTAAAGCAAGTCAATAAAGCACAGAGCTGGGGTAAGCAGGCAACTGCAAGAAGTCACATTAGAAATTTCAATTTATGATTACATCGGTCAAGCATTGCTGATATTAAATAGAATTATTTCAGAGTAAATGGCATAAGGCAGAGCTCAATTGATAAGTTGGATTCACAGTTTTATCAATTAACATAAATTAAGAGGTTGGTGCAATGTAAAGCCAATAAATAATTCAACAAATCTATCATTAAAGGGATTTATTGCATGCAGGTTAATTACATTTGCATATCAGTTTAATTGAATAAGTACAGTTCTATGAACTTTTTAAATAAAGGTAAGAAGGACAGAATGTTTAATACAGTGCAAAGAGAGCACAATAATAGATCGAATAAGGCAAGAAGAAAAGGGAGCAGTAATATTTGAAAAATGATGAAATTTAGGCAGGTTTTATAAAACTGCAAGAAAATCACACTACAGGAAATGGACAAGATTTGTGTTTATAAAAATAATTCAGTGTAATGACAGAAGTGAACAGACAATTAAAATAAAACTTCGTGAGTGGCGCTAGAACTTAGATAAATTGCAAACATGAACAAACAATAATTTGGAAAGTAAGATTATGTACAGTTTTATAAATTAAGTTGTAAATTTAGGTTATAAGTAATTGCATTGTATTCAGTTAACATCCTTTTTTATGTAGCCAGATAGGCAATTGTTGTTAACCAACGCGAGAAAGAAACAATTGAAATAAATTTCATTCCAAGACAAGCCAAATTGCGTCTCCAGTTTCTTTGCATTTTATATTAGTTACCATAAAAATAAATCAAAAAGAATTATACCGGTGTGATCAGCAGTTTACAGTGCACATGTGAGAGTGTGGGTGTAAAAATCCATAACATAAAAAATTTTTCTCCGGTGACCGCTTCCGACAAGATCGGTAGCCCAGATCCAGTTTACGAGCACCAGTTGCGGGCTTCAGCCAAGTTCCAGAGCCTGAGAGAGGCTGTCAGCAGTTCCGCCCGGTGTGTACGAGGCCAGCACAGCAGTTGCAGCATCCCGGGGGTTCAGCATCCAGCCACAAGCATCAGGAGAAGCTGTCCGAGGAAGTTGCCGCAGCCTAAGAAAGGTCAGGTTAGTGGTCCCAAGCGTATAAGCGTGCTAGAGCTACGAAATTTACCATGAGGAACGAAAGGAAGCCGATCCCAGTATTACAATACGTCAAAATAGAGCAGGAGGTCCAGAAATTGTAGAAATATAAGTTGAGGTTATGTTAGGGACGTGTTGAAAACATCTGAATTGCGAAGAAAGCCGCCAACGATCTAAAACAAAACACGATTAGGAACTCTTAATAATGCGCGAGATTAGAATTACCTGTTAATTTGTTCATGGATTTGCTTTTGAATTCACTATAATCACACAGAAATGAACTGCACGTGGAATCGATTTGCTGATAGATATTATTGACAGAGCAGCGAGTCTGCGTGTTTGCTACTTCTAAATTTCATAGCCCAGTGGCAAATCACGGGGATTTTTATTTTGAACAAATAGGTGAACCCAACCAGATTTTGAGTCCATGACTATCGAAAAAATAGCTAGCCATAACTTATCTAACTTGCAGATGTGCGCAATACTACAAAGGGCAAAACACTGAATTAAATGAACCCATTGATACAGATATTTATTGCTTTTAATCAGTAAAAACTTGATATTAAACAGAAATAAAAATATGTGTAGGGTGTGTATTTGTTTATTAAATTAAATCATAATCATAATAATATAACATACAACCAAAACAATACATATGTTCCACACATAGCGGCGACAGTTGTACCTCAGTTGGTTTTGATATTTCACAAAAGTGGTAAATGGAAAAAATGCTTATTTTCTTTAGCTTTATATCCTGGTAAACGGAAAGAATCAACTTAAAAATCAACCTATATATTTTAGACAATGAAATAATTGTACTTACGTAAAACTATGATAGTTTTTCTTAAGTTAAAGCTTGTTTTGAGCTACATAATTTTCACAAAGTTAGTTCTAAATTAGTAACTGTTACTTTTAGTGCACGTCGAATGTTGCGTTGCTTTTAATATTATCATTTTGTAGGCACCACTGCAGAATGGCAACAAATTATGCATACCTTTCTAGAACAACGACGGAAGTTTTTAATCGCTTAGAAGAAAATTGTCGCGTTCGTTCTGAGGTTGTTATTAAATCAATATATTTTCGTCTTCTTACAAAAACAAACTTCTGGGAGTAACCTCGCAAGGGGTTTTCCACGCGTAGTTTTTCAGCAAACTAAAAGTAACGTTTAAAGTTGCTCGACAAGAGTCTTAAATGATTTTTTCCAATACCTACCTAAATACCTGCATTTTATTCACTAAAATCTCGCTACTAAAGTACCTCTTTATTCACTAGTGATTGATAGCTATTTATGCAACAAGTGCTAAAAGTGGCAGTT
This sequence comes from Agriotes lineatus, assembly GCA_940337035.1. NCBI lineage: Eukaryota > Metazoa > Arthropoda > Insecta > Coleoptera > Elateridae > Agriotes > Agriotes lineatus. Next base: position 145,638,505 of record OW679200.1, read on the forward strand.
TATGCACGAGACATGACATAACATGTCGAATGCAATAACACTTTTAGCACGAGTTTGCATACAATATTTTTTCTACGACCTTAAATTTTCTGTTATTAATCCATAAATGTCGATTTAACAAAGGGTTGCATTTATGACAGTTATAATTTATGTCATAATAAAGAGATGGCCTTGACGCGCAGGTGAATGTTTCCGGAGTCAGTACTGTCAAAGTCAGTTATCAAATGTAATTATAATAGTGCACATATGACTTTATTCATTACGTAACGCTTTAATTATTTAAAAAACACTTTACCTCTAACGCAAGAAGTAACTAGAATAACTTTACAACTTCACTTCCAGTTCGAAATTCTAGTTTTGTAACCTCACTTCACTTTCAGCATATAGGCTAAAAGTAAAAAGCTGATCTCATTTTAAACACGCTAAATTATAAAACGTTACTTTTAGTGAAAAAAGCTAGCGCTAAAAGGCCTACTTTTAGTGGTAGTCGTAGAAAAACTAGTTTTTATTCACTTCTGAATACATTAGCGTAAAATATTATAGTATGCAATTATTTAAACCCATTTGTATGCGGAGTCCCGAGGGCCCGATTGGAGAGGGGCAGAGCCCCGAGGTCCCCCTTGGAGACGGGCGGAGCCCCGAGGGCCCTCTTGGAGAGGGGCGAAGTCCCAAAGGCCCCCTTGGAGAGTGACGGAGCCCCGAGCCCCCCCTTGATGAAGAGCGGAGCCCCGAGGGCCACCTTGGAGAGGAGCGGAGCCCCGAGGGCCTCCTTGGAGAGGGGCGGAGCCCCGAAGTCATTTTGGCTAACAAACTTCTCGGCTGTAGTATAGTAATTTACGATAAAAGTGCGTAAAGCTACTCTTTAAGCACGAGTGGGGTAGAGTTAAAAGGCGAGTTAACGAGCATTTTAAACCCCGCGAGTGACTAAATATGCTTTACGCATGTGTATCGTACAATATTTTATCTACGATAGAATCTAGAAAAAACGGTAAATATAAAAAAAATTTAATGTAAATTAGGATTACCAGCAACCGGTCGTAATTTTGAGTGTTTTAAAATTTTTTAAATACGTTGCTACTGACAACGTGCCTAATGAAATCTTTTAAACACGTTGCTGCTGACGACGTAAACTAATGAAAACATGTTATTAAACAGTCGTTTTACAAACTTAAAACTGCCAACTAAAAGGCAATTTTACACACTGTCGTAGATAAAAAATATTGAAGCCAACTCGAGTTTTACAGAGGGTTTAAAAATCGAGGTCGATCAAGTTAAAATTCGCCTTAATAGCTATAAATTTTAATTTCTAAAGTCCTAATGTATAGGTATTGGAAAATATTTAATATATCACTCTTGTATAAAGCCATTTTATTAATTCGCCCCTCGTGAATATGTCTTTATTCACTTGATGTATAAATAACTATTAATGAATTTAAAAATACCATTGCCGCTATTATACCAAATTGCCTAGTTTCCATGATAACAAATAACTGAAATTTGTAACAGTGCATTTCATAGGTTGATTAATAGACAACCGACCGTTGGTATTCGCTATAGCAATGGCGTTACAAACTTAACCTACAAATATTTACAGCCTTTTGCACATAAATTATGAAATAAATACTACACACAGCTTAAAACGAATCTTATTTCTAATTTCTGGGTAGTTCAATCTATCTTCTGTAATAATTTCAGGTAGTTCTGCGAGAAGCAATTCGACTAGCTATTTTCGCAGTTTGTTTAGTTGGAGTGAAATCGTGGCTGGGTCTCTGTGGAATCTCCATGGTGAACATGCTATGAATCGTAGCTGGTTAAATGGTATTTTCGACATGTTACCGAACCTTGCGATCTATACGCAAGTTAGCTATGCCTCCCGTTTGAATGTTTTGGCTGTACGAAAGCCTGTATACAGGGTGTTTAAAAAATACGTTCGGATATTTTACTTATAGATCTCATCAATCCAAACAAAAAAGTCATAATAAACATGTGCCCGGAAATGCTTCATTTCCGAGATATAGGGTGTTAAAGGTTAAAAAGAAACGCTTTGGCCAATATTAATGAAATTTTTATAGTTTGTTTATAACTTTATGAGGTATCTTTTGGACATATTACAGTTGATCCAGTACTTTTAGAGGCGTGCCCATGGGGCATGTCGGTTAGGTTTTTTCACGTAAAAAAAATAACACCCAATAGATTTTTTGCAATTTTCATATAATTGTTTAATAAAGCAACTAAAAAGAAAAAAGAAAAAATATTTTGGCACGCCTCTGAACCTATTAAGACACAAACTAAAATTCCAATATCTTAAAAACCCATCAGCCGATTTTAGTGAAACTTTTAAGGTTTATTGATGTTACGGAGGATCATGTTTTGGCCTACTTAGATTTAAATTATTTATTCCAGGAGCGGCCGGCATTTTTTTTTGAAAACTTTAACACTTTCTCAGGAATTTTTTGTATTGATGAGATGTATAAGTGGGTAAAATATCCGAACGTATTTATTAAACACCCTGTATACACTTGTACCTACACTACTGTAAGTACGCACATTGCAGTTTTCACTAGTGTAACACTTTTTAACTTTGTCGTACACTTTGTCTCTGTCGTCTATCGTTGAAAATATGTTTTACAGGTTTTGTTTTACGTTAACTCATGCTTTGTCCCTTAATTGTCATGCCCCTGTTAAAATCAATCTTAATGTAGCATAATTATGTCGCATATTTAGTATCCATGACGATATATGACAATTGTAAAGAAAGCGTTATTTAGAAATTGTAGACGATCAAATGTCAACATTTTACTTGTAATATACAAGATGTCACTAAAATACACAGTTTAAAATTTTCCCTCAAGCTAGACACTTAAATAAGGCGACTTGACTTGTCATCTGCAGAATAAAGTAGCAGAGCTCCAAAAAGAAGGATAGGTTTAAATTTTATCAGGATAATTTTTTGTATATGAGCGTTACCATGACACCGAGCACTCTGCGCATTAAAAGTATAAATGGCAGCTTTTATATTTTGTCCCCGTTTGGGGATACTTTTGTGAAGATTATATCTGCGAAGTTATATGAAAAACTGTACCAAACATGGTAATTATGTCATGTTTGGAGGCAAGGCAGAAATCAGTCGTCTAAAGCATGTTGTAAATAATACAATTATAGCTGAGCATAGAAAAGAATGATAGCAATAATTAGTCCGAATTAAGCAATCGCCCAAAGGAGCAGCCGGTGCAGACAAAGATAAATAGTACCAACATGTGACACAAGCGGTATCTTAAACACCAGCGAGCTGATCGAAAGATCTCTATGGCCGAACCTCCATCGAACTGCGCTAGCTTGTCTAGGCCGAACTTCTCGGTTACCCGGAACGATGCAGCTGTAGTACCCTCCACGGTTGAACCTTCTTGTTTACCCCGTAAAGGCCGAGCCTCAAGATTGCCCGGTACAACGAATTCTCCGCGAGGCCGAACCGCTTCGTCCCAGGATGAAGCAACCCCTAGCCGATCTACGTTGATCGGCCCAGTCACGTCTCTCGGGTTTTTTCTTTCCAGGTCCCCCAGCTCTTCACTCCCGAGTCCGAAATTACCGTTCCGCATCCCAATGGACCAGAAGAACCGGAATCGTCGCCCGCGCGTGACCATACGTTCGTGCCTTTTAGCGTAATTTATAATTATGGTAAACAGTAATTCATAAGTCACTATACGAGTACATATAGACGAAATAAAATTACACATAGTTATACTTCCAGTGTTCTAATTACTACATCAACCCTTATAAGTTGGGGTAGAGCGTATTAACGTAAAATTAAATGGAACACTATTAAATTAATGCTGACAATTCTGATAAGAGTATCACTATTTCATCGAATGAAATACCTTTGATTATTTATTCTGTACTTTTTAAATTGCTGTAAACTCATACCTTGTAATTAAATAAATCTAATAACGTTTAGTGGAACAATTTTAACAATTCAACAAGTAATGTATACCGCGTTCAGTCCATTTCTGATTCTGAGCAGGCACTGCATGGGTATTCTTTTAACGGTGGTAACAAAACCATTATCACATCCAAAGCAAAATTTGACAGTTCATCATTCTTTGTTCATCAAGGGAATTAAAGTTCTTGGAAATTACGTAACTGATCTCTCCAGCAAGATGACACAAATGTATTTACTGTACGGAAGCAATTTCCAGCAGTTACAAAAATGTCAATGCCATTTTGACACTGGTAAAAATATTCACATTCAAGGCCTGCTCAAAATGGAGTGAACGGGGTATATATAAAGTATTTGTTTATTTGTTATGGACAAGGTCTAGGCATGAGGAGTACGAGGTACTATGCAAGACAAAAAAACTGGGACAGACAGTTAATATGGTGTGCTGTGAACGTGACTGCTTTAATATGTACAGTTGCTAGGTATTTTTAACTTAATTTTCAACTTGTTTAAACGTAGCTATGAAACCAAGTTGTTATAATAATTGTAATTGTTTAAAGCCTCATTTAAGATAATCAAATAGTGCTAAATTCTCTATCAAGAGTTGTCCCAGTTTTTTTGTCTTGCATAGTACCTTCGACACCAACTACTGTGGTCATATGGTCAAAGTACTACCTAGCATTTTGCCGGGACTAAGAAGTTCTAATCTTAGCACGGCTTTACAACACCCCCGAGTAATGGCATTCTGTAGAAGTTTTGATCCACATTCTTTTATTTTTAAAAACCTCACCCGGACTGGGAACGAACTCTCTATTCTTAGATTAGTAGTCAGAATGCTTAACCACTCAGTATGATCAAAAATTATTTTCATCTAGTATGGGTATGGAATAGTTCCTAATTTATAAATTCAACTATGATTATACTTAAATGTCAAAACTTGACATTTGATGTTTAAGTGACTTATATTTAAGATAATCTCTCTTATCTTTGCCGGAACTATTCCATAACCATACTGGATGAAAATAATTTTTGATTATGTAATGATTGCATGAATTGTTATAGAAACTTTAATTAATTAATTCATTTACTTTTACCTCGGGTAAGCTGAAATGCCCATGGGTTCGTTGCCACTCAAATGTATAAATACAGGAATAACAGTTTAGATCTCGTATAATGTGTCTAAGTACAAAATAAATTTTAATTAGTAATGACATGTACATGGAATTATAACATAACATTTCCTGTGGTAAACGGGATGGATCGATGCTACTTAGCGGTTGGCAACCCACTATACACGTGGGTTCTGCCTGGTTGCTCCCCCGGTTCCTCTACGCGAAAGTTTGTATGAGGTAGAGTTCCGGTGTACTTAAACTAGAAACAACTGGTATGAAACAAGCTATGAATGTTGTCGAAAATTTGTGTGCGGGCCAATTCAATGGAATAACTACTTTGCTGGTGACGTGTGTAATTAGGGCGTTAAGCTAGGCAAGCTGAGGGGCTTCCATGGTATATAAGTTTGGGTCACCAGGAATAACTTAAGCAAGACAGGTTCACCTGGAGCAAAGCCCGCCTTTTCACTGTCTTGAAGATCGCTTGAGCTCTCGTGTCTCGACCGGCGAAGTACAATCCGCTTTCTAAGGATTATCAGGAAGGTGTCGTCGGATCAATTGCGTTCTTGCTACAGGTATGTTAGCGATTTAGGTTAACAGAATATTCTACGAGACGGGGGACCTAGACCTGGAGCTCAGGATCAGGATCTAAAGTCTCAAGTGCTTGAAATGGATGCGGAAGTTACTTTTATACTTTTTGGTGCTCCTTATTGTTGTAATTGCTCCAGCTACAATTGAGTGGCAGCGGTGCTATGCTTGCTTGTACGAGATTCTGCGCACCGCTGGTGGGCGTTCTCTTATCTTCTGTTCGAGCACTAGGGCGATGTAAACGCAGATTGTGATGGAATAAGCGCCGTACATGCTTTAGATGATTTTGCTACTGGCGCTAACGTTACAATCATACTATATTTTTTTAAGGGCCTGTTCTAGGCTTAAGCACTATAGATACATGCCTAGGACGGCAAATTTTAGGAGGTGCCAAAATACGCAATATGTGTATAAATTTTCTATCAGTCATAACATACAATCATTAATGACATAAGGACGATTCACTGGGCAGTTGCGATTGTAGTAGAAAATTCGTCAATAAAAGTAATATATCAGAATTGTTCAATTGATTTGCAAAGATAAAAGCTGAGAAGGTGAGATTGTAATAAATACATATGCTTTGTGCATGTTGTGCATTTGAATAATTAAAACACAGAAACAATGTCATTTTTTCTTCTATTTCTTCCCTATCAATTCAATAGTAGAAATATTGAGCGCAGAGGGTTTCAGAATATGATTTTTCCTGGGGGCGCCAGAAAGTCTAGCATGGTTGGATTCTGAATATCAACACACTCATCAACTGTATGAAGTTAATAATCTGATTAAATAAATATAGGAAGTTCTACGTTTTCAATATAATTATTGTCTAGCCTGAATACAGTTGCATGGTAAGAATGCAGGTTCAAAAGGATGATTCTATGTGGGCACGAAAGATTTTATCTATTTAAATCATTTAAATTATTTCAAAACTAAAGTGGTGTAGTAAGTTACGAACAAAATTAATACGAGCCATTTAACCGCAAATTTGTGGTAAGGACGTTTCATAATAAATTTAAATATAAATAAATGTAGATCCGATTGACGCAAACGTTTTCAATCTGCGTTAAGCGATGACATCTGTTGGCAATCGTTAAATGCCAATGCCAAAGCTGTAGCTCATTTTTGAATATTATATCTACCAAAATAGAAATATAAAACCGTTAAAATCGGCACAGATAAATTGACGTGTTTATGCATTATGTATAGAGATAATTTAAGGTTATTCAAACAAAACTTTGAAATCTAATATTTACATTCAAAAAGCAAAGTCATATTAATAAACATTTTAAATTGTACAATATCGGTTATTTCTTGATTCTGAAATACTGAAATATAAAACTAATTTGTAAAAACAGCACATAAAACAACTTAATTAAAAATTTAAGTTCAAAGAAAAGTATTATCACAATATTCGTATTTTATGTAAAATATCTGATGCTATCTAAAGTACGTTCTTGTTTCAAACTGCACGGAGACAAAGAAGCTTTCATTGTAATTACGTATGCCAGCTCGTGTACAAATGCCGCCTTTACCATGACATTTTTAATTTTTTAGTTTCGTAATTGGATAACGTTCAGAGCAGCGGTACAGCTTGTAACAACATTAAACTATAGTTGTAAATAAGGATAATGTACACTCACACAAATTCAAATTGACGCGATTCCTGCAAATTTGCACATTTAAATAGCTGATAGACGACTGGAGACCGTAAAGCTTTCAATGTATGCATAACCTACAATTTCTAATGTAATTGCTTATGATGGAAGTTACATTGGAGAAAACCTTTGTCTATTAATTTTTTACAAATTGTAATTGAAAGTCGTGTATGTATTTGAGCAAAGGGTATATCTTTTGCTTAATAAATTTCTAGAACATTTCCCAATCGACTAGTAAAACTATACAGTAACTACGAGTATTTATTTAATAAAAGTACATAATTTGAACTTTGGCACGACTAGTAATTCCATTTTTCAACTGCGAACAAAATGATGCAATGACATAATCAAGTTTTACTATATTAGGTTTAAATATCATAAAAGTTGAAATTCGAGTCAAAATTGGGTCGATCATGCTTTTCACTTATAGTCGTAAGTTCAGAGCTTGCTCGCTATGAATAATCATACATTATTTGTACAAATCATTTATATACACCAGAAATGTTCAGCCCAAATTTTATTAACATTAAACCTGGGCTCGAGTACAGAAAACCGGATTTCGAAATACCCACCAATTTATAAAAGAAGAAATAGCACAGAGCCGTAGAAACGCAAAAAAACTTGCGAACCGTTCATAAATAAGGAAAGTAACAGCGGAGTAGCAATTTCGTATCACTTTGGCATACTGGTTACGTTACTGTTGTGAACTAATGTTGTGTTGTAAACATTCTTATTGAAATGAAACCAAAATATGCGCTGTAGCTTTTTGTAAATAGAGCTGCGAAACTTGCAGAGTTTCCAGCCCCCGCACTACTCTGACAACCTAACTATCTGTGCCCTTTACAAATTTAGTTTTCACAGGTTCAAAATTAATATTATTGTAGCCGATAGTACTAAATCGAATTATTGACGATTTGCAGTATGTTCACTAAAATTATAGCTTTATGGCGACAACAAAATATTTTTTCTATTTTAGGTACATTTGAATATTTCGTCGATTCCGTGCCGTGAATATAAAAATATTGGTGGACTTTTCATTATGATCATGCTAGTGAACACTGCAGTTAACGTGAAACAGAAACGTTATTTTGTTTTTATTATTCTCGCAGTTGTTAGTGTAGAAGCAAACTTCAAAATGCTTTAAGTAACAAACGAGTTCCGGTATTGGACCGTGTCATTATTGAGGTCGAAGAACTCAACGTTTCGCCCACTTTTGTAAGGGGCTTCATCAGGAAGAAAAGCAAAAGAGTACGGTAACTCAACGTGTAAACCACGCCAGAGGCGATACTCTTCTAACGATCGGAACGTTTCGATAATGACACGGCCCAATCCCGAAAGTCGTTTGTTACTAATGACAATGGTCGTAAAAAGCCTCAGAAATAATTTCAAAATGCTTTTACTTTTGAGTAGAGAAAGGGCCGTCCCTAAAGTAAGTTATGTATGAATGTTTTAGGTGCAATTAGATTGAACTAGGTTGGGTTAGCTTAAACTAGGATTTTTTTGTAAGCGTGGGAGTAGAGGAAATCTTCGGATGATACTCCTGGTATAGATGATCCAGAGGCGTATCGGATTCGCCCGGGAAGGTGCTCCAGAAGTCTACTGATTAAAATCCCTCCTCTCAGGATTAAGCCTCCTAAAATCGCCATTAGGAATTTCTTCAGGATGGCTTGTATATTCTATAACGTTTGCAATATATTATATCCCTCCATCGTGTGTGTAGTTAGGCTACATCTCGTCTATTGTCCAGGTTAGCTATGACCTTACTCTTCCATCCTTAGATGCTTTTCCCTTCCTGAGTTACTAATATATCCCTTACTATTTTCGCTGTATCTTCCCAGTTCCTCTCGTTTACTAGCATAAGTGATTATTCCGTCCCTGCTCAGTGTATCACCTGATTGATTATCGACCGGCTCTCTTATCTTGTCCCACCTTGCACACTCTAGTACAGTGTGTTCGGCTATGTCCGTAGCGGCGCAATACCTACAATCTTTATTTTCTCTTTTATGCATTCTGGTTAAGTATTCCTGAAAATCCCCATGGCCACGGTTGTTATCTTGTCTTTCCCCTTTTTGTAGGTTCTTAGTCGTTCCCCTATCATTACATCTATGGGCATCAGATCGGCTATGACTAGAACTGCCTCTATCGAGACGGTCCTGTGTCCTTTGCAGCTTCTGTCGGTACCTATTTATTCTAGTGATATTTCCCCAGGGCCGCATATAGTAGCACGAATAGACCAATCGAATAAAGGATTCTTCTTTTGTGAGCTTTTGGTCTTCCAATTCTTGGCATAAGTTTATTTATGGCCGCAATTGTTTTCCACGTCTTTTGTACGCCACATGCTTTCTCATCGTGGCGTTTCGGTCTATGACCACCCCGGGGTATCGTATGTTGTCTTTGTGGTTGTTTTCCCGACTTCTTTCTCCTTCAAGAACCTCCCTCCGTACAGTATTATTACTCTGTATTTTTGGTGTGCCAGATTCAAGTAATTCTCCAGTTTTGGCTTCAATTATGATAGCTCTATTGTCCGCTTACCCTATTACTTTCGTTTCCTCCGGCATTTTTACTCTAATAATCGAATCATAATAAAAGCCTTAATATGGACCCCTGTGGAACCTCACGTATCTCTCTTCTTCCGAGGTGATAAATCTGTCTGAGAGGTATCTTATTATTATTATCAGAAGATATTCACTTATTTTCTTCTGCATTTCTCCAATTATACCCTCCCAGCAGGTGGTGTTAAAAGCGCTTTACCAACAAGTAAAAGTTTCTGTTTTTGTAAACGTGCCCTCGGATTTGTTATTAATTGAATTGCGTTCGTGGAAGCTCTGCCTTTTTTTAAACTAAACTGGTTGCTCGCCAGTTTCCCGACTTCTTCGATCTTCTTAGCCAGCCTTTCGTGTATTAGTATTTCCAATATCTTTCCCGCCCCTTTGAGAAGGCAGATAGACCTGTATGTCTTTTGTTCTTTTTCCTTGATAAGCAATAATCTGGCTTTTCCATATTCTGAAAAAAATCCAGTTGCTATTGCCTTATTCATGATTTTTAAAGTTTAAACTTTGCTTCGAATACATTTTTTCTAACCTCAGCACTAATATTATTCGGGCCCGGTGCCTTGTTCTTTAGTTTTTACGGTATCTTTGAGTTTTTCTAATTCAAACCTGGAGTCGTTTATGGAAGCCCTCATTTATCTTCTTACTTCTTCTCGATTTGAGAAAACTTCTTCCACAACTCTCTTCTTCTCTACTTCGGTAAGTGTAACTTGTAGTAATACCCTAAATTTCGTTGCCACTGTCCTTTATGCATTTTCCCATATGGTATTCTATTTTTCTCTACCCTCTAGTCTGGGGTCCTTGTTTGCTTAGGTTATCTTGCTTCTTCCCGCCAGATTTTTTTTCTTTTTATGGCAATTTCCGTAGTCCACAATAGACTGGTTTCATGTACTTCAGTTTACCTTTGGGTGACAGGGTTTCTTGGAAAGCCGACTGAATCTTACGTATGTGTGTTTCTGCATCTGTATTGTTGGTTTCTATTAGCTCTCTCTGTAGTTAGGCTGACTTAATGCAAAGGCCCAACTGCGGAAATACCCGTCAGAAAATAAAGGGCGCAATACCTTGCATTAATGGATGGCAGAAGAAGAACGTGAAGCACTTAGCATGGACCCATTTCTGTAAAAGAAACAAGAATTTCATTTATTGGTGTTTTTTTTGCGCACATGGTGTGGTAGAGTACATTAAAAAATGAAAAGTGATAAAAAAGAATAACTTTAATGGTCATAAAAAGTCACTTACAAAATATAAATTTAGAGGATAACTACTGCCTGGCCTACCTTAAACTACTGGCGGAGCTAAATACCAGAAACATGTGTTACGCTGTTCGCCAGTACATTTGATGATATCTTCGATAAAAAAGGAAAAAGAAAGAGCAAGAGAGGAGTATCTTAAGCATAAGATAAAACTAGGAAAAGAGACAAATCAAAAAAGAAGAAACGAGAGATCGCAGAAACAAGTTTCCAAGGAAGTTTGTTTGTTAATGGACAAGGTGACATTTGGGGCGGTCGCTATCTGATTGCATGGAAGTAGTTAAAACTGCGAATTGACCTGTCAAATGAAGAGTTACCAGCTGAAGCAGAAAATATTTTTTCTAGCCACAAAGAAGCATGCTGTGGGAAATAAAAGTAGATAAGGCTTATGTTTCCGGAACGGTAACCAACATAAATGTTAACAACTCCGGATTCGGTTGGTATTCCTGCTGGAGTGGCGAGGATGTTAGCACAAAGGCAGTAAACTGTTGACTTCAGCTAATAAATGTGCTACTGGGTGAGAATGCCTTCCGAAGCATGGAAGAAGGACCAACTGGTGACATTTAGATACCGATGGGTGATTATACACTAAGGAAATTATAAGGCCATAATTTGAAGTACAGAGGGAGAGATGGAGCAACTTTGGCTTCCAAAAGCGAAGATCGATGATTGACTTAAACGCTAAAGTTCTGAAAATGGTAAAGCCGTAAGCCTGCGTTGTAAGAACAGGTAATACTGTGTGTTGTGTGGTGGTAACCCTGGCTGTTAAAAATGCGCTAAACGCAATTACTTGGCACTGGATCCTGGAAGAGCTGAATACCTCTCGGTAGTGTAGTATAATTAGGTGTGATGGAGTCAATTTTGTCGAGTGTCGACTATATTATGTAGCAAGATTGCCCATGTTTCACTAGGCGATACTGATCGTACGTGTACACGACTGTAGTAAGATTAAAACTCTAGAAATGCTGCAGATAAGGAACAACGATGGAGTACACATATTCGATGCCTGGATGAAAACCAAGAATCTGGAGCTGACACCCCAGAAGTGTGAGCTAGATTAGCTATCAGGATAGGGAGCGCACATAGCATTGCATCTACGACACACTAAAGGCAAAGGTGGGCATGTCGCCCATAGATCTTATGGTGAAAGAGGAAAATCAGATATGAAAGATGTACCACTTCCTCCAGAAAAAAAATAAAAATAAAAAATAACTACTAGATTAGTGGCAGAGAAAACGCAGAAGGCGAATCGAACAGAGGCAGATAGACTATGTATGTTGCAGTATAGAAAATACTACAGAGCATACCCTATTTGAGTTTATTAGATGGTAAGAACAACGGGCAAGAATCAACCTGTGTGTGGAGAAACAATCAACTCGAATAACCTGGAGATCATAATGCTAAGATGGGAGGACGAGAGATATATTCGAGAAAAAAGAAGCGGAAAAGACAAAGAATGACGTGAAAATAGAAAGAAAAGAATAGAACATTTACCCTGGGCGTTTGCAGGGTAGGTGGTGTCGCAATAACCATTTCCCAGGTTAGCAACTACCCCGACTACACCCTACAAAAAGCAGGTTAGCTTATATTAGGGTATATAGGTCATGTTGTTAGCTTGGATTCGAGTTTTAATTAGGCATTATTAATTAAGTTTGAAGCAATATTTTTACCATTTTACCGAAGTCCATCCCTATAGACGAAATTAAAACGCACTGTTCATAGTACCTTTGAACAATGCTAAAAAATTAAAGTGAAACATGCACGAATTGTTTAAATATTGGATATCCAATAGTGAAGTCTAAACATTTTGTATTAGAAATATGTTTTTCCACCTTATTATATGAGAATATTTATTGAAAACGCATTATGGTAGAGAAAAAGACTACACATGTAAATTTACGTTTTTAAACAAACAATAGCATTTACTGAAAACTTACCTTCTAAATCCATATGTTTCATTTTTTTATACAATTCTATTAAAGACTAGCCTATGAATTTGCACACTCGATCTCTGTTCTGGGCCTATGCTGCTTCTCTACATAAAAAGAATGTTAGTGTGTTACGGGTCAAAGTTTTACGCTTAGTTGTTTCGGTATTTACTAATTTACTGGGCAGCGATTTTTGTTTCGAGGGTGACAGCGCTCTGCAGTCCATCACAGATTATTAATTTTGTACCGTTCACTTCTCGATTTTTGAATTGTTAAGACGCGCTGAGTCGTCGCTTTCATTTGCATGGATTTTGGGTGGCTCGTGCAGATTTGAGTTTTGAATTTCTTTGCACTCGCAACTACGTGGATTTGGTTTGAAGACGATGTTATTGGAAGATTATTTTCACATTATTATGACGAAGTAGTTCAAGTGGGTAACTGAAAGCCTATTTTTTCCCATCAGCTCTAATTCTACCTATGGGGTAAGTAACATGATCAATTATCCCATTTCTTCGCTTTGGCGGTCGTTCTAATGTTCGCGGAACCTATTCGTGACCCTTGGTGCAATTGAATGTGGCAGATTGTAACTAGTAATCGTAGAAGGTTTTCAAAGTGGAGAGTTACTAACAGTCGGTTGAACAAATGTGTTCGTACCAACTATATCCAGATTTGGAAAGTGATGAAGAAGATCATTGGAAATTAATGATCCCGAAACTCTAACGCAGAGAGATAATCAATCAAAATGTGAGATACTCCCATTGTAGGTCATGCTGGCGTTAGTAAGGCTTACTATCGTATCGATCAGAATATTATTGGCCCAAACTACGTCATAAAGTTGCCACTTAACGTCCACCGGTGCTAGACGTGCCAACGAATGAAGCCAGAACAACAGGCTCATGTAGGTCTCATGGGTGGTCATTCCCTTACACTGATATTGTAGGTCCTGTAGATATTCTTATATTTTGGTTGTTGTCGACTGCTTCAGTAATTTTTCGCTTGTGTTGCGTTTTCGTTCTGCGACCAATAATCTCTTTGGTAACACATATGATCTCCACAAGCATACTCTGGAGTTTGGTCCCAAATCAAGCCGTTTTGCCTAGCAGTTACGTGTTGTTTGATGCTGCTCAGCAGTTTAGTTCCAAGCTTGCTGCTAAGTTTATTGGTCCGTTTCTTATCAATAGGTAGTCCTCCAATAGGATTTAGGAACTTAAAGATCCCAACAGAAACTTTTGTAAAGGTATTTGGCACACCAAGGATTTGAAACCGTATGAAGACTTTCTTTTGGATTAGCGGTCTCTTTTCAGGGTGGTTGGTTGGACTTGTAAGGAAGATCACCATGGGGGAAGGGGAGGCAATGCGATCATATTCCCATCTTCAACGTTGAGATCAGCTGATGCTTAGCTTCTTGCTCTGTCGGTCTTGTTTTGTTTTTTATTGTTTATTTGAATCGGTCGACCCTTCATTTTTCGCTTTCACTTTCTGATCTTTCTGCTATTTTCCCTCTTGTCGCTGCTCCTGCTGTTTAGTTCCTCTTTGACCTGGTGTGGCTGCAATACTCGGTACCGAATAAATTTCCGTGTGACTGGGATAATGATTGTAGTGCTCTTCTCCATACCGTTAGGGGCGTGTGTAAAACCCTCAATCGGCACGAATGGCGATGAGCTTGAATTTAGCTTCTGTCTATGATCCTCTTTTCCCTGGGTTTCCTTCTTCCGATTATGTCAATAGGAGAATCCTGACCGGTCTCGCCTGTGTTTTTTATACTTCCTTGGAGTGAGTTTGATTGCTTTAACACTAGAACCGCGGAAGCGATCATTTTGACCGCTAGCGAACTTCTCTCTTCGCCATAATTTTAATTGTAACTGTATGGTGGTGTGGTTTTATAATTTTTCATTGTTTATCGTCCTGAACATTTGGCAAAATGTTTGATACATAGATCTTAACCGCTCGCAAGATATCCACTATGATACCTAGAACCGGGACAGCGGTCACTGTGACAGATACGAAATGTTTCGTTTATTGTCAACTGCATGCGGGTGTTGTCTCTAATTGTTTTGCAGTAATCAGTGTACAGTAGTAATAGAACACATAATTTATCTCAGTTGAGTGACGGATATTGTTGTGATCGTGTGACGAAGCAAGTTCACGGACGAGAAACTTTCTGAAATTTTACAGCAATCCTCTGACGATGAGATTGATATTCTTTCGGGAGTATAAACTCGTGTCCTTTGAAACTAACGAACCTGCAGGTTGTGTTGGTGAAACTGCGGTGGATGTACAAGATTTGGCTTTAGCACAGCTCTAATATCAAGCAACAACTAGACGGGGAAGAGGCAGTGTTGGTCCTCGCTGAATCTATGCAACGGCATGTAAGAGCTTGTACTGAAACTGAAGCTCATAGACAGCTTGGCGATAACGGGTAGTCACATTTGCTGGCAGAACAGAAAAGGAATTGAATGTGATAGCTTGTGCTCAGCTACCTCGGGACAAGCATTCTTTGGAGAAACTATACCAAGGAAGAGATTCCGTAAAAACATGGAATATTTACGTTTTGACAAAAAATAAACACAATCTAAATGCTTGAAAAGCAAAATTTGCGTTCGCATTGTAGAACAGCTTCATTGAAAACTACACAAACTGCAACTGTTCAGGACAAAATATTATCGTAGATGAACAGCTCGTTCCCACTAAAACCAGGCGCAGATTTATCCAATACATGGCCAACAAGCCAGATAAATTTGGCATCAAATTCTGGCTTGCAGCAGATGTTGATATCAAGTATATTGAATGGATTTCCCTATCTGGGTAATTATAAATTTCACCCTGCAGATAG
This sequence comes from Agriotes lineatus, assembly GCA_940337035.1. Lineage (NCBI taxonomy): Eukaryota > Metazoa > Arthropoda > Insecta > Coleoptera > Elateridae > Agriotes > Agriotes lineatus. The sequence continues at coordinate 145,654,351 of OW679200.1, forward strand.
GACCCTTGCTTAAAACGTAGTGCTGCGCCTGTTGACACCATATCTGAATATGGGGTTATTACCGATTACTTTTTTATTTCGCTAAAACTTGTTGAAAATTAAATGCAAAAAGAACGAGCATCGTTGGGATAATGAGGAGTACACGAAGAGAAATTGCACTATCATTGAAGCACTTACCAAGGAAAATTGCACGAACTGCTATTCTTCTTAGTACACTTCAGCCCACCTTGGAAATTGGAAAAGATGACAAAAAACTTCCTGAAACCGTTGCCTTTTATGATTCGGAATGCATGTTTTGAACCAGCTGACTAGAAAATATTTAGTAATGGCATCATCCCGACGATAGCCAATACAGGTACTTTACAACGTCCTGGTCCTGTTTTTCTACTGCTGGATATAGACATTTTCTAGTTTTTTCCATGCATTTCTGAATTTCGCTGTGTACCTCTCAGCATTTTGTCTAGCTATGTGTTGAACCCATTTCCAGGACCTAGACCTAGCAGGTTTCAACTCGTGGGTGTTGTTCAAGACGTTGATAGAAAAATGAATTTGCCGACGAAGATGCTTCATTCAGCAACTAGTAGAAGAACTCCGCCAAGAGCAATTAATATCAAACCAACAAGAAGTGATCTCCAACTTGATGATGACCAAGGGTAACCACCATCGAAACGTAAGAGACGTCAGTACCAAATTACGTAATGTGGAGGAAAAACTTTTGATAATTGCATGTCGTGTCAGCAACCTGTTTGTGGCAAATGCTCATCAGAAATTACTAGGCGATACATTTAATGCTGCTCATTTTCATATTACCATTTTTCTTTCTTATGTAACTTCATACTGTCATGGGAAACCATTTTGTATCTCTGGTTTAATATAAAATCAATTTTAAACTAAATTGATGTTTTAATAAGTGAGTAATATCGGTAATATCCATTACCGCACTGAATGCGGTAATAAGGCCCATAACGATACTTAAATTGATTTGGTAAGCAGTGTATAACAATACCGGTAAATATAAAATAAATAAAATAGAGTTCTACAAACATGTTTTTCTACATAACTTCTTTCAGCACTCACGGACTCGGTCCACAGCTGATCTATTTTGATTCCTTACCTCGAAGAAATAATTCCATGGAGACCTCTGAAATATTCTAGCACTTTCAATTTTTTACTCATGGGAAAATGTTTTCTCTAAGCTTTCTCCTTAATTCTGAAACACGAGGAAATCACTAAGTATTAAATGAGAGCCGCCGGGTAGTGTTAATATAATAAACCCGGATTTTCTCCTGTAACTGTTTCTCATCCAAGGCTCTTAATATTTTTTTTTATTATGGACAATCCGTAAACATTTATTATAGCGACGTCTTTCTCAACTTTCCATTTCTTTGTGAAAATATTCGACAGAGTTTGATCATGGACAACACTCAAAAGTCCTCTTCTTTCAATCTTTCCTAAATCGTGGTATAAATTTTATAATAGTTGTCTGAAGTAGCGTAACTTTTTTTCAAAAATAAAAGCTGACAATACACATTTCTCATCTTCACGAGCACGTCTTTTCCATGCCTCGAGTCTCCTATTAGTCTTCCACCCAGTTAAAACTGTTTTAACCCACAATTTACTTGAAAACGTGATGCCTACGTTCCGACGATCGCCTGTTCGTTAATATTTTAATTTTTGTAAAGACAAGAAACAATAAAGTGTTGCAGTAAATCGGAATTACACTGTTCCATTTAGCAGCCTGTGATCTGTGTTTATGTAGCTAACGAATACCGTGACCATAGACATTTTTTATAACAGTTGTTTCATTATTAGGTATATAATGAAAGAGAGAATATGCTTTATTTATGTCACTATTTTTGAAACTGATTTGTACTCTTGCCGTGAAAAAATATTTTTTACATTTTATAAGAAACCAGAAACATTTGAATATTAACCATTAGAATAGTAATTTGTGCAAATAGTTTTGAAAGTCATACTTTTTTTCATTAATTTGCAGTTTGGTAACGAGGGCGAAGCCCGAGTTTATCAAGCAAATGAATGAAGAAAAGGACTTTCCAAACGTGTTGTATATGTAGTTTTTTTGTAAAGTGATCTCTTGGTCGAAATTTAGTCGAAAAGGACTTCGGAATTGACAACTGTCAAATTGACATTTCAGTAAAATAGATAAAAAAGTGTACTTTTTTTCCACGAGTTTTTCGTTAAAAAAGACGACTTTCACGATCACTATGCAAAAAAAAACATATAAATACTTTATTCACCCCATTATCTTCGTGTTCTTCCTCTTACATTAGAGTAATGGCCTGTTTAATTCCACAAAGTTGTTATTCTATAAAGGTCGTGATTATGTTGTGTTTAACAAATATTATGTCGATAATTTCTCATTGTCGTATATTGCCAAATTCTATCAATATGGCGCGGTTCTTATTAATAAAAAATTACACAATAGTGTATGCCAATGACCTTGAATTGTGATAAATCGCCGTACATTATGACTGTGGGAAGAAAAATAAAATAAGAAATTTCTAGTACATTCCAGTTTTGGGGTTATCGGAGGCAGCTTCAAGCTAATTACAACACATCATCACTCTGTTGAATTTTTCTTTTCTACAGCAAATAAATGTGTGATAATCTGTGATACACAGCTAGCTTAATAAAAATATGATCTGGATAGGAGATACTTAAATAACGTGAGTGAATGTATTTCAAGTAGTTAACTTAATAAAAATCCCTTGATTTTTTTTAAACTATGTATTACTATTCCTATTTAAAACTGTATATCAAAATAGGACATTATTGACTTTTGAACTGATATTTATATAATTTTTCAAATACGACAATTAGAAATTAGTTACAATTCGTATGTAAAATATATTTCTATATAGAGGGCATCTGGTTTCTGATCAAAGTATGAAAATAGTCATATACAATACCGCGAGCGGTCGACGAATTGCCGAAAATTTTTGTCAAAGTGTATGAGTGTTTATTGCTTCGATATAAATTGGTCGAGTGCGACAGCACGAGACCAATTTTGAATCAATAAACACGAATAAACACTTTGACAAAAATGCATGCAATTCGTCGGCTGCAAGCGGCATTTGAAAGACTATTCAACGAACAAAATTGACATTTCCTAGTAATTAATCAATTTTATCACGTCCTCTTTGAAAATAAATATCTGTTGACGTAAAATAAATTGTTTGTCAAATTTGAAATTTCTAATATCATATTTGATTAATTTTACAGAAAGTTAAATAAATGTCACAGGAAGAGAAAAAAATTGTCATATACTCGTACAATACCGCGAGCGGTCGACGAATTGCCGAAAATTTTTGTCAAAGTGTATGAGTGTTTATTGCTTCGATATAAATTGGTCGAGTGCGACAGCACGAGACCAATTTTGAATCAATAAACACGAATAAACACTTTGACAAAAATGCATGCAATTCGTCGGCTGCAAGCGGCATTTGAAAGACTATTCAACGAACAAAATTGACATTTCCTAGTAATTAATCAATTTTATCACGTCCTCTTTGAAAATAAATATCTGTTGACGTAAAATAAATTGTTTGTCAAATTTGAAATTTCTAATATCATATTTGATTAATTTTACAGAAAGTTAAATAAATGTCACAGGAAGAGAAAAAAATTGTCATATACTCGTACAATACCGCGAGCGGTCGACGAATTGCCGAAAATTTTTGTCAAAGTGTATGAGTGTTTATTGCTTCGATATAAATTGGTCGAGTGCGACAGCACGAGACCAATTTTGAATCAATAAACACGAATAAACACTTTGACAAAAATGCATGCAATTCGTCGGCTGCAAGCGGCATTTGAAAGACTATTCAACGAACAAAATTGACATTTCCTAGTAATTAATCAATTTTATCACGTCCTCTTTGAAAATAAATATCTGTTGACGTAAAATAAATTGTTTGTCAAATTTGAAATTTCTAATATCATATTTGATTAATTTTACAGAAAGTTAAATAAATGTCACAGGAAGAGAAAAAAATTGTCATATACTCGTACAATACCGCGAGCGGTCGACGAATTGCCGAAAATTTTTGTCAAAGTGTATGAGTGTTTATTGCTTCGATATAAATTGGTCGAGTGCGACAGCACGAGACCAATTTTGAATCAATAAACACGAATAAACACTTTGACAAAAATTCATGCAATTCGTCGGCTGCAAGCGGCATATGAAAGACTATTCAACGAACAAAATTGACATTTCCTAGTAATTAATCAATTTTATCACGTCCTCTTTGAAAATAAATATCTGTTGACGTAAAATAAATTGTTTGTCAAATTTGACATTTCTAATATCATATTTGATTAATTTTACAGAAAGTTAAATAAATGTCACAGGAAGAGAAAAAAATTGTCATATACTCGTACAATACCGCGAGCGGTCGACGAATTGCCGAAAATTTTTGTCAAAGTGTATGAGTGTTTATTGCTTCGATATAAATTGGTCGAGTGCGACAGCACGAGACCAATTTTGAAGCAATAAACACGAATAAACACTTTGACAAAGATTCATGCAATTCGTCGGCTACAAGCGGCATTTGAAGGACTATTCAACGAACAAAATTGACATTTCTTAGTAATTAATCAATTTTATCACGTCCTCTTTGAAAATAAAAATCTGTTGACGTAAAATAAATTGTTTGTCAAATTTGACATTTCTAATATCATATCTGATTAATTTTACAGGAAGTTAAATAAATGTCACAGGAAGAGAAAAAAATTGTCATATACAATACCGCGAGCGGTCGACGAATTGCCGAAAATTTTTGTCAAAGTGTATGAGTGTTTATTGCTTCGATATAAATTGGTCTCGTGCTGTCGCACTCGACCAATTTTGAAGCAATAAACACGAATAAACACTTTAACAAAAATTCATGCAATTCGTCGGCTGCAAGCGGCATTTGAAGGACTATTCAACGAACAAAATTGACATTCCTTAGTAATTAATCAATTTTATCACGTCCTCTTTGAAAATAAATATCTGTTGACGTAAAATAAATTGTTTGTCAAATTTGACATTTCTAATATCATATTTGATTAATTTTACAGGAAGTTAAATAAATGTCACAGGAAGAGAAAAAAATTGTCATTAAAACTCCGCTAGCGGAATTGTTGCACAATTTTACGCTGATTGGTGGCAAATGACATAAATACTAAATTATGATTGGTGAATAGTTAACTTGAAGGGGGTGAGTTGAATAGTCTATGAAATTCAAACATGAAAATCCTCTTCACAACAGCAACAATTTAATCCTAGAATGGCGATGTTTGTAAGAAGGTTATTTCTATTTGAACTTTTAAAAAAGCTTTCTTGATCGCCACTGCGGCATACTATGCTAACAAGTGTTTCATCTCTACTTTTGTTTACCTCAGGATGTTAAGGTTTCAGTCACTCTGAGTTTTTCTTATCTCCGGGCAATGTTCTCCCGTTTAAGGTCGTTACTCTCATATTGGTTATTTGCTTCGTGTTATCATCACACCTCAATTAACTAAGCACTCATGTATTTATATTTTTCACAAGCAGCTGTACTTTAGTAAAATCGGATAAAGGTTATCCAAACAGGAAGAATATATCTTATCAGATATATTTTCAAAATTATTATACAGATTGTTTTCACCAACTTGTACAGAGGCGTGTACGTAGATGCATTGTTTTCATAAATTTGTTTCTTTAGTCTACATTATGATCAGCTACACAACTTTGATGGTTCCTTAATATTTTAACAAGGGATTCTGAAAAATGATATTGTTACTATAACAATTGATCAACATTTGGTAGACGTGTTTTAGAACTTTTACCTTTTCTATGGGTGCAAAATACACCAATTATAATAATTCCCTCCATAAAAGTAGTCTACAGAGTTGCAACCGAGTGAGTGCGAATGTCAGGCAACGGGACTGCCTCCATGATAAATTTAATAATAGTTACACACCAAGGCAAAGAAACGCGATATTTGTCCCAAGGCGTAAATTTGAAGCACTAGGGCGTTCCCTCCTTCACGCATACTATACTAATTTTTCCACGGCCGGGAGTAGAAAGACCAGAAGCAAGTATTTTCATAAAGCACTATATTAAATCGGAATTATAGAGCAATATTTAGTAGCCTTTGAATTGTGTTTATGTCACCATGACAAAAGTTTACAAATATTTTTCTTATATTGTTTATAACGAAAACTTCCTGGAGTGAAAGTATTCACATTATCTCCCTAGGGAGCAAATGTTTTATTCTGTCGTCACAATTTTTGTAACCTAGAAACTGATTTCAACTCCAGGTCGTCGAAAATAGTTATTTAATAAACAAGTATTTACCGTTTACTAACCCATTTCATATTTTTATGTACATTTATATATTCAATTATTTTGCTAATACATTTCATGTCTATTTAACTGTGGTTTTCTTTGGTATTGTGCATACAGTTTGTGTATTGTATTTTACAGTGTTAAGAAGAGTTTGGCCAGCTGTTCAAGTGAATTTTCGAAAGGTAGGTCCGTTGGCACTGTACTTGGCTCGCTGACCAGAATACTGCCAAGCTTATAGTTCAAAGGTGAAATCATTTATGCTTCCACATTCTTCAGTGGGTTCACCTGTGCATATGTTTCCCGAGTAGGAATTGAGGAATTGATAAGGCGCCACTTATCATGCAAGTTCTCCTCTCCACTTATTAGGCCGTTGTCCGGTGTTATCTCGTGTTGAACCCCCCTCTGGCTAACTGAAGTTAGTCGGCAAACTCTTTTGTAGCGGCTGGAGCAGCGGTCCTATGCGATACATTCCCGATTTTGAGTTAGTTTACGAGCTAGTCATTTTGCATTGTTTCGGCTTATCGTAGATACCGAGTTGTGCCGTTACAAACTGGCGCGTGGTCGTAATTATCTTTTCAGTCTGTTATCAACTGGCAGTCCATCGGGGTGCCAGGTTTGGTATGTCGTAATTGTCGTTTTAGCCCGCTACAAAATGTACCTGACAGTCTGACCTGGTGACCATAGTCAGGGGTGGGTTGTTCGCGGTGTCTTTAGTTCTGGTGATTGATGAAGGTTGGAGTGTATTAGCCCCGCCTATTCTAGTGTAGCCGGATTTGAGCTCATCAATGGAAACCGTTGTCGGCTTTCCGCGAAATTCCAAGCTGAACGTTTTTGCAGATCGGACATATGGATTATCCCATTGTAGGCTTATTGTAAGGGTCTGCAAATTGTGTCATTGATAAGCACATGTGTGTAGGAAACGAGGTCCTTGACTGCAAATATCGTCCTCCAACCAGGGTACTGAGCATTTGTTGGTCGCACGGTATTAAAATTTTCCCTCAAATTGACAATACAGAATGTTGCTGTCTTTAGTAGCGGTGAAAAAGTCGTCTGGAAAGCGTATAATTTTTTGTATACCGTTTTGACTGGCGTTGTCTTTTATTCGGGTTCGAATGCGAAGTAGTATGGTGGTAAGATACTCAACCTACCGGGTGTCAGTGTAGCACTCGACAGCGGACTTCAGCTGGAGTTGAAAACGCTCGACCATTCCATTTCTGATGGGGATGGCTTCGGGTCAGCTGATGAAGGGGTCAAGGCAGTAACTGTTGCCTAACAATGAAGGAAGTGGGCCCCTAGGTCCAAGTACACTTACTTGAATCTGGAGGATGGTGCGGCAAAACTTCCGACTGGCCTTAATTCCGGCCATGTGATCGCTGGCACAGCACGAATTTTGTGTTTTAAACGCCTTTCGCATGGATGGGCATGCGGAATTGAAGGAGACCAGTAGCGGTAGCCACAACTTCTTTGGAATAATTCCAGGTTCCACTGGATTTCCGATTCTTTGTTTACGGCATTCGGAAGAAATCGGTGATAAAAATGTATCATTCCCAGAAGGCGACGTAATTATTTAATGGTTTTTGGTTGGGGTACCTGATGTATGGCGTGAACGAGGTCCATGGAGGGCTTAATTCCATTTTGGAAAATGGCATACTCAAGAAAGTCGACGTATGCTTTGTCAAATATGCATTTGGCCGCGTTAACTAACACACCATAGTTACTTACTCTATAAAACAACTGTTTGAGATGTTCTAAGTGTTCCCCTTCGAATTGTGGAGCTACCAACAGGTCGTCTATAAGTGCGTAACAAAAATACTCCATCGATGAGTCTGAGCCGCATTCCTCAAACCTAAACTCATCAAAGCAAATTCATACATTCCGAGAGGAATTGTTGTGGGAGTCTTATGGATGCCGTTGGGATAGACTGGTATTTGATTAAATGTTTTCACCAATTCAATATCTGAAAAATTAGTACACACGAAAATATGTTGTCCATAATATTCAACGTGCGGTGTCTTGGCATTTAATAAGTGCCATCCTTGTTGGGCGCTAAATGTACGCTCGAAACAATTTGTGTAACTCGAAACACCATTTCAACGTCTCGCACTGAAATTCACTTTTTGGGCGTTGGCGCAATTTGGCAGTGCGAAGGATTTGCTTTAAAGTGTCGCATCAGGAATGCTACTCCGTCTGCACGAGCGCGTCGCAATTCATGAGTCTTTGCGTTTTAAAACACTCACGCCCAGCATATTGTTAAAATTTCTTTTCAAAATGGCGAACCGATTCGACCGGATGCACACACATTGGCGCCTAAATTAAACCTATTCAAATTTAAATAAACTAACCAGATACTTCTAACTACATACTATCTTATATCTAAGTATTATAACATACGCACATGTAAAAATTGGCTACATACCGAATGAGTATTAATTACTGTCAGTGAACTCAGGCGAAATGAGATTCAGTACCGTTTGAACATATAAGATCACAAAATTTAAAAACTGTATTTTATTGAAATTGTTACATACAATAGTATTTATTATAGTTTTATTAAGTGTTTGTTATATATTTTCGTATGTATTGCAATAATCTATGTCTTCTCCATAGTAAACGTATAATGGAAGTTGTGTGTCCTAAGATCCACCATCCATCACTCTGATTCTATTTGGATTCCGGAGAAGTATCTCCACCTTCTTCAGTTGGCGACTTTGGGGGTGGAGGAACTTTGGTGAATTTTGCTTCTTTTCTGAAAAAGGTACGTTTTACATATAAATTTAAATATTATACAGCGGCATAACATTTACAAAAAGCAAATAAATAAAAGATAAAATACACATTGACATAACGTAGGTAATTAATTTTTAATAAAAATTAATGCGTTTTTAAAGTAGCAAAAAAGTATTATAAAGGTAATTTCGCTTCTCCACAATAATAACTTATAAAATACACCTTCACGCTGCAGTACGTTTTGTTTTAGCATAAAAAATGTTTGCATAAAACGTTCATGGGCCACGATTCGTAACAGCAGCTGGAATTCATAAATGTTATTAGTTAAAAGTATGTGGCAATAGCGAAATGAAGGACGCAAGTATACAATTAAAGAAATTAAATGCCAGTTCTAGGCAAAAATTGTGTTTGTTCGCATTTTTTTATAAATTAATGGTCCGTTTAGTCTCACAATAAGAAAACAATAAAGGTGTAAACATTTTCAAAAGGTAATAAAAAGTTGCCAATGCAAATATTTGTAGGAAAGTAGTTAATTGCTTGGAAAGAACAACTATCGATATAATTGTTAAACCTACATCTAGAGTATTATTTTAGCAGCTGTTGCTAGTTGCCCAATACAAATTAAACCGTAAAGGTTCTTAAGAAAAAAATAAATAATCAATAAGATTTTGAACTGAATAATAAGCTACGTCAGTTCTCAATGATTCTGTTATAAGACTTGGTCCATTCTCCACCTAAAGAAGTCTAGTCATGTACAGTAGAATATGAGATCTATCTACGAATTCACCTCACAAAGTTTCTAATAGCATTTATACGTTGTTTGCTCGAAATAAAGGCATTTCATATTAATTACACTTTCAATCTTTCAATTTTAGTTCTTCTTATTTTGCATATCTATTTCTTAGGAATCCTTTCATTTATCATGTGGATCAAATGTCTCCGTACCAGTTTAGTTGACGGTCTTCTATTTCATGAGTTAGAGGTTTGCAGTTCAAACTATCCCTAGTACCTTTTATTTCGTATTCTGCATCTTCTTGTACTTTTTTTATATTCTACGAAGATGTCTTATTACATCCGCTGCTAACATGCTTGTCCAACATTGTCCAAGTTTTCCTCCCTAAGTTAGTGTAAGCACAGTTTGTCCGACTATATTTCCCTTTGTCAGTGGAAGACAATGCCAACATGGAATATATTCTACTCTTCATTAAAGTAAAACATTCGTGTCTTTAAAATACGATTTAGGATGAGAGAGACAGAATCTCGTGGTAATGATTTTTTCTTTTTTTCAGTAAAAGTAAGAATTGCTCTAGTATACGGATGCTGACGTTAATACATGAAGCCCAGTATTTGCGCTGTATGGCTTGCATCATTAAAAAATCAAGTCGACCTTTCTGATTTGTAGTTGCTAGAAAATTTTGCCTTTGCACAAAGACAGATAGCTATACTAAAGCTGTTCGATTAATCAGTGAACATGGAGAGCCTGAAGCCAAAATGTGTGTTCAAACAGCTTGTAGTAGCAGTCTTCAATTTCCACAATGTCATATGCATACAATAATCAAACAAGAAGTTAACAATTCGAAAACCAATAAAATGCTCGAGTATTAATTAAAATCAAAGTTTCTTGTTTCAATAGTTCCATGATTCTATTTTGCCGCCGTTGTGGTAATTCCTTTGGAGATTGTATTGTTGAATTTCCTATCTCAGAACTACAACAGCATGAATGTTTGAAGCGTTCATCTTTCCAGTGCTGACAAGACCTTTCTGGCAAGTTTCTGCCTTCATGGAATTGATGTAAAATTATAAATTCGAATACCTTCTAAGTGTTTCGCATCTGATTCCATAAAAAAGTTCAGCATATTGCATTTGATTTCCTTCAGCCTTTGCACTGGTCTTCCAGAATGAGTCAGTCTATTCCACAATCTAGTTTACATGTTTTCTTGAAAAGAATCTCCTCATTATGCAATGCTCATCCTTCTTCTTGTTCTACTCTTATGTACTCGTATGACAGCGTGATAAGAACAATAATTAGAAAATATACCCAGAATTTGCTACTTTTTTATTTTGCAAGATAGATGATAACCAAATAATTTCTGAAGAAGAGTTGTCAAACAGGTTCCTCAAGAATTACTTTTGCAACCCACTTGTTAGAAGCAATAGTTTCATTTTTGAAACATTAGTAAAGAAGCAACAAAACCAGTAAAGCTCGTATACGCACAGTTCTTAGATTTGATGATCAACTTATCGTACTATTGACAAAGAAATTAATAATAAAAAGTAAATACAGGATTTCTTTAGAATTGAACGTTCAAATTATGGCCCCTATTGTTTTTATGTAATAGTATTTTATTTAATAAGCATAGACTATATTACACGAGCTTCCGTGTCCTCGCTCTCACACCCGGCTGTCGCGTGTCAAATTCATGACACGTGGCGATGTGGTGAGCATCACGCATGGCCAAGCTCCTTCATGGGGCGTTAGTGCCTCACCATTATTATTATTATTATTATTATATTACACGAGGATGAAGTTTATACACGAGCCGAAGGCTAGTGTTGTAATCATAAAAGTGTACATGTAAGTGTACAAAAAATATAGGAAATTGTATCTTCTTTCATTTCATATAGGTTCAACATTTACGAAAAACGGATAGCTTTCGGGTAATTTTCGAAAAACTAAAAAAAACGACTTTTTACACAGTTTTTATTTACAAAAACGTGTTTCCGCTTAAAATTTTTGTTGGAAAATCTGATATTCGTGTACAGCGACCCAAAAAATGTAGGTACCAAATATCAAAACTCCACCAAAACTTTCCCCTATTCGCCCTTTTTGAGCACCATTTGACTGGACTATAATTTATAAGGACCTTTTTCAATCATGATTTTTCAATTCTGATGTTGCTAAGCTATTAAATTCTGTCAAACGCCTTCTCCAAGCTGACGAAGCAAAGAACCATCGGAACACAGTATTATTTGGCTTTTTCAAATGTTTTCTTTGATACCACGACTTTTAACAAACCTTGTTTGTTCACGGGCAATTTGGGGAACAGAGAATGATTCCAATGTTGTTTATATTATACAGAGAATTATTTTGCCCGTGTAAGAGATGAAAACAATCATTTTGTAGTTGCTGTATGAACTTGTTCCATTTTTTATGTAATGGGAGAACGACAGAAGTTATATAAATCTTCTTGACTAATCGCTAGTGCACCAAATTTTGTTGGAAAGTCTCTGGACTATTTGCAAGATGGGGGTCCCGAGTGGTGTAGCTTGAACAAGCGTCCACGTTCGATCATCAGAGTTAAGCAACGCTGTCTCTGGTCAGAACTTGGATGGGAGTTCCACGGCTGCATCTCTCGGCGCCTCGTGGTACGGCTATCACGGAAAAAAGTTGGTCCCGGCGGTCATACAACATCATGACAGTCGTTAGTGGGGTTGGAAGTCCTCATAACTGCACAGCGACGCCTATAATTGGCCTAACGGCTGTTGGCTGAGTGCGAATTAAATAAATAAATAAATAAAAAGATGTTCGGATTTAAATCTTTTTTCTGCAGGAGTGACATTTGTTCCAGCTGATTTCCTACATTTTAGCCGTTTTAATGTTACAACCTGCAACCACCTCAGCTATAATTATTTCATTGAACGATATCAACAATAAAAGTATATTAAGAAACCAATTCTGTTTAATATAAGTCGTAATAATTTTGGTTTTTTGATTCCAGGTTTAACGTAACTCAAAATGTCAATATTCTTGGAAGGTAAACGGGAACGAGAACAAGAGAAAAACGAGCTCCGTTCACTGGAAGGTTAAATATTAGGTAATAATCTCCTACCATTACACCTAACATTACTTGCCATAAACAGTACTGCCCCTGGGTTAAAAAATTATTACAATTATCATTTTCTCGTTGCTATTCTTATATCTTCTACTTGCTAAGAAAGTAAGATTACGTGCATGACAACAGCTGTATGAACGCTGAGTAATTTTTGTTTCAAAACCGATTTGATTGCCAATAAACGCGATAAACCGAGACTACGTGGTTATAAGTAAACAAGCCGTAAAATTAGTGGAACTAAAACAATAACAGCAGGAAACGCCAAGGCAACTAACAACCCAACTTTTACACCTTTGCATTTTCAATGTGCCGTTACTGGTTTTTAGAGCAGCAATTACTATGATTTATGTGTTGTGTCCGAGCTTCAACCAAACTGAATTAAAACCAACTTCCTTTAAAAAAAAACTGTGGCTCTACTCGTTTCAATTCAATTATGTTGTTTTCGATCTCGTTTATTTTCTAGCATATTCATGCATTGTTATTAAGTTAACACAAATATTTCATAATATTTACCCAAGACAAACAACAACGGTCTCAATACACAATATTGTGTTGGCTAACAACGTGGTGTCTTTATTTATTTTTAATTATTAATTTGCTACACGTTGGGCCGTCATTTTTATGCACTGACTACACATTGCTGTGCATCAAATTTGTACTGTACTTTCAAGATCGACATCTATCAGCTTTTCAAATTACAAACTGCCCTATTTTATATTATAATGTCAATAATTACTATTATCAATAGCTCCTGAAAACTCAACAGGGGTGGATTCTTTTATCTAGTTACTTGTTTTCTGAAAGATTGTTTTTCTAATATTTTAAATCTCATTTTTATAAATCAATACTTATGTCAACCAAATGTCAAAAACAGATTTGAAATTCATATGCCAAATACAGATTGTTTCCCTATTACACAACAATATCAAAAACACAGTAAGTAATTCTTTGATAACTAATTCACTTTTATAGTCTTTTATTTGCCTTTCCTAGTAATTACCTTCCAATTGATCTCCACAACGTTCAGGTGTAAACCAACCTGTTCCTCTCTGCCTACTGATACAAGCTACTCTCTGCTTACTGATCAAAGCTCTGACGTACCTTCCCGCAATAAAAGGTCCCCCCTAGACAAGACGTCTCCAACTGTCCCAAATCAGTAACTCTAACCTTCCCGCAGAATGTAGCCAACCGACCATATCTGCAGATACTGACTTACTTTACTGCCGCTGCCAAACTTCCTTTACTGCTGTTGCCAAACTTCCTTTACTGCCGCTGCCAAACTTCCTGGAACGTGCCCTCTTAACTGATGGTACTCCTTTGCAACTCCCTAATCACTGACAGCTTGATGTAATCCAATTCAATTAATGTCTGACGTTAAATGTAATTTTCCAATAAACTTGACTTCATATTCTTCTCCAGTTATTGACTTTTATAGATTAATTTTGCTTGCTATTATTTTAAAATATGTGTATGAAAATGCCACTTCTCACGTTAAAATAAACGAAGACCTAGTAACCGAAAAAATTAAGATCAATAGAGGTGTGCTTCAAGGAGACCCTATATATCTAAAGCTATTTACCCTGGCGCTAGAGAACATCTTCAAGTCATTGCCATGGGAGACCAAAGGCATCAACATCGATGGGTCCTATTTGAGCCACTGGCGTTTTGCCGACGATATTGTCCTAATAAGTAGTGACATTCAAGAACTGACAGACATGCTAGAACAACTAAATGCAGCGTCAAAAAAAGTGAGTTTAAAAATTAAAACTTCTCCAAGACCGAAGTAATGAGTAATGCCGAACAAAATATAAATATAGATAACATGATCTTGGAAAACGTAGAAGAATATATGTATATATTTAGGGCATGTCATCAAAATAGGTAAAGCAAATCATACAGGTGAGATAAAGCGTAGAACAAGACTAGCATGGGCAGCATTTGGTAAATTAAACCATGTACTTAGAAATAGGGATATACTAATAAATCTCAAACGCAAAGTCTTTGACGCGTGTATATTACCAGTAGCGACCTATGGCTTGGAAACCATGTCAATGACAAAAAAAGTACTGCAGAGAGCGATGGAACGCGCTATACTTGGTATCAGTTTAAGAGACAAAATCAGAAACGAAGAAATCCGACGAAGAACCAAAGTCGTTGATATAATAACACGTAAGGCAGAACTTAAATGGCAATTGGTAGGACATGTAGCCAGGCAAGATCAAGACAGATGGACATCAAGAATAACACACTGGCGAGCAAGACAAACAAAGCGCATAATAGGCAGACCAACGGAAAATATGGCTAGATGACATAAAAAAACTAGCAGGAAAGAGAAGTACCACAGGAAAGAGAAGCATGGAAACATATGAAAAAGGCATGTCCAGGAGTGTACAGAAAGCGGCTGAGGAAGAAGATTATTTTCAACTACATACTTGTAATCATCCTTAGTTTTATATCTGTTATTCTTCTTATATGTTTAAATCTTCTTATATCTTTCACCACGCAAAATTTTATAATTACCCTTTTTCTTATCCAAACAGTTTTTAATAAAATAGGGTTAATTTTCAATACTTTTAATTAATCAAAATCATTTTCGTTACATTTTTTACCAGTTGTTATCAATAATTAGAAACAAATTTCTTAACTACCTCATTTTCCTTTTTATACGCTCTATTTGAGTTAAACTTACTAAAATTATTCAAATTCAGTATTTGTCATTCGTTTTCAAACTGTATATTATGCACTATTATATTATTTTCAAATCCACCTGTTTTTCAAATAGCTATATTTCATTCATATTTGCACCTTATACCTGAATAAATTCAAATTATTTTATTAACCAATTGTAATCCCTTTAATTTTAATAAATTTGATTCTAACCACATTAAGGTCGTATCATAACAATATATACAAAAATATACCGAATGGACCCCTTAAGAGGATTCAATTTAATACCGAACAGAAACGTATGCAAATCGACAGAACCTTCAAAATGAGAAAGCAGTACTAACTCGGTTTGATCATGACAGTAATTGAAAATGACAATTTTAAGCGGCCCAACATAAAAATTTAAAGCGAATTGAGGTTCGAGCCAAAGTGCCAGGCAAGTGTTACATTAATAATACCAAATCCATGAATTGAAAATGGACCCAGATTTCAAATTGTTAACATATAAATTGTTATAAAATATTAAATGCACGAATAGTATATGAGGATCGTGTAAAAAAAGTTTGCTTTGCTAATAGCCCGCGAAATCTATTTGGCGAAATGATAGAAAGGCACTAAATGAAAAAGCATCAATTAACGCGAACACAAAATATGTAGACTAACCTGACTCGTGGGTATAATTGTCGATCACGCCCTGTTGAACGTCTAGCGAAACAAAGCAAAACGTGCAGCAACATAAATCGCCTCGCGAAAGGCATACAAAGGCACCAATAAATGTGAAAACATCGTGTAGCAGCTTTGCAGCCTAATTAGCGGTTTTCCAAATTAAAACAATACGCGATCAGCAGCTAAGTGTCTAACGTTGTAAACTGCATAATGCGCGTTGCGGAGTGACACATTACGTCCGCGATTTCAGAAAAAGGTAAGCAATTTAAATCACAGATTCCGAAAAAACTATAGCATTTGTAAACTCCAGGGTATTCGGGACGTCACAGCAGGTAAGTGCAGAACCCTTGTGTATACAAAAAATGTCAATACAACAACCGGTTGAATTACGCCATCTCCGAGCAGCAAGAGATCCGTATCCAAAGCAGGCAGTTGTCATTACTCTTTTGGATAACAAAAAAGGCAGACCTACAAAGCAAAAATGACATAACATTTTGCCAAGGAGACGTAACCGGTCAGGAAGACGGTAATAAAACCAAATTCTGATGACCTGGCTTACAAGACGAGGCACAATGGTTTGTTGTAATACGGAGGAGACGAAGGATTCGCCTAGCAGCCGAGAGAAATGAACCACCCCTCCGCTTGCATAACTGAGAGGCTATGTAACCAGAAGATGAGCAAGCGCCATCACTCAGACCCAAATTCACTCATTCACTTACCAACTTACGCTTTGGGAACTTACGCATTAGGTCATTGACACTCGGTCACTTGTGTCTCCAAGTTGTCTGACTTAGGCACTTAAAAACCATTTCTTGACTTAGCATTTTCACGCAACTAGTAGCGCTTAAAGTATTGCAGTCGCATACTCTCTAGGTATTCGTGTAATACTCGCTATACAATAGTACTATTTATCGCATACAACACAAATTTTTCGCCGAATGAAGCGTGTATAGTTTACTTGTTTATTATTCTGAAGGTAAAGTATAAAATCAGAAAACGCAGGGAATAAAATTCAGTAAGCAGCAGAAAGTGTTTCGAAGCAATAATATAATAATGTCAACTCGGTAACAGTTGATGCTTGTTTACTGCTTACAAAATTTTCTATCAAAAATTTAAGATTTGTGATGGGTTATTTCCAGTATAGGAGCGATTCAATAAGCCCTACATTTCCCTCGTACAGGGAAGCGTGCGATGTGGTGCCAGGTTCGCAGAAAGTTAGAACAATGGAAAAACCTGACCTTAACAGCTGTCACACATGTTGGAAAATCGGACAGAGACTGTCGAGAAGATTTTTCCAAATTTGCAATCCAACAAGCAGGTATGGCAGCAACGTGAAGCTGCTTTACACATCTATGGATTTTCGGAAAGTAGCACTGCGAATCTCGCGACCAACATAGAAATATCGGAGCAGGAACGCATATCAAAAAGGTATAACGATAGGAAAAGAGAAAAAGGAAGAAAAAAAGCCTTTAATTGCATTAGACCAACAGATGTTTTATCTCCAAAATGCAAACCTATCCAGAAGTAATAAGATGGGTACAGAAATTCACCAATAAGTCCAAATTTGCTATGAACTGTCAAATTTTTCTTTGACTTTTGCAATTTTCTGTTATCAACTCTGCTCTACTGTTAAAAAATACTTATGCAAAGCCTGCTCAAAATCACAAATGGAGTGAACGGCGTATATGTATACCGGGTGACAATGAGATCAGGGCCATGCTTCTATCTCCTTTGTTTATGAATCAATTCGAATGAAATTTGATTATATGAAACTAGACACAATTTGGGATTGACACACAAATTAAAATGGCCAATTTCCGGTTTCGCCGGAAATGACACTATCTTTAAATTTTTAAACTGATCACCCTATATATTTTGTTTTTTGAATTTACGACTCAAATTACATACGACAGTGTGGCCAAATTTGCTTAGGTATTGCATAAAAACATTTAAAAAAATATGAATTTATTATTTTCCAGTTTTAAATAAATAGTGTATAATGCATATACTTAGATTAGCAATTAAATTTGCTATCTCCTAGCAAGATGCTCCTTAGCAAGTGCCATTAAAAAACAGTGATTTTCTTAAAAAACTATGTTTAGCAAATTGTATTATTTCATTAAGGGTTTTGTTACGGTATTAAAAGAACTTTACGACACCCACCCAAGGTGAGCATCGCACCACGGAATCAGTCCTGAAAAACTGGCACACTTGCCCTGAAATCGGTTCGAAATAGGCTAATAGGCCACGGCTGGAACGCTCAGGGAGTCGGGCGTGAGTCACACGATACGTTCTGGGCAAGCGTGTTGCGGCATAATATATATATAGGGTATGTCGAAATCATGAGGGCGCCACCAAGCCTGTCTTAACCCGGCTAACCGGGCCTGGACGGTTAGACGGGAGCGAAGCACGCAAAATACTCCGCCGATAGGATTACTCAAGAATTGCAAGGTCAAATAACAATTTCGGGATTGCCTTATGCAAGGATTGTAATTAGGTGTCAATCCGACCGCGACTACGCAGCTGTCTTACCCACCTGTACGCTCAAAGCTCCCTCGTTCCGTCGCACAATAATCAGTACAATGAAGGGGGCGCTTATCTGAAACAGAACATGCACAAGTCGAAACAAAACAATAGTTCCCTTAGCTAACAAATCATGTATTGACTAACGGGTTACAATGGGGCAGCAGAGTGCGTCGCCCTATATCTATAACTAGATTATAACTAAGAACACCAGCTGGCGCGCGCTTTAAACCTAGCGACAGATGTTGAACAGTAATGAACAAATTAGCACTCGCAACATGGACAGTCTGCAATTCTGTATGAATGCACAAATATGCTGGCGCGACGCCTTATGCAGCGAACAGCAAAGAACAAATTAGCACTCGCGACATGGACAGTCTGCGATTCTGAATGAATGCACAAATATGCTGGCGCGACGCCTTATGTAGCGAACAGCAAAGAACAAATTAGCACTCGCAACATGGACAAATATGACGACAGTGCCTGTAGGCACCAGAGATGTGACGGCTCGCTCGCGTTCACAGCGGTAATCAGTTCAAAGACACATACCTTAATATGTAGGCGGTAGGGGAGCCTGGTACAGTTGAGTTGCGACAGGCTGCAGTCTTAGGTGGCAGGTACCTTCGATGTTCGACGGCTATAGGGATGAGTGCACATCCGCCATAATGGCGACGTGAGACGCGTCAGGACGCGTACGACGGGACGACGAAAAATGGGCCACTTTCGTTCTGCGGGGCAGATCCTCGTAGGTCGAGATGAAGGGGGCACGACCCCTTACTTACGGAAGCAGGAACTGGGCTCAAAAACACCCACGCTACGCCGAAGACAATTCGAAACTCACACTCACAACCACCACACGAGCGTTCTCTGCAACGGGCTGCGGTCAACTGCCCAGAGGGAAGCGCTGGCATAGGTCACCTTGGTCGCGTCCCCACGTGACTAAACCTCGGCAGCCAATCGCGGGGCGATAAAATGAAACAAATTAATGCCGGCACCAATGGTATCACGCCTCAACGGCGTGCTTTCTAGAAGATTCGGAATTCTTGCGGGCGATACGCTCGGCTGCCACAGCGCCCTCAGAGGGGAGCTCCAACCGACGAGAAATGCTGCGTTTGGGGCCAAATATGTGCGAAATCATGATTCTGGAATTAGGCGATGGAGCCAAATAAAGAACTAAAAGGGTTTAGCATACGGGCACGCTGCCCTAAAGCCTAGGTGGCTATTTAAAATACCAAAATGACCTAACAGTTTGTTATTCACCTAACTGATAAAATATCTATTATTCGGAGTTTCTACAGTCAATTCGATCATATTTTCCCCAATCACGGCCTTTTATGATAAAAATAAAGTTAAAAACATTGTGTTTGAAGAAATTGTAGGTAATAATTGTGCAAAACTGTTTCTTTTTTTTGACTCGTTGATTCCGAAAAAAACAAAGTTGGTGTCATTTCCGGTGGGACCGGTAGTGAACTATTTTAACTATATCTGTAGGTAAATTATAAATTATGTTTAGGATCTTCAGATAGAATTTATCCAAATCGATCCATAACTAAAGAAGATAGAAGCATAGTCCTCGTACCATTGTTACCCAGTATACCTAGTATTATAGTAGAGAGGCCAAAGTAAATTAACTAGTCAAATAACGATTTTCGTGGGACTGATTAGAATTATACCGACAAGTGGTACCTTCTTGTTCGTGTTTCCTGAGTATGAAAAATCATGTTGTCGCTTTCTCAGCCTGTGGAGTGAGAAGCTATGACGTCACAAATATGGCCATTCTTGGTTCCAGGTTTTAGTACAATAAAACTAGGGTTTAACCCAAACATCCAAAAAAGAAGTTCTACCCGGTAACAAACGGTTTAGTACCCTCCTCTTAGTAAGTGGTAAAAAGTTGCACAACATTGCGCGTCGGGTTTAGGCGAGAGGTGGGTGGAAAGGTGGTTAAATGGTAGGTTTCAACAGTTTTTCCACAAATATCTCGTTAACTATGAGGTTTAGCACAAACTTTATCTTATACAAAAATAATCTATATTTAATTTACAATAAAAATAGTCTTATGCATTTTTGACTTCCAGACGAAGGTTACGGAGATATGGAAGGGGTAATAATGTCATTATTTTCCAGTTAACTTGGAATTCATCTTACTCACTTGAAAATGAGTATGTTTCGTTATAAAAAGTACTTAGTGATGCATCAAAAACATAGGAAAATTTGTATGTGTGTATGTATGTATATACGAATGTGTATGTATCTGATAAAATACGCGGGAAAGTCAGTAATTAGGTCACAAACTGATGTGGGATATTTGAATATATCAGTGAGCTATTTTTAAATCTGTCATTAGGTGGCAGCACAATAGAGCTTAATAATAGTCAAGTAACAGTTGCCGTGTTCCAATAACATGCGTGCTCAAGCAGTACTAAAATGCCAACTGTACTGGAAAAGTGTACCGTGAAAGAACAGCGTGCCGTTGTCCGTTTTTTCTGGGAAAAGGGCTTCCTGCAAATGATATCCATAAGGAAATGTTTCCTAGCCCCCAGTGACTACCATCTGTTTGGTCCACTAAAAAACAACGTGGCGGCAAACGTTTCGCAGTTGATAATAATGTCGAACGTGAGGAGCGCATGTGGCTGAGACATCATCCCAAAGACTTCTATGCAGCAGGTATTGGGGTACTGATAAAGTGATGGGATAAGCGTATTAATGTAGGTGGAGACTTTGTTAAAAAATAAAACTTGTTTTCAGCTAAGTATTTTTCCGAGTATTTTTTAACAGCCTTTTGTGACCTAGTTACTGACTTTCCCTCGTATCTACATTGCTTCCCTCCTTTGTCGCTTTTATCTTCATTTTGCCAATTTTTCCTATTGAATAATTCATCATATCGTTTTCCTCTTTCCCATTTAAGCTTTTATAATTATACCTATTTAAATTACCTCCATCTTTTGTCATATTTTCCTAAAAAGATAAAATCATGTGGATAGCATTAAAACAAGGTTAACTACAAACTGTATCTAATAAGCTTTAATACAAAAAATAATGAAAATTGTTTTTCTTCACAATACATGCTTTTCAGTAAATTCAATGTTCTTCAATGAAAAGTGGTATGTATGTACAACGTACAAGGTAGTTAATAATAAATAACAGCAATCAGTAACCTAAAGATTCAAGCTCTTTTTCATGTTGAAGATTATGTTCATCGATGCCGTCGTCAATAATTAGTGCACCTATGTCCGCAGTAATTCTTGCACATGTTTGCGCATTTCAAGCCACTCTATCGATGCTCACAGTTTCTGACACACCCCGCATTACAAGTGCAAACAATGAGGGAGAGCAATTTTTCAGGATCAATTGCCTTTGTGGTTGCAACTGAACGCAAATAACCACCAATCCTTTTCCAACCCCATTTTAGTGAATCTTTATTGACATTGAGCCATTGCTGCTCTTGATGGTAAACTCTATAAGAGTGTTGTTGTGCAGCTGCTGAAGTGGGGGAAAGTACATCCAACCTGAAATTTGTTGTACTGGCTCTTTTGCGATAGTCTACAAGTAACATTGATGGCGCAGAGTATCAAAATTATCTACATTTGTTGATGCAAATATCGAAAGGTAGAAATGGTTTCCAGTATCAGCTACTGCATCTGGGTCTGCATTTGGGTTGTTAAAAGTTAACAGCTTTGTGTAAAGCTCCTTGTCACGTTGCACGCTTTCAGAAGGCGTTATTTTTGTCTTTCTATAAATTGAAGAAACGGTATCACATCCGGCGAAAGTGTAAACTGTCAAGAGAACATCCTTAATTTTCCTGATACCACGCTGAATGTCTCCAACGCAGTAAACGTTTTCTTCTTGGTTACCTTTCTTCGGCACAACCATCTCCAACTATTTGTTGGCTAGAGCATGAACAACCAACAAGACCAATAAATCGGTGTCATTGCCAATTACGATAGCTTTCGTTTTCTTCTTTGATTAGTCAATTGCAGTAAAAACTATATTGGTATCAGCATCATATTCTGCCCGAATCACTTTGCAACCAGCTTGCTGTAAGTGTACAGTGATGAGAGCAATCGGTTGTATCTTGTTCTTAGTATTAGTTAGAAATTTTGCTTGTCAAGAGTGACATTAATTCCATCTTCCACTTTCACTTCAACATGTGTAGCAGTGGATGATCTGCGCAAATGTTGTTTATCTTTTGTGCTGGGTGCTTCACCATAACGATCTGGCCTTCCCACTTTTTTGACCACTTTATATAATACACTTGCAGCGAATATTGCATCATTGCGTCATTGTTGCTTTTTTTGCCAAACAGAAAAAGTTACATTTTTACCCCCACCATATCTCCGTACTCTTTTACTGGAGTGCAAAAATGCATAAGACCATTTTTATTGTAAATTAAATATAGATTAATTTTGTATTACATAAAGTTTGTGCTAAACCTCATAGTTAACGAGATATTTGCGAAAAACTTCTGAAATATACCATTTTACCACCTTTCCAACCCCCTCCCGCCTAAATCCAACGCACAACTTCGTGCAACTTTTTACCACTTACTAAGAAGAGGGTACTAAACAATTTGCCGCTGGGTGGAATTTTTCTTTTTTTTTCATGTTTAGGTTAAACCATAGTTTTAGCGTACTAAAACCTGGTACCAAGAATCGCCATCTTTGTGACGTCATAGCTCCTCACTCCACTGGCTGGGAAAGCAACAAGGAGTTTTTCTACTGAGAAAACACCGCTGATTATGATGGTATCACTTGTCGCTATAAACCTACTCAGTCCCACGAAAATAATTATTAATTCTCTTGGCCTGCCTACTATTAAAAGTAATGCTGATATCTCACGCCTTGTCCAATCTGCGCTTCTCGCTCTCCATTAATACTATTATGGCGGTTGTAACAGTGCGTGAGGTGTAGCCCCTCAAGTGAATACTTTAAATTTGAATAAGACATTTGGATATTTGAATAACTATTTTCTCGTTTATACGATTAGCGAGTTCAGTGAACATGAAACCTTCTTAATATCCCAGTTCGTAGTTACAAAGTGTCAATATTTACCAATACAGAAAGCTGGTCACCCATTTAGTGTTCTCGGGTTGAAACTGCCTTCAAACAATGCACAAGTAAAGACAATTTGCTTCTACTAATATATTAATCTTAAAACACAAATAAAACCATAAAGAAAATCACAGAGCCTAGAATTAGCACCCAGAGCAACCTATCTGCGAGGTAGGTGAGGCTACTCGAATGTACGTTTCAAACACACATGAACAACATAACACATATTCAAAAATAACGTTGCAATAATTGTCTTTAGAAACGCAAATGTTGAAATA
Source organism: Agriotes lineatus (assembly GCA_940337035.1). Classification (NCBI taxonomy): domain Eukaryota; kingdom Metazoa; phylum Arthropoda; class Insecta; order Coleoptera; family Elateridae; genus Agriotes; species Agriotes lineatus. The sequence continues at coordinate 145,678,427 of OW679200.1, forward strand.
TCTTTCCTAAATGCGACCTTGTTAAAATCGAGCGCGATCTAAGCACACATTATTCGTCTATGAAGCACATTTTGTAGCATTTACAAAAGCTTCTCACACCTGAACGCAAACCCCATCGCGTGAAACTGCAGACATTTTCCGGTATCAAATTTACTTGCAACTTTGGTTCCTGCTGGCTGCTGTATACCCTAAGCACGCTTTAGATTGCATTATCGACCCTGGACGGTGTGACGCGTAGAAAATTACCACCGAATGATACTGGTAACTTCCGGTTGCTGGTAGGCACCTCAAAGACTGCTGAAGTTACATCTACAAAAATCTATAAATTGGTATATTCTCATCTCATGCATGGTTGAACTCGTAAATGCTTCTTTTCTGCATTACAAACTTGTGGATAGCAATTATTTACTGTAGGTTTCACGTCGCTTCCATATATTTCTTGTTGAGGGGAGTTTGCACAATGCACTGTTTGGAGTCGCCAGGACGTGCGCTTTCCACTGAAGCTGGCCTGCGACTAATTCTTTTTCGTGATATCTGCATGAATCAAACATTCCATCATCCCACGAGCAGACTTGGAAGTGCGTTTATCGCTGAAGACGCTAAATCAACCTCACAGTTCGTTCACAGCACAGGTCCGGCTCTACGAACACGTAATTGTACTAAATAACAACGCTAAATCTAATTTACAATAGAAAAATATATACAATACAAGTTCGCAATATCTTTCCATGTGAAAATAAATACTACAGGCAAGGGATACTAAGACCCGTTTGACGGTGTTCTCCCTGCATATATGATATATAATTTTCTTCTCCTTATGTGATATTCCTATATCTCACATTTCAAACATGCACTTTCGATTTACCCTATCGCACCATTTTTATGCATCATAAAAGCAATGTGTATATGTTTTCCTATTTCGATAATTTTTTCTATGATTACCCGTGATGCAATAATAGCTTCTTTGGAGCCCTCATATTACGTACGTACCCGAATTGATCATCCGTCAAGTGTTCTTTTATTGTTGTTGTCTCTATTCTACATCTTCAATGCAAGACTTCAGTATGTCTGAAGTTAAAAGTTTTCTGAATGTTGTTGGAATTTTCTCCGAATCTTAAATAACTTGTGGAAGTTTAAAGATTATATTTTTTGTGTTTGATGTAAGTTTTTGGACATTTTACTAGGTATTCCGTTAATACTCATCGTATCATTGCTTCTAAGCTCGTTAAGAGTTTTGACAAATTCAGATCTAAATATTAGGCTATTATTCACTACCGGGGTTCTGTAAATTGATATTGGTTTATTGTCTAATCATATCTCTAAATTTTGAATTTGGATTCAGGTTTCTCTAAACATGCTCTAAACATTTTGTATGACATGATGCTGCTAGTTTTTCTTTCTAGAATTTCTTGTTCTATAACATTACAGTTTTGTGTTATACAATTTTAATGTTATTTATCAGCTATGTGCGAGTGTGTTGTCTTTCTTCTCTATTTACGCGTTTGTAATGCCTCAGTTATTCCCTGTTTACTTTCTTCTTCCCTCCTATAATTTATTTGGCTTCATCTCCGTTCTTCATTACTATCGGTTTTTTCGATCTGGTTCATGATCACTTGCTCTATATTCTTTATTTTTCACTTGTCTATATCCCATACATTCGATACTGTATTCATCACGACTAGATTGTAGTTACTGTTCATATGTTCCCCGGCATTGCTTCTACAGTCGTTGGTTTGGTTTTTGGTTAGACTTAAAACGTTCACCACTGTAATTTTTTTGGTCGAGTCCATCATTTCCTATAATAATTCCTTCTTTCTCTTCATCTAAAATTGAGTTCAAATCACCCAGAATTTCCATATTTTCCTGTCCTTTTGGTTGTTGTTTACACTCGCCTAAATAGAAATAATAAACACGTTGTGGATATCCACACTAATTTAATAGAATTTAATTACTTTCACCATATACAAATCAATGTCTTGCTAGCGCTCGGTAGACGAGTGTGAAAAAGAATGCTATTACCTCAGTGGAAGAATTTATGGCCCCCAGCTGGTCGGGAATTGCCCATTCTCCTGGTTGCGTCAATGGTGTCCATTGTTCTTAGCGGGTTTACGACTTCAACCCTATTAAACGCCCATTCGATAGTAATGTAGTTGATCAAGACGTGTTAATGCTTAGCCCTTGCGTTAATCGTGCCCGTTCGAACATAGCCTCTTCAGAGCTTGTCTATCATTCGAGCCCCTCCTCGATTTTAAGTAAGCCTCCTGGTGACACATGACGGTCAGCTCTTCACCGGCAGTTGTTCACCCAGTATTTATGCGCTTCATCCTTCAACATTTTTCGCGGGGTTATTTATTGTCACTGTACAAGGCTGTTTGTGCCCGCTACAAGCTTTTACATGTTCCATAAATAGGTCTATTTTTTCTTCTTCACAATTTCTTTAGTGTGCTGGCATGGACTAGTATAATTACGATACATTTTGGATTAGCTTGCATGCACCATTATCCATTCATCTATTGTTCTTCTATTGGTAGTAGACAAATGCATCCGAAGAAACTGTGTTTAATTCGGGATTACATTTTTCTTTATATCTTGTACGTTATGAAATAGTTTTTCCTTGAGAACAGTTTTCACTTTAGGAAAGACAAGAAAGTGTTGGTGCTAAGTTAGATGAATATGGGCTGATTATAGTCTCTTCATTACTACAACTTATTCAACACTATTAACTGTTTATCCTTCAAGCGTAAATTCTTTATGGTTCATCAAACAACGTAATTAATATAATTTTGATTCTGGACTTTCGAGTCTTAATGACATGTTCCAGTTCAGTATATCCCGTATAACATCACTTACGGTACTTGTTTTTGGTTACTTTTAAAAACATTCCAAGGCTAAATTGACACTTTGTAGTATTATGCCATACAATTCTCTCTGTTATTTCTTCACAGAGGCGATTAACCAGTTGCAGCTTTACAATGAAATTCCAATGCGAAAACATACTTAAAGAGGTAGCAAAGATTAGAATAACTGGCCATCTGAAAAGAAGTTTATATTATGCAACTTGTAAGATTCCACACCTGGACCATTCTTTTTTCTGAACAGTTTTTCACCGGTGAAGTATATTTAGCTTTTGAGCCGAATCAACTGGGGTAGCTATTTCCACGAATACGTTTCCAAACTGCCCAATCGCAGCGCTCGCGAGCTGGCAGTATCTGAAAATGAGCTTTTCAGCTGTCACAGCCAGAATGTTAGTTATGAATGACTGCTAATCAATACGGATAGTGTCAAATTGGAGTCTGAATTGCGAGTTGGGCACGAGAGATGGTCCGGGGGCACAACAATAATGTGGCAACAGCGCTTGCAAACACAGATCATTAGCCCGGCTGTAAAATATCAACTGAGGTCGTCGCTCCAGTTGCACACTCGCAGATAATAACAACTTGATGAGGTCAAACCGTGAGTAGGTTCTTTCATGAACGCACCTTATTTCCATTATTAATTGCGAGCCGTATTTACCGGTTCGCACCGATTGCAGGGTGGAGGTTCACCCAACTTTGCTCCTAAGAAAAATAATGAACTGCTTCAAATGTTTATCGCCGACTATTTGCAGAAGTCCTAATCAACCCCATTCGAAAACTTCGGTTTTGTTGGGGTGAATGGATTAATTTTATATTTGTTTGAACTCCGGCCTTTCGCTGGTTACGGACTTATATTTTATTTTTAGAGTGTTATTACGTAAAATGTAATTTGTAGCTGTTCTCACTATTGTTTAACTTTAGGTCAGAATTGTAACAAGTACCTAGCTAAAAAGTACCCCCAGTACATGCACCTACTCTCAGATTAATTTTTTGCTCCTAGTATCGAGTAGTAAGTAGTACGAGGAAAACACATTAAAAAAAAGGAGAAAAGGAAGTGAATGTGATGAGTCCAAATGGGATTACTAAACATGAAATTGACTTTATAATATGCACTCATAAATACAAGACTTTCTAAATATGGCAAAAAAGACGAACAAAATCAGTGATGAAACAAAAAACTAAATGAACACCATAAAAGGGATTCAGCAGAATTCGCTAAAATAAATCAAGCTCTAGGAATAGCTGCTTATCTATAGAGAGCAAAACGTGAGTGTTTACGGCACACGGTTTGAATCGTTTAACGAGGCGAAGCCGAACTGGACAACATTTCAAGTGTCATAAACACAGTTTCTGTACATGTTGCATAAAATATTTTTTCTACGATTGCAACAGAAGGATAAACAATTAGTTCGGCGAAACTTTTACTGTGTTAGATATTCTAGGTTATGCTGACATAAATTTACGAAAAAGCGTGCGTACTGTTGGTCACGTGCAATAAACACGTAATTCGCAAGCTAAAATTAAAAATGGTTCAAAAAGTCGCATTTGTCGTTAGAAACTGTCTAAAAAGGGACCGCTTTTGACAATATCGTAGAAAGATACAATTAGAATAAAAAGATATAAAATAGATCACAGAACAGATATAAATAATATTGGAAGAAACTGGTAAAACTACTAAAGCAGCGACTTACTCTAGCAAAAATAATCGCATTACAGAACAAAGAATAATTAACACTGTGATGCTAAAATGAAATAAGAAGGATAGAAGTGATCTACAAAGATCTTTACAGTTTTACACTGCCACTCGTAAAAGTAGAACCATTAAAAATAATAATAAATGTTCTAAGATATATCAGAGTTGCACGTTAATGGAATTAAGTGTGTATTAAAAAAATCAAAAGCAGTAAAGCTAGAGGTGAAGACAAAATAATGTTACAAGAAGAAGAAAAGTAAGGCTATGCTACTGGATTTATGTTTAGAGGACGGATGAATACGAATACATACAGGTTGAAACAATATAGTAGTGATATTATTCAGAAAAAGGGAGACAAAACCATGCTTAGAGACCTATAAAACTTCTCCCACAAGTATATCAGTTATTTACTAAAATAATCACAGTCTATGAATCATAAATCAGCTTTTGTGCTGGCCACCAGAATAGGTGGAATTTACGAGTGGTTATGGCACCACTACCCAACTTGTTAGTAATATAGTAACATAATTTCGTATAGAAAAGGCTAAGGAGTATAATTCACCATTATGTGTGATATATGTAGACTTTGATACCACAGCATTTGGGCAGTATTACAGGCGTTACAAAAAAGTAGAGTTGACTATAGATATACATAGAGTACTTCTTAAAAATAAAGAATAAAACTAAGAATGTCAGACAAGGTAGTACTTTGTCACTAAAACTGTTTATTCATACCTTAAAAACAAAATGAACAACTGTAATCGAAATCTATATAGAAGGTGAGAGACTAAATAATCTACGATTTACAGATAATGTGGATTGCTATAACGTCACACAACATGGAATCAGCTCAAGAAATGTTAGCAAACTCATAAAAATTAGAAAAGGGGGACATAAGATGCAGTTCAACAAAAGAAAAGTATTCGTTGACGAAAACATCGACAATGAAAAGCAAATATTGAAAAAGTTGATAGTTATGTGCATCTGGGCAAAGTAAAACTTCCGAAATAGACAGAAGAATTAAGTTAGGATGTGGGATCACTTGGACGAATGAATTAAATACTATGGTATTGAACAAACCAGGCATTAAGTATCGCCATATTCAACTAATACGTATGTGTACCGCACTTACATATGAATGTTATACGTGAACTTTTACAGCTAGAAATTTAAGAAAAGTCATAATTACACAACGACATATGGAAGGAGCAATGGTGGGAGTGACACTAACAAAAAAAAAAAAAAAAATAAAGAAATTTGAAGAATAACAAAAGTAGCAGACGCAGTTGAAAAAGGTGTTTATACTACGTTTAACCATACGTAAATTGGGTCAAATTTTTTGGAACAAAATGTAATACTTAGTTTAGAATTTATAACTGCTGCGACCTACTTTAATGTAAACGTATCAATTCTTACTGAGTGTCATTAGGTGAACTTGAAATAATCTAGAAATGCAGAGGTTGTATGTCATTAATTTTAAAACAGCTTAACGTTCGCCGTGTTCATTTCAATACGAGTAAGTGTATACTACAATTGCTTTCAAAAGAGAATTTGACTTGGCCTCTTTGCTCGCACAACATTCCGGCCTTCAGCATCTATGCAACATATTAACGGGGTCCTCTCAATCAACAAACTATGCGTTCCCTAAACCGCTTCTTAAGGTTTATAAAATGAAAGTTGGCAGGGAACATAATATATATGGAACATATATAGAAGAGGAAGATATTGAAATGAGGGGACAAGAATAGGCGGACGAGAGGGGGGGGGGGGGGGAGAGAGAGAGAGAGAGAGAGACAGAGAGAGAGACAGAGAGAGACAGAGAGAGAGACAGAGAGACAGAGAGAGACAGAGACAGAGAGAGAAAGACAGACAGAGACAGAGAGAGAGAGACAGAGACGACAGAGGACAACCCCAGATAATATGGCACGATGACATTGTAAAGGTAGTAGGATGAGAATGGATGAAGAAAGATAGGGATTGTGAAGAATGGAGAACCATGGAGAGGGCTACCTCCAGCAATGGGTAGAAAAAGAGGCCGATTGCGATTGTAATTGTGACTAAGTACTTTAAAAAACCATTTAAAGTATTAAAACATTCAATTTCAAATTCAAAACTTAAGTATCAAAATAAACTAATTACTACATATTTTCAAGTTTTCCAAGTAAATTTGGTCAAATTAAAATCAGTGCCGATATTCAGCAGTCAATATCTCCGACTACTGAGTTTGGATATATCATATGCACATAAAGTGACAATACATGTTATACCTTATCTTACGAAGATATTTAAAATTACTTACAAACTGCAATATAAACTTGTGTTAAAATCAGAATTGCATCTGGCATGGGTGTAACACTTTTTTGCTGTTTAATTTAAAAATTAAACCTAAATAAGCAATTACACAGTAAAGGTAACAGTTTGAAAAAATTAATATAGTCTTGTGGGACAGTAAAATACTTTTCAATAAATAAACGCCAAAATGTGAGAATTATTAAATTAAAAACTCCTTTAAACATCTTTGAACGTGTTTGGTTATCTATGGTTATGACGTCCTTAAGCACCATCAGAACCCTTCCGTGAGGTTTAGGCGACGCCGTCTCGGTGCACTAGCTATATTTTCACAATCTCCCAGTACAGAATCTGCGCTTCTAAAATCATATGAAGGCCCATAGTGTCTAAGCGACGCCGACCCGGTGCGCTAGCTACATTTTCCCGACCGCCCCGTGCGGTCTAGGACATTTGGGCACGGCCGTTTTAGCGCGGTCGTCTGGGCGCGGCCGTTTGGGCGCGGGGACACTTGGGCGCGAGACACTTGAGCGCGATACACATTAAGTGTGAATCATTTAAATTTGGCATAAATGAGCAAACATTTATTAAATCATTATTTATCCTGAGAAGTTAATGTAATTAATCAAACAATATTAAAAGAATAATCCAATTATTTATTGAAACCGTTATGAGATTAATTTTAAATAGGGTGGTAGTACCTATATTAGATAAATTTTGAAATAAATCCGAATCGAAATAAAGAAGGTAGTACATTAGATAAGTTTTGAAATAATTCTGAATACATAAAAAGGCAGTATGTTAGATATGAAATAATAATTCTGAATTGAAATAAAGATGGAAATAGATTATATGTATATACTTAAGTGTTGAAAATAGTTTTAAATAGAAATACATTTATTGTACTGGTAAATGAATAATACTATGCTATATTTAATTGATTGATGCTTCAAATGTTTAATATGTTTCTAATACGTGTTCTGTTTGGACCGAAACTAGTCGACTTCGAGTTTTGTTTATAATGATAATACTTAACAATAAACTGTTAAATTTTAAAGTAATTATTTATAATTTTCGTTATGTTATGAACCGACTAACTGAAGATAAGAGCAGAAATAAAAATGATAGTAAATAATAATATAAAAAGATTAATGTTAATAATCAAAATTTATTCTTGCCATTTTTACCATTATAATATGTATTATTCATAATTGTACGAAATGCCTCATAAAAATTTTACAATGTTCCTATTGTTTGCGCCGTCTACATGATTATATTGATTATTATAATCTTCAACCACATTTTTTATTCTTCTATCAGCCTGGATCATTTTTTTTGGGGTGGGTTCATTTCCCGCAAGTAACTGTTCATAAGCAACATCTCTTCCTCATTGAACAGTTTTCAGGCTGTCGATGAATCTCCAAATGGTTGGATGGTTCATCGATAGTTCTGTTTGTACCCAAACTCTATTCATGTATTCTTTGCTACTTATTATTTTAATGTAATAAATCTCCGCAAAAGATTTGTTAGTATTTACCGGAAAGTTAAAATTTGTAACTTGTTGTCGTCGAACCTAGTTTTTATTAATAAAATTCTAATTTTCGACAATTAATATTTCTATACTAAATTTGTGCCGTCCGCCAACCCCTTGGATGTGCTTTAGGTAATTTTCGTTATTTAAATTAAATTTTCAGACCTATTAATAGTAAAGCTAGCTAATACTAAGACACTTTAATTAATTTCCTCGCGCCCAAATGTCTCGCGCCCAAGTGTCTTCGCGCCCAAACGGCCGCGCCCAAATGTCCGGTTCCGGCCCCGTGCCTCGGTGCACTAGATACTTATCTTCCTGAAAGCCTCCCATATACAATTATTGCTTATAAGAACTCCGAATTTCGCCGTAGAATTTAAGCAGGATACGTTACTAGATTCCCCGAAGAGCCCCGTATATGCAGTATTCGCTTGGAAAGCGAACGCAACAGCCCTCGGCGGAATTCGAGTAGCCCGAGCGCAAAGCTTGTACGATTTGTTACTTTTCAAAATCAATTTGCAAAACGTCTAGGTTATGAAGGCTAACTCCTCGAAAAAAATCTCACATCTAATACGGAAAAACAGCACTTTTTCCAACTTATTGTACAAATAGCTATAAAAGCATTCCAAATATTAGTCATTTATCTTTCTGTGCATCAATTTTTAAATGTTACTTTGCGATTGTTGCAATTGTTCAGCACGGTGTCCAAAAACCGCCCGTAACTAGTAAATTATCAAATATGTATCCTTGTTAGACGTAAGCTTTCGGGTATTCGCCCTTTGGAAACCCCATGCAAATTCGCTGTATATTTTTGGCATTTTAGATCAAAGTCCAAAAGGTATTTTCCGAGAAAGGCAACGCACTTTTCTGGCTGACTAAATATGAGTCGCTATGAACTCCGTAAACCGCTTCCAGGTAAAATTGACAATAAATAATTTATGTGGGTTAAATGCCCCCTCGGATCCTTTTTGATCAAAAATTTCTTAATCTAGCCCGAATATTGCCCTCTGCGTAGTGAAAGTTTCAACACGCCTGAATTTAATTTCGCCATAGCAAAATTGCATGTCCCTTATCGGTATTTCGAACGTACGTAAAGAAACGCACTGTGAAGCGTCTGCAACAAAGCAATTATGCTGGAGCATACGTGCACAGTCTCATGTCGTTTTGCTCCAGAACAATGTTCTGGGTTACTCGAGGACTTCAAAGAAAATTATCAGCTGAGCTGCTAATTAATAAAATCCAGTATGTTAACACGAATCGCGCTTGGAACGCTTTCATTTAAACCTTAAACGAACTTGTTTTCCATGAATTTGCTAATGGCAGCTCCGCTAATATTTCCTGGTAAATCCCTTCTGTATTTTTAGCAGGAATTTACAAATCTAACCAGATCATCTGACGTCTTACACACTCCAGCATTAAATTTAAATGCCTGATGGGATATTTATCCAGTCAGTTACACGAAAGGCCTTCAAGAAATGCGATTTTTATGTAGTGTATTCAACTATTCACTTGACTCAGCTTCTTAAAAAAGACATTTCGATTTATATTATTGTGCTTTCCATATCAGTGCTGTGGGCCCTGAGACGGGCGATAATGCATTGAATAACATGAGTAAACCATCATTGGTTAATTGGTTACGTTTTCGTCGTAAGTACGTCAAAAATTTCCAATGTTTTCGCAAACATAATGGCAAAGGTTTAGCAGTATCTCTCTCCAGATTCATAATTAATTATTTATGGAAACAAGGAGTTCAAATGCTGAGAACTCTAGCAATTCTGGTACAAATTAGACAGTTTTTAACTTATTGTATCTTTTAAAATTATTGCATTATTCATCAAACACTGAACGTATACTAATTTCTTGGCTGTTTAAAAATATTTTGATATGGGATTTCATAGCGTTAAATTTTATAATTAAAAAATTTATAAAGATACAGTAAGTCCCAAAATTATGAATTAATACTGTAATAGTTAGATATCCGCCAACTATATACCGGGTGCTGACTTGCGCGACGCACCATAGGAATTTGCATAGTAAATTCTTTATGTTCAATTATTTGCTCCCCCTAATTATTTTAGAGCTAAAGTGTAAATACATTTTTGTAGAGTAAAAAATACTGCTCCATTCATACTATTGCTAACAATTTTTCATTTTCCAGAACCGAAGAAATGCAAAAAATCAAACTAAGCATTTTTACAAAAATCAGTGATGCCCATGGAATTATTGAAACAAGCCAATGCCAAGGCAGGTGCGTGCGGAGCGATCATCCAGTCACTGCCGTCAAAATATTGAACGTATTGTCGTTTTTCTCATTTTGGTGTGAGTTCTGAACCTCATTATTGCACCTACAATTATTTAATAACCTGCCTGTAGTCTTAAACTTAAAATGAATTAGTCTATTAATGGTTGTACTGTTTGGAATTTGCCGATACGGTTATTTTACAATAAACAAGGAGCTTACTTAACGAACGTCCACCATACTCCTAAAACCATTTTTTGTTATGGAGAAGGTCTATGTACAGTCGTGTGCAAATAAATCTGGGACAGTGTTTTTTTCACATGCAGATTCAGTTAAGAATTGAAAGAATATCTCCATGGATTTCCTGCTATCAGAAAGAGTTACATTAAACTTTAACAGGTATTGAAACCCATAACTCTCTCTGATAAGAGAAAATCCATGGAAATATTCTTCAAATTCTTAACTGAATCTGCATGTGAAAAAAACACTGTCCCAGATTTATTTGCACACGACTGTACCTAGAGACATTAAGCAGAACATAATAATGAATTATTATAAACGTCAAACATCAATGACAAACAAACAAACAGCACATATTGTCGCGCCGCACGCATTTGCGTTGGCTTGTTTCAATAATTCCATGGCATCACTGATTTTTGTGAAAATGCTAGTTCGTTTTTTGCATTCCTACGGTTCCGGAAAATGAAAAATTCTTAGCAACAGTATGAATGGATGCAGTATTTTTTTCTCTACAAAAAATGTATTACACTTTAACTCTAAAATAATTAGGGGAGCAAATAATTGAACATAAAGAATTTACCATGCAAATTCCTATGGTTGCGTCGCGCAAGTCAGCACCTCGGTATAGAAATTAATGAAGTTAATTTATAATGATAGTGATAAGAAGACTAAAACGAACATCTTATCTATTTCCTAAACTCTTCCTGACATCGAATTCCAATTAAATCACCCATATCTGTGTTACAAATAAATAATTTATTATTTATTCATCTTTAACTCCGATAAAGACGAATATTTTTACGCACACAAACTGTTAGATATTTGAATCTGTAATATAACATCGTGTTCCGATACTGGGTGCCGAAAGAGACTATTTTGCAGAGCTGGGTATGATTCGAATAACTCAGTATTCGACATATACAACATGTATCCGTTTTGTGGTTCAGATATTTTTCTCTGCAGGCGTTGTGCGTTGTTTTCTTTAGCAGAAATAATCTATTTTTAATCTGATTATTATTACCATTGTTTTCGACTTTTTAAACTTTGTCGATCATAGACCGTAACTCTAAAATAAAGTGTAATTTATTAATTTTTATTTATATTGTAATAGCCCCTCGCTTATACAGGGTGTAGAAATGCTTTACGCACCATAGGGATTTCAATGGTAATTTCTTCATATGAAAATATTTGCTTCCCTAATTATTTTAGAGCAAACCTATGTACAAGTTTTTGTAGAGCAAACAATTCTGCATCCATTTATGCCAACATTTTTGTCATTTTACGTCAGAAAACATAATAATGAAAGAAACTAGAATTATCAATTTTTCAAAAATCAGTGCAAATTGTGAAGTGGTGGTATGCTGGAAGAAGATCCGGTGCAATAAGTGCCATGGTTGCCGTTACATTTGACAGATGCAAACAAATAAACAGCAAACTAATTTGTTGATGCTTTGAGATGCTTCAGTAATTTCAAGGCATCACTGATTTGTCTAAAAATGGTAATTTTATTTCTTTAAATTTTCGGTTTTCCGAAATGTAAAATGACAAATTCTGGCATAAATGGATACAGAATTTTTTTCTCTACAAAAAACTTCAATACAAGTTTGCTCTAAAATAATTAGGGAAGGAAATATTGTCCATTGAAAATCGTATGGTGCGTAAAAAATTTCTACACCCTGTATAATAAATGGGGTTTTAAAATACCATATAAAAATTCGAATTATTAGCAAGGGATACTACACTTTACAAAATGCATTAGTTGCAATTAAGAACCTGCCTCTCAAATTCAGGGCAAATTAAAAGAGTGTAATAATAATTACCGCAAATAAATGGTTTATTGTTCATCCCTTATTTTATCTATTTTTAATAAATAAAGGCTTTGCTCCGGTGAACGCGAAACAAACATAGCTCAGGGTGTCGGTTCATAAAATTAAGGAAAACTTTGTACGACAACTAACTCGTTGTATGTCAATTTAACTCGAGTATTAGGGCAAATGCACAATTTCCATGTGACGTTTAGATAACCTCTAAATTTGACTGCCACAACAAAATGATCTGTGGTCGCAAGAAACAGCGTTAAATTTAATTTTAAAACACCAAAATGTCAAGGAAGCATCAGGTAAATACGATTAATACTGTGTGTTTTTTGTTCTGGATCAGTCTAAAACTGAAAAATGCCGCGTCATCCTGTACCCTCAAAGGACGCTATCTAAATTTCTCGAAAACGGTGGGACCAGGACAACTAGAACATAGTGCTACACCTCGTAGACAGTCTGAACTTGATGAAATCCAAAAATAATGAACCTACTCCAACGATTACCCTGTGAAATTACCTTGAAAAGGGCTACTTCGTAGGCGGGATACGTTTTATGGGGACGCTTCGTCGATGGTAATTCTCGTGGTTGCTTCCTGCTCCGAAACTCTGTATAAAGGCACTTAGGAGGAACGGCTCTACTCTATACATTGGACACAAAATTCTTGCTGGTCGATGCTGCTTAGATATGGAAATGGGCCCCCGACGTTACTCGCACTTGGACGACTCTTGCTGCTGGCTAAACTGCTACACTTGGATCTCTTAACACATGGCAAACTATACCCAAAGATGCCCTGCACTCTGGTGAATAACTTTACACACTACTGGTATTAAAAAGGACTATTTATTTATAATTTTATGCAATAAAATGTGGAGCTTAATCTGCCCCCAACACCAATTTTTCAAGCTTGTTTGGTCATTATTCACAAAGGACTGTCGTGTAACTTAGCAACTAGATTTTCAATTTTTATAAAAGAAATTAGGATTGATAACATGTTTCACCTTATGGATTACAGTTTTGATGTCATGTCTTTGCCTAACTACTAAAATTGTCCTTTTCTTGGAATAAATGTCACTACACTTTGCTTTGCTTATAAATCACTTTTGTTTATAATGCACTGATACACTTGGAGTTCCTTTAGCGTCTCACTAATTGTCTTTCGATCGGTTGCCTTCCATTTTTCATTGCTCTATTGCAATCATTATTTCGTTTATCTTTCAGCTAATTTGCCGTTTGCTGGTTTACACTTTTAATACATAACGCTCATATTCTTTCTATACTTAACAAATCATTCTGTATCATTTTATTCACATTATGTTTGACGTAATAAGCTCAAATCCGTCAGTTACAAATTAAATTGCATTGGCCCTTCCGAACATTTATCATCTTTGAAACTCTGAACGTAACCCTTCGGAAACCTGCTTTATTTCATGCAACTTTTATCCCTCAAATTATTGGTCATTGCTGCTGACATCAAGTGCATTTATTAATGTAAAGTACTGATTATCTTGCAATAAATAATATATTTAATTCTGTGCTCATCTTGACCTTATTCATTGAGTTAATTAGGCAATCAGAATTGCTATGGGCGGTGAACCATTACAATATATACACAGGGTGTATCAAAATTGCACAGTACATATATAAAGGTATTATTCTGCAGCAAAAAGTAAGAAAAAAACACTCATGAACACATGTCCTAAACTCATTCATTTCAAAGCTATCGCTGATCAAAATGCATCGGGACAGATGCTTGAATTAAAAGCAAGTATTTGAATAATGAACGCAGGAAATAAAGCTCGTTTATTTACAGGTTGAGTGCGATATCTTAAAAATTAATTAAGTAAGTTTGGGCATAATTAAAGCCAATTCAGATTAGATTCAATTTATCACAGAAAGGTTGCTAAGTGTAAGAGATTGTAGCGTAGTATTCAATTAAATAAACAGGAATCGTTTTATGAACAATCTCATATAAGGTATAAGAAGACAGAATCCTATGAAAGAATAATGTAAAGAGCAAAGAGCAAAATCTTAGAAGAAAAGGGATTGGGCAGTTTGTTAGATTGAATTGGAATGCAAGAATTAGCAAGGAAATGGAGACAGTTAAAATTTTAGAAGAAAATCACACAGACAGGATGTGGAACAAGTGAGTGCTATGAACTCTTAAAAAAGCTAATGAATGCAAGTGCGCAAGTGAGGACAATTTAATTAAAACCAAACGTGAGAGTGGCTCCAATAGACATTAAAACGCACTATGAACAAACAATAATTTTAAATGTAGGACATTTGTAAAATGTATTAGTTATAAGAAATTTATGTTAAAAAGTAGTGTCATTGAGCATTGTTAATATCCGTTTTTAAACATTTAGATAGGCAATTGTCACTAACGGTTTTTAGAGAGAAACAAATGAATAAATTAATGTAATGAAGCTGTGAATTTGTACTCCTGAATAAAATTAGATTTCATGTAGTAAATCTGCATATTTTTATATAAAAACCAGCCAGTTACAACAGTGTTTTACCTAGTTCCTGTGGTAGTGTTTGAGCAACATCCGACACAAAAAGTTATTTAACCTAAAAAGAGGCCTTCCGATTATCATGGGCATGAGTGTGAGATCTGCGACCAGCCAAAGTAAGCATCGGGGCAACTGGATCAGCATCCCAGGACGGAGAGCAGCAGTGTGCAACCATCTACGAGGGGTTCCAGCACCAAGGGACCGATAGCAGCCCCGAGACATCGATAACCAGGTTCCGCAAGCCGCAGGCGATCGACAAAACTAGGTACTGAGTTTAGCCTATAATTAACGCTGTTAGACCCGGGAAAAAGTTACGAGCATCAGGCAGGCGATATTACCGAGCAGAATTCCAAAGATTTACGGCAACAGGGAAGGCGCTGTCCGCATATGAAGAAAACTCCAAGTTGAGGTTATGTAATTCCGAACCGACGCTCCTGAAAACAAATGCCTAATTTTACCCGCGGATTTTGCTGAAACAAAAGATTGTCAGTGACGCGAAGAGCGGGATTATTTAAATTATTACCTTATCGAGTGTCGATAAAATCCATTTTAGTAACTCAATTCAAAACGTATCTTGTACAATAAAACCGATCTGTGAGAAATTTTAACAGTATTCTAACTAACCTATCGTGCAGTCAGATTAATACAGTGCCAGCGACGCACTATACTGAATTTAAAAGGGGATCCCAGCCTGAAATTTAAAAAGTTTCTTGCTTTACTAGCTAGCTTTCGAGTATAATTGATTGGTAGATAAATAAATTTTATTGTGATTAAATACAAAAGAGAACTGCATTTTTTGATCAGTCAAATTTTACAATTATATTTTGCAAACGGTGGCTTCATATATCAAGTTTAACTTTGATTAATTGAAAAACAAATGTGTTACCCATAATAATTCTGGAAAACAAAGCACCAGCATTCTAAATCTAAACGTTTTTAAAACGAATTGCAATTTTTATATCTTTGAAACGAATAATTTTATTACATATGCTGATTGGGGTTTTTTTCTAATTTTTTGCTGCAGAATAACGCCCTTATACATGTTCTGTGCAATTTTGAAATAACTTGTGTTATAGCGCCTTTCGTCGCCTGATATTCAGATCCTGCCACCATTGTTGTCTATCATACCAACTTCTTCGTTCAGGTTTCTGCTACTTACGGCATTTCTTATTCCCTCTCCCCACGATCTTCTGGGTTTTCTCCTATTTCGTCGTTCAGGTAGTACCCAATCCATGACAACTTTCGGTAGTCGTTCATCTCTCATTCGCTTCACATGTGCATACCATACCAACTGCCTCTTCTCTATGTCATCAATAATAGTTTGTTGGAGTCGCATCATTTCTCGTATACTTTCATTCCTCTGTCTTTCTCTTCTAAATATTCTACAAGTTCTACGTAGAGCGTTCATTTCTACCGCCAAGACTTGTATTTTATCTGCCGTATTCATTCTCCAGGTTTCCGAGCTGTATAAAATGATGTATATAAAGTAGGCAATAATGGGCATCCGTGATGCCTACTTTAAACTTTATTATTGATTCCTTGTACAATTCCTGGATGGCCTTGATTACAGCAATATTTATATTTGTTTTGTGTAATGCTTCCCGTAGTTTACTTAAGGGCATATTATCATGAGCCTTTGTAAGATTTATGAAAAGCAAATGTAGGTCTCTTCCTTCCATTTGTCTTTTGTCAATAATTTATTTTAGACAGAATAGATTATCGAGACATAATCGGCCGGCTCAGAATAAAGTCAGAAACAGAAAAATTCTACAAAGATCTGTACAGTTCCAAAAATAACCCCAGCAAGAACGTCAAAAAAACACTAGCCAAAACAGTCACAAATGTAAATTCAGAAGACCTACCAGAAATAACGGAAGATGAGA
This sequence comes from Agriotes lineatus, assembly GCA_940337035.1. Lineage (NCBI taxonomy): Eukaryota > Metazoa > Arthropoda > Insecta > Coleoptera > Elateridae > Agriotes > Agriotes lineatus. The sequence goes on from OW679200.1 coordinate 145,695,481, forward strand.
TAGAGAAAGCCATCAAGGAAATAAAGAGAAATAAATCCGCTGGAGAAGATGGTATCATACCTGAACTATTGAAAGAAGGAGGAAAATCGATTCTGCCACACTTACAAGAACTATATAATAGATGCTTGGATAAAGGAGTAATTCCCAGAGAATGGAATAATGCCCTAGTTGTACTAATTTACAAGAAAGGAGATCCTACACTACTAAAAAACTATAGACCTATAGCATTACTGTCTCAGATGTACAAATTACTCACGAGAATTATCATGAACAGATTAACTAATAAAATGGACAACTACCAGCCAGTAGAACAAGGTGGATTTAGAAAAGGCTTTAGTACATCAGATCATCTCTTAACAATCCGACTATTAATAGAAAAGGCCAACGAATACAACTTACCACTATACGTTGCTTTCGTTGACTACGAGAAAGCGTTTGACACGATCGAATTCTGGGCGGTGAAAGAGGCTCTCATTAACTGTAGGATCGACTCTAGATATATAACGCTACTAGAGAATATTCACAAAGATGCAACCATAACTGTACAACTAGATGAAAACTTAAAGACGAAACCTATTAAAATCGAAAGAGGTGTGCGACAAGGCGATACTATTTCGCCTAAGCTGTTTACCCTAGCACTAGAGGACATATTTAAATCGTTGGACTGGGACAACAAAGGAATATCGATCAACGGCAAACGCTTAAATCATCTCAGATTTGCAGACGATATTCTACTAATATCTGATAATCATGAGGACTTATGTGCCATGGTGAACCAATTACAAGCGTCAGAAATCAAAGGCTTAAGAATGAATCTTTCAAAAACCAAAGCAATGACCAACTCAGAAGAACATCCCATTGCGCTGTCAGACACAAAAACATTAGAATACGTCAAAGAATATGTATATTTGGGACAATTAGTAAAGATATCCAAAGAAAATCAGACAGCAGAAATAAGTCGGCGAAACAGGTTGGGATGGATGGCATTCGGTAAACTATCGCACGTCCTAAAGAACAAAAATATTCCTCTGCATCTAAGAACTAGAGTATACAACTCCTGTATTCTGCCCGTCCTAACATATGGGGCACAAACATGGACACTAACAAAACAAATAATGGATAAATTGAAAAAAAGTCAAAGAGCTATGGAGCGGCAGATGATAGGAATAACGCTGAGAGATCGAAAACGCAATGTATGGATCAGAAACACATCTAGGGTAATAGACGTAGCAGAACAGAAGGCAAAGCTAAAATGGAAATTTGCTGGTCACAATGAACGACAGCAGGACGAACGGTGGAATAAAGTAATCCAAAGTTGGCGCCCATACGACGGCAAACGAGGAAGAGGAAGGCCCCAAATGAGATGGGGAGATGATTTTAAAAAGCATGCGGGACTAATGTGGCGACGCACAGCGCAAGATAGAGAAACATGGCGACGCCTAGGGGAGGCCTATATCCAGAATTGGACATCTGGATAGAGTATGGCTATAAAAAAAAAAATCGGCCGGCTCGAAATTCACTTTGTTTCTCTTCCCCTTGGTTTTGATATATCTCCAGTGATATTTCTTAAAACTTTTCCATATCATCTGCTGAAAGTAGAACTGACAGTGATTCCTCTATAGTTTTCACATTTATTTCTGTCTTCTTTTCTATGTATTGATGACATAAACGCAATCGTCTGTTCATTTGGGATGGACAGGGCAACTAAATCTATAGGAACAAAGATACTTTGTCTCTATAGATTTAGTTGGCCTTGGGGATAGATTCGCCATTAAGGCATCTATTGATAAGCTTCAGAATCATTCGCCTTAATTTATCAGCGCCCTTTTTTATCAATTCTGCCGTAACACCTTCCGGTCCATTTGCTTACCGTTTTTCAGTTCGCGTATAGCTTTCACTAATATTTTGATACTGATATGTGTTGGTTCTCTTGCTATCCTTATCCTGTCATTTGAATTATTGAACTGTAATCTGGTTTCTGTTAATAGATTTGAATATTATCCTTCTCACTCTTTAATTGTTATCGACTGTATAATTTTTTTTCTTTTCTGTTTTCACATTTTCTATAAAACCTCCAAGCTCCTGTGCATCTTCTACCACCAATATTCGTTTTATTTCTATGCACCATCGATCCCAAGTTTCTCTCTTTTGGCTTACTACCAGTCTTCTCACTTTACGTTTTAGTTCCATATTTCGGCTTTATTGCTTAACTAAGAATTTTTCTTTTTTATTTTCTCTCTCACAGCTTGTCATTGGCGTAATTAGGATCTTCGGATGGGGAGGACCAGGCCCCCAACCAACCATCGCCAATGCCCGTGTATATCTACGTATGAAGACATGCATTTGCATACATTACATCTTGGCATACATTATTTGTTTGTTTTTATGCCGTTACAATATTATATGTCCAAGTAGCATATCAATACATTATTTCTGGGTTCATAAACAACGTGAAGAATATATAGATTACCTCTCGCAACTCAACGTGTGTCAAACAGAGTCACTTTTAATCCGAATAATACATACAATTTTTTCTGCAACGTAGAAAAGTACAAAATATTCAAAATTTTAGATGATTGATTGCTTTTGACATTTCTCATTTAAAAATCACTATTACAACCGACCAGCTAGAACTTACTTTTAGTTCTTAGGAAGTAAAAGTCCTTTTTTGTTCTACTGAATCGAATTCGAAAAGCTATAAATTTCGGCAATGTTTAGCGGCTGAAAGCACCCACTTTTTTGCACTAGTAACTTTTAGTTTTCAGCAGTAATAACCATAGCAACAAAAGTTAACGCCGTGTTTCCATTGGTTGAAATCAAAATACACATTGTCATTTTGTAGTATGATCATGACCTCCTCGACAGTAGAACAAAAAATTATATGTATTATATTTTTGTTATGTAATTTTATATACTAGCTCATTTTGAAACATGATACTCTCTCTTAGTAGTCCATTCATATTAGCAAAATTAGAAAAAAGAAATTATAAAGTTTTGCCGTTTGGAGGTTATACACACCAATGGAAGAGCTTTCAAAAACAAAAGAGTTCCCAACTCCGAAGTGGTAGCTTCACCCCCAAAAACCACCCCTAACACGCACTGCGGTGGTTTTTAGCGTTTTTCTCAGAAACCAATCGTCGTACAGAAAATATTATACTTATCAAAAATATTCCCTATCAAATTCTCGCTTGCCAATTCTATTTTTTCCAATGGATTTCGAGTAACAAGCGATCAAAGTGGGGGGTTGCTTTCAGCGCAGATTAGTGACGCGAGTTTTTGGTCAGAATACTTCACCCGACCTTACATTTTTTGCATCAACCTTCTTTTCCTACATGGCTAGGATTTATGACAGAAATTACTTCAACTCTGCCATATGTGAAGTCAAGGGTTCTCGCACTACCTCCAACCCAGTTAAGTAGGTACTATACTGACCGTTTTGTCCTACGCAGTAAGGGAAAGCAAAAAAAGTGGGCAATCTACGTGCATCATGACCTTTGACTAACCATTGTATATAAAAGCAAAGGACATCGTACTACTAAACAACGCTGAACACGGAAAATTTACGAATGTCGTTGTCAGATTGGGAGGATTCCAGCTGTTAATGTCATTCTTGGGATCAATCGGATTTATTATGGCTGACAATGAACTTGCAGAATTATGGTTAACTGTATACGCTTCTGCATCTGTTCCTAATATACTTTCGAGCCATGTATACGCAACAACGATTCGAGCTCATTGTCTTAATTTTTGAGCTATTTCTATGATAATATTTGATGAAAGTGAAGTTTCAAAAGATGACAAATACTATATCCAAGATTTGCTCACTGGTATTAAAAAAAAAATACTTTAACTTCTGACAGCTTAGTAAATGACGAGACCCTTACAAAAATTGGATTAAAGTTTTCAGAAGCAACAAACGCAAAATTGGAAAAACTACAAAGTTATGGTTGCAGTATTTAGAATTAGTGACCATTGTAATCCATTTTATTCAAGCGGAATTCAAGGGAAATTGGAAATTTCATTAGCATTGCGTTAGAACAATGCTTCCAATTTTTCATGCTACTGGTCATTTTCTGTATGCAAAGTCATGTCAGCTTCATCTCCAGGAGATGGATTTTCTTAATCAGAATATGAGTAACGAAAAAATATCAACAATTTACACAGCAGGGTTTTTTTTACAATTTGTCGTTCAGAAAAACATTGGTCCGAAATTTGGTCGGATATGACTATTGAGCAAACGCTCATGAGATGCATAGAAAGTCTTGGCGGTCTGGTTCCTGGAAGAGCGTTTTTCAAAAAGTGTTCTGAATAAATGGATTCTCGGAATACCATCTACTCACTACGTATGCAAAGCTGTGGAAAAGTATTGCGGTATCACACCAAGCACCACAGATCAGCATGTAGAAATGAAGGACTCAAGAATACAGACAGACGAACTAGATTGTCGGAAATTTGAACAGTGGCTCCGGAAACACTCTCCATTCAGAATTACAAGAATCTTCGCTTTGTTACCAAGGAGAAAACCAATTGTTATGAAGTGAAAACAGTTGCAGAGAACATTTTCCATGGCACCGAAGGCAGTGAATATGGAATACTTAAATTGAATCGTGCAAATAAAGTAACGACTATATCTTCGTCAGCTAGAAAAATTACAGTTGGTAATGGCATTATTCAAGTCCATACTACCGAACTTTTCCAACAAATAATATGCACTATCTATTCTCCAGCGCACTTGCACTCTTGTTTTAAGCATGAACTTCCTTCTGTACCTTTGTCTTTATTTGACAACAATCGTATGACAAGAAAAACGCTTATTGCTCGAAATCCATTGGAGAAAAAGGAATTGGCAATGAATCTTTTTTGTAGAAAACTTTGCAAGGAACATTTTTAGTAAGTATAAAATTTTCTGTGTGACCAATGGTTTCTGGGAAAAACGCTAAAAACCACCGCAGTGCGTGTTAGGGGTGGTTTTTGGGGGTGAAGCTACCACTTGGGAGTTGGGAACTCTTTTTTTTAAAGCTCTTCCATTGGTGCGTATAACCTCCAAACGGAAAAACTTTATAATTTCTTTTTCCTATTCGACCATTATAGATCTAATATAAATGGACTATAGGTTGAGATATTAATTTTATAATTGTACTAAATTTGTAACAACTCTTTCCGTTCAAGCGTAGTACCGTTTATGTAGATTTATTTAATATAAAGTGTACGTTGACAGTTTGCCTAACTTCAGAATTTGTGGATATAATTTATCATTTTATTTCAGGTAATCACTTGGTTTCACTTATTGATAATAGAACTTATTTTTCAGAAGCATTTTAATTCAGTCTCCAATACTCATTATTGGTCTACCGTTTATGTCGGCTTATGACGTTTTCTACTACGAGTATTTTGAAGTTCTCCGAGGCTGCTGAGGGATGAACTTCTACAGGATTCCAGCAACGCCTTCCGTTATCTGCATCAAAGTCGAGGATGGTGACAAGGCTATTATCAGGTATGTGCCACATAACAACACGCTAATTATTGAACGTCACTTTAATCGGAAAATATTCAATCACTTATGCTCTTATACACTTTAACTTATTAGAATATTAAAAAAATGTGTGTATACTCCTTACGTTTATTATTTTTATTTCATACTGCATCGTAAAACCCATGTTTAAGTTAATGATTTTAGTCCGGAAAATGAGGCTTTACGGTATCAGGTCCGGTAAAACATTTTACCGGACTCAAATGAAATAAACAGGTCCGGTAAAACATTTTACGGGACTCATATGAAATAAACAGGTCCGGTAAAATATTTTACCGGACTCAAATGAAATAAATCAATAATCAAACTATTTATTATTTTCAAATGAAAAAAAATTTTTTGTAGTTTTAAGTAAAAATTTAATAATTGCAGTATGAAATAAAACGCATTACGACATACGTCCGGTAAACTTTTACAGTAGCTCGTGTCAACATTCCAGACTCGGCTCCTACGTCGCCTCGTCCCGAAACGTTTGGACTCGCTACTGTAAACTTGCGTTTACCGGACTTATAACGTAAATTACTATTAAAACACAAATTTCAGTAAGCATTCAGCCTACTTCCTATAATACTCTTAGTTACTATAAAATTTAGACATTTATTATATTAATTTAACATGTTAAATTAAACTAAACTAACTTTTACATAATAAAAAATTTTCTTCACAATCAACATCACAGCTTCTATATTCGTTTCAACATAAGCTTATCTGTCACTTTCATCTCCAAACGCAGCACCTCTTCACAAAGTTTAGAAATTCGGACACCAAAACTCCATATGCTAGAGCTTCACCCCTCTTCATGTTCGCCACCCACTCATTCAGCCAAATTCAACCTTAGGACTTTTCTTTCTTAATAGCATTGTATCTTATTAATGTTATTTTCTTGCAGGTCATCCAGCTGTTTATATAAAATTCCAATGAAAAGAAATTTTGTAATTTAAGTTCCATTCTGAATTAAGGTTACTAGTTTTAGCTTCATTTATTAATAATAAGCCAAATAATATCACTTTAATGAAAATCTATTATTATTGAGCTAGCAAATCTCAACAAGGGCGGCTGTCCCCACATTTTAATACAATTATCCAATTAATATTCGTTGCGGAAGCACAGAACCATCGTAGTATATACCATAAACCAAGTAATCAGCTTTCGACGTTTTGCGTGAACCATCAGAAATTTTATAGCTAAATTCGTTAATACAATCTGAAAGGCTTCTCGAACTTCATTTCCAAACCACAATTCGATTTTAAATATCTTGTGCTCATATGGATAGTGATTTTAATAAATCAACCTTGATTTGACAAGTATCAAAATGACGGATAAATTAATTACAAGAATGCAAACTAACCAACGACACTGATTTTGACCTAACTAATTGTTCCCGATATTGATGAGTAAATTATCGAGCACTTATCTTTCCATGGCCTTCGCAATAAAAATGACACAGTTTATGCATCGGAATCTTAATTTCTTCTGTATGAGGAGGAGCACGTATCACAACGGTCAACAAACAGGTTGAAGGTTGTTTAGGTATACATTTGAGTCGAAAATTATTTAAATCTCCAGGCCGGCAGCTACGTGAAAAATATCACACTCGAAGCCCGACAAATATTTACCGTGCTTGAGCCTTCCTTGAGCTATGAGCTTTCCGACAAGATAGTAAATACTTTCGACACAAAAAAACATGAAAAATCTAACAACAGATGCACCCACATATGGTTCTTGGCATGTTTAATTTATTCTCTGGCTCTCGCTATTTGTTAATCACTGGCCTTGACGAACACATGTGACAAACAACTACTTATCTCTTTATTAAACTCCGCTATTCTGGTATTACACTCGGTACTGCTAATTGAATTGACATTTAGGATGTTTAATTGTTCACCACTGATGAAGAAATGTAGTAGATTCGTATTAATTTCAGGCTAAAATGTGGAGGGAAAAATATTAAAATAAAACAGAAGGGTTATGAGGTTTTATTTAACAAAAGATCTTAAAAGTAGCTGCTTTAATTATTAGGTATAGTTTAGTCAGAACTTAATCCATAGAGTTAATGAAATACTGCTGGACTACACTGTTGCAAAGGCGTTCTGTTCCGAAGTTATTGCTATTCCTCCGAATCTTTTGGGGAAAACTACATGCAATAATTTTTATGTAAAGCCAAGAACTAACACATACAAGGTAAAAACTTTTTTAACTGATAGTCTAATCCTAATCTGTTTGACCAAAACAAATATGCTGGAATGTTTTCTGAAGTTTTTTGTTCAGAAACTAAAAATTCTAATACGGCCAATTAGTTACTCAAGCTAAAATAGTGTGGCAAGTTGCTACTTTAATAACTAATTCAGTGGGGCTTTGTTTTTGATTTATACAATTTTTTCTGCTCTTTTTCATTAACGGTTTTAACTCATCGCTTTGATTAATTTTAACTATAGTATTTAGTTCATGTCTTAAATACCATTAGCAGTACACGGCGACCACCCCCGCTATGTGATGGGGCGTTCAAGATCAAGCTATTATTGATGAGGCGAAAAATCTCCCCTTTACTGAAACAGTCAAGTCACCTGGTCACGACCAAATATATTTTTTATTTGGAAAATTATTCAACTAAGATTAGATACGTTTTCTTTTAACCGTGTAATATTGTATTCTACAAGGTGTACATTTGAAAACTTACAATGTGTTCTATTTCTGGAAGTGGGTTTCATTAATGTATAGAGAATCGTCTATTAATGACCCTCATTAATGAATGATTTTTTAATTAATGAACGATTTTTAAAAATCTGTTTTTGTTGGTGGCACTGTTAAGTTTATGTCAAATTCGAGGTTAGCAGGTTACGTTTTGCGTCAGTTTGTGTCAAACTGTATTACTGGAAAACGTCGATTTTTTTTAATCTTGGCTAGCCATTGGGGGTCGTTTTGAAGGGCTAGCCTTACAAACGCATACTTTCTCGTCTCGATGGAGATGGTAAAATTCAATTTTCTAATAATGTAGGATGAAAAATTAAGTTCATTATGCCGAGCTATTCTGCGCCAAACCTTAGAAAAAATTCTTAACCTTTCGAGTTTTATTTCCTAATTTTTCCGAAATGAATCAGGTAAAAAATGTTTACTAGTATTGAATATACATTTTTAAAAGCTTTCCAGTGAGATATCACAAGATGGGTATTACTATTTGAATTTTGTTTGTTGGGGTAGCTAGAGCTCAGGGGATTGAATTGGAAAGGTTACCTGATGAGTCTTGATAGTTTCCCCTCCATTTTGTAGAAACAGTTTCTACAAATTTTCAATACCATTTTGCTTCTAGAGAAATGACAATTTGTAAATTTTCAAAGTGGCATAGCTCTATTACTTAAATTTTCCGAAACGAATAAGGTAAAAAGATGTTTGCTACTGTTGAATATAATTTTTTAAGAGCTTTCCAATGAGATATTAGAATGTAAGTGTTAACATTTATCTTTTTTCTGTTGAGACAGCTAGAACCCAGGGGGTCGATTGAGGAAGGTTACCTTATAAGTCATGATTCCCCTTCCATGTTTTAGAAACTGTTTCGATATAAACTCATTGCGGGTTTTCAAACTGACACCCTGTATGGTAAAATATACGCGTATTATACTTTTCAGACGCTTTTAACCTGTCTGTGACCCCCCCCCCCTTTCCAGCATATTTTTTCTACATGACTGAGTGTTTTTTATAAGATTGCATACAAACATTTTTGAATACATTTTAAGCCTCTTTTTTGCAATTCTTAAATGGACGCACAGCCCAGGCCAGCTCGACGTTCTGGACGATTGTCGGTGATGAGCTGGATTAACGAAATATTTCTTGGTAATTGTTAAATAGATGAGTCTTAATTGCTGTACAGCAACAGGACCAGATTTAATTGAAACTACCACAGTTTAAGGAAACAGTTTTAATAAATTTAACGACAGGGCAGATACCATACAATAAATTCAACGAGTAAACAGTACCAAATCCATTATGTGTAAACTTGGAATCGAGTAAACGGCTTAGTTACGAATGATTAGTATATAAATAACTCCAGGTTCATTAAATTAAAGAGGAACTCAGGATTCAAATATTTTTAGATAAATTCATACAAAAGACCCAATGAACAAATATATATCGGGATTATGCAAACACAATAGAATTTGCTTAAATAAAGGTGCACAGAATAGATTCGGCGAAGTAGTGATCACCTTTAATTGAAAAAGCATTATCTAGAATTTAAAAGTCAACTAATTTGCGAGTTACGTCGTACGATGACGCCTCTTCGACTAAACGCAAGTACAGATATGGTATTGTTTATCGCAAACAAAATATACATATATTTATCAGTGAAACCGGCCGTCTACCATTCTTGAAAAATATAAAATACAGTATAAATTCGGAAAGTACACAAAGCAATTGAAATTGGTAAATAACTAGTGGTTGTTGACTAGTTACAAGAATTTAAAATCTATATCTCTCTTTAATACGGATGATTTTAAAAACTCTACAGTAAGTAACCTCGATAACGAACGCGATTTGACTCGCCATGCGGTTTCAACAGCTGACGGAAGCGCAATGGCAAAGATTAGAAAAAACCTTGACCTGCACTGTTCCGACACAACGACTCGGCTAGCATGAACCCGTGCTACAAGGTGGTATGAGTTTTGCCAGTGTGTGATTTGTAGCTCGACAGATACGGGCACTAACGAACGACTCCTTCGACATTAAACAATTTGGGGTAGATATTTTGACGAATAAGTATTCGGAGATTACTTGGAAAAACAGAATACCAACTTACCACCCAAAATATAAAATTAATATAAGCCTCGCAGGGACTCTCTGGGTTGCTACCAAAAGTAGAAATCAACGATACAGTCAAAAATCAAAAAAAGGTACTAACCGAAAGTGAAAATTTAGCATAAACTGATCATTTCATCATTGTTAAACCTACGCCAGTGTTTTATTTTTAAATAATTTGCATGTTGACCAAATTTATTCCAAAATCAAGCCATCGCGACTAGATGGGCATATTTGAGGGCCTCAGCATGGGTTCGTTGCGAAAGCTTAAATTCATGCATCATTACAAAAGGGGTGCCAATGAGTCTTTAATTCACCAAATGTGCTGAGATAGAAAGGAGAACTCATAAACTCAAAGCTGAACAAAAATCGTAATAATCTGAAATTCATAACATAACTAATAACCAGGTCATAAATCAGTTTGCAGTAACTAAAATACGCATGTTGATAATAAAATCTAGAATGGTCAACAATACAACATTAAATACAGTTAGCTTTAATTCAAAAGTTGAAACTCAGCAATATAATTAGTAAATGTCATAATTAACTTTAATTCAATATTAAAAGTATCGGGGTGCACAAAATAACGAAACTGTATCTTAGTTTACATCTACAACAGGTAATGGCACGAATTAAAATTTACAAAGACAAATGAAAGCTTGGAAAGATATGAGGGATCAGTCGAGAATGGTATCACTTAACACAAACAAAATACAGACATACTTATGTAACCAATGGTAATTCTTCCACAACGATATCCTTCGAGAGGTTTAGGCAGCGGCTCGCAAAGCACGGTGATGAAGCTGACAGCAACCAACGGCAACCTTCATAACGTCAGAACACAATACCGGGCCGGACCTGGACGAAAAGTCTGTGGTATTCCGAAAGTGAGGTTACACTACTCTAAAACCACGACGTAATGAACGGCCATGGAAAACAAGGCAGAACTGAGCAGAGCAGCCCATTGGTCGAAATTGGGCTGAATAGAAAGTACATCTTTGCGCTTAGAAGTATGGGGATCAAATGACCGGATCATCTCTTGTACCGCCCTTAAACGAAGAGTTGACAAGGCCTCGGCTAGTTCTTTCAACTCTCGGCAGAATATGGCGTGATGTAAGAACTAGGCAATAAATGCTTCATGCTTTTATATTGAACAGAAAAATTATAAAAAACTTTGGGCGCCTTGTCGTTACTGACAATATAAAAACAAAACACTGACGCCTATAATTGGCCTAACGGCTGTTGTCGGAGTGCGGAATAAAATAAAATAAAATAAAAACTAGCTAATTAATAAAACGAAACCTACCTCGGGTGCTTCACTGCATATCTAAATAACTCGTACAGCTAGAGGGGTTGCAGAAGAAAACACAAACAAATAACAGCAATATGGACATTTAATTAAACCCAAAAATCGCAGTAACACACGAATTATATCCATTAGTCCTTAGGCCAAGTGACAAAAATCAAAGTTTGTAGGACCATTGCCTATCAATTGAATTAATAAACCACAAATTGAAATTAAATTTGAAATAATCAAATCACAAAATGCTAATTATTGCTTAAATTACAAGTTTTGAACAACATATGTGCTATAGCAATTGACATAAACGCACAACTCCAAAGGCGCGGCTCATTTGAGATTACAGAATACATGCATATTTCATCAATTTAGAAATAATTCAATCCTCGCTCATTCGCGCTAATAAATGATTGAACCAAAAGAGTGATTACACACGCTTCAGTTTGAGTTCCTAAGGCCTTAGTTGAACCGAACAGTTGCGGAAATTGTCTTTGTCGATCAAACAAAGAACGCTGAGAAGGGCATGTACTTACAATTTAATTGTTGTTAAAGTGCAGCGATCGCAGGGGAGATCGTGGTGCGTTGTTTTTATCCATGAAGATTTCTAAGCCGGATTTGGCTGCACAATTCTTAGAATGCCAAGGTTGCCAGTGTTAAGAAGACAGCGAACAGCTGCAAAAAGCGGCACAGTATTCTGGAATTCCTGGCCAACGTGTAGAAGCAAAATCGGGGGAACTGAATAAGCCTCAGGAGAACTCTCAAGTTAGCCCATAGGGACGTTGCCAAATTTGTATTAACCTCATGTGAGCCCATAATTGCCGGCCAACGGGGTTCACGGCTTATTTGTGTGGAAAACAGGCCGCAGCGGTTTCAATTAAGAAGGCGCAGAGAGATTCAGCTAACGCTGAAACGGCTTTGTTTATTTAAAAGAACCAGAACGGCTCCAGTTTGCCCTACAATTTCTATCCGCAAAGCGTGCCTCTCGAAAAATCAATACTAATTGAGCGATTCCGCTGTTTTTCAGCGCCTACTCGCAATCGAAAGCTAGCAAACATGCCGCGACAGGAAAAACTGCAGGTGTTTATCTCTACAGGCAAACGCTTCCTGCGATAATCCTGAGTTCTTTTGCTACAATATTTAGCTATAAGGTGGTCCGAAAGAAGTTGTTAAATGCATTAACGCGCTATTGAAATGAAATTTAAATGGGGAGTTACACTCTGACGCCTGCCGCGCAAGTGAGTAATTCAAAATACATCGATTTTTGCCCATAAAATGCATTTAGATATATTTATTAAATGTTACCTATACAATTTAGTTCATCTTTGCTTTGTGTTTTCTTTGATAAATGCAGTAAAACAGGTTTTACAGTCATTGACTTATTGTAGCCAATGGTTTACAGGCAAATCCATAAAAAATGTAATGTAGCACTCGATACTGTACGTAATGTTACTGGGTGTTAGCGTTAATTTTCAAAATCACAGTTTAGGATAAAGGTAAAGGTAGGTAAAGGTTCAGGGTTATTTCAATTCCCCCAACTGGGGGCGGGCTGCTATAGGGACCTTCCGTCCCTCTTCAGCCAAGAACGGGAATTATAGGGTGGGTGAGAGAAAGGAGGGGTGGAGAATGGAAGAGAGGCCAGGAAAGGTGGAGAAGTACTGCCCCGGCATTCGCCTCAGCGAAGGTACTCTGTTGACTCAGGAAAACCACCTAAAAACCTGAATCAGAGCAGACGGCCAGGAGAATCGAACCCGCGACCTCCCGAATGCTAAGCAGATGTGATAACCAGTACTCTACAGAGCTCGGTGTTTAGGATATTAAGTAGCTTCAATAAAGTACCCTAATTTCTACGTCACTGTTTTCGAGCAATTAGTAGCACACGCGATGGCTATTGATCTGCTAATGTAAGACAATAATCCATTATCGCCATAAATTAATCTGACACACGGTTTCGGTTTTACATAGAATTCTCATTAAAAAAGATGTATAGTATTTCAAGTTTAACGCAGTTATGTTGTATACCAAGGCGTTCACGTGTTCTTCTTCAACAAGTAGGCGCGTTATTTATTGTTGTAGCAACAACTTCCCGGGCGCTCGTCACGATTTATTTTTCGTAAAATGGTACCGTTTTAAAAACCAACGGTGAATCTCTGCAACTTAGGATGATGGAAATGACCGGATGGTTAAGATTAGAATGTTAACTATACGACTACAATAGAACTTGAAGGTATTAGTTAATAAGTGACAATTGAAATGGGTTAATATACAGGTGGTTAAAAATTTTACCTAGATACTTTATTAGCTTGTTTAATAGTTAAAAATACTAACTTTCTGAGAATCTGATCATATATCCACAAATGCATCGTAGCGAAAATACTCCCAAGGTGTCCCATAGAACTCACTTATTTTATTAAGCCAGATGTATTGCTCCCATTCCACCGAAACTTAGTGTTAATGTTTAGCTATTAGAACAAAAATAAACTTCTACTACTTCTTATGTAAAATTCTGGACCGGAGGTGTCTTAGCTGATGCAGTCTGGAAGTTAATAAGATTTCTTTCTTTCCTTGAAAAGCTAGACATTTCAGGTTGCATGACAATACTTTCCTATGTTTCATATACAATTTTCAAGCAACGGTGGTGACGATTAGCGGTGAAATGTTCTTATCGAGAAATGGAGAGGTTGCTGGTTGATATGTATAACTAGGTACTCCTCCTAAATTTACCTAAATCTGCGATTTCAGTAGAGCATATATGGCGCAGCTACCGTTATTTAATTACAATGGAAGCAAACTATAGTATCATCAAAAATTATTTTCATCTGGTATGGCTACCTAATAGTTCCTAATTTATGAATGGAACTATAAGTCGCCTCTACATCAAATGTAAAGTTTGATATTTATGTATGAACATAGTTGCATTCATAAATTAGGAACTATTCCATAGCCATACTACGTACATGAAAATAATTTTTGATCATAGGTACTCTATTTCGAAGTACTTATCGATATTTTGTCTAGGTGCATAAGTGGTAAGACATTCTTTCTGTCTGGTTTCTTTTTTACGAATTCCGTAAAACGGAGTTTTATCTGAATTCGTTAATTGTTTGTCCGAGGTGTGTTCGCTTTTAAAAATTTTTAAACTTTGACTTCAAATTCGAATAGAACATAGAAAAGTAGAATACGGTTGTTTGAAGAATCGACCTTCTATCTCGTAAGGAACAAAGACAAAATGGTGGGTAAATAATAAATCTGGTGTGATACACGCACGCAACTTCCTTTTACAGTGACCTTATAATTAGCCGAACATTTGATTTTTAATTTTTAAGCGCACTCATTCTAATCGAACACAAGCGCAATGGACATTTGTGATACCACAGCAAAAATATTCGACATAACTTTGACTACTCATGGTATTATAAGCGATTATTATTTAAACAGTCCTATCAGCCAATAGTAATGAGAAAAAAATTCAAATCGACCAATAGCATCAAAATTACACGGACTATTCAACTCACCCCCTTCAAGTTAACTATTTGCCACCAATCAGCGTAAAATTGTGCAACAATTCCGCTAGCGGAGTTTTCATGACAATTTTTTTCTCTTCCTGTGACATTTATTTAACTTCCTGTAAAATTAATCAAATATGATATTAGAAATGTCAAGTTTGACAAACAATTTATTTTACGTCAACAGATTTTTATTTTCAAAGAGGACGTGATAAAATTGATTAATTACTAAGAAATTTCAATTTTGTTCGTTGAATAGTCCTTCAAATGCCGCTTGCAGCCGACGAATTGCATGAATTTTTGTCAAAGTGTTTATTCGTGTGTATTGCTTCAAAATTGGTCTCGTGCTGTCGCACTCGACCAATTTATATCGAAGCAATAAACACCCATACACTTTGACAAAAATTTTCGGCAATTCGTCGACCGCTCGCGGTATTGTATATGAATATTGGGCACCATGCAAAATATTCACAAAACAATGTAGCTACTCAAAAACTAAATATCCTTGTTGCGAAATATCGCTTAGCAACGATGTTCTATCCTTAGTGATATCGCTAGGTTACGTAAAACTAAACACCAACAAACTGTGTCAACAAAGTTTGGTTTCCGTTAAAAATTTTAAAATGTTGTGGTTTGGAAATATTCCGCCGAATTTAATTGACAATGAATAATTATATTAATTGTTGGATTATTTTCAATAAAGTTAATCGTTATGTGTTAATATTGTTAAATAGTCGTCCCAAATACCACTCGAAGTGTATATATTTTTACTTCCTTTTACTACTATAAAGGAAGTATTGGATTCACCCCAAAAATTCGAAATTGAGTTTTCAACAGATCTTCACGTTTTAGAGTCCCCTGATCCCAAAAAACATATTTTTTTTCATTGGTCTGTCTGTCTGTCTGTCTGTCTGTGTGTCTGTCTGTGAACAGAATATCTCAAAAACGAAAAGAGGTATGGCGTTGAAACTACATATATAAGTTTTGTGTACTATGTAGATGAGACAGCAAGCTTTTGAAGAAAATCGCATAACCGGAAGTAGGTGTTTACTCTTGTGATTTTTCAGTTTTTTTTGATTTTTTCAAAAACGGCTCTAACGATTTTTTTTAAACTTTACATTTTTATTTCATTTTTAATGTGTATTGATGTGACATAGGTGATTTTCCAGTTGAATACTTCTAAAGTGGGTTTCTTTTGTTTTTTTTTCTAATTTTTTTATTAACTCCTATTTTAAATAAAACACCCGGTATATTATTACATTTTCGAATTCATCTTAAAATTCTAGAGAAAATTTGTCTGTTCAACTAACGCTCTATTTTGTACCGTTTTTGTAGAATTTGTAATTTTTGAAAATGTTTGACAAATTTTTAAAAATTAAAAATGAAATTTTTGACTATTTATAAGATCACTGTAAAAGGAAGTTGTGTGAGTGTATCACACCAGATTTTTTAAAAATATTTTGCCATTTCCATAAAAATTATTGCAAATTTCATTCAACAAAATTACATTTATAGGCCCCGCTGCTCTTAAATCACTTATTAAACAACAAATAAAACACCACACTTACTGAACAATCATATAAAACAAATGAAAGGAAACAATATAATAAATTTGGTAATTATTAATGAAATGCGTAAGCTTAAAATGCGTGCAAGTCTGTTCGCGCACGGTCGCTGACTGTCCCAGATTTTAGGGGTCCGACTTAAATGACCCCTGCGTTACATATTTAATTTTGATATGGTTTTGTTTCGTGAAATTTAAACGCAATAATTTACATGGAAACGGCAAAATATTTGTCAAAAATATATCCTCTACTTGTGATTACCCTTGATTATAACTTTTACGTGATTCATGAAATTGCAATTCGTTCAAATTGTGTTTTTATTATTATTAGTACATTTTAAACGCGAAGTTTTATTATTTGCGCTTAAACATGTTTAGAAAAACTAGATATTTGTTAACGCCAGGTATGAAAACATCGATTGAACGATATTACGGAGAAATTTATACAAACTTGACACTTAACAAACACTTAACCTTAAAATTACAATATTCGTCAAATTTCCCACTAGACAGCGTTCTTCTTCTTCTTACTTGTTTTTAGGAGATATGCTTGTTTTATCCAGAATTTTACATAGACTCCCTCCATCTCCGCATTGGTCTGCCTCTGGATCTTATTCCTATAGGTGATTTATCTCTAGTGACCCTGACTACTCTATTCTCATCCATTCTGGAGATATGTTCTTCCCATTCTTTTTTTCTCTCTTTGGTCCAGTTGTTTATGGGTTCAATTTGGCACTGGTGTCTTATATTTTCGTTTCGCACTCGATCTAGACAGCGTTACCGATAGTAATTATCGAGTAGAATGTGACGTTGGTGGTTATTTAATTTTTGAATAGAGAATAAAATCTATCACATTTGCAATGAGTTC
>OW679200.1:145713133-145837237 GCA_940337035.1 Agriotes lineatus
TACTTGTTCGACAGAGAGTTCTTTGTCCAAGTAAGCGTAGTAAATAGTAGGTACGCAATGTCCAACCAAATTTGTCGGAAAACTTTCGTTTCAAAATGGCGGCACTTTAACATTTTTATTGTGATGGGGACTAGGTTAGGGTTAAATTAAGGGTAGGTTAGGACTAAACTTGGGGTTATGTTAGAGTTAGGTTGAGGTTATGGTAGGGGTTACGTTAAGTTTTGCCTCCGGATACTATTGCTACGCCGCTGTTTTAGAATTGGGAATTTGGAAACTTCCAGAAACATTTCCACATTCGAGGATTTGCTATCTGTCCCCATCTGAACTAAAATGGGTGAAATAAACTATGTCTCAAAAAACGTTATTCTTTATTAAACAAATGTTGATCATAGTTTGGTCAAGCGGGCTACAAAACAGATAAAAAGGCATTCCTCTAGAATCCGCCCAATATTCAGAATCTTTAGCCAAGTTTACTTTTCGGTGTCGAAGACTATTCATGCCGCTCGGAAAGTGCAACGAGGTAATGGGTCGCATGCGACTTACAGTATGCTCCCTCGCATTCAAACACACAACACATTTAATAACCTTAATGTAAGTAAGGCTAAGTGAACTAATGAATGCAAATCCAATGCCACACCCAGAAGATTCTCGACTACGGTAAGATTTGAACCCATGTCCACCTGGTTGCCAAGCAGGCCGTATGCCCATTAGCAACCCAGGTGGCCAACTTGGCGTAAATACTTTATTTTCAATTGAGATATGATCAGATCGTCCTTATCTTGATTTTTAAAGCAACACAAAAACCAAGAAGTAACGGCGCTTCTAAAGCTCAAATTTGAGATGAGTTATATATTAGACTGGAATCTGAACTGTACTTTTTGAAATAATCCTCAATTGGTTAGATCGTAGCTAGTATGGTAAGAAATTATAAAAATAACTTTAGATTCAAAGTGACGTGCAAATTTACATGCAAAAATCTGGTGTGAGGCACGTACACAGCTTCTTTTACAGTAATCTTATATTAGTCAAAAATTTGTTTTTAGCTTTCCTACTACATTATATAAAGAACAAAAAAAAACATTTTAGAGGTATTCAACTGGAAAATCACCTATTTCACATCACTGCACATTAAAAATGTAATAAAAACGTAACGTTTGAAAAAAATCGTTTGCGAAAATCGAAAAAAACTGAAAAATCACAAGAGTAACACCATATTTCCGGTGGTTATGCGATTTTCTTCAAAAGCTTACTGTCGTATCTAGATAGTACACAAAACTTATACAGGGTGTTAATTAAGTACATAGACAAACTTCAAAAGGTGATTTCTTAATGAATTCTAAGACGAAAAGTTTATATAAACATGGATCCGCAACGGCTACGTTTTCGAGATACAGGGTGTTTTACATAAAACCAGGTGTGCCTTGAAAAATAATTTTAAAGTAATTTTTTGTTTAAACACTTGACTTTGTTTATAAAAGTAATCATTGTTAGTTCTTAAAACGCATTTTTGGTGATTATTTTCCATTCAAAATGATTCAGTTTACCATATTGAAATGACTGACATGCATTTCGTATACGGAATTTTTAAACTTTAACCCCCTTTATCTTGAAAACAGAGCCGTTGTGGACCCATGTTTATATAAACTTTGTGTTTTAGAATTATTCAAGGAATCGCCCCTTCAAGTTTGTCTATGTACTTAATTAACACCCTGTATATGAAGTTTCAACGATATATTTATTCGTTTTTGAGATATTTAGATATTCAGACAGACCAATGAACAAACACATATTTTTTGGTTTCAGGGAACTCGAAAACGTGAAGATCTGTTGAAAATTCGATTTCAAATTTTTGGAGTGAATCCCAATACTTCCTTTATTGTAAAAGGAAATAAAAAATCTGGTGTGATACTCGCACACAACTTCCTTTTACAGTGATTTTATAATTAGCCAAAAATTTGATTTTTAATTTTTAAGCATTTGTAAAAAATTGCAAATTCTACGGAAACCGTACAAAATAGAGCGTTAGACGAAGAGACAGATTTTCTCTATCTCACATCAATACACATTAAAAATGTAATAAAAATGTAAAGTGTGAAAAAAATCGTTAGGCTGAAAAATTACAAGAGTAAACACCTACTTCCGGTTATGCGATTTTCTTCAAAAGCTTGCTGTCGCATCTGGATAGTACACAAAACTTATATATGAAGCTTAAACGCCATACCTCTTTTCGTTTTTGACATATTCTGTTCACAGACACACAGACAGACCAATGAACAAAAATATGTTTTTTGGGTTCAGGGGACTCTAAAAGTGAAGATCTGCTGAAAACTCAATTTCGAATTTTTGGGGTGAACCCAATACTTCCTTTATCGTAAAAGGAAGTAAAAATCAAGAGAGAAATTACCAATTGCAACCCGAGGAATCTATAGTCACTTGGAATAAATTCCTCATGAATTTTTATTTTTAATATATTTACTTTCGTGTACTTCATACAATATCGTAATCATGATTTTTTCGAACCCGAAATGTTTGTGGAAATATCAGTTTTCGTGTCTTATGATCCAGAAGAAGCTGTTTTCGAAATGATGTGTGCCTGTCAGTCTGTGAGTCCGTCAATCTGTTTTATCTACATCCCAAACGGTTTAATCGGTCGATCTGAAAATTTATATCTAATACATTTTTAATATCAATTCGGAGATTCCAGGGATTTTTGATTAAAATGGAGCAACTGAAAGTGGTACTTTACTCTTATGTTTTTTCTTCAGTTTTTCGGGAAAATTTTATAATTGTTTGATAACAATTAAATTTCATAGAACCAATTAATATGGAACCTAGGAAGTGATATGCTATGCAAATGATATATAAATCACGACTCCTCGACAACGAGGAAAAACGACTAGAGAGAGAAATTTCATAGAACAAGATCATAATATATACTATTATACAATTATCTATAACTGTTGTCTAAAAATTGTTTTTGTAAGACATAGTTTTTTTAATTGCAAAATTAAATTGTTACAAAAATGCCTCCAAACTCCAAAAATTAATAATGGGGATATTTTTTAATTCGCCGTTATATATTACGTAATTGAGTTTTGAAAAATCGGCAAAATTTAATTTTAAAAGCAGTAAAAGAACGTCGTGTGGTGACCACACCTCATTTTTTGTAACAGTACACGGTATTCCTGATTATTTACCTGTAAACGAAACATGCTAGAAATCAAAACGTTTTAACTCATCGCTTAACAGCAGTCATAAAAATAAAATTTCTCAATTAAGCTAGATCTCATAAAGTTTTTTTTTGTGAACTTATCATAGATATGTCTGATATGTCGTATATTAGTAAATAGTAAATGTAAATTATTAAATCGAAAATGTATAAATTATTTTCGACATTCAGTTAGATATAGGAATAGCTTGAGAAAGAAGGAGACATTTAAGTGAATTCATCAAATCATTACAATTAAATATTAGTAAAATATATGTTTTGATATAGATATTTATGCATTAAGGGAGATATGAATATGTGTTTTCCCTGAGGGTGACATGGTTACAGACCGAGGGCTCTGGCCCGAGTTAAACCGAAGGTAAAAACATGAGTATGTCCAGTGGCATATACAATATTTTATTTACTAGCATATTAGTAAAAATAGTAGGAAATTTCAAAATTTGGTAAGTACATTTAAAATACGAATATGTAAGTAACATCAAGGATTGCCTGAATGTATGGTTGTTAAAACGTTATTTGTAGTTGCATGGTTACCATGAGCTTGAGGGAGAAATAGTTCGAAAAATCCCTTGGGAGTTATGAGTAGCTTTTCATATTTTGTATCTATGACAAAAATGAGCAATATCATGTTACTAGTAAACAAAAGTGTTTAACAAATACTGCTGTAGTTTCATACGTATCAACCGCTTTTAACAGCTCGTAAATTATAAGCATTACATTAACTTTGGCACCGCATTTCATTAACTGCAACGATATTATGAAGCAACGAAAACAAATTACACAGTCAGGATTTGAAACCTACGTAACCGACTGCCTACGTCATTTCTTTTTCGGCATTCGTAGACTGCAACTGTGCGTCAGTGCGCTGCTGAGGATATTGATCTTTGATTTATTTTAATTTCGTTTCCTAGGTGCTTCCCCAGGCCTATTAATTAGTTAGAGGATAACTTCAATTTTCCGAGAGCTAGGAAAACAAATCCTGCTTCGAAAGCTAATGGACCCGAAATAATTTGAATTTGTAATTTGCGCTTCATGGACTGTATTGAAGTCGCCCATCGTTACATTAAGCATTGATAACTAGTTTATTTCCCGTACTATAGCGTGTTCTGAGGATGCTTTGTAATTAATTTGCCTATTCTTAAACAGCGGCATGCATTATTTATACTACACAAGATCAATAAGTACAAGGACAATTGGTTGTGGGAAAACTAGGGATTCTAAACATTTTTCTAGCAACTGATTTGAGGCTTAATTGTAGTGAATAACCATCTTAGTTGATATGTGTACTACTAGGTATCTTAGGTTAGTGATTAACGCTTTCAGCAAGGCATTAACGGCAGGCCAAATAGAGTAAATTTATATTAACAGCAAAATTATTAGTAATGAGATGCTTAACGTCAACCTGATATTAGCTTTGCTTAACTCGAATAGGGTCTAGTTGAAAGAAATCATAATGGCAACACGTTTGTGGGTGTATAACTTAATCCTTCCTACTTTTAACTTTGCATAATCCCAGATATGGGTTGCATAATTAAAATACGATCACGCACCAACACGTAAAAACCGTAATTGGTAGATTACATTGATTGATCTGACAACTAAGGAAAAACGATTTTATAACCACACGGTTCGTGTAAACGCTAAATCTCATTATGCGTGGCACAGACTCATGCTGAAACGGAAAAACGTTGAGGGAGAAATTGATATTTATTTCTATAATTTGTTATTCGCTATTGCCGTGCAATTATTTCCGTGCCTTAGCCTCATTATCGACGCAAAATGATTTGTCGGAAAACTACTGTAATGTGTTTATTTAATCAATGTTAAAATTAGACTGGTCGACGTAAAATCGATAACTACTCCTAATCTTGGCGTCGCTCCTCCGCCATTTTTTTGCGCTAACTTCCAAACTAGTCAACAGTCACCTCTCACCTTTTTAATTAACTATTTCTTTCGAGTAGACAAATATCCTACTGCTCTGAAAGTTAGCTAACCATTCCATTATGAAGACAGACGGGCACTTGAGAATTATTGACCCGTAGCGTTGGCTCGAGTTTCTGTTTGATCTTGGGGTATTTCATGTTGGCTAGTCTATCTACTTATTTATTTATTACTCGTATACAGCCCTACCTAATAAGCGTTTATAGGAACGTGTCCATGGATACGCATTTTTATTTATTGTGCCAGTGATTGCCAATCAAAACCATTTTATGCAAGTAAATTGTATAAATACAGCTGCATTATCAAATTTGCTATCCAATGATTATCTGATAAAGTTATTGGAGTGCCGCAGGGATCCAAATGTGGTTCTGATGCCCAAATTGATTTTAAATCAAAACGACACGATTTTGAATGTTTTAAATCAGTGATACTCAACTCTTCTTCAATTTTAGTAAGATCCGCTGACTTGTTTCTGACTTTGTAGACCTATGAGATAAATAAATAAATGTTATTTCTGTTACATTAATATAATGTTTCTATTGTAAATTTGGAGCAAATACTATATAATACCACACCTAAAACACATGTCACTAATTCTAAAATAAAACTGTCATTTTAAATTACACAGCCGGTTGTGATCGATATGTTTTAACAGCCGAATTATGTAAACCATAAAGTCCAAAGAGTAGACCGTTTTTCGTGAAAGTATAGAGCATGCTTTTCCCAAATATGTATTAGTCACTGGTAATTGAACGTAAGGAATATATTTCGTGACAATATTTAATTCATGAATAATACAGCAACATTTACAAAATGAGAACAATGCAGTATGCAAATATAACAAGTATCCGTATGTTAAAATTGCAATCTAGCTGAAAAGGTTTCAAATTCTTAGAACTTGTTTCTGTGTAAAAAAGCAGAATAAATTAGGAAGTTTTCGGCATTTATTAGCTTCAAGCAGCACGACGCAAATAATACAAAAATTTGCCAACACCACAAATTCAATCTAAAAATGTAATAAAGCCGCAAATTGATGGTTTAATGCATGAAGCTTTGTGTTTTATGCAGTGAATAACGTTTTTATTGTCCGAATTGAGGCCCCTAAGCGAACAGGAAGGATTACATTATCAAGTTACGAATTAAAATTGTGAAGTGCTCGCTCTTTATCTAAATTTCTCTTGTATTCCTCACACGATTTCGGCCTCTGGCCCATCCTAGCTTCATTGGAATCTTCTATCAAGCTTACGGCTACGCTACGTATGACAGTCAATAGGCGCTAGTTGTACCTTCGTGTGAAGGAATGTGGTTAACAAATTATCAAATTGTAATGTATTTGCTATTTATTTTGATTCAAGTAATCCGATATGATAATTATATGCCTGATTACTGATTTGAAAAGATGTTACTAGTCGAGTTTTAAGGTTTCGGAAAAAACATCGATTTTCAATTTTTTCCTGGGCAAAAACAATTGGATTTTTAGGAAACATTTAATTCTTGACGAAAATAATACCATTTAGCACAGCAATATTTGTCTATGATAAATTGTTTTTCTCTTTTATCGAGATATAACCTATGGTGAAAATCAATTAATTCCCTTCAAAGTAACTAAACTGTTTGCACCATAATGCATGGAAATCCTTAAGATGACTATCTTGTTTTTTTCCTGAATATTTTCCTTAATTCCGGTTTTTCGATCAGA
This sequence comes from Agriotes lineatus, assembly GCA_940337035.1. Classification (NCBI taxonomy): domain Eukaryota; kingdom Metazoa; phylum Arthropoda; class Insecta; order Coleoptera; family Elateridae; genus Agriotes; species Agriotes lineatus. The sequence goes on from OW679200.1 coordinate 145,720,003, forward strand.
CTAAAATTTCTTTTCAAGCTCTTTGTCACTGATATAACTAGAACATAATATTTTTTTTACAAAAAAATAGCGAAACATATTTGGATAACGTGTGCAAGGGATCAAAATAAACAAAAAAATCTCATTAACATATGTTAAATTCTCTATCCGTATGGGGATACAAAAATTAAGTTTTTGGTAGTTTAATCTAAACTTGGAAAGGATATTAAAATGAAAATTTGCAGATCTTTTCTACAAATAGAAGGATTGTTTGACATGTTTTTTTTATTTTTAGGTATCGCTTTAAGGGGTGTAAATCAGCAACTCATAAAGTAATTTTTTTACATAAAATTATTGGTTTTAAGAATAAACTAAAAGGGTAAGAAAGTGTTTAAGTTAATCAGGCTTTCCTATATACATATTTTTCATACCCAAATTTTGGCCCGTTAAGTAGTTCAAATAAAAACTTTTATACCCATAAAACCATGCATAACAAGTAAAAAACATTTTTATACACAAACCTCCCGTTTGTAGTAAATATCTGTTAATTTTTAAATTGATGCTCTTTTGCAGTTTTCACTAAAATTACAATAACTCTGTATATCATGTACGATATAGATTTTTTTAATTTAAATAGGAGTGTAGATCAACATAATTTATGTTCGCGAAATACTTCCTACGATTCTACAGGCCCTTAAAATTATTTTTATGCTCTATTTTGATACATTGTCTGGACACAAAAAATATCCATTTATCAGAAAATTGTATTCTTGATAAAAGTCCCTCCATCTTCTCAAACTAAAAATCCACTTGCCAAAATTTAACTATCTTTTTTTATATACGGGGAAGGTTCGATTATCAATGAAAGCACGCAGCGGAAAGTAACACGTATTTTTTACAACAATAAATCAATGCAGATAATTCTTGCACTAAAAGTTTCTTCATTCTTTTCTACACCTTTCATTCTTTTCTACACCTTTCAAAGGCTGGAAGTATACATTTATGTGCAATAGTTTCCAAAATACCTCGATGCTGAAATTTATACAGCGCATTCCCGGTACGCTTTGTTTAAACAATTTCTGTAGCATTTGTTAAAAATAATTTCGTGATTAATTGAACGTAATTAGAATCTATACTTGGCGCAGCGAACAAATAGAGGGGCTTATGCAACCCAAATAACATATTTCAAAGCTGACTGGATCAGTATTTGAATAATAATTACTAAAGAATCAGAGATGGCGGTGCTCATAATTAGACTTCATTTCTTCTGACATTAAATAATTTTTTGAGGTTATGATACAAATAGAAACTTGAAAAGCATGACATTTGTGCACTTGTAATATGTAGACAATAATGAGATTTAACAAGCTCCAGGCCACATGCCTACATATTACACGTGCACAAATGTTATTCTTTTTAAATTGGTGGAAGTTTCTATTTGCATAACCTCAAACAATTATTTAATGTCTGATGAAATTAAGTCTAATTATGAGAACCGCCATCTCTGATTCTTTAGTAATTATTATTCAAATATTGATCCAGTCAGCTTTGAAATATGTTATTTGGGTTGCATAAGTCACTCTATTTGTTCGCTGCGGCAAGTATAGAACGAATAAGCTTTCTACTAGTTTAAGAATCGTTGAGAAATATACAAAACTAAGCTAGTAAATGTCATCAATTTTCAGTAATTAAAAAAAACTGTTGTTTTTCTGCTATTTTGCAATCGCAATCGTTATTATACGTAATTGTAAAGTTCCAGCAGCTACGTCAAAGGGGGAGTTTGGCCCGATGCGCCAGGCCACAATCGCTGATCTAGTCTTTTTACTGACTGCAAATAATGAAACAAATTAATTTGTGCTCTCTGGAAGTTATGCAAAATGAAAATGTGGCAAATGTTGAACATTTATGGATAGAGCTACACATAAAATTATTTTCAATCTGTTATTTGTTCGATTTAGATAGAAAACCTTTAAAAAGACAAAGTCCAAGATTATAATTTGATCAAACTAAACCAAAATTAACGCAACCTGCAATCAGTTGTACGAATGCCTGGTTGAATCGTCTGTAAAACGCAATCGTGCTTGCGAAGTGTAACTAGCGCAAAGCCAGCTCAGACGAAAACGGGAGGATTTTGATGGAATCTTCCCGATGGGAGTCTTGAAATGATGTTGGAAAGGCACAATCATCGTTCTTGCTGAGATGAAGTATGATTGTTAGACTCGAGTCGAGCGTACAGTTCTAATCTCTGGGAGCAATTCTCGCGCGTTAACTAAATAATTCTGGGGAACGCGTGAGTTTCGGGATTTTTTTCTGCCCTTTCATGGCCCTTTTTGTTTCGCCGCCGTTTCTAAAGGAATGGAGTGCAGATAAAATTTATTCTGTAGGGTGCTGAGATATTCGAACCAGATGTGGTCTCTATGTACGTGATTTTGGGGTTCCGAGAGGTGTGGTTGTGTGGGCTGCGCGCTATATCTAGGGGTTATTTATACCCGAGACCCCATTAGGTTCTTTAGGTTAGCTATAGATTTTTGGAGCCTTGCTCGCGTGACAATCGCGTTGAATTATACTTACCTTCGATTTAAAATTAAATGCCGTGTACAATAATGATCCCATTATATCCTTCGAAGTTTTCTGTAGTTCAGTATTCGAGGAAATTCTTTGAATTGTTACACACAGGAAGGAGACATGTTGAGTAAGATAATATGTACTTCCTATTTTTACATTCAACCTAGATCAAAACAAGTGCAGTAACTAGCAGGGTTACTCTTAAGTACGTATATATTTATGAAATAATCAGAAACACTTCTTGTTAAACTGATCATAAATATACACAAAAAGGGTTTATTAGCGTTTTCGTTGGTCAATTTTATGGATTGCTAATTAACTAGAAAGGCAGTATAAAACTTCTGAAATCTGCACTTTACATGACTTTCAACAAGGTATAAAAAATAATATTAAAAACTTCTAGCTATTATAATACTCAATAAAATAAACAAAACAGCTTCTACGAACATGGGCCCGAAATTTCCTTTTAAGGCTGTTTTAAAGCTCTTTAAAAGTGCTCTTTTTCGCGGTCTGAAAAATTACAAGATATCATCGTTTCTCTGCTAATGATAGCTCTGATATTTTTAGTAGCGTTGCTTGAAAGGTGTATCTAGATGGCGTTCACATCAAATTTGGAATTTATTCTTGCAAAAATACGGCATTAACTTCTGAAAATTGTAGAATTTGTGCACTTTTCATGGGGCTAGTTATGATGTTTCGACATACAATTTTAAGAATTTAACACGAAGGCCGTCTTCTAGAATATGTTTACTTACAATACGTTTGTTTAGAATAAATGGTAATGCAAATGCTGATAACATATTTGTAATGTTTTGGGAGGTTGTCGCTCGATGTTCGAAGGAATTTCTCGGTATGAATGCTCAGCTATAGGAGCTACTGCACCAAGAAGAGTAATAGAAAAATAAGGGTTTTAGTTAATTAAAAATTATATAGAAAAGTATATTTGATGGAATTTGACATCTATACACGATTTTTTATATTGGATTAGATAACCGTGAAAGCATTGTTATACCGTTCAGAAGGGGTAATTTCTGAACCACAATAATTATTTTATTTACAAGTAAATAAAACTATATCATTCTATTATTTGCAGGGAAATATTCATATTTCACAGCACTTTTTTGCTTATTTTGTTAAGTACTATGACACTTAGAAGGTTTTGATACTATGTTCTACATCCTGTTGTCAGATTTTACTATCCCAAATGCTACAATCTACATTTTTTCAACATGACTCGGAACAGGTTGTGATTTGTAAATTGTTTTACAGTGTACTAACCTAATCTTAAGATTGTAGTTGTATTGCAAAAGTAAACACAATGTAGAGCTTTATAGAAAATTATATAAAAGCAAATGCATTGTAACGTTACTTCTATAGTTGAAATTTACAATGGCGGAAAGAAAAAATGTGCTCGAAGCAAGACGAATAAATCGTATAAATTAATTTACTGGGGAGATAATTTACGAGTTTTTGTTAATAGTTTTGGTAAGTCTATTATGCAACCTCATTGTGTTTTTATTACCTAACTGATCTTTCTCAATCTATTGTTAAGAAGTTTAATAATGTGCATTAGAAGGGGCATTCTCACATTTTGATTGTAAACTCTTATCATTATTGTGTGAAATTACATCGATATAACTAATAAACAATATGTTATATAAAAGATAAAATATTGAAATAAAATTGATTACATACAAATGTCAAAATACCCCCAACACTTCTTACAATAATAAATAAATAAATTCCGAGGAGTAACAAAGTAACATAACGAAGAAAATTATGTGTTCACAGCGCCATAATAAAATAAAAGATACAAAAAGAATAAACTTCACCAGATAAATCTAACTCTTGAATCATTATCAAACTGTACAATTTTAAAAATATAATCACTCGCTTTCCGCGGAGCGCCAAGAGGCAATAGAGGAAAATTTCGGGAAGATAAATGTGCCAGTCTCGATAACAAAAATGCAGTAAAAATTTTGAATGTGGCGGTAACAATTTCGCGCTCGATTTTTTATTAGCTATTGATCTGTTGACATCCGCGCGAAAGCAGATGAAACTGTGCCGGATTTTTTTCGCGATAAAATAATTTTTTATCGGCGGTTTCGTAACGAAGGCTGACAAATAAGAAGTTGCGTAAAGGAATCGTGTAGGAGCCGTACTCAGACGCGAAGTAATTTGTAACAGACCCTCCCTATTTCCTACCGACATTCGAACTTTGATTATTGCCGTCGTTTCTCTCCTTGTCTCGCTTGATTTTTATTGATGCCTTTCGGCTCTTTTTTTCGGCGGCATAAAGGTTTTATGGTTCCTACATCTGTATGTTAAACGTGACGAATTTTTGTGAGTTATGTCCACTGTTACGCTCAGCTAGCGCCCATTTATATATACTCCTATTGATCCCCAGACTTTGCACAAAACAGATCATTTTTGGCAGACGTCATTACGACTTTCGTAATTTATTCCAAAGATGGCTTGGTATTCACTTGCTGTATACTATGTAGAATGTAAACACCAAAGAAAATTCTTTTTAAATCAGCTGTCGTCAATAACATACTAGAATAGTTAGTTATTGTACAAGTGTGAAATGTAGCATATTAGTCACGTCTCTACGCCCCAACGAGCGTTGCGGTTAATTTTCGTGAGTGTCTAAAATGCATGCCTCACGAGTGGAATACACATTTTATCCAATCTCAATAAATACAAAAAAAAACATTTTGTATTGGCAGCTGTGAAAATTCAAAGTGACAAATTAATTGGAAGTGAGTTAAAGTACCCAGGAGATAAAATACATGTATAATTAACGTAATTCGTTCTATACGTTAGGCAGTACTGAATTATATTGTTGGTGGCATTGTCAAATTCGAGGTTAGCAGGTTAAGTTTTGTTTGTTATTTCACACAGACTGACACAAAATCTTACCTGCTAATCTCAAATTTGGCATAGACCGACGGTGCCACCAACCATAGACACCAACAGTGTCTTTCTACATTCTCTCAACAATGACATTTTAAATATTCTGTCGCTAGTGGGTACTATCGTATTTCATATTTGTTAAGAATCGTCTAGTTACTCTAGTTATTGGTTTGGAAACGTAGCGCCTAAATATTATGCAACCCAAACCATCAAGTCAACCTTGCCTTAGCGTCGTTATTCTTAATATAATTTTTGTGTTTTAATGTGTTTTAACTTGTGTGGGGTTATTAAACTGACCCTTACGGGACGCTTAGACACCGTCCTGGGTTACAATAAAAAAATTCTCTCAGAACCAGCAGCTATCGAAGAGGGTTTTGTAATATGAAATGAAGCCCCTTTTCCTTCAAGAAGTACAAGCGATCCACCAATATTAATCATTCAAAATCGACATAGTAACATTGTTATTATATGGAGGTATTCGATAAGTAGTTATTTGTATACCTTGGCATTGAAGTTTAACTTTTTATCACGAATGTGGAATTTAGTAGCAGAAGACCGTACGGGCCGAGGCAAATAAAGCACATGAGGGCGTAAAAAGAAACTTCAGTGCCAAGGGTAGCACTGTTTTTTTAATCGATAAATTACAAAAAAAAAGACTAGTAGGTTATGTTGACGTTTTCTGTCACCCATCTGCTACGCCGCTACATACAAAAAGTCGTAGAATATTGGATTACTTCATTGCCGATTTCTCGTATTTTAATGACCATTTCGACGTTTTCACTGCCGATTGCAAAAAAAATTACTTAAATACATATAATGTGTGAAACAAGGTTGGTTAGCATCTCTGTCTATGCGTGTTCATTGTATATGAATAATTTAACTAATTGGATTAAATAGTAAGTACTTCTGTTAAACTTCAGTGAAAATTTTTATGTCCATTTTTAAAATGGTGTGTGGCCTATATGGCTACATTAAACAATTTTACATACATACATACACAATCGGTCCTCTTAATAGCCGAAGGTGTCGAGAAATACCCGAATAGTAATAATGAAAATTACAAAAGTAGAATATCCTGATTAATCTAAATTGATACTAACTACTTACTGGGTGAGGGAGGCATTAGCGTTTGCTACTAAATAAATGTTCAATGATAAATGATTTAAAAAAATAGTTTTGTATGATTTTGTAAGTCGCGGTACCGAGGATATACAAATATCATTTTTTTTCTTAAACAAGCTTTATATTACATTACAAGTCCGGAAAGGGAAGCTTTACAGTACGAGGCGACTATTTGAAATACGAGACCGTCAGACCGAGTATCTTATGCCGGCGAGTCCAGTACTATTTTTTCTACAACCACTTAAACCAGTAATCTCAAATCATTCAAAATGTTAACATATTTTTGTGAGAATTATGTTGACGGACTATTAATTTGAGTACTTTTTTGATGACTGACATCGAAAGTGGTGTAGTAAGTACTAAGTACGTTTGTTAAACTTCAGTGGTCGTTTCTTAAGTCAATTTTTATGTCCATTTTTAATATAGTGTGTGACCCACATAGCTATATTAAACAATTTTACATGCATACATAATCGGTTCCGCTAATACCCGAAGGTGTCGAGGTTTTCCCGAAGAGTATTAATGAAAATTACAAAAATTGAATATTTTCTTAGAATTCCTGTTTGACCAGACTAAAAATCCTGATTAATCTAAATTAAACCTAACTACTAACTACTTACCGGGTAAGGCATTAACGTTTGCTACTAAAGAAATGTTCAGTGATAAATGATTTTTTTTAAATAGTTCAAATAAAAGTTTGTGGGTTTTCAAGACGTAGTTACCACTGTTTATAATTTTGTAAGTGGAGGATATACAAATATCAATGTTTTTGTTAAAAAATTATTATATAGCATTACAACCGGAAAGGGAAGCTTTACAGTACGATGCGGCTGTTTGAAATACGAGGCCGTCAGAGCGAGTATCTTATGCTGCCGAGTCCAATACAATTTTTTCTACACCATTTAAATTTCAGTAAAAATCGGTAATGTCAAATAATTCAAAATGTTAAAAAATGTGTAAGAATTATTTTGACGGACTATTAATTTGAGTCAGGTAAAGTACGTTTTCGATGACTGACATCGAAAGTGGGTTTTTCTGTTATTTGGCAACAACAATTTGATGCCTTAATAATATGCTCAATCATCGATAAATAGTATGTATATTTCGGCTAAAAGTGCGCTTGCCGTTTTTGCATGATTGTTGCATGTATATTCATGCGCAAGCGGCAAGAATGCACAACATACAATATACTATTTCTGACTAGTCAGGAAAGTACTTTCATGACTTTTTTCGTAAAGATCTAGTTTCCGTACTTAAATGAATATCGAAAAGCCTATTTCAAATAACGGTTTAGAAAAAAAAATATATTGTTTTATTATATACTACGTCTAGAAAGTATCCGGAATTTTATAGTTTTAAGAAATGTCATGAAACTTCCTTTTGAAAGTCTTGGGCTTCTAAAATTGTGTGTGCGTATTGTCAGGTGATGGATAAAACAAAAGACGATCATATATGTCAAATATGTTTATTTCCGAGAAGTTTAAAATCGGTGTACTTTTTCCGTATACTTTCTAGACGTACTATAGTATTAAATGAGTATTCAATTTAACAAAAATCTCGTTACCTCAATAGTTCAGGAGTTAATTGAAATAGTAAAATTCTAATAATAAATCTGCTCTATAAGTTTTCCGTTTAATTAATTTGAAAAAAATCTATTGGAAAACAAAAAAACAGTCGAATATCCAATTCTCGAGTTATTTTCAAAAATATATATTTTTAAGTGTTTTTCCAAACAATTTAAAAATTTAAAATACATTTCTGAAAAAAATACTACTAAACTTTTTTTATAACATTGAAATTTGAAAATAACTGTGTTAAACCGTTTAAAATCAAGTAGCCATGGAAGAGAACAATAATTTATTATAAAATTACAAAAGTTTATCCGGGCATCGAGATCATTCAAAAATTATGATAAAATCGTAGTTGTTTACGTTATTGTAATTTTATTGGTTCTTTATGAACCTAGTGCACCAAAGTATTTCGCCCACGAGGTGCATACAATGTTTTTCTACAGCTTTACCAAAATCGTGAAAAATGTCAGCTTGTGAAATAGTTTTGTATAGTAAGTATAGAAAGTAGAATTTTCTGCACCGAGGGCATCGTTTGCAAGAACACGAGGTCAGCAAATAACTTTCTACGCTGATAATTAGACACATGATTTTTCTAAGAGTTTAATTAAATAAATTTAAAAACTGTTTACCAGAACATAATTTAGTACTTCAAAAATAATCCAAAACAAGTAACGCGCAATCTAGTTTCTACGAATAATTTTGTCCTAAAATTGTCTTTTCCGTCAATCGTACTAGAATTGACACATTATCGATAAAATGTTGTTGAGCAAAGTCAAACATTCCATTACATCAGCCGCTGCTAGGAAATTTAGAATAAAATTGTACAGGAATAATATTCCCGTCCTAGACAGGGAGTACTTTTCGAATGTAATTATTGATGATGTGTATCTTGGACAAAAAGCAACATTCCCAGACTCCTGTGTGGCGAGGCGAATGCCGAGCCCAACAATATTCACAGTTGTCCGGGAATGTTACGCTTTTCGTCCTAGATACACAATGTACTATTATTACTATCTGTAAAATTAAAAATTAAACCTGGAGTGAAAAATATCTTCTTGTGTATCTGCTTGAAAATATTTTTGATTTTGTCGAGTATGCGCTTTCTTACATGTTTGGGGTTAGTGGGACATGCTAAGAGTTGGGTTTGACTGACGAATAGGTCGGTAAAGCAACGATAGTTTCCAGTCGTTACTATTCGTGTATGTTTACTTTGTGTCGCAACGTGTTTATTGTTTAGTTCAATTAAATAGATTTTTTGCAAAAACGGGGGAGCGAGTTAGAAACATCAAATTAAAAAAAAACGGTGGGAGATATAAAAAAATGAAGAAACGCTTTCGGTCTAGAATTAAATGACTTACCTTAAAATGAGATCGCTTTTAATTTTCTACAGGATGTTTATTTTTTCGTTAAATGTATGTCACTGATTGTGGTTACCCATATCTCTACCAGTGGTTAATTGTAGAGATTTTAATATCACATTTTAAGGGGCCCTATCCAAGTGCACTGTGTACCAAATTTGGTTTAAATAGCTGCACTAAAAGAACATTTTAAGAAAAGGACGATTTTTTAAATCTATTACTATATCGAAAACGAAGAATTTTTGAACACTCTTAAAATTGCCAAGGATTACCACTCTGAAATATTTCGACGTACTACCTAAGTGACCCCCACTAGTAACGAATTTATCAATGGCGCCCACTTAATTTGGTCCACCCTGTATACAAAATACATACAGTAAAATCATTAAATTACATTGTTTCAAATTACTATTGTGTTATGTAATGCAAACAGCTCTATCGTTCGAAAAAGCTTTATTTGTGCTGAAATTGCTGATAGTGTAGATTCAGCTCAAACATGTTTCACAATTGCGCATTTGTCTTATTTTGCATTAGTAGTAATCGGGCACTTAAATTGGAGCAATCAGGCGATTAAATTGATTGACCTAATTAAATCCGCGAATTAAATCCGCGGTTTGACCTAATTAATTCCGCGGTTTGATCTAATTAATTTTCATATGTGCTACTGCTTAATCACATATGAAGTTTGATATTTAATTTACATATGTGCTTCCTATTAAATTACGCGGCGGACTTCTGGAATTACACGTCGGCCATCTTGGTTTTCTGGCGGGAATATTTGAAATTTGAATTTTTTTTTCCGATTTTTTTTTCTAAGTTCCATTATTTGATTTTTAAACTTCCCGGGCGTCGGCCATCTTGGTGCGCGCTCACTTCTCACGGCTGTCGTTTTTAATTTTGAATTTTCGCGGAAATATTTGAAATTAAAACTGATAGATCTATTTCGCTCTTCGAAGCTGTTGTCTCTATCGTGCATTCATTCGCGGAAATATTTGAATTTAAAAAAAGCTTCCTGCGATGTCCCATGGCTGGAATCGAACCAGCGGTCGCTGCATTACGAGTACGAAGCCTTAACCAACTGGGCTATCGAAGCGAACGAGGTTAAAGGAATTAAACATGGTCACTACTTCAACACATGCGTACAGTTTCGGTGCCCTGTTTAACTAATGAATTTCAAATTTACATCGCTGTTTATGAACATAGATATTTTTTTAAATTATTCTCACTTTTACTAGAACAATTACATTTCGTCCCTCGAAGAAATTTCAGAGAGGCCATTTTAATACCGTTTAATAGATGTTTTACATAGTTTAATTTCGTTCTGGCATATTGCCTGATTTAATTATGTATTGTTATCAGTCGATAGGCCTTTAAAATAAATATTTGTTGATATCTGTATCGATTTTCATTCAATTACAACAGAACATTCCGTGCTTGTGAGCCGTTACGCTTAAGTTTAGTCGTGTTAATATTTTTAATTAACTCATCGGCGTGTTTATGTATCAATAACTTGTTTTATGTAATTACAATTGGGGCATTTTATATTACAATTTAAATAAGCGGGGCAAACAGCGATGAGTGAAATTTAAAGCAGGTTGAGACAGGCGGATATGCCTAAAGCTGCATTGTCCGTCAGAGGCTGCGAAATTTCTAAGAAACGCTTCTACTCAAGGTCTCCCGTTTTGAATTGCAATTGGTAAATCAGCCATTTCTCGATCTGTTTGTTTTCTTGTAAAGCCAAATAGATTTTAATGAATTATTTTTAGCCGCTGCTGTCTTTTTATTAAAGTATTTACCTATAATTATTTATGAAAGTCGCCGAAAATTTGAAAACTATAGCGAAATCACTGCATTACTTTATTCAAAACGCATTATAATATTACGCAATAGCTTCTGGTTAAATTACGCGATTTTTTCTAAGTTCCCTTTTTAAAACAGGTCGAGACTGGTCGCTCTTTGTTCAATCTTGGTAACGTATTTGCTTTGTCCGTCGGAGGCTGCACTGTAAAACACAGGCACCAACATGATTTGCCTCGAGAGCGGGGTATCGGTGACGTATTGTTTTAGTACCTGTATAAAAGTGGCTGCGGTCTCTATAGCGCATCGAATTGCTTCACTCCCAGTCGTCGTGTCAACAACACCATTTTTACCTAAGATGGATCCTCGAAGTGTTAATAAGTGCCAAGAAAAGCCAGGCCCCTACACCAGGAGACCGGCAGCAGAAAAAACAAGTAAGAAAACGCATCTTTTAAATAAAAAACAACACGGTGCACCGCCACAGCCTCCAGCCATGAACGTGGAGGCCAAGGGGTATTCACCACGTCTAGATGCCACCGAGGAGGACCTGCGGGTGTTCATTGAGGAGACGATGCCTTCCTATGACGTAGCACCGATCGTGACGCCTGAGATCCGCCAAACCCGACGGGAAAAGAAACGGTTATTATGCGACCTCACTGTGCCTTTAAACAATAGTGCCAGCAAGGTTGTTCATTTGGGTCTGGATCCTTATAAACAATTTTCGCCTGTTGCAAGAATTCTGAAGACCGACATTGGAGCTGGTGTCTCCTTCACAGCCGAGACGTTCATGGCTTTTGTGGAGGCGCTACCGGACATATTTGTGATGGCCAAGCAGGGGACTTTCAGATATGAATTAACTGAGCACACAGTGGAGTACGTGAACAATGATACCTGCAGGATTATTACAAAGGACCCCGAGAACAAGTTTACTCTTTACGTAACGTATGAAACACTATCAAATTTATTGCCGATGTACAACTTGATGGTTGTGAAAATAAATGACTTGAAACGTGTAAAGTGTAATTTCCAAAATTTTGGTGAAGTGATCGTTGACAAAGTAATACATGCAGAAAATTTGTGTCTTGATGATTCAATCATTTTTAATACTCTGCGCTGGACTTTCGCTAACGATATTTTATTGTGGGAACTTGTGTTCAAATTTAAAATGTATGTTATTATAGAATTGCAGAAGCTGGTTGATGCAGATGTGCGCATGAAATCGTACATGTCCTAGTTTATATGAAATATTGTATGAAAATGTGAATAAAGAATGTTTTAAACTGTATTTCTTTTTTAATTATGCGGCGAGTGTTAGTTTATACATGCGGTAGGTTGGCCGAGTGGTTAAGGCGTCAGACTTAAGATCTGATCTCGAAAGAGGTCGTGGGTTCGATTCCCGCACTTACCATATTTTTAATGTATTTATTATGAACGTGTTTATTTTTTAAGTTAGTTTATTCACGACGGCCCTACTGTAATAATCGCTCACTGCATAAAAATGGAGCATCAGTTTTCTCATCCGTTTTCTGCTATCATAGCAGGCCCCTCAGGATCGGGCAAATCGTTTTTTGTAATAAATTTCTTGAAAAATATGAAAAAACTCTGCAGTGTAAATTTCGCTAAAGTTATCTGGTGTTATGGCGAGTGGCAAAAATTGTACGAAGATTTAAAATCTTTAGTCGAATTTCAACAAGGTCTGCCAGACATGACATCTTTTGAGGGGTCCGAACCCAAACTTTTAATAATCGACGATTTAATGAGGGAGACAAATAACTCGGTCGTTGACCTATTCACCAAGGGGAGCCATCACCACAATCTCAGTGTTTTTTTTATTACGCAAAACATTTTTCACCAAGGAAAAGGACAGCGGGATATTTCCCTAAATGCTCATTACATTATTCTTTTCAAAAATCCGCGAGATAGAGCTCAAATAAAGCACTTAACCAGGCAGATATGTCCAGAAAATCCTCGTTTTCTACAGGAGGCATATGAAAACGCCACATCTAAGCCACACGGGTATTTATTATTCGATTTAAAACAAAGCACCCCCGACATTACAAGATACCGAACGTCTATTTTTAGAGAGGATGGGTCTTGCTATATTTATATACCGAAGAAGGGGTATAAAAACAGCAACTCGAATCAATTTACAATCATTCACTAGTGATGTCTCGAGCGGTGATTAAGAATTCAGAGTTGCTGCGTGCTCTACATAAACTAGGTTCTAAAGAACGCATCGCATTATTAAAAACCGTTAACGATAAACAAATCCATTGTGTCTGCGAGTGTATATATAACACTCTAAAAGGAAAAATACCTTTGTCGACTAAGCAGAAGACTCAGATAGCCCTGCATAAAAAAGTACTTAGAAAATTAATTAAACCTGGAGAGTCCATCAAAAAGAAGCGAAAAATTTTAACTCAAAAAGGGGGTGCGTTCTTGCCGTTGATCTTAGCCCCATTAATTACGGGTGTATTGAGTTCTATTTTTAAATAAAAATGGAACACGCAAAGAAGATGATGATTGTGCCGCCTGAAGTTATGCACCGCTTTAAGGCTACTGAGAATCCCGAGCAAAATATATTATCACAGCTTGATGACGAAATGCAGAAAGTTTTAAAATCTAAACTATCTGACCACGATAAATGGGTGCAGTACAATCAAGTCTTGCAACGCTATCTGCATTTTGCCGACCAAACAAGACAATCAATCAAAATACCAATAGAATCAAACACCATCAGCAGTATTTCAGACGGTGATATTTTGTCTACACTACCTAGCACTTTTAAGAAAAAAGGCGAAGCTTTCTTACGTTTTTTGAGGGCATCACAGGATGTGGACTGGGATAGCAAGGGGACAGTTACTATAAAAGGCGAAATTTTACCATCATCTAACATAACTGATCTAGTGCACGCCATTCTAAGGCCTCAAAAAATTGCAAGTCCATCGGGACATCTCAAGTTCGCTGATTACATTAAAGAAAAAAATTTCCCAAGTGTGCTGCGGGGGAACTCGAAACGCAAAATTTTAGCAGTTCAGCCTGAAGACGTGAGGAGTTCTGAGGTGGAAAGTGAGAACTACGACACCGAAACAGAATCTAAATCGAATCCGTTAGCAAGGCCAGTAACATCAACGCAAAAAGCAGGAAAAATAACGAAAACAACGCGGAGGTCGATACCAAAAATAAAGGGCATTTCGGGCTGGGAGCGCCTTAAACTTTAACATAGCAGAAATGAATTTGGATGCTATCTATTATGATCCGGCCAACCCAGTAGGCTTTGCTGGTGCAAATTCGTTAATTTCTTCAGTGAAAAATACTCACTCCAATAGTGATGTAAAGGAATGGCTAAAGAAACAGGATGCATATACTATTCACAAAACTGCAAGAAAAAAATTCCCTAGAAACAAATACATTGTTAGCAACATTTTCGAATTATGGCAGGCTGATCTCTGCGACATGCGCAGTTTAGCCCTACACAATGATGGAAATAATTTTATTCTAACCGTAATTGATGTGTTTAGTAAAATGGCCTGGGCGAGGCCTCTTAAATCTAAAACGGCTACTTCAGTAATAAACGCATTTCGTGAAATATTTGCTGAAGCGGGTAACAAGCCTATAAATTTACAAACCGATAAAGGAAAAGAATTTGTTGCTAGAGCCGTACAGAATTTTTTCAAACAACACGATATCACGTTTTATGTGACGCAAAACCCCGATGTTAAAGCATCAGTCATTGAGCGTTTCAATAGAACATTAAAAACCAGAATGTGGCGCTATTTCACATACTCTAATTCATACAAATACATAGACGTATTACAAAATTTACTGACTTCGTATAACAGCCGCTATCATTCAAGCATCAAGATGGCACCCTCTACTGTAAATGATGACAATATACTGGAAGTGTGGAACAATCTGTACAGAAAGGGGATGGGAGTCGACAGGAAGCCTAAATATAAAGTGAACCAACATGTAAGAATTAGTAGAACGAAGGACGCATTCGAGAAAGGATATGAAACTAATTGGAGCGGCGAAGTGTTTATAATTAAAAAAGTGATTCTTAGAAAACCACCTGTGTACGAAATAGCTGATTTAGATAACGATACGATAGAGGGTGTCTTTTATGAAGAGGAATTACAGCCAGTGACTTTGGATGATAACGCTTTGTTTAAAGTCGAACAAGTGTTAAAAGAAAGAGGACACGGTCAGCGCAAAGAGTACTTTGTAAAGTGGCGAAATTATAACGACAAGTTCAACTCTTGGATTCCTGCAGCTAATCTTCAGCAACTATGAATACAGATGAAGAATTTTATCTAACATTACTTAGCAATAGTTCTATGAGCTATTTTCCAAATAACACCACAGCACAATTCATAACGCAGCTCCCTAAACGAATAAGGTTACCGGGGCAATGGGTTACAGGTATTGCTGAAGTGCAATATCCATGCTCCTTTTTGGCCGTGACAGATACAGAAAATCTAGTCTATTATCGCACAGAAATACCTAAAGTGCAAGCCGGAGAAGAAACGTATGCTGAGTTGAAAAAAGTATTGCAAAACGCTAATTCATATTTTAAAAGTGATAGAGAGCAAATTTACTATGGTAGCGATGGATGGCATGTAATCTGTATTCAGCCCGGCAATTATGAAAACATTGAACATATTACAGCCGAAATTAACAATCACAGGTTATTAGAAAAGTTGCTGAATTTTCAATATAATAGAGTAACAAAACGCGTGTCTCTTGAAATTAAAACGTCGTCATTGAAAATGCTAGGATTTTCACAACGTCTGGCCTTACAACTTGGTTATAAACCTGATATAAATATAGCTGAAGCACCTGTACCAAGCCACCCCGCAAATATCTGGGTTGGTTTACCATCACAAATGTTTATTTACTGCGATATTGTGGAACCACAGCTTGTAGGAGATGTCTTGGCTCCGCTTCTTCGCATTGTTAACGTGACCTCTGATAATTATAATTACGGTTGCCACAAAGACGCCATATTTTCGCCGACTCATTATATAAATGTCATGAAGAGGGAATTTGAGAATATCGAGATAAATATAAGGACCGAAACGTCGGGTGTGATGCCATTCGAGTTTGGAACGTTGAGTTTAAAACTACACTTTAAGAGGATACAGTAGCTGCTATGGATTGTCCTTATCAACAATACTACACCAATCAGGCAGGTCAAGGCGTTGGAGCTATCTACAGAGGAGCAGCCTACCAGAGAGGTCATGGGATCGGAAGCTTTTTAGGCGGAATATTTCGTAGTATCCTGCCTCTTTTTAAAACCGGTGCTAAAGTTGTTGGAAAGGAAGCTTTAAGGACAGGCGCTAACATTTTAGGAGATGTTAGTGAAAGTCGACCGCTAAAAGAAGCGTTCCATAACCGTGTACAGGAGGCTGGAAAGAATCTCAAACGTAAAGCCGATAGAAAAATTGATACTCTAATGGAAGGATCGGGATATAAAAGGCAACGCACTCTGAATTACAATCAGTCTACAAGAAAAATCGCTAGGAAGAAGCTGAGCAAACCCAACTACACCGATATCTTCACCAGCAAGTAGTTTTCACAATGGCGTTTTTGCATGCGCAGTCTTGTGAGTGTGTTAAATCAGAGTTAGATTTATTCGCTCTGCCCGCAACTCAAACCAGTATCGAAAATGGACAATGGATTTTTTACAAACCGCTTTCCTCGCTTAATGACGATGCACCGATTGAATTTATTGTGCCTGGAAACGGTAACGATTATATCGATTTAAGTCAGACCATGTTATACATTACTGCTAAAATTGTTAAACAAGATGATACACCATTAACCGACAAAGAGGTTGTAGGCCCTGTTAATAATTGGATGCACTCTATGTTTAATCAAGTTGAGGTGTATTTGAATCAGAAGCTTGTGAGCCCGCCAAACAATACATACGCATACCGTTCATACATTGAAACTCTGCTGAATTACGGCAATGGTGCTAAATCAACCCATTTAACATGCACACTATGGTACAACGACACAGCCAATAACATGGATGACATCACTACGCATAATGAAGGATTTGTAAAGCGGAAATTTTTTACTGCTGCAAGTAAGCAAGTCGAAATGATGGGACATGTGCATTCCGATTTATTCAATCAAGAAAAATTTCTTATAAACGGAGTTGAAATGAAAGTCAAATTTATCAGATCCCGAGATTCGTTCAATTTAATGGCAGACGAAGGATCTACATTCAAAGTGAAAATTAGTGATGCCAGCTTACTAGTGAGAAAAATGAAAATAAACCCATCTATTTTACTAGCGCATACCAAAGCTTTGGCGACTGCGCCTGCTAAATACCCCATTACAAGATCCGATGTTAAAGTGTTAACTATTCCGGCTGGTGTGCAAAGAAAATCTTTAGATAATATTTTTCTGGGGCAATTACCAAAACGATGCATTGTAGGTTTTGTATCGAATAAAGCATTTAACGGCCATTATGCAGCAAACCCTTTCAATTTTAATAACTACAAAATCAATTATTTCTCCCTATACATCGACGGTCAACAAATTCCTTCAAAACCTCTACAGCCTGATTTTTCTAAGAATGGCATGTACGTTCAAGCATATCACACACTATTCTCGGGTAGCGGTATACACTTCCTCAATGAAGGCAACGCTATAAAACGTGAAGATTACCCTTATGGCTACTGTCTATTTGCTTTTGATTTAACCCCCGATCTGGCTGCAAATGCAACAACACACTGGAACCTTCTTAAAAATGGCGCTCTACGTTTAGAGGTGGGTTTTCAAAACGCGTTAGAAGAAACTATTAATTGTCTAGTTTATGCAGAGTTCGATAACGTCGTAGAAATTGACAAACACAGAAATGTGCTGGTGGATTTTAGTAGTTAAAAACCAACAACAGTTTTTAAAATTTAGTCATGCTCAAACATTTCGTCAGTATGGACAGTGCCTTCGTAGATCTGCAAGGGTTCCGTGGTGATAAGAAACAGTTTATTCCGAAAGAAGTGGCTGTTATTTCAGCAGATGGCAACCAGTTAGCAATTTTCGTTTTAAAACCTCCTGCAAAATATGACACTCTGCCCTATTTCGTTAAAAAAGGCATAAACTATCTGGAGCAAAGACATCACGGTCTAACCTGGGATTCTGGTTCTATACATTTTGATGAATTTGAAGCAGAGCTAGCACGAGTTCTCAAAAAATTTGAAAAAGTGTACGTTAAGGGCCAAGAAAAGAAGGAGGTTCTAAGTTTTCTGAATAAAATCGTCGTAAATTTGGAGGATCTCGAGTGCCCGTCTTTAAAAGTTTTGCGAAAAACTACTGCTGCCGTACGTTGCCTCAATCACAACATCCGTTCGCCTGTATGTGCATTGGAAAACATACTAATTTTATCCGACTGGTGGCGCAATGAATACACTGGAAGTTCAGAAAATATTGCAAACAATCCCGAGTCTGTTGAATGTGAAACGCTATGTTTTTGCTTCTGATCAACTCCCTACAAGAATTGCAAGACCTGTGGCAATCATCGTCAACACAGATCCAGCAAACCGACCTGGACAACATTGGAATGCAGTGTATATAGACCAATATGGATATGGGGAATACTTTGATTCATACGGCCGCCCTCCAAGCGGTTATCATTTAAAATTTTTACAACAAAATTCAATCAGCTGGTCTCATAATCCAAAAATTTTGCAAGATTTTAGCTCTAACGTTTGCGGCATATACTGTTTAATGTATTTATATTTTAAAATGAATGGTGCATGTATGATAAGCTTTGTAAACCTGTTCACTGATAATTTAGTTTCTAATGACACATATGTAAAAGCACTATATATCCAATACTTTACCTTAATAAACTTGTTTAATGTTATTTAGAAAAAACACAAATAGTTTGTAATTAAACATATTTTTATTACACACAAAATATTTAATAAATGTATTTACAATATTCGACTGTTTTATTTACAAAAATTAACAGCCTCTTAAGCCTAGCATGCAAAATAAAACTAACATGCAATTAAAATCTAGCATGCAGTTACAGTTAGCGCAAATAGGGGCATGTGCCAATAAGTGCAATATTTAATGTACGTTTTTGCGACAGTCGTGGTTAGTTTTCTAAAATGATTGAAATTAAATATTATGAAAACAATTGCCACAAAGAGGGTCTTATGAAATGTGAACACTAACCACACGTCGAAAATACGTACGAACAAATAAGCAATTACATGTAAACATAATGCATAAATCAAAAATTAGTTTAAATACTTTTGTTTTACAAAAATATGTGGCTACAAGTGCAATAAGTTGTTGCATAAAAACATCATAAAAGTTAAAAAAGACAATACAAAATATAAAATATTGTTATAAAAACAGTTGATTATAAAAATAACGAAACTATACGCAATAAACATTAGAAAAATACAATTTACGAACATTTTACATCCTAATAAAATATGCAGCCTCACTTATCTAAGTGGCTTTAAAGCCGTAAGGCACAGTATCAAAGGTATCAGGTAACCGCCGTCGTTTATTATAACCAAACTGATATTTTTTCCTCTCGGGCTTTGACACAACCTCATAATTTGAGGTCCGAACTATTTTGCGGTCTGTATTTACATATAAAGGACCATCTATACCGTTATTGCAAATCATTTCTTTCATCGAATCGAAATTTATAATATTTGAATTATTAAAGTTTAAGGTGATCCCCTTCACTTTGCACACAGGAATTTCGGCTTTTTTGTCTGTTGAATATACCTTATAGCTGTAGTTTTTAGGGCCACCACTTACAAACTCAGTTATGTAGCTACCAGGCCCGAATTCAGCCGATTCATCTGTTAGCTGGCCTAAAAATGACCCTGTTTCGGGCATCCAATCACCTTCTCTCGCAATAAAGAAAATCGAGTCGGTATCAAAATAAAATATTCGATCCCCTAACTTATCTAAATAGCTATAAAGTTGAAGGCGAGCATGTGCCGTTGTATATGCTGCAATTACAACATTAACAGTTGGCAAAGGGTTTACAGCCTCTGCAACTTTAGCCCAGTTTACTAAAATTACCTCGTCATCAATAGGAACCAATGAGTGAACTTCCACATCAGGACTTGTCAAGAGTTTAAAAAAATCTGCAGGATTCGTTATTATCGAGCACTGCATCAAATTTTCACGCTGCCCAAACTTACCCCATAAGCTAACCAGCATTAACTTCGCAAGATATCGTAACCCTGGATTCTTATTGATGTTATCTTTATTTAAATGAATTCCCTCTACCTCTAAATAACTACGAATGTAGGCCTCTTTATCAGCGTCTGTGATACAGTTGCTTGGCCACCCCGAACACTCCTGCTTCATTTTCAGAAAGTTATCGACATACCCGCTAAAAAGACCACCTGCTTTTAAAGTTTTATCATATTTTATGACTTGGTACTCCCAAATTTCAAATATTTCTACAATTTTGTAGCCTTTCTCCAGGGCCATTCTTAATTCGTCGGCAACAAACGTACCTTCAAAACGGCGGTCTTCATCGGTATGCATGCACAAGCCCTGATGTAAAGTTTCAGCACAAGTTCGACATAAAATAAACATGAGCTTATTATTGGTTCTATAGGGGAGCACAGGGTGAAATAACGATGTTGGAGGCAGGACAACACATTTTATAAGACCCTCGACAGTATCGAGGGGTAGCAGCGAGCAGGCTTCGTGGCCTATGTGAATTTTGGGGTGTTTTACAGGATATTTCCCATACTTGTTCACGCTGGGATATAGAGAGCAAACGTCGTAATAATAAATTTTCTCCCCTGGTTGACATTTATAGTATAATTTGACCGCGTTCGTGCGACCCCCAAAGAAACTGTCTCGTGGATCTAGGGGCTTATGCTGTAAAATGGGGAGAGCCTCGACGTAATTTTTAGCGTCACGATTATGCTTCAAAAAATCTGTGAATTGACACTCCCACATCTCAATAAGGGTGTATCCACTATTGCGTATACGGTCAGCCCTGGCCATCGTATTTTCGCGCCGTAAAAACATAGCATCAGCATCTCTATCAACGTCCGATGTTTGAAGGGGGGAACAGAGTTCGCAACCGTGCCAAAAACAGCCTAGAAACTCGTACACAGTATTGTTTTCAGCACAAAATCCGTCAACTAACAGACCATTAGGGAGACGAAATTCGCGAGCTTTACCGCTGTGCTGAATATTTACACCACTACTATACTCTAGCCATGACATCCATTTAAGCGCCGCTGCAGATTGCTTATCGGCCATCCTATAACCACCTGCGGGGATAATGCCTATGGTATCATTTAGTAAAAAACGCCTTCGAAATAGCAAATTGCAAGCACTAGCTATCGTAATGGATTCTTGGAAGGGATCTACGCCATTTTCAGATGTAAATAACTTCCAAAACCTTAAACACGCCTTACTTAAAATTTGAACGTCTAAAATGCAGTACTCTAAAATTTCTTTTTGCATATCGAAAACGTACCCACTTTGAACCTTGTGGGTGTGCCAATCTAGTAATTCGCGTCTATCTGCAGCGTTCATAATATCTGGAGCAAAGTATTGTATAGGGGGTATAACACCGATATAATTTTGGTTTTCTATTGTATTGAACAAGTATGGGAAATATCCTTTAGTTTCCGGAAAATTAAAAGTTTTTGGGAGCTTGCATAAAGGTAGGGGCATGAAATTTAACGAATCTATAAACCTAATTTGACCGCATGTAATCGACATAATTTTTGTGCCCGTTGTAATTATTTTAGGGTTCCAGCTTGATCTGTTTTTAATAATGTCACGTAGAACAAAACATCCATCATAACCCTTCAGGTTATGGGCAATTACTGTTACTTTAAAAACTTCACTTAACTTTGAAATGTATGTAAGAAATGACTTAACAGGGTCCTGTCTAAATACATGTAACCTTACACCGCAGGTTCGGCATCCTTGCTGTAAATCCTCGTCATTTACACAGGATAGGCAAACGTGTGCTGCAACACAGAGGTTCGGTTCGTGCATGAAGTTATTAGGTTTACCAGGGATTTGTGTTTCTTGCCGGCACTCCAAATCATAAAAAACAAATAAAACTTTTTTCAACGATTTCGCGCTACCCTCTTTCTTATTGCTTCTGGACATGTAACATAAATGCCTAATCGGCTGTATTTTATTACAGATCACACAAAATCTATGGCCACATTTATGTTTCCGGTTATTTTTCCAGACACTAGCTAGGCAAACAGGGCAATTGTAAAGTTTGTCACACAATTTTGATTTTTTATGGGTCTGGAAACAATCGGCACCCCTAAAGCCTCGATGACACACAGAGCATTTTATTATGTCTAACATGATGTTACAGGGAGGACTAGTCTGACAACTAGGACACGTGTACTTACATTTCAAATGCTGACGTTTATCGTTAAATTTATATTTACATAATTCACAAAAATAACTAGAGCAAAATGCAGACGTTAAGCTAGTAATCACGTTGTAGTGATTTTCGTCCAAAATTAAATTTAGAACAACCCTGCTCCTATCACGAGGACCTTCAAAATATGTTGTGCTGCCGTCTCGCGAATTATATACAACTAGGGTATAGTTTGTTAGGTAATCCTGCAGTTTTGCAAGATGTTCGTAATTTCCTCCACCCGTTAAGTCGACTTGACTATCCCTAATGAGTCGCAAAGCCCTGTTAAACAAAAGGGGCGATCCTGATTGTAGTTCAGGCAACTTTTCGTCGCGTGCTCGAAAAGCAATTGCAATTACAATAGCCGACGCTAAACACATATTGTTTTCAGAGGGGACCACTGTTATGCCGTGCCTTCTCTTACAAAACTCATCAAAGTTAACACCTGTTAGCCGTACTCGGCCGTAACCGGCTGGTAAAGTTACCTTGTCAACGTTCAGCGTTATATCATCCTGCAAGAAGAACCGCGCGTTACTCTGGAGGACCTTTGAAACGACGTCGAGAATCACAGCGACGGACAGCTGATCGGCCCTTCTGAAGGAGATACCCAATGGCTTTTCAGGGTAATTGTGATTGCGCAACACCAAACCAACTCGATCGGAGGGCTGCGTGTTTTTAAGAATATAGCCCAGGAGCTCCTTGAACGCATCCTATAACAAATATTTAACATTATAACCAGAAAATATAAATGTATATTCATCTGAAATTACCTCTAGCCAGACCATTGGATTTTTAACGTTGTTTACAGGCCTGAAGTTAAAAGTGATGCTGTCCGACGTGGCACTGAACTTTTTAATTACTTTCTGATATTCTCTCTGAATAGCCAGATAGCGCAGTTCGTCATTGTTTCTAGGAATCTGGAATTAAAATCAATTAAACACTTGCTTACAAAAATACGTAGCAAAACATTGTTAGGATTTGAAATTTGTAAAGACACTTACATTACTTATTGTACCGACACCAGAATTTGGAGTACCGCCTCGAGGGGCCAACGGTGCATCACTTCGGGATGGGGTTGAAAGGCCTCCCGATTGGCCCTTGTGTTGAATGGCCGAGTATTCGATGCGTGAGGCACCACGCCTAGGTGCATACTGGCTCTGAAATTAGCGGTAATTTATTGTAGTAGGTATAACAACAGATAAAAACTCTTCGAAAATAACGTGGATGCAGTAAATAAATGATTACTATTTAAAAAATTACTTACATATGATGCTGTAGACGGGCCTGCTAAGGGTACATTAGAAGTGCCTTCCGACGGCCCAGGCTTAAGGGTATCCAATGCTGCTTCCAAGATGGCTTTCTTAGCCTTTGTGTGCTCAGACCTATCGTTATTCATCTGTTGCTGCAATATTAAAACAAAAATATTACAAACAAATCCCGTAAAATTGCGAGAGCTTAGTGGTAGACAGACATTTAATTTTTAGATTGCATAAAATAGGAATAATTAATTTAAATACAAAAAACACTTACATTTATAGTCAGCGATTTGCTTGCATCATCCGAATCAGCCAATCTACGATTACGCGACGACGTAGTTAAATCCAGTGCATCAGCCTCCGAGGAATCCAATCTACGATTACGCGTCGACGTAGTTAAATCCAGTGCATCTGCCTCCGAGGAAACCGATCTACGATTACGCGATGACGTTGTTAAATCCAGAGCATCTGCAGTTGGTTCCACCTGAAAAATTGTTAATTTTATATGAGCGTTTCTAAGGTGTATGTGGTGATTTTAAAATGCATAATAACAATTGACTTTAAGCTGTAGAGGTTTTACAATTGTAGCTACATAGGAAAGAACCTCGTGGTTATTTAAAAATACGAAATAATTTTACTTACCGACAGGCAAGCCATCGAACTTCTCGCATTAATTTTACCAACGGCTTGGCACAAATCAGAATAAATTAGCATGTAATTAGGATCCAGAATTACACAGCCCTTAGTTATCTTATGCTGGATAATTTTGAACGCCATTAGCACAAACTCAGCGTTGGCATGGACCCCGTTCTTGAACCAGTCGAGTATAGCAATAACGGATAACCCCTGTTCCATTTTTAAGACACAAAAAGCACAAAGATGTATATATAGAACAACGATACACTGCTCACACACGATGGTACAGGCAGAATGAGACCCAGCTCAAGTAAAAATGCAGATAATGCCCCACCAAACCCGGCAGGCTTAAACATGTAGCTTTCTCGCGCGACAAGAATATAACGTCTTTTCAATAGCCGACGGCTAAATACACGATAACAATGCATTCTGCTGTCGTCCGACCTTCGACTCTGTACAAAAATAACTCCGCTAGCTTTCAAATTTTCGGCGACTTTCATAAATAATTATAGGTAAATACTTTAATAAAAAGACAGCAGCGGCTAAAAATAATTCATTAAAATCTATTTGGCTTTACAAGAAAACAAACAGATCGAGAAATGGCTGATTTACCAATTGCAATTCAAAACGGGAGACCTTGAGTAGAAGCGTTTCTTAGAAATTTCGCAGCCTCTGACGGACAATGCAGCTTTAGGCATATCCGCCTGTCTCAACCTGCTTTAAATTTCACTCATCGCTGTTTGCCCCGCTTATTTAAATTGTAATATAAAATGCCCCAATTGTAATTACATAAAACAAGTTATTGATACATAAACACGCCGATGAGTTAATTAAAAATATTAACACGACTAAACTTAAGCGTAACGGCTCACAAGCACGGAATGTTCTGTTGTAATTGAATGAAAATCGATACAGATATCAACAAATATTTATTTTAAAGGCCTATCGACTGATAACAATACATAATTAAATCAGGCAATATGCCAGAACGAAATTAAACTATGTAAAACATCTATTAAACGGTATTAAAATGGCCTCTCTGAACTTTCTTCGAGGGACGAAATGTAATTGTTCTAGTAAAAGTGAGAATAATTTAAAAAAATATCTATGTTCATAAACAGCGATGTAAATTTGAAATTCATTAGTTAAACAAGGCACCGAAACTGTACGCATGTGTTGAAGTAGTGACCATGTTTAATTCCTTTAACCTCGTTCGCTTCGATAGCCCAGTTGGTTAAGGCTTCGTACTCGTAATGCAGCGACCGCTGGTTCGATTCCAGCCATGGGACATCGCAGGAAGCTTTTTTTAAATTCAAATATTTCCGCGAATGAATGCACGATAGAGACAACAGCTTCGAAGAGCGAAATAGATCTATCAGTTTTAATTTCAAATATTTCCGCGAAAATTCAAAATTAAAAACGACAGCCGTGAGAAGTGAGCGCGCACCAAGATGGCCGACGCCCGGGAAGTTTAAAAATCAAATAATGGAACTTAGAAAAAAAAATCGGAAAAAAAATTCAAATTTCAAATATTCCCGCCAGAAAACCAAGATGGCCGACGTGTAATTCCAGAAGTCCGCCGCGTAATTTAATAGGAAGCACATATGTAAATTAAATATCAAACTTCATATGTGATTAAGCAGTAGCACATATGAAAATTAATTAGATCAAACCGCGGAATTAATTAGGTCAAACCGCGGATTTAATTCGCGGATTTAATTAGGTCAATCAATTTAATCGCCTGATTGCTCCAATTTAAGTGCCCGATTACTACTCTTGTGAGCGAGGAGAATAAAAATGCTGTTTCTCTCCTACGTTGTTGTGTGAATTTTAAAATTCTGGGACAAAAACCCTTAACAGATACATTTACCTATTTTTTTTAGTTATCACCACCATTGTACGGAATTTCTTTTGTGTGGATACGAGTCTTTATATTTTAGTAGCATACAATATTGCTCTGTTCACGCAACCACAAATCAATTGCGTCTTTGTCAAACAACTATATTTAATGCAATAACCAATAAAAATCACTGAGCTGCTGTTAGTTCATAGGGAAGATTTCTCTGCCACATGTGTTAAATATTTCGTTTACAGATATCTCTTTTATGCCATTAATAAGAAAAGTATGTACCACGTCCTATTTACCATTGGTATTAATAAAATTTTCTGGAAATGCGTGTTTTATTAATGTTTTACGCATGTATGACTCCCACAGGTTTTTAAATCTAATTTGCAAATTTTAACAGAGACATAAATAACTTTAGATGGTTTAGCCAGTCATTTAAATTACATAAACAGGAAGCAGTGAAAGATAGCGGCTTATGCGAATATGGGGCAAGTAAAGGGTGATAAGAGAATCTAAACTGCGGCTTAGATTAACAATTTGTGTTAAAGATAACGTAATGAGCGTTTTCATTCATTCATTGTTTGTTTTTATTTTAGAGGCGGCGTATTTATGTGCGTTACGTAACCCTTGCGGCTTGTAAAATTTTTATAGTACGTAATAGGCTTTTATTTATTTACATTTGTTCAGATTAAATTTGACATAAAACTAATGTGTGTCTCCATCTACTAAAGTGAATTTTTACCGACCACTCGAAATTGTACTTACATTATGAGCGATTTCATCATTTTGCAGCCCAGATCTAAGAACTAGAAATACTTCTAAATTTATTGAAACCGAATAGGTTGCTATACTGCTCCTTGCCCTGTAGAGATTAATTTTAATTTGGGATTAGACTTCGAATTCATACTTAGAGGTTTGCAAGATTTAAGGCAAAATTTTACATTTGTATTTGTAGTGGTAGGTTTAAACTGTTTGGAACCTTCTATATAAAACGCAACTTTTAATGTTTCTTACCTCTGCATTCAAAACTTTCATTGTGGATGACAAACTCGCTGATTTGAACGTGTTACAGTCCATTCAATATAGAACAAGAACTACTAAATTGCCCTTCCCTCATGTATTATATTGAGATTTATAATCATGATCTTCGGTTCCACTTTTCTAACGTAATTTCCGATCACATATATACACGTTTTTTACTTCCCTCGTCTAAAAGACAATGAAAGTATTATAATCGCTCAAAAAACACCGTCTCCGATTTCTTCAAATCTTCATATTTCAGGGTTCGTAGATGAGGAAAAGCATTTTTTCTCAATTCCGTTTGTCTGTCCGTCTATTGAGGTATAGCTCAAAATTGGTTATATGTTTACCTGGCTCGAAACTGATTATAGTTTCGGTCAAATATATACAGGGTGAGCACCGTAAACACAAAATGTTGTCTTTTTGCTTTAACGCAGGACTAGATAAAAGTAATAATGTGTACATAAGCTTAATGAAAATGGAACCCAACAGACATAGGGTGAATACGGTAAAATGGATAGAAATATGCAGCGATTGAAGCTTCCCTTATGTAGAAACAGAAGCGACCCAACTGATTTGCCGGCGTGGTCTAGAGCAGTGGTATTCAACCTTTTTTTTTCGCGTACCCCTTCAAACATTTTCCTTATAATCAAGTACCCCCTACCTAAAAACTCAAATAATACAGTGTTGTTATGGTTTGTAATGTTATTTATTGTGGTAGAAAAGGTTACATGTGAATTTAAATATATATAATAGTATATTAGTGAGAAACTTGAGCTTGCTTATTAGCCCAGAATCTTTAATGCGCGGTTGAACATTAGTCAGTCCGAGTATAAGAGGGGCTTCTAGATTAAGGTGATTGCGGTGTTTATTTTTTATTGTCGAAAATGCAGAAAGGCCTTGTTCGCAAATGTAAGTACTTGAAAATATAAGAAGTTCACCAATAGCGAAGTCACTTAGTTGTTTGTACTCTTTCCGGCATTTAAACCAAAATTCGTTCAGTGAAACTTGTTCAATAGTTATTTTTAAAGTCATATCAAAACTTAGTTCTAATAACTGTTCCTTTAGTTGCATTTCCATATTAGTTTCCAAAATATTTACATTAAAGGGGTTAAGTATCCACACTTCTGAAACATTATTGTTTTATATTTCAGTAAAATATTGCTCAAACTTGTCCTGCAAAACTGTATTTATGTTATGATACACTATATTCTTTGATAATTTAAAAATGAATACTAAAGAAACAGTTTAGTCAAATAAATTTGGAAGTCAGATATAAGCAAATTAATGGATCTAAATACATGTTAAAGTATAATGAAATTAACTTTCTTATTATTGGTTAGTCAAATAATAGCATAATGATTGATTACTCAAACTTAATCTGTAATAAGAAAATTCTGAATAGGAATAAATACCAAGGTTACTACTAAAATGTATCTGTTATGATAATTAAAATAAAATATCTGTTTTGATTATATAAAAAAAGTAGATAGGAGGCAGCAAGAATCGTGTCTAGTAGTAATAATTTGTAATTTGTTTAATTAGTTACTAAAAAAACAACTCAAAAATGTATACATAATTTGATATGGGTGTGATTTTCGAATAAAGAAACATTAATAAATGTTGTATAATTTGTAAATGTTATGGTTGGTACAAATTATATGGGTTAAAAAGCAAAATTTTCAAGGTGGAAACATAAAATAAAATATTAAAAACAAGAAATAAAGGGACAAGTTTTGGAGTGAGGATATTATTGATACTACATTGGAAATAGAATACAAGCCACAAACAAGAGGTTAGTACGTGCAGCGAATTGTTTTTGGGAAACCTGTGGGTATCATTGAAGACGTAGGACCATCTAAAAAAGAGACAAATTCATATTTGGAACAAGATTTATGCTGACACTTACCAGAGAGGGATCGGAGTCGCAGTAATCCAGTACAGGAGCTAGGAGACTTGAAGTTGACAGCAGCAGGGGACAACGACAGGAATCCAGTATAGGATGTGATGCAGTTTGGATAAGGACCCAGCAGGTGTTTGAGTGCAGTCAGAGTGAGGATCCAGTTTGGAAGGATTTTGGCAATATTAACAAGCAAAGTGTTAAATCAGGTTTGTGTTTTAAAAGGTTAAATGAAACATTTATAAAGCTATAACTAGTAAGAAGGTATAAAAATATAATTGAATTTCATACTTACATAAGAGATTGGTAAAAGAATTGCATATTATATCT
The DNA here is from genome assembly GCA_940337035.1 of Agriotes lineatus. Classification (NCBI taxonomy): domain Eukaryota; kingdom Metazoa; phylum Arthropoda; class Insecta; order Coleoptera; family Elateridae; genus Agriotes; species Agriotes lineatus. The sequence goes on from OW679200.1 coordinate 145,749,706, forward strand.
TATTGTAAAAAACCTTGATATTCATTCTGAATTTTGATTAATTTGACGTTAGGTGTCAATTTTTTTTTAAAGTCAATGAACTGGCAATTAAACAAAGAGAATTTGACAAGTCAATCATTGGGTTACTAGATATTGCGAACCACCTGAGAGAGTATCATTAATAATATTGTAAAATACGGATTTGAATTGAAAGTTAAAAATAAAGGGCAAAGTAATACGATAATTTAAATAAATTTAGCAGCTAGCATAACATAGCAAATTTTATGGCGCCGCAACGAGAGGGCATAGCAAATTGATGTAGATTGTCAATGTCAGGTAATTGAAAAGTCAAACATAAGATTAGAAAATACAATCAAACCCGTTTATTTGAATATAGCTGATAAACCAGGTTTATGGTTAATTTGTAATTAACAATCACGAATAAAAGAACAGAATTGTAAAAAGGTAAAAGGGTATCATAACTAAGTTCTTTAAAAAAAAAATAGAGTAACAGAATAGGACATTTAATTTGAGTAATTAAAGTATTGGATAACGGATTCAATTGGTAAATCAAATATAAAGATATACGATTCATTATAAAGGGTTATAATAAAAAATAGGTACATTTAAACAATTTAACTGAAATATGGCAGATAAAAGGGTTACAAGGAAAGGCAAGAAGGTGGAAGAAGAGAAAGAAGAAGGACCAGAACAGATGGAAGTAGTGGCGAGTAGCGCATGAGTAGAAGGTGAAGAAGGACAGCTAGAAATGGAAGTACAAGGAGACCAGGTAAGGTTACAGGAAGAACATACAGCAAAAGAAGACAGGATGAAACAAATAATGGGAATGATGCAGCAAATGCAAATGCAATCATTACAGTCAATGGAAAGAATGATGCAGCAAAGTAATAGGGAAGCTGAGAAAAGGGAAAACAGGTCGAAGAAAGAATTACTACAGTCAATACAGAAAACTGCGGAGAAAATTGAGAAAAATGCTGAGATAAGCAAGAAGGATACAGCAGAGCTGAGGAAGGATTTTGCGAAGAATGCGGAAGAGTTGAAAAAGGATTTGCAACAGGCAATTGAAGAGCAAAAAGAACAGGCAAAAAGGATGGAAGAATCGATATTGGGATTAAGAGAAGAATTTAATAAGGTGCAAATCAAGAATAAGCAAGAATTGCAAGCACAAATTAATAAGATGAGTGAAACATTAGGAAGTTATAAGGAGGAACTCAAGAATGAGGTGAGAAAAGAAAGACAGGAGGAACGCAAAGAGATAGAAGAAAATTTAACAAAGATTATGGAAACTAAGTCAGTACAGGATAAAGAAGAGTTAGATGGAAAGTTAAAACACATACAAAGTCAAAGTAACCAGATGCAAGAAGAAATTAAAGATAATAAAAGCAGAGTGAACTCATTAGAAGAAAGTCAGTCGACCAAGTTAAAAGAGGTAGAAGATCCATTGAAGAAAATACAAGAAGGCACGGGAATTCAAAATGGAAGTTTAAGAGGAAATTACATGGGGATACAAGCAGATATGTTGCCCATTTTTGAAGGTAGGATAGGAGAACAGCCGATGACCTACTTAGTGAAATTAGATGACATAATGAAGTCTGTGTTTGATGTTCAAAAGACTACTGAAAATACTTTTAAAAGAGTATTAAGATAACAAAAGGAAAGGATATTATATCTTATTGTAAAAAACCTTGATATTCATTCTGAATTTTGATTAATTTGACGTTAGGTGTCAATTTTTTTTTTGAAAGTCAATGAACTGGCAATTAAACAAAGAGAATTTGACAAGTCAATCATTGGGTTACTAGATATTGCGAACCACCTGAGAGAGTATCATTAATAATATTGTAAAATACGGATTTGAATTGAAAGTTAAAAATAAAGGGCAAAGTAATACGATAATTTAAATAAATTTAGCAGCTAGCATAACATAGCAATATATATATAATTGCTTGATTGCCGTTTTGTTTAATTATAAATACCTAGATTGGAGATCCTCGCGTACCCCTGAGGAACTATTCGCGTACCCTCAGGGGTACGCGTACCCCCGGTTGAATACCACTGGTCTAGAGGATAAAGCGACGGGTTAGCAATATTAGTAATCGGGTTTTGCCTGGTTGAACGCGCGGGGGCGAGCCTGGGTGCCCGAGTTCAAATCCCAGCGACTGCATTTCTTTATTGGAAAACTGAAGTAATTAACGCAAGAGAATTTCTGTGTAAACCACTTTACAAATTTTTTACTAACAGCGTAGATATTTATTATTGCACTTTATTATTAATAGACAAGCAGCTATTGGTTATTGATTATACTGTTCTAGAAAACTGTTTTATATATTTATACCCGCAAGGATAGAAAGGTCTTAGGATTAAGTGCGTAAGTAAGTAAGAAACGACTGATCTATGCTAGGTCATCGATAAAATAAGATCACAAGGCGTGTTACAATATAATGAATAACAAAGGAGTTAGCATAAACAAATGAAAGTAATAGAAGATGTGAACGGTAAATGTGAGGTACCAGTACCTTCAAATATACGATAAGCGGAATTCTCGGATCCTTTTTTATTTAAATTAATTATGAAAGAAATAATAGAAAGTCTATCGAGTAACATGGGATACAGTGTGTTTAATATTTACTATCAAATTATATGCTTCTTGCTGAAAGTACAGACAGATTGCAGATGCTCTTGCATAGAATTGCTACTATAACTAAATAACAAAAACATAGAAAAAAGAAAATGTATGGTTATGAGAAAAACTCGTAAACTAGAAATAGAAAGAAAAGTAGCTGAACAACTGAAGAAATGCAGTTATCTAGGAACAGAAAAATCTATACCAGGAAGTGAAAATCCAAGTAAACAGAGGATCAAGAATATCAGTATGCCTTAATAACCTCGTATAGGTTCACAAATACACGACGATCGAAACGAAAACAAGAATCTGCAAAACTGCTGTAAGACCTATATTAACATTTGATGCAAATACTAGGGACGATTCTAAGATAAATCACGTTCTATTGAGCATATGCGAAAGGAAAATACTACAAACAATCCAGGGGAATACTTTATGAGACATAATGCCTTACTTCTTCTTCCTCTTCTCCTCTTACATTAGGCCAGTGGCCTGTTTCTATCCACAAAATTGTTACTCTATGAGCCCTCTTCGCTCGTCAGCTGGGTAGGTGGCTAGCCTTCCCCGCCGAAACTAACGAAGTGTTGCCTAGTTAGGGGTTAACGACTATCACAGGTGTGAGCATGGTTGTCGGAGACCGCACGATATTAAAAAATCTCTATGTAGTCTAACCACCGGGGATCGGGACTCTACTTGCTCGGGCATCCGCTCTCTCATACAAAGTACTCAATAAAGAAATATACAAGACATAAAGAAATAGACCGACGGCAGAAGAAAATATTAGAATAGACATGTCAACAGAATGGATACACGTAGACTGATAAAGACGGACCAACAGAAGAAAAGGCAGCTTGATATCCACACCAGAAAACGCATAACTCAAGGTTTAAAAACAGGTTATTAGCCTACTTAAGAAGAATAAGAAGAAACGGATCTGGAATAAATGTATGAATAGCACCTGGCCATCTAAACTAGTTTCTTTTACAGTTTCTTCTCAAAGAACACTTTATTTTTCCCATTGTAACAACCCATTCCCTGCAGATGCTCATTTATATACTTAATCTCATCTTTGAGCTTTTTGCAATTCTTCTTTTTCTTCGTTCTACTTCTTCTACATGTTTGATTGTCTTCTCTTATCCCATCCTTCCATTAGGTTATATCCAAATCCATGCATTTTCATATTAACTAATATATCTTCCTGCCCATAGCTTTCCTATTTTTCTTCTTCTCCAACTAATCATTTTTTTTATAAATTCACCGTTGATGTCCAAGTCCAACAACATTCTTGAACTAAAATATGTTCACTACATTAAGAGTATCCACGAGCACTCTACGTAAAGAAGTTACACACCTTCACAAGTTACCGTTTTATTTTCAAACCTAATTTTTATGCAACTCTTACCCCATTTACTCCAGACTTCTATGATTTGTATATCTTTGATTATTAGTCGACCAAACGTCCTTACTTAGCAGTTTTATTATTTTTCAAGATGCTTTTTGTCCTGCATATAATAGTGACGTCATCACCACATATCTCCTAATAAGGAGGAAATAAATAATAAGGAAAGAGTCACTATATTATTCTATTAATACAATTTTACAAAACAATGATTTTTTCAGACATAGACATATAGAGAAAAAGAATGAAAGAAATGCCACTAACAGGAAAGAACTTAAATAACAATGTTGATTAAAATATTTGTTAAAACATTTAACACCCAATAAAATAACTTTCTTTCAATAGTGGTTGTAAGCAGTGGCGGCTATCTGTAGGGAGCCATGGTTCTATCTACTATAACAAACCAGACATTCTAGATTCTTCTTTTATTCTGAAAGAAACAATATTTTGCTAGTAATTTATCGTCATTCTTCTTATTTTAAAGCTTAAACAAAGCACGAGTAATTCTTATTTCATGAGTATGAACTGTACGATAAGCGATACTTGCTTTCCGGATGCATTTGTGCCAGATAGGAACCGTCTTCAGCTTTTAGGCAGTTTATAGACTGCAGCGAGGGTTGGGTGGCAAGAAGTAGGTCCAATGGTAAGGATATGGGAGCCATTTGAGCATAGGCTCAAGGTTCAAGCCGCTTCAGTCTGGATTAAATCCTGTGATAACGTGCGCGTGTCGAGTTTCTGATTACAATGTTTGCACGTTCGCTGACTCCATCGAGTTCAGAAGAAGCAAGACCGCGTCCGGGGAGCGTATTTTATATATGTATTGCGAATTAGTAACTATGGATGGAGCTAAAACGCAACATCCAATAGGAGATGCGCTGATAGAAATGTCGTATTTGGCTGCTGTTTGGATATTGGAGCTAATGTATTTGATGCGATTTCTTTTAAATGTACAATGCGAGTAGTCATTAATATCTCTTTTCTAGTAGGCATATTCCGACTTACTACTCTGTTGATGTTCTCGGCTGATTCGATAAAAAATATAATATAATATACGTCAATTACGCATGCATTTATGAGTCTCAAACCGTGGAGATTAAGTTTTTTGGCCGAATTTAAACGAAAAATGAAAAAGAAATATTCAGTTCGGTTCATCCTATTTTATTAGCCTGTAAAGTAAGTTTTCCACTGATGCGAACTTTTTCCAGTTCCTATGCGAAATTATAAATCTCGGGATATTGAATTTGTCTTTGTCTGTGACAGGGTAGAAAATGCATCTAAGTTTGGTGATTACTTCTACCTTCAAAATTCTCCTCAACCCTCCACTGGTAGTAATGAATGTCTTCATGTAGTCCATTCATTTTTAACTGCTAAGAAGTAAAAATAGGTATGTTTTTAACGGCTACAGATAAAAATTGTATAGAGTTTACAGTTACACATAAACAATTAACATTTGTCTAACGAGAATTATTACAATAAATGTAAAAGTCAAATTTGGTCGTTTGAAATAGTATCTTGTAAAATAAAAACTTTATTTCAGTTAGTAGTGCATTTACGTTAAGATGGGGTGTGGGGAACCCTGGGTAAGATCTACCTTAAAGTTGAGAAATATACATTGCAACAACATTGTATATTATTTTGAATCACAATTCCCTCAAAGCAAATAGCATTTACATTAATAGCGTACACAATATTTTAATTATTCAAACTGGTTCGATTCCCAATTAATTCATGGAAAGCATTATCAAAATTTAAAACAGCGACATAGAGTAAAACTGTTTACATATTTCTAGATTTTAATGGGCGTGCATTTTAGATAGAAAATACAATTTCATTTAAGCAGTAGTTTCCATGTTTTAAAACTGCATGCTTTGCAAGGACTCTGAACTTAAAAACATCAGCATTGCTTTAAACGAATATATTGTACGGTAGAAGCAGCACCTATATTTATGTCATATTGTTTAAGCTTGTCGTTAAGCTAAAATTGATGGATTTTACATATGCAATAAAAAATTGAATATGTAACGACTACACGTCTGACATTTCTAGAATCTACAAATTTCTTTGAAATTGTGCCTGCAGTCCTTTCTCTTCGTGTCTTTGCACATGTTAATTCAATTCTATTGTGTTATTCAGTTTTTGCTGAAAATCGAACACATAATAGCGTGGCCAGAACATCCATTAATTTGCCCAGAACAGCACAAACCTCAATTTCCATAGGGCATAGGAGTCGCTCCTAAACGGCCAAAGAAACCACAAAACGACAGTTTTGCATAAATTACTGTCTCACTTGATCGATGGGTCGAATTCCATGAGTCATTAGATTTAATCTCTGTATTTGTGTGGTATGGACGAGAAAGTAGAGCCTTTAGTGTAATTAAGAGCTCTCTAAATTGTCTAGTTGGTGTAAGTGGCGCACTGATATCAGCGCCATCCTGAAAGTATCCCATCAAGTAAGATTTTATGGTTTTATAAAAGCTCATTATCGATAAAGCTGATGGGGGCACTGAAAAATATACGTTAAAACGGTTTATTTAAGTTGGGCAACGATAAAACCTATTTTTGTAGCTAAAATAAACAATATTGGTAGTCGTTTATGTAGTTTTCGACAACGACGACACAAACTTTAAAGACGGTTTTTTACCTACACATTGTCACTGCATATCCGCCTGGATTAATTGAATGAACATACAGAGTTAAAGGTAACTGGAGGGTGTCCCTAACATATGTGAGCATGGCTTAATAACAGATCCTTGAGCACAAAATTAGACGATTTAATTCCTCTTATCCATATCCAAATGCTTTTTGTTAAGCCATTACTCTCCTTCAAAGTTCTTTTTCAAAAACTGCTAATGGCAACAGAATGCTTGAATCGTTTTGTTTGAGACGATATTGGTTAATATCAGTGGAAAGTTAGTGGATGAAACATAGGTGCCATGATACAGATCAGACTTTTTATTTTTTTCATTTGTCTAGCCGTTTTGTATTTTATGAAAATAAAATTTTTGTACATATTAATATTTTAGATAGGCTGCGATTTAGATAGGAAAAACCTGAGTGACTGCGTTTTTTAGACAGATGCCAGTTGGTTGTTGAGAAATAGCAACTACGGGTAGGCTGATAAGTCACATCAATCACTATTTTCTACGAACTGAAACAAACCTCTACGACACAAATCAAGTCATCTTTAAATCGTACGTTTGCAAAATTGTATCGCTTAATTGATTTTATTAATGACATAAATGTTAACCAAAAACATTCTATCAGGTGAATTTGAAAACATTGTTAAAATTCAACATCGTGCTGTATATAAACATCTCACCAAAAAAGATTTAACGCAATACAGATACAAAATGATATGAATCAATTGTTGAGCGAGTCGACTCCATTATATGGCAACTATGGTAACGATATTATGGGACTGTGAAGGCATTTCACTCAATGACTAATTACCACCGAAAAACAATGACATTGTTACCAAATTTATGCCAAAACCAAACCATCGTGACCAAATGGGCATATTTGAGGGTTGGCAAGTTAACAGTGTAGACGACGTGCGGTTCTTTACAAAAGCATACATTTATTTATAAATACAAAAGGGGTGCCAATGAGTCTTTCTACAACCAATTTGTTCAGACAGAAACGAGACCTCAAATTCAAATCTTAACCAAAATCACAACGATCTGAAATGCAATATGAATAATAACCAGTTCATAATTCAGTTTCAAGTAACGAAAACACACATAATCACAGTCAAATGCATAATAACAAAAATATATCACTAAAATACAATTAGTTTTAGGGTAAACAAAAAGTGGGGCGCACCCAATAGTCAAACTATTGCTACTACTAATCGCAAACACATAACACATATAAAGGTATAAATACAATAGAATTCATGTTACTTTTAATTTTCGTCAAAATTTTAACTTTACTCTCTTACTAAATAAAAAACGAAGAGAAGACTTTGCAGTCTTTCTTCTTGAAGATTTTAAGGAAAGCGTATAGCAATAGGCTCATACTATTGAAAGATTCGGCGGAAAGGAAGATAATTTGTAGTTATGTAGACGTTTTTTATATTTTTTAAGTACTATTGATGTTCTAAATATTTCTTCTTCTTCTTTTTTATTCAGCCTTTATCCGTCCACCATTGTACATAAGCCTCCCTTCTGTTTTCTCACTCTTTTCCGTCTTGGAAATCTGTCGTTACCCAAAATTCATCTTCTTGGCGTACCGGTGGAATGTGTTCTATTGGGCTGTTGATTCTTTTAGTGACTTTCTAGAGTGAAGAACCAGTTATTTCTTTAAGGTAGATAATGTGTGTTTCGTTTTTAACGTTTCGTATTTTCCTCCTGAGCTGTAACTAGATCTAGTTATTTTTTTTTTGAATTTCCAACCCTATTTCCGTTGATTCATTATTTAAATCATTTAACATTTCTTGCAGCTCTTATATATTGTCAGTTATCAAGACTACACCGTTAAAATACCTTAGATTATTGAACCCAAAAAACATTTTTTTTTCATTGGTTTGTCTGTGTGTCTGTATGTGAACAGAATATCTCAAAAACGAAAAGAGGTATGGCATTGAAACTTCATATATAAGTTTCGTGTACTATGTAGATGCGATAGAAAGCTTTTGAAGAGAATCGCTTAACCGGAAGTAGATGTTTACTCTTGTGATTTTTAAGTTTTTTCGATTTTTTCAAAAACGGCTCTAACGATTTTTGCAAACATCACATTTTTATTACATTTTTAATGTGTATTGAAGTGAGATAGGTCATTTTCCAGTTCAATAATTCTAAAATGGGTTTCTTTTGTTTTTTTTTTCTATTTTCTTTATTAACTCCTATTTTAAATAGAACACCCAGTATATTATTACATTTTTGAATTCAGCTTAAAATTCTAGAGAAAATTTGTCTCTTCACCTAACGCTCTACTTTGTACCGTTTTTATATAAAATTTGAATTTTTGAAAATGTTTGACAAATTCTTAAAAATTTAAAATCAAAGTTTTGGCTAATTATAAGATCACTGTAAAAGGAAGTTGTGGGCGTGTATCACACCAGATTTTTAAAATTAAATTAAATGTATCGCGTAACTTTCTGATATACCATGCTTTTGTTATGTTCGGTTTTGAAACCGGTCACCCGGTTATATAAAATGTTCTCGATGTTATTCCAGTGCCAATTTAAAATAATGTTATCGCACTTATAGTTTACATATCTTTTAAAGGCTCTAATATGTTTTAAAAGGTAGAAAGCGAAAATAAGTTACTTAAATATTTAAATATGTAACGTTCGTAAAATATTACTAAAAGCAACTAAATTGTCGAGCTATTGTCCTTTGAAGTTCTCCTTAGAAGAATTATTAACACAGAATAAATTATATCAGGTATGTAGTGATAAAAAAATATTAACTGTATATCGACATATAAAAACAAATATATTTTGTATCATATACAGTGTGTTTCACTTCTCACATTCACACCCCTGTATCCTTCTTAATTATTTTACGATCGACATGAAATGTTGGTCAATCATACCATAATTTAAATTAATTATTTTTATAGCTTTTAAATATTTTACCGCGTGCCAGTAACCCAGTGCGATCAAAAATTGAAGCGAAAAATTGAAAAAGCCTAGCAGGCCTAGTTTTATCGAAAAACGTTATTAAAGAAAGGTAATCAGAATCACAAAAATAGTCGAAATGTAAATTATTTAATCATTGAAATTAAATTCGTTTAAAGTATTATTCACTGTCAAAACTAATCAAATTTGTATTAAAATTTGGTTTTTGACTATTTTTTCAATTTTGGTAAACCTTTTTTAATAGCATTGTAGATAAAACCAGGCCACCTACGTTTTTTCAATTTTCCGCATCTTTTTCTCATCGCAGTAGGCTGCTAGTTTGCAGTAAGATTATTTAAATATTGTAAAAATAACTCACTTAAAGAGTAGTATAATAGATCAAAATTTCAAATCGATCAGAAAGTAAATACGGAAGATATAGAGTTGTAAAAATGAGAAGTGAAACACACTGTATAACTAATGTTTTATTTACAAATTATATATTTCGTGATATTTCATGTCTATCTAACTGCACAATTTTGGTTTCAATGAACTTTTAAAACATGAGTGTATGGGGGCATGGATATGAATTTTTTTACCTTTTCATTTGGAATGAAATTCGCAAGTGTTGGTTGTTCTTACAACGCTGGAAGTTTTCGCAGTCCATATTTGTGAAGGAAACGTGGACTTATTTTCAATGTAGTTATCAACTAAACAGCCAATAAACTTAATAACTCTAAAGTCTTCCGGTTTTTCCCTCATAAAATCTACGAAGCAATTCCTTACTTCTGCTGCTGGAAGAAATGTTAAGCCAAATAAATGTCTTATCCACGTTCCATCTCTATTATGTGAATTTATCAATAACTCCAAAACCATTTACGTTAGATAAAAAAGTGAAAAACTATTTCTGTAGATATTTTCGCGCAAAATAAAAACAAGTATCAAAGGGGTCACGGCATGCTTGATTTTTGAGATGTAAACCAAACTTGTATTTTTTAAAATAGCAACCAGTTGGCTATGGCCTCATCGAAAAGTTTACACTATCTATTTTTGCCTTTCGTTGTTTTCTCCATAGAAAAGAGTTGAGCGGGGTTAAATCCGCACACCTTGAAAGTTATGCAACGGACCCTCTATTCCTATCCAATTATTAAATCTCTCTAATAAATAATTTGACGCAGTTAGTGCATTGGGAGCAGCTGTCCCACCATGATCAAAATAATTAAAATTCTGCTTTACAAGTAGTAGTTACTAAGTTTAACGGAACTTCGTCCAACGTCCCAAATCATTTCTTAAAAATAGCAATCATCGGTAAATAGAATTGTTTTCCAAAACCCTTCGTTTCTTCGACTTTGTTACACAAACCATGTAGTATAATTTAGTATTCTTTCCAAATCTGTTGCATACAATGTATTTCCGATGTGATGATAAGACCTTTATCATGTTTTAAGTAACCAAAGAAAACTATGGGTTTGTGTTATTTTCCGTGTGTAAAACAAAGACTATAATGTTATCACGACACTTCAAAGTGACTATAGTCAATTAAAGACATAATCATAAAGTAAGAATACAGTCCATTTTGTATTATTGTAGTAATTATGAGAATGGTTCTTTTTGAGCATAGAATTTGAACGGCGTCCGCAATTTATGTAGTCGATTTGCTGTCGACGAGATTTCACGACGGTTTGACTCGCACGAAATTTTAAAATAAATCAACCCTTTTCACGTTTCGTGGGATCGCAGATGCAACCCCGCCGATCCACGCGACCCTCGAAGCCAACCAGCAACACGCGTTTTGCTAAAAATCTCCCCCTCAATAAAAGCTGACCTAGCAACAGTGGCAGGTTTCATCATTTACCTCAGTTAGCTGACGCAACCCTGCTCCGCGGGGTTCCAGTTGGAAACCCTCGTCAAGCACCGTATTAAACCGTTCTGGAATTTTAAAGGCCCGCCAGTTGTAAATTTTGCCTGTGCTGGACAGCTATGGTGACGACGTGTTCGGACTTGCGGAAACGAGCACGGCGAGCCTCCTCCAGCTCGCCCCGGTGGATGACGAAATCCGTATCGAGTTGTCGATACTCGTTCGGAAGCAATAGCTTGGAGTTATGACAGCACTCCGGTATCATATCGAGACTGGCCTATTCAAACAGTACAAAGAAAATTCAATTAAATATCTAGCTTGATTTTTTTATTTGTTTACATAACATACACGGTCCAGCAACGAGGCTGGCGTGGAAGATTTTTCTAACACTATGGGAGTTGCATATCGCTTAGAAATATAACAGTAGGTACGAAAATAGTGCACATTATTAACATATTTTAAATTATACAGTATGGCTCAAAAAAGTGTGGCGGATCCAACTTACTTTTCTTTATGGAATACCCCATATTTAAGTAGTTTAAAAGTTTAGTCCAGCATTATAGATATGTACCTTAAAAATGTAATGTAATTTTTGGCACAAATGTTCCTTAAGGACTCTAGAAGCGACCCTTTAAAAGTTTCCGTTTCTAGGATGCCGGCGTCGTATCAAGGAGGTCTTGACAGTAGTTAAAAAACATCTTTTGTTCAGGTAAAATACTTGATCTGTTTTTAATACGGCAAAATATCACTAAGAAAAGTTGTTGAGAATCTAAAAATTGCCCCATACAAAATTTCAGAAATATCGAGGGACCTTTATAAAACCTTGTCTATTAGAAGGATTTGGAAAAGTGCTTCGCCTCATACACACGGTTTCATAAAATTCGCGTAATATTTCTGAAATTTTGCAATGGGCTATAATGTTACATTCTAAACACCTCTTCCCAATAACATTTTTTTCTGTAATAGGTACGAACGGAAAAAATACTTTATCGTGATTCCTCTGATTCTTGCTCCAAAAAACTATGACGCCGGCACCCCAGAGACGGGGACTTTTGAAGAGTTGCTCCTAGGGTATTAAGCGACATTTGCGCCAAAATTCCTGATTATATATATTTTTTGTTTCACTCCAAATTTGCTTAATATGCCTAGGCGAGTTTGTTGTTGAAACAGTAATCACTTGAATATAAAGTTGTATGCATTTAACGTTAACTGTTTTGGAGATTTCATGTAAAAACATGAATTTCAGACGACTGGTGTAAGTAACAGCAAACAATTGAATAAAAAAAACGCTACCCAAAAATATGTTTTTTGTGAATTACTTGTTGAGTGTAAAATGGTGGCTCTCTAATACTATACAAGGTGCTCAACATTTGCATATTCAATAATTTCGGATTTTTAATGAAAAGTCCTGTATATTTGTGTATTTTTGAAAAGCTCTTTGATTGGTCTTTCTTTCGATACCTTACTTCATACTCCCAAATGTAACCGTTTTTGAAGTTAGCTAGATTGATCATAAAAACAATTTAAAGCCGTACGGTTATTTTATTGCAAGGGTAACCAACAATCGCCATTAAATTGCAAATTTAAACACTGGGAACACTCTAAGCACAACATAAGAACAGGTTTAGAAAATAAAAATCCAAACACTGCTGAAAAAAGAAGAACATGAAATATCAAATAAAAGTCATTAAAATGACTTTTCAAAAATTCAGAGTGTATCTCTGTTTCATTTAAAAAATGGAAGTGATTAAGTTTGCAAATTTTAAGTTCCTTGTATAGCTTTAATATCCAGGGAACAGAAGGAACAATATTTGAACATTTTTCGTAATTACATATAAGATTTTGATGTATTCGCTTTTTTTGCTTTTGTTTAATCTGATTTCATTTGATACTGAAATTACTTTACTTCTGCATTTCTTGTTGTTTCGTTTTTATTATTTCTTGTGTCAATAATGACTGAATTTTTACTTTTTAAAACTCGTTTTATGTTTTTTTAGAGCTTAAATGTTTAAAGTATCAGTTTAACAGCGTTTGTTTGTTATCCCATGAAATAAAGCACCTGAATTGTTTTTTATGTTCAAACACGCATATCTGCAAAACAGTTGAATTTAGGGGTATAAAATAACATCTCAAAATAAATTTCACTAAAAGAGCTTTTCAAAAATACAAAAATATACCGGGCGTCTTATTTGAAAAAAATTGGAACTATTATTTGCAAATGTTGAGCACCTTGTATAGCATTAATACTTAGAGCCACTATTTTATACTTGAAAAGATATTCACAAAAAAACATAATTTTTGGTAACGCTTTCTTTCATTCAATTGTTTACTGTTAGCAGTCGCCTGAAAGACAAGAGTTTTTTTTTGTATAACATCGTTACTTGTGTTCACATACCAAGAATTTCCGACAACCCTTACATATTTTCGGTTTGGGAAATCAACTGTAGTAGCTTGTTATATATTGACAGTGAGGAGTTTCTTCCCATCATACATTACATTTCACTATATTTAAGTGGTGTTTAAGGTCGATATTCTTGGTATGTGGAAACAACGTAATATCCCTTAAAACAGTTGACGTTAGACCCGAACATAGGGCATTCCATTGAAAAAATTGTAAGTTTGATTCGTCACACTTTTTTGAGCAGCGGCGCAGGAACTACTATAATTATGGGGGGGCAAACAAATTTTTAAGTGTTTTAATATAACTAAGCTTCTTATGTTCCACTGGTCCATAAACACTTTATTGTAGTATTATTTAGCGTCCATAAAGTGCTACTTTAGTCCATAGAGTAAAGTAAAACGCTGCCTGTCAATGTCCAACAGTTATTATGAAAATAAATGTCATTTTATTCAAATCAGGAAAGAATATTGTACGTATTAACTGAAAACTTTACAATTAATAAAAAGGAATTCATCTTTAATACCTGCCGGTAATAGGTAGTTATTCTTGACATTGAAAACGCAATTAACCTAGAAACACACTTCGAAACTATAAAATGTTTCAATAGCAACTTGAATTCTCTAATGCCTAATGCCACAAATGATATTGTAGATAAAAGGAAATATTTTGCACTGCATTCGAACATAAAGCTTTGCATGCAGCTTGTACATAATCAGACCTGATTTGAGTCGTCCTTTTTATCGCTACGCTACGCTGCCTCTACATAAAATAGATTATTTCAATAAAGTCCTACATTATGTATTTGATACATAAATAACTATAGTTACAATTAAGCCAAAATGTTTTTTAGTCACGTATTGAATGGTCATAAATATACACAAAATACCTTAAAGGTATACTTCATTGTTACTTTTTTTTTACTTCGTAAAATATAGTAATCATGATTTTTCATAGTAATCACGAGATTTTTGCGGAAATATCCGTATTTGTGTCTTTCGTTCAGAAAAAATGATTTTCAAATTGATATATGTCTGTTAGTTTATGATCATGACTATTTGTGAGTCGGTCAGTATGTCTGTGTCCTCTATACGAGTACATCCCAGATTGTTTAATTGATCGGCCTCAAAATTTATATATTTGTTTTTAATATAGATTTGGAGATTCCAGTCATTTTTGGTTAAAATCGGGTAACCGCAAGTGGTACTTTACTCTTGGTTTTCTGTTTCCCAGAAGATTTTATAATTGTTTGATAAAAATTCAATTTCATAAAGTAATTATATACCTACAACTCTTCTTTAAAAAGTTTATAAGAAATGCAGTTTTTGGAAAAATCGCAAAGTGAAAGTTTTACAAAAACTTTCTCCGAAACATATATTGCGTAATTATCTATAACTTTTGTCAGTATAGTTTTCGAAAATTGTACAAGTATTAATAGGAAGTCGTGTGGTGACCATACGTTATTTTTTCATAATATGGAAATGCAATCTAGAGAAACCATTGATCACAAGCATTGTCACTAGATTGCATTGTGTTGATACATAAACTTCTGGTTATTTTTGCAATGAGATTAAGTTTCATTTTGACTGATTGACACCGTAATTATTTATAAATTGTAGTTCTGGCTATTATACACTGAAATTATTGTCCTTAGTACAATGCCTACCTAATTAAAGTATGATCAAAAATTAATTTCATCTAGTATGGCTATGGAATATGTCCTAATTTATTAATGTAACTACGTTTACACTTAAATGTCAAACTTGACATTTGATTTTTAAATGACTTATAGTTGCATTCATACATTAGGAACTATGTATTTCATATCCATACTACTCGTAGATGAAAATAATTTTTGATCATATATAGCTAAAACCAAATTATAAAATTACATTTCAAGTTTATAATAGCCAAAGTTACACAATTTAAAATAATGAAATGTCAACCTTAGCGCAAAAATAATAACCAGAAGTTTATGTACCAACACAATGCATCCTAGTGACAATGCTTGTTGTTAATGACTTCCTTGAAATGTCGGCAGTTGCATTGCCATATGAAAGAAAAAGGACTATATCTAATTCTCCGCTGTTAACCTAAAACTAAAGACGTGTTTAACAAATCCTTGTGTTTAATTTCTGCCCCTCCTACAATAAAACAACGAATTTTAGCATCTCATGTAGATTTTTTAAAAACTTCATAGAATATATCAGGGGGGCAAATTACACGATTTGCCCCCTCGACATATTCTATGAGAGGGCAATCGCCCCCATTGCCCCCCTGTTCCTGCGCCCCTGTTCTTGAGTTACTTTGTATAAACAAAAATAGTTGAATAATATGCATCACTTTCGTACCTATAACTATTATGTAAACTATTTTTATGTAACTCTTGTAGTTTTAAAAACATCTTCCAGCTTCGCTTCGTTGCCGTACCTACATATACCTATATATATATATATATATGTATGTATATTGAATATAGGTAAAATAATCCACGGAAAAATTCAGAGAAAAAATCAGCAGTTTAATAACAAATCTTTGTTTAAATTATATTACACGTTAATAAGAGTAAAAACAGTCTTGCTCCATTGCTCTTGTAATGCTGTATACACTGGTAAAACAGGACGTTCAGTAAAAACCCGTATTTCTGAACACCAACGCTGCTCAAGTCGGGTCTCTCTTCAACATCAGCCATCGCCGAACACCAACGCGATACTGGTCATAAGATCCTTTTTGATGAAACTTCCATTATCTGCAAATCCCCATTCTTCTTCAGCAGAAAGATTCGCAAAGCCATTGAGATTTACAAACATCCTAATAATCTTAATTGGGACGAAGGGTTTCCCATTCCTTCTATATGTGTGTGTGAAAGTGCTAATTACTAAGCCCCGCCCATCGTCACTCAACCGCGACGGCACTTTCCTATAAATTCTCACTTTTATCCTTCCGATCGTTAGAAGAGTTTCGCTTCTAGCGTGGTTTACCCATTGTGTTACCGTGCTCTTTTGCTTTTCCTCCTGACGTACCCCCTTACGAAAGTGGACGAAACTTTGAGTTCTTCGATCTCAATAATGACACTGTCCAATACCGAAAGTAGTTTGTTACTTAATGAAAATGGCTGTGAAAGCCTCCAAAATTGCTATATTCATACTTTTTACCTGTTTTTTGGCATTTTTTCGATTTTCTTTTTTTCGTAATTTTAAGACAAAACGAAATAGAGAAAGTGAAAAGGAAAAAGTCAATTACATATTATTCCTTTAGTCATGCTTCGTATTTATGTAATTATCTTTGTGGTGCTTCTAATTATCACGTATAGCAGAGTTAAAACCCTGCCTTTTATGTAATTATAATATAGAATGCCCTTTCCTATTAGTAATCTAAAATGTACAATGTAGCAATAATAATAAAAAAAACTACTAAAATTTATACTTTGGATTTTTATTCCCTGGATTTTGTCTTCTTGATTTTTTCCTAGAATTATTTTTTTTTGATTTATTTTCCGGTATTTTTTCTGGATTTATTTGCCGGGGATCAATTTTCCTTGGATTATTTTCCCGTAAATTATGTATGTCTTACTCATAGTTTTCGTGGACGTTTGATACAACATCCTCCTTCTCTTTTTTCTTGTAGCTCGGTTCTTTCGTTTGTCATCCTATCTAAACGACTAGGACCCATTGGAATCTTTTTACATCCATAGTCCATAGGGGCCGACATTTGAAAATTTCTAGGGAGAGGGGGGTCACAAAGGGAAAAAAAAGTATTCATTATAAGACAAAAACTACACGTACATTGTACATGAAGAAGTGAGAAACTTGTCTGGTACGCTATTACTTCACAAATAATTTTAAAAAATATTATAAATCTAAACCAACTGCACATGAAATCGTAGTCAAGTTTATAAAAAACCTGTGTACTATATCAAAAAATCAGAAATAAAATTTCATTACAAATGTAATCTACACGTAACATAAGTATACATGAAAAGTTAAAAAACAATTATTACGAATAAAATATATTTAACATATATATACTACATAAGTTACCCAATTCCAATATATGTACAGGCCGTAACTTAATTACGTTAAAAATCTCGAAAATCCTTCATTTCGTTAAAATTTTCTCAAAAGTATTGTATTGTATTGTGTGATAGTTCAAGCTCTACAATTAACCAGTGGTGGATATATAGGTAAATTATTATTTAAAAAATAGTAACACCCTGTAGAAAATTAAACGTGATCATATTTTAAAGTAAGTTATTCAATTCCAGAAAGAAAGTGCCTCTTCAATTTTTCGCTATCTTTTTGTTTATGCATTCTATGGGGAATATAACAACATCCGGAAAGTGTTTCAAATTATTTAGTACTTAGACCAACTGGCACATACCTTCTAATTTGTTATGTCGTTTAGGTGATACTAAATGATAACTCGCTATGACCATTTAGAAGTGATATATTATTATTTATTCTCTCCTATCTCATTGGGGATATCAAATATGATTTTAAATTGTCAAAAAAAATCTCCAAATCATGAGAGCGCGTTTTTCAACATTCACACACATCCACAATTGAAATAAATTGCACATTTTCAGACATTGCCAAATACAGAAACATGTGTATTCTTTAATTATCAAAATCGTCACCGTAAAATTTAATCACATGTGTATCATCTATTGCAGCAATTTCTTCCCCAACCAGAAACACGCAATCATACAATTCCCAGACGTAAAAAACAAAAAATTTAATGGTCTCTCTAATATTTAGCACTCCAGCTATTTTTAATGTCGTTCTTCGAAAATTGCTGTAAGGGTTTGAAGCTCTGTATTTAGTCCAAACACAACAGGTTTAATAAAAAGTTTAATACGGAGTAAGATGAAATAAAATCCTTAAGGTTTTGCACCTACTTCGTTTTTTTTTCTGTAGATGAAAGTTGGAAGTGTATGAAGCGAACTATGTGAATTAGTGGTTAGCAATTAGCATGTCTGCTTAGCAATCGTGAAGTCGTGGGTTCAATTCCTATGGCCGTCTGATATGATTCAACTTTTTAGGTAGTTTTCCTGGGTCAACAGAGTACCTTCCCCACCTTTCCTAGCCTTTCTTCTATTTTCGACCCTCCTCCTGCAATTTCCGTTATTGGCTGAAGAGGGACTCACGGTCTCAGTAGCACACCATCCCCAGTTGGGGGAAGTGGAAAAACCTTGAACCTTTACCTGCGTACCTGCTCGTATAACATTTGAAAGAAAGGAATTAATAATAAATTAAATGAGCGATAGAGATTTAATAAATTTTATAAAAGGTTTCTCTTTTTTCTTTGAAAATGTCTGGGCTGTGCCAATCCCTCCCACACCCCCACCCCTATAGAGCAACCCAATAGGGGCATGAGTCCCTCTTTCCTCTGTGTAGTCGGCGCTTGTGCTTACATAGGTCCCGGGTGGTGTAGCTTGAACAAGCGTCCACGTTCGATCAGCAGAGTTAAGCAACGCTGTCTCTGGTCAGAACTTGGATGGGAGTTCCACGGCTGCTTCTCCCGGCACCTCGTGGTACGGCTGCTAAGGAAAAACGTTGGTCCCGGTTGTTATAATAACATCATGACAGTCGTTAGTGGGGTTGGAAGTCTCCATAAAATGTACAGTGACGCCTATAATTAGCCTAACGGCTGTTGGCGGAGTGCGGAATAAAATTTTAAAAAACAAAATAAAATAAAATATATTTTGGGCTCTTGATAAAGTATTCCTACAACTAAAGCCCGGAAGTTCAGGAACTATTTTCATTCAAACACTGTAAAAATACAAAATAGCCATTTACCTATTTAAAATATTTTTGCTTAATACATTCATATTATTTAACGACGAACTATATATTTCCTAATGAACAGCAGCATATTCTACATTCGTTAAATTGAGTGGGGTTGCAATTTATTATAACACACCTTTTTTCATTTTCAAAAGAAAAATTATGCTTTCTGAATTAAAAAATATATGATTGAATTTGGAAAACAATCTTTCAAGATCTTCAGAAGCAATTCATATCTAAAACAAACCTTTGGTTCTAAATAATTGAACTCTACTGAAACTAAACTCTAATACTAGGGGTAAAGACACGTTTTTTCAACTGTTGTAAATAATAATCCAATTGAATGATTTAACCTTGTAATGAATGATTTATTACTTCCCTGAAGTTAGGTGATCTGGCCGTCAAGAGCGGGTTCAGGTCTCGTTAAACTTTTACTACAATGCAAGACGGACATTTCTGTTGGTGTCTACCCCATCGAATAGAGGCAAACATGCGTTTATACCTAAACATGGCATTTATGTCGAAAAGTAATCAAAATAGGCATTTTGACTAAACTTCCGGTCTTTACTGATAACATATTGCTCGTCAGTTGCCTCTCCTTAAAGTATTCTTCTTATTATTTTCTGTTCCCATCTCCGTAAATGTTCTTTGACTTCAGGTTTACCACCCATGTTTGGCAACCGTATAATGCTGTTGGTCTTAGTACCATTGTAGTATACCTTCTGAGTTCTGTATTTCTCGATAAACACTTAGATATCATTATATGGTTTATTACACCTATACAAAAAGAAAATACTTACATGTGCAAAATTGATGTTATAAATTGATAAGTCAGAATACACTAATAAGTGAAGAATTAAAGTTCAAGAAATTAATTGAATAAAGCAAATGAAGAGGCTTTGCCCTTTGATGCTCAAGCCCAGAATGACGAACCACCAACTTAATCCTAAACCACTAAAACTAAAGAAAAATTCTCTAAATGCACTAGAAAATAAAGCAACAGTGAAACTCAACAAATAGGAACCCTAAGGCGTCAAGGGGGCGACCCAAAAAGAAACCAGGAGTAGGCAGTAACTGATGTTAAGGAAAAGATAATTAGTGTCAAAGTCTATGACTTCGTTGAATCCACGATTATTATTCACATAACCTCAAGTATTCCTAATACGTTCAAGAGTCTTTGTTAGCAAAATGAAATAAGTTTGATATAATTGTTGGAATCAAAGGTATAATTGAATTGAAGAATATGGTTGGCAAAAGTAAATGTATTAGGTTGATCAATATTAAAATATATTAGCAGTGAAAACAAAGGTATAGTGAGAATCAATGGAACAAGTTCAAATCGTTTAACATAGACAAAGAGTAAAGCAGTGCGATAGTCTCAGTCTTATACTATTTGTATTTTTTTGGGGTAAATAATAAAGAAAACAAGAACAAATATCAAAAACCTAATTAGGAAACTGGCAAATACAGTAAGTTACATACATAGTGTTGGGGAATGATTTAGTTTTACTAGCAAATAATGTAGGAGATCTGCGACGAGCAGTTAGTGTATGGACAGAGAAATTTCAATGCAATGGTCATTAAAACAAATACGGTCGAGGCAATGAGAGTCACAAAAGAAGTAGATGTACCAGTACATATACTAATACATAGAAAACAATTTGAAAAGGTCGCCAACTACGAATACCTAAATACATTCATAACACAAGACTGTAGCATAGAACAAACGATATTAAACAGAATTAATAAATCAAACACTTTTTGCTGAACCCAAAACAAGTATTGACTGAGAAGCTAGTAAAAAAGTACAATGCATATTTTCAAGAGTGTCTAGTTATATACCAATGTTATCATATACAGCAGACAGCTGGACATTGACAAATAAATATAGAAGTAAAATTACCGTCATAGAGATGAAATATCTAAAGAAAACTAAGGCAAGACCAGATGGGGCGTAGTAAGAAATTATTAGAACTAGGTAGCTCCAGTATAATCATATATTAAGAAGGCAAGATGACGGAATTCCAAAATTCACCTAAGAAGCCAGGCCTTGGAAAATCAGAGAGTAGACCTAAAGTTCAGTGGAAATAAAGTGGAATAGAGAAGGTAGCAAGGGAAAGATTAAACAATGGAACAGAGCTGAGTAAGTTAGCAACTAACCACCAAGAATATATCATATCAACCGAGAAAGGAAAAGTCAGTATTTTAATATTTACTTATTAATTTACAAGGACTGCTGTAGATTAGAAAGTATTTATTTAAGAAATCTAGGGAGTAAGAGGGAAATCTCCTTCTTACTATCTGATAAAACCTTTTATAGTTCATATTTGTATTACTTACTATTACAATTACTCTTATTACAATGATCTCATTTGATAATACCAACCAATTGTTTAAATTTTAATTAGTAAAACTAAAAAGCATTCACTTTATGAAGCATTTAAGCTATGATTTTACTAAATAAAATTATTAGCTAGGCACCTATTCCAAAATGTTTACCAAACCCCAAACTATCGTTACTGGCAAATAATTACGTATGTAATTGCTTTTCACCAGATCGTTGAACCCGATTGCCATACTCTCGGTCAACTTTATTTTAGTTCTGCGTTTGCAAACCTTGAACATTATGTATTCGGTGATTAACAGCTTTTACCATTCACCTGGCAACATAGCTTCCCGATTGCTGCTCGATGAGTCCATAGACACGAAATTGCAGTTGCTGACTAATTCAGTTAATTACCCGCGTATTAAAATGCCATTAAGCGTCTTGTAAATGAATTTTTGCCGATAATGTGATCGGTCTTAACAAACAACATGCTTTTAGGATGTTACTATAAAAAGCGCTTTGGTTTTAATTATATAGAAAATGCCTCGACAAATGCAAAGGTTATTTGAAACAAGAATAGCCATAGAGTTCTCTAGTTAACATTGTGTTTACATAGAAGTTCATTTAGCTCAAACTAATATTACACAAAAGCAGGAATAAGAACAGAGAATGACTGTACCTGCATTTAAAAACATATAGAAAGTGGTGTAATGCTGTTATAATTTCCTCACTTGTCGGATGGTGATTAATGTTCTATAGTACATGAGCAATAAATAATTACTTTCATTATAATAAACAGAATTACAAACCGATTAGATTTCTGCCACCCGCCGGAGCAGGCGACAAGTCATAGAGAAGTGTAATAAATATAATCAGCTGTTATAGGTACTTGGCGTTTAGAGGTTTTGAAAAGATCTTTCACACTATAGAAACATCAGAACTACTCATTACATTGAAGAGATTCCGAATTGAGATTAGATATATAAATCACCTTAAGGTCTTATATGCTATTGCGAGACGCCTAAAGTCGGGGTAACTGGCAATCCTTTTAGTTAAAATATATTCGGACACGAAGACCAAAGCTACTGTTGCGAGATTAATAAGAACACTTAAGTACAAATACTTGCATTTATTTTTCTGCCGTTTACAGAACACTTAAGTTTAATACCGTTGTTTCTTAACTTTACGTATTTACATCTTCTTATTAACTAACTAAATTCTAAGTCCATTTTGACCAAGAAAGCTCGGTGGGCGTTTACAAAGTTCCCAATAACCTATCAGAGCTGGTCTAAATTTTGGACTTTTGGGACGTACATACGGACGTGATAGTTCATAATAGTTCTATGAATTTTACAAGTTTGAGGCTTTCCCACGGTGAAATGTGGCCTGCTCGGACCCTCGCAAACTATCGCCATAAAGATTTACAATTCTACTAAAAGCATTTGGTCCCAGCTGCGAATAATTTTTATGATAGAGTTGCAACCGTTGCTTCTTCTAATCACGTACCGATCATATACATCACTCAATATTTCGGTTTATGAAGTAAACCCTGCATAAACGTACTCTAATCTATTCGTGAGATTGGAATATCTCCAGCTTCCCAAGCGAAATGCACGTTTCTAAACATCCGCTTGTTGTAATTTAAATATGACATTTTGCCTACGAATTCTACCGTAAAATATTTATTATACAGATGGCTTACAGCTAACTAAAGTACAGTATATTTCTACATAGTTCATTTAATTAAAGAACGCAAATCGTAACAATGCGAAAGCTGCAGTAACTATTCAGGCATTTGAACAAACAAGACCACTAGAAATACACCGAGGCATACCAGAGGATATTTATCAATTTACTGGAAAATATATTCAATACCCTGAAATGTATAAATAAATAAATATAAACTGAGAGTACTTAAGTAGCTTCCGATTCGCTGATAACAGAGTCTTACTATCGAACAGCATGGACGATCTAAGTATGGTAATATTAGTAGAACGGAATGGACAGTTCTAAAACCTCACCCTAACACCTTGAGTTCAATGTCAATCGCTGGAGCCTCCGCTACTACTTAACCTTTAGGTCAAGGTCAATGTCTAGAACTCCCCCACTTAGCATTAACTTCAAGTTCAGTGTAGAAATAAATGCAGAAGAAGGAGCTGGAAGTGTAGTACCACCGGAACGTCACACATCACACATAAAAAATAAAGTAAGCTTGTCAGGTGTGAGATTCAAACCCACGCTTCATACTGATACCCAGTCTTAACTCGAGCGCCTTAGATCATTAGGCCAACCGGTCAGTTCAAGAAGTTTAAAAAAAGAGACATATATGTTATTTTCGCTGTTCAAAACTTCAATGAAATACATAAATACGTACTATAGTAAGGTAAGGTACTTAGAATAACTGTAGCAGCTAGACAAAATTATAAAAACTAAAAAATATATTAAGAAGTAGGTACGTCACACACATACACAATACGAATTTGAAGTGTTTAGTCTGTAGGTCGTACTATTTGCAAGCATCTGTCACAACGCCCCTCTGGGTTTTACATACGTCCCACTAATACTAAGACCATGCTAGACAAACTAAATATTGTTCAAAGAGAAATATAAAGATTGACGTTAGGTATAACATTAAACGACAGAAAGTCAAACGACAAATATGTGTTACTGAAGGAATAACAATATTAAAACGACGTATTTTAGAGCGAGATGCTGTCGCAGTAGGGGTTGAGTGTAATCAAAATAAGCGCCACGAATTTCATTGGTAGAATGGAAGAGAAACTTTTCGGCCGCCTCGCAGAAATTCGAAGTCAGAGGATCGACGCTTTGCTTCGACGGTCTTGTGCGACGTTCCGGCTGCTTGGGAACCTACCTTGGTTGGACTACTAGCCTCGCCGGTCACTTTGCAATTAATAAATCTAAGATGGATAATCATAAAATCCCGTTTTCATTAGCTGATTATAATTTTTTCGATTTAAACACATTAGAGTTGTCATAATTCTGGATCTCCCTTTTTATGGAACGTTGATGACGGCATTTAATAGATAACGTGATGCCTATCTAAGGTCATATGCATATATAAAAATTACAAAATGTTTAATTCAGCCTATGGTGGAACACCAACAATATAAATAGCTGTGAACAGCTTCCGACAGACAGAAATTTGTTCTTTAGATCCCAAATAAATTCAACGAAAAAGATTTTGTTTCTACAAATGTTTCAACAGAAAATGTAAACATTTCCATTGATAGACCAATGAACTTAAGACACCGTCTACTGCAGGACAACTTCAGTAATTTTTATCCCGACACAAAGCTTCAGAGCCTAAGAACACATCGGCTATCCAAGAATCCTCTTCTCTGAAACTGTCCATTTCTGAAATCCTTGTAATTCCTGGGCCTTCAGCATCTACAGCTGTAACGCTGCTTCCTTAGTTCTACTGTGGTTCGACCCCACTGTTACAAGTCGTATTAGAAAAAGCCGTCTCGTACGCCTTAATGTTTGAATAATTGTTTGCCTCATTGTTGCCAACTAGCTCAGTTTGCAACAACAGAACTCTCACCTTTGATCCCAGTCGAAGCTACGGATGTTCCATGCAACAAAGTTCTGGTAGCTGACCCACCACAGTTAGAGATCTAAAACTACACATTCCACACTTCCACTCCAATAAAATTCAACTAATTTACAATAGGTCTAACACACATGTATAATAGCTTTGAACACATACATATGAACAAGAAATCAAATTAAAGAATACGATACATGGCAGTTACTAATACAAATGGTGGTAGTTAATACCATATAATACTACGAGCACTACTGTATGAGTCTTCGAGCGTTTGATAGTATGGAAGCTAGTGCGGACCATTATAGCTGACATACATTTATATTTAAATCAGCGAAACTGTCTTATACGGAAAATTGAAATATCTGTGGAGCAGTCCCTGTATGAAGGCCGCCCTGGCTCAGGAATATCGCTGCTAGCGTTATGAAACTCTGTTCAGCAACTTTAATCGAATACTTGACGTCACAGATTGCTAAGGTGCGCGTGACTACACCCAGAAATTTCCTGCGTTGGAATGTGATGACATGGTGTGATGCTCGATTTAAACGTAAAAAAACACCAACCAAAGTACATTCAGGTACTTAATGTACCTGTTTCCATGTTAAAGAAAGCTTCTCGTACGTAGCTTCAAGACGGAAACTAACCTCAGGGGCTTGGCTGCTCGCCTGGAGATGAGCCAGCCATTGATGCACTGTTATTTCTTGGGTCCGCAAAACTACTACTAACTAGGAGCCCCAGCGTTTGAAGTCGAGGTGTGATTGTAACACCTCGAAATTAAATGCATTTTGACGGTCGCTCACTTTTAACGCCCGTAGAACGATCTGTCTTGTTTAAGGTCCACTAGCTTAATCAAGTACTCTTCACCCTTGCACGTGTCGCACTAATCTGCTTCCGGAGAACTTTGCAAAAATGCATTTTTTAACCCACGAGTTAGTTCTGATGAAAATATCTTCATGGCGGCTAACTCGCTTGAATTTAGATAGCGGTACAGACGAACGTATGTATAAATATTACATAACACAAACGCAAAACATGGTTATATTCCCGAAGGTTATTAATTATTGTACTGTGAGCTGTATAGCGGGCCAAGGCCCGTTTCACAATCGGTAAAAAAATTGGTACACATCGACACCATTAAGGACTACTTTACAGAAAAAGAAAACAAGAAGAACAAAGAACTCGAAAATTCGTTAAAACTGAACAGTTAAAAAAGAAAAGCGCATGAGTAAGTAAGCAACGTTAAATGAAATTCAGAGGAGTTGATAAAAAGTGCTTGAGAGCAGTCCTTCTTCAGAAGAAACATACGGTACTGAACATAAAGACTACGCCATTTGCGGAGAATTTGACAAGGATAAAGAGCTGTAGTGGCGCTGTACAAGATGTAGTGATAATGTCACTAATCAACACATTAAATGTGAGGTACCACCATTTCATCCCTTCCATGCGAAAATTGTAAGATAAAGATAAAAAATGCGAATTTCCCCAGTACAATAAGGAAGAATTGTTTTGGGGATTTTTTATTAGGTATAATGGCACTGCTGTGTAGTCAAAAATATATTTGGTTATGTCACTTATTATCAATCAACAGTAGTATTTGTCAAAGCCAGATCAAACTATTTTTAGATTGTGTTCATAAAAAGCAATATTAATGATCTGGGAGTTACTTTAGCTACAAATTTAAATTTCGAACAACACATTTTAAAAATTGTTTCCGAAGCGAGACGGTGTATGGGTTTTATTATCAGAAATACATGTGGATTCAGAAGGATTGACACTCTAAAACTTTTATATCAAACACCAGTGCGTTCAAAATTAGAATACTATTGTGTATAGTGGGACCCAAGTTCTCTAGAACAGAGCAAAAAAATAGAAAAAGTCCAAAATCGGTTCTTAAGATTTTTATATTATAAAAAGTTTAGCTCTTACCAACACTATTCGAATACACGAACAAATGAGCTACTGCGTATCACTTATAATAACGCAGAAGACTAAAAGCCGTGTTTACACAACTAAAAGTACTATGGTTGCGTTCCACCATTTCTATTTTCGGGTTTTTGTAAACAAACTTCCTTAACTTTTAATAGCGATATTATCACAGAAAACAATTATTTATTATGCCTATTTCTTGTGTTTTTTAAAACTATTGACTCAGCTTCGAAGGCAAGTCCACTTTGGTTAATGTTCATATCTGCTTATTGAACGCTCCTAAAATTAAAGCCGCACGCACACGCTAAAAAGGCGTGTCTTTAAAGATTAGGTTAGATAACCTACAAAATTTCAGATTGGCCTGGCAATAACTAATGTCTTCTAGCAGTGGCTACAAGTATTAATTCTGTTAAATGGTCTACTGTGCATCAGATAATTGTACTACAAAGCAAGGTAAGGGATTAGCGTTGTTCAGATTTCCCAAAAAGCAAAAATTGGACTCCGACTAATTCTTTACGGTTATGATAAGTAGTTTTGAATAAACTTGTACGTACAATCTTATTGCTTCTCTCTTCTGCAGCGTCACTTTGAAATATCGCAAATTAAAACTAACGCAGAAGGCATTAAAACATTGTGGTGTTTTGTAGTTACACTGAATTGGAAACTATGGTTTGTGTAACAGATTTTTAAAAAGGAGATTACCACATTGTCACATGCTTTTAATTCTTGCAGGTATTTATAAAGACTAGTGGACCCGTTGCAAAATATTTTGCAAGCCACAAAACTTCTTTCTAACGTGTGGCAGGATACATTAGGTAAGATTTGCAAGTTTTCAAAACTACACGTGATATTGCTACATATACTTGACCTTGGCTAAATACTGAGATTGTGACAAATACGTATATTCCCACTTTATCCCCAGTTTGTCCTTGTGGTTTATAAATTGTTAGCGCAAATGATAGGTGCACAGAAAATTTTCTTTTTCGAAGGCAAAAAGGTAGTGCAATATTAGAATGTGTTAATCTATACGCGGTAATAATACTCTTCTGCATGTGGCTTGTCCATTTAATACCAAATCTAATCAGTTCTCAAATAAATGGCGTACCATTAATCTTATATCATCTATTAAGCCCGTAGACACATTTAAAATTTTTAAGGGAATATGTATTGATTATATTTTAGTTTTAAGCAACGTAGATATATTTCACTGAAATTTAACGAATCTAGAAATTCCATAGAAAATCGTACTACACTCATTAATGACCAATAGAAAAATTAGTTCACGAGCCGTAACCAAGACAATAAAAAAATTTCTTGGAAATTTTTTGTAGGTAGACCAACCTAACTGTGAGGGTTTGTGGCGCTACGATTTTCTTACCGAATCTGCATTCGAGCATTAATTCATATCCGGAAATTATTTTCGTGCAATCCAACAACGTCCTAATTTGCCCTCGCGTATGTGAAAATTATAAAACGTTGTCAGTATGCGATACAATTATTGTAATCACACTCAAATATTGCTTTTCATATTCAGGCCAGAGAGATATAATTTTAATGTTAATTTCATAGCAATGTTCGTTTTTTAGGGGTAAAATTAAGAATTTTGGGGGTCGCTGGTAGCAGTAGCTAGAAAATAGTTTAAATAAGCGACATGCGCTTGACGTCAGAGCGTAGGCCGTATTTTACACAAACAAATTCAAGCAAGTACAGTGGTCCATTGCAAAAGTCACTAGAACACCGCAGGCCGACTTCGAAAGCTTACTTGTTCCACTGCTACAGGGCCACAAACTACGTATCTTGCGCGCTACAATATTTTGGGGTTTCTCTAAAAGTTATGCAGTTATTTGCAATTTAAGACTTTTGTGCACATCTACACGGTGACGGCTTTCATTTAAAAAAAGAATTATCCAAATCGGCCCTGTGGAAGTCTCAAAATAGATGTCGAAAGAAAACGCTTCACGTTTTAAATATATAGATACTCTTTAAAACTTTAATTAATTACAAAATATTACATTTTAGGAAACAAGTTACGAACTGCAGAAGACGTAGATAGAATTGTAACATCTCAGCTGTCATTTGATGATTTGAAAACCATTAGCGGCCAAGTTTACGATACATTCCTTGAAGCTGCCAAAGAAGCCGGCAGGTATTTATAAAGATACCTCTCAAACTTTAATTAATTACAAAATATTACATTTTAGGAAACAAGTTACGAACTGCAGAAGACGTAGATAGAATTGTAACATCTCAGCTGTCATTTGATGATTTGAATGTCTACGTATCAATAAACAAATTTAGTGCTAAAGTGGGCTAACTCATAACCATACAATTGTTGAAATATTGCGATTTTGTTTCTGTCGTACATTATTCAAGTTTTTGATGTTTTGTTAAGAATCGGGTTGGCGTTGTCAGGGATATGTTTACAGCATGTCAATTGTTTGAGATAACTGTCAGTATTAACTGTTAATTCTCACTTCCGTGCCAAAATGCTGATATCTCCAGTAAGATGTGCAAAAATGATCGATTTATGTTGTTACAATCTTTAAGAAATCGCACTGCAACAGCTACAATTACTGCTAATGAACTGGCTGCTGTCAGAAATGTTCAAATATTGTCAGGTACAGTTCAGCGACGACTTCACGAAAACAATCTGAAACCATATCGGGCTGCCATTGGTCCAAAACTTTCAGTACGCCACAAACATAATCGACTAAATTTGCTAGAACTTACCAGAACTGGGGGATCTCGAATGGAGATGCGTGTTATGGACAGATGAGTCTCGATTAGTTTGGATGCTCCAGATGGTCGTTCACGGGTATGACCAAGAGAACGCTATGCTGCTTGTGCTATGGCCACAACTTCAAATTTTTTTGGAGGTTCGTTAATGGTATGGGGAGGGATTTCTTCAGATGCGCGCACAGAGCTTCACATCTGTGATAGAGCAGCCCTCAACGCAGATAGGTACATTAGGAACATTCTTGAGGAATATGTTGTTCCGTTTAGTCATTTTGTTGGTAACAACTTTCGTTTAATGCAAAATAATGGATGGCCACACTCTGCAATATCTAAACGAAGTTGGAATTACACTTTTGGATTGGACAGCCTGCTCACCAGACCTGAACCAGATAGAACACGTGTGGTGTCAACTGGGAAGAGCAATTCGCACTCGCGCTAATTGGCTTCGGACATTAGGATAGGTTACCACAAGAAAATCTTGCACAATTGATTAGCAGTATGCCTAGACGTCTAGAATGTGTAATTAGAGCTCGTGGCGTAGAATTAACAGTTAATACTGACAGTTATCGGAAACAATTGACATGCTGTAAACATATCCCTGACAACGCCAACTCGATTCTTAACAAAACTTCCATCAAAAACTTGAATAATGTACGACAGAAAAAAATGGCAATATTTCAACAATTGTATGGTTATGAGTTAGCCCACTATAGCACTAAATTTGTTTATTGATACGTAAACATCGACATCAGAACATGGAACATGGAAACGAACAAATACTACCATCAAAACGAAAGTACGCTTATACCGAACGCTGATCCTTCCCATTCTTCTTTATGGATCGGAACGTGGACATTGCTCAAGCCGGACCTTGACAAGCTTGAGGTCTTCCAAATGCGATGCTTGAGGCGACCGCCTTCTTCGAAACGAAACAATTACAGGAAGATGTGATCAACAAACACTGATAGGAGAACAAATACAAAAACGTCGACTACGATGGTTCGGACATGTCTGCCGAATGGATGATAACCGTTTGCCATGTAAACTTTTTTGGTAAGACTGTCCGGCAGACTGGAGAATTCAGCGATTAACACCGAAGAAAACCTGGCTAAAGAATATCGAGGGCGACTTAAAGAATCAGCGATTATCGGTTATCGATGCCCAAGACGTCGTCAAGAATGGAAACGAATAGTAAATGGAGTGTGAGACCCAGTGGCACCGACAGCAGCGTATTCGTTTCGGGGACGACCCGCCCGGACCGCCAGCAAACGGACCAAAGAAGAAGAAGAAGACTAATAACAATATAGAGGGAAAAATACATTCGACGCAAAATCACAATTAATTTTTTCAGGTGCTTACTGTCACAGTTTCTTTACAAGTTTTAATTGCTTTTGTTTTAAGATACAAGACAGTTGGCGACACAAATAGAGAATGGTGAATCATATTTTAGGTTACAAGATTGTCACAGAAAGAACACATTTTCTCTAAAGGGACAATATGAAACAAAATTAAAAATGTCTGTTGTCATGGTATTCGTAAAATAAGTTCAAAGACTGCTAAATACCGATGGGGCCACAATTATATACAGAGAGATAAAAAAAACCAATTAGGGCAGGCTGTGATATGTGTTATACGTTTGGCAGTACTGAAGTGTATTGTCAGTCTATGTCAAATTCGAGATTAGCAGGTTAGGTTTTGTTCGTTGTTTGACACAGATTGACGTAAAACTTAACCTGCAAATCTTGAATTTGACACTTCAGTACTGCCAAACCTATAACACATATCACAGCCTGCCCTAATTGGTGTTTTTATTGATCTGTCTGTATACAGTGAAATCTCCCTTGGGCAGACACCAACAGGACCGACTGAAAGTGTCCGTTCAAGAGAGGTGTCTGCCTAAAAGAAATACGAAAAAAAGTCGGTTTTTTAATGAAAACTGTAATTAAAGAAATTGGGACATTTAAAACGTATATGTATGTAAATGTTTTTAAAATAAACAAAAAACTTAAAACTTAAGGAAAAAATAAGGATTTGTTACCTTACAAAATACTACTACATACAAAATATTTTCTTTATGTTTAATTATATTAGCAGCTTGTGTTTTTCCGATATCAAAACGCTTGGATAAGTTCCTTACACTTAACTTTTCCCTGTTGTGAACTTCAACAATCTCAATTTTTTGTTTAAGCGTGAGAATTTTTATATTTGGTGCCATTTCTACAATGAATGTGTCCCCCACTGTGTCTTTTCCCCGTGTGTACCGAAAGATTGAAGTCGGTGAATCCCCGGTTAACTCGGGAAAGTTTTTCAGTGAAGGCAGGCAGTGAAGTTGGTGCGCGGCACTATTGAGAAATGCAACAGCGACACTTGGGACAGAAATATGAGACAAGGCGTTTATTTTTTATTTTGTTTTTTGTCCGTTTAAGAGAACATTTTCTTGTGTCCGCGTCCGTTCAAGAGAATGTCCGTCCAAGAGGGAGTTAACACAATGCAAATTATATGAGAGTCGGTCGGGACCATGAGAAACTGTCCTTCCAAGGGAGGTGTCCGTGCATCCGCGAAGGTGAATTTTACTGTAATAGCAATAAGATAACGTGAACAAGAAAATAACTCGTATTGCTCGAGTAAGAAAGAGATAAACATAATAGCAAATATTCGAGTAGGCCTGACGCACATTTAATTATGACAGATGTCAACCACACATGCCTACTAAAATAATTTTTTTTCGTATGGTCATCTCTTACTTACTCAAGCATTCTATTTTGTTGTTCATGTTATCTCATTGTGTTATATATAATTATGGCCCAATTCGTATTACAGCATAATTTTCATTTAGAGTAATGAAATAGTATATTGTATGTTAAGAGCTGAAAGTGCATTCTTGCCGCTTGCGCATGAAAGCCGAAACCAGCAATCATGCAAAAGCGGCAAGCGCACTTTTAGCTCGAAACATACATACTATTTTTTCGGCGACTGAGCATATTATTAATGGAAAATATCATATTTCATTTTATTGCAAATATTAATTGACAATCAAGTTAACATTACTCGCGCAGTCTATTAGACATGTGACGCGATTATTTCGACAAATGACGGGCATTGTCAAGGAAACATTCGGACGTGGCTACCTATTTTGTTCACGCGGAAACCCAAAACGCTCGGCGAGCGGCAAAAAGATGAAAACGCACGCTCAGCGGCAAATGTCAACTTTCTGTTGTCAAATGACAGTGAGAAAAATCTACTTTCGATGTCAGTCGTCGAAAAATATGTTCCTTATGGTTCTGATCCTGGCGGTTGAAAAAATTGTATATACACGGCAGGGCAGAACACCATTTTTTCCTCTGTGTATTTGTAGTGCTTGGCATCGCCCTTGAGCTGCAAACTCACATCTTGGGAAAAATTATGCTTTTCTCTTCCTTATAATGTATTATTTTTTCACATTGCCATTGGTGACATTAAAAAAAGTGACTTTTTGATACTTTTCATAACTGCTCACAATCATATTGATTTCACCTATCTAAAAATGAACTAAATGAATTAATAACAGATTCATCCATTTTCAAGTAAGCTCTATTCTATAATGTATAATGGTTAATTTATACAGGGTCCGGCAACGAACCGGGGGTGGAAGATATTTCTAAAACTATGAGAGTTGCATAAATATTGTGTATATAAAAGTTGTAGGTACTAAGGTGGTGCACATTACTAAAATAGTTTTGATTATACAGGGTGTCTCAAAAAAGTGTGGCGGATCAAACTTACCTTTTTTTAAATAGAATGCCGTATATTTAGGTAGCTTAAAAGTTTTGTATTGAAATACTCTTCATTTTCATATGAAGTTGTATGGGTCTAACGTCAACTGTTTTGGAGATATTAACAATTTTATGCAAAAAATTGCTGAACTTCAGGCGGCTGCTGTAAGCGACAGAAAACAATTGAATGAAGGAAAACGTTACCAAAAAATTATGATTTTTGTAAACTATTTTTCAAGTGTAAAATGGTGGATCTGGGTATTAATGTTATACACAGTGCTGAATATTTGCAAATTTAATTTCGATTTTTTTCAAATGGAACGCCCTATATATTTTTGTATTTCTGAAGAGCTCTTTTAATGAACTTTCCTTTGATATGTTACTTCATACCTCTTAAGTTCCAACTGTTTTTCAGATATGCGAGTTTAAACATAAAAAACAATTTAAACCCCTTAAGATGCTTTATTTCAAGGGATAAAAAACAAACGCCTTTAAAATAATGATTTAAACACTTGAATTCTTCAAACAAAAGATAAAACCAAGCTTAAAATACAAAAATTGAACCAGAACTCAAAACTAGAAATATTTTGAGATAGGAAATGAAGTAGAAGCAGAAAGCTCATTAAAAGTACTTTTTAAAAATACAGGGATATACAGGGTGTTCCATTTAAATAAATCAAACTAATTATATTTGCAGATTACGAATTCTCTGTACAGCTTTAATACTCAGAGCAGGAAAGGAGAACTATTTGAACATTTAGTGTAATTCCGTATAAGCTTTTGGTGTATTGGCTTTTTTTTTATCTGATTTAATTTGATCGTGGAATTAATTTATTCCTGCATTTATCGTTTTTTCGTGTTTATTTCCTGTATCAACACTGACTGAATTTATATTTTCTAAACCTGGTTTTGTACTTTTATTCTAAGAGAGATCATGCGTTTAAATCACTATTTTAAGGGCGTTTGTTTTTTATCCCTTGAAATAAAGCATCTTAAGGGGTTTAAATTGTTTTTATGTTCAAACACGCATATCTGAAAAACAGTTGAACTTAGAAGTATGAAGTAACATATCAAAAGAAAGCTCATTAAAAGGGCTCTTCAAAAATACAAAAATATACAGGGCGTTCCATTTAAAAAAAATCGAAATTATTAAATTTGCAAATATTGAGCACTCTGTATAACATTAATACCCAGATCCACCATTTTACACTTGAAAGATAGTTTACAAAAATCATAATTTTTTGGTAACGTTTTCCTTCATTCCATTGTTTTCTGTCGCTTACAGCAGTCGCCTGAAGTTCAGCATTTTTTTGCATAAAATCGTTAATATCTCCAAAACAGTTGACGTTAGACCCATACAACTTTATCTGAAAATGATGAGTATTTTTATTTTTAAAAAAATCGGGAGTGTGCTCCCCTAGACTTTCTCGCATTCGCCTTGTTTTCTAGCAAATTTGAAAAGTTTATTGCAATGTATATACATACAGCGATAAAATTACGTTTTCAGGTAACCACTACCTGTTTAGGTAAAGTGCCGCTTTAGGTTAACCTATCATACTGAAATTTTATATCTGGGAGTTTTTCTCAATAACAAATGTATGTGCAAAATTTCGTGCAAATACCTTAAAGCAAACTGGTACTTTACTTGAATGGATACCGCTACCTGTTTAGGTAAAATGCCACTTCCGGTTAACCGATCATGCTGAAATGTAATATCTGGTAGTTTTTCTACATAAGAAATGTATGTACAAAATTTTGTTCAAATATCTCGAAGCAAACTGGTACTTTACTTGAATAGGTACCGCTACCTGTTTAGGTAAAGTGCCACTTCCGGTTAACCGATTTCGCTCAAATTTTGAATAATGACTATGTACATAATTTCAAGGATCTAGCTTATTTCGTTTTTAAGTTATCGTGTTCACACACACACACACACACACGCACACACGCACACACATACACACACACAGACATAATTCGAAAAATGGTTTTTTCGGACCCTAGGAGGTCTAAAACGTCAAGATTCGTCAAAATCTCGAAGTCGATTTTTTTGACGATTACAATACTTTCTCTATACTACCGTATGCGAGAAAGTAAAAAGTAAGTTTGATTCGCCATACTTTTTTGCGACACCCTGTATAATCAAAAATATTTTAGTAATGTGCACCACTTTCGTACCTACAACTTTTATATACACAATATTCATGTAACTCTCATAGTTTTAGAAATATCTTCTACCCCCGCTTCGTTGCCGGAGTCTGTATTTATACAGTACAGTAAACATTGCGCTTCCATACTTTGACCAAAATTATTTAAAAAGATATTTTTGTCAACTACACGGAAACATTGCATGTTCAACACATTGGAAAAGTAAGTCTTCCATGCTCACGTAAAACTTTTGCATTCGCTGGAAAACTCTCACTTTTCTTAACTTGTAGAACAATCTACTATTAATTCACTAGCGATTTAAGAACAACTCGCTAGCATATAAACATTATAAACAGTTACTTATGGTTGCTATTATAGAGATAATAATAATAATGCCAGTTTAAAATGACAAAGAAATAATAATTAACCGAGTTATTTAACAATAACAGTAACGGCGTAACTGGAGACTTGAGTTACCGCATTTATATTTTTATGACGCTCAACGCCTCAACGGCTTAAACCTGAAAAGAAACACAGATTGCAAGCAGCTGAAAATTATTTCGGTGGCGCAAATAATTTTCACATATAATCTCAAGAGTATTAATTCTTTCCTGATTTTTTTTATTGCATCCAACAACGTCGTATTAATTAGGACGCCTTCCAGAGGCGAGCGTTTCCTTTCCAGAGACTTTCCATTTGAAAATATATTTTTTGAAACTTTTCCTTACTGCCAATCTCTAGCGTGCTTTTAAAACTTTCTTTTGTGCAACAAAAGTTATTACATTCGTCGTACATTTTAAATGCGGCATATGCCGCGGGTTTCAGCTAGTGTTCAAAATAATTTCTTTAAATGATAGACGCCAGTTTTATATAACAATGATGTGCTATAAGATATGCATGTTATATTATGAATAGACAATGGTCTCCTGTGTAAAACTGCAAGCTTGCAACCTTGAACGATAAATAGCTTCTTTATATGAATTGCAAGTCTGCAACCTTGAACGCACGTGGCTTCCTGTCTCACGCTCCCTTTTAGAGATAACGCTTATCTTAGCTGATTAGGCATAGTATATATACTAGTAGCTTGCACTTCTAAGTTAAGCTCCAGTCAGTCGATAAGTTCCATTGTGTTCGTATCATAGCTAGATGTAAGAAATTGTCCGGCGGCTAGCTGTGTGCTTCCAATGTTATATTTCATTGTAAAATAAAAATAAACGTTTTTTAAAAAGTCGTTTCGGCGGCCTTTTAATAAAACTGGCGCAGTCGTTCGGATTTGTGGAGGAAAACCTGGAAAACTACAAACATCGAGTCGACCAGCAACTTTCCTTGAGGTTCAGCTCTTTGCCACAAATCGAAACCTACCACCCAGCGGATCTTCGGACATCTCCAACAGGGACAAACATCGCCCGATCGTGAGAAGCGCCCGTCGACCCAGCTCCTGCTCCTCCGTGGTTATTGGAACCATCTGGTCATTGGGACCACTCTTGATCATTGGGATCAGTCTCTGGTATTGGCAACGTCAACAACGACGACCCCAGGACAACTTTTGGATAACGCTCTAGCGCAAAGCTGGACTATCCAAGTCGGACTTCAGGACCTCTGTGCAGGCCAGCCGACATCAATAGGATCGACGCATCCTTTTTGAAGACAACAGGACGTAGCTTGATCGCACGCCGTTCGTCAATTTTAACGCACAATGTAAGTGCATATTTTTATAATAATTTTCAAGCTTTAGAGAAAAAGCAAAGGTATATTTTTATAATAATTTTCAAGCTTTAGAGAAAAAGCAAAGGTATATTTTTATAATAATTTTCAAGCTTTAGAGAAAAAGCAAAGGTATATTTTAAAGGCAACAAAGTAACGACTATTAAAGCGTTCGCCTAAGTAATAATTTTAAAGTTTTAAAGAAAAAGCAAAATAAAAATTTTCAAAGGCAACAAAGTAACGTAATATAATTTTCAAAAGTGATAATTATTAAAGCGTTCGCCTAAAACAACAAAGTTAACTAATATAAAGTTTTAAAAATTATACTAACATAGTTTTAAATATTTATTTATAAGTCCAGGCAGAACGTAGTAAGCCAGACCAATTGCTGCACATACTAGGTGTGCTTAATTTGCATTTGTGCTTGCGTTCTTGCGCGTAGGCCTCCTACCCCCTTTTTTAGGAAATCCCCTAGTCATTAAACTGTTTACTAACATAAATAAAAATTTAAAATCAAGTGAAATAAATAAAGTAAAATTAATTTTTGTCAACAAAATTTTTATGTTAAAGGAAATCTTGAATCATTACGTAAAACACTTATAATTATATTTTGAAACAATTGTAAAAATTTTATGTCACGAGATAGATCACGCTCACCAAGGAATTCTATCCCTAGAATTTTATTTTTAAATAATTGTAACAACATTAGCAACCCAAATATGGTTGAACAAAACGCATCATTGTTTCCCTCACATTTTAATGTAGCTTTACTAAATGAAATTCCCACATATGATGGTAATCAAGCCACTCTTTCGGAATTTATCAGATCCACAGAAATCATTGCAACCAAATTTTGCACAGAAAATTCAAACGAGTATATCAACCAAATAATTTTAAATTCGATAAGGAATAAATTAAAAGGTCAAGCGTTAGAAGTAATCACAGGTTACGAGTATGATACTTGGAAAGACTTAAAAAATGTCTTAATTGAAAATTTTGGCGACCAAAGGTCAGAATTGAATCTCTTAATTGATTTAACTAAATTAAAACAGAATAAAGACTCTCCCATAGAATTTTTCAATAAAGTTAGAACTCATTTAGCAATTTATAATTCTAAAGTTTCTCTGAGTCAAGAATCAAAAGATATCATCACTTATAAATTAAAGGCTAACAAAGATTTAGCACTTCGCACTTTTACAAGTGGACTAAATGAAAATTTAGGAAGCTTCGTAAGAAGTAGAAATCCAACTTCACTAGAACAAGCGTTAAGCATAGTAAAAGAAGAAATTGATATCAGATATTCTCAAAATCAAAATAATTTTCAAAGTCAGAAATTAAATAAATCAAATTTAACTTCCAATATTCAAACACAAAATTCATACCAATCTAAATTAAATAACCCAAATTTTATGCAAAGACCATTCCAACAAAATCGAAATAATTTTAATCAAAATCCCAACTATTTTAAAAATCCAACGAATTTTAATAATCCTAATAATTCTAGAATAACTCGAAATTCAAGCTTTAATGCATTTGCACCAAAACCAAATTTTTCACCAACAAATAAACCAGAACCTATGGACTTTAGCACTATAAAAAGACCAACTACTCAACAATCAAATTTTCCTAATAAATATCGAGCTAATTCTCAAAACGTTAATAGAAATTTTAATCATTTAAATTACCATCAAGAAAAATCTCCTGATGAATATGAAGACTTAACAGAAGATTTATTTGAAAATGGAGAATTTTCAACTCCAGAAAATTTTAACGAAAACTTTCAGGAATATTCTGACCCTGATAATTCACAAGACTTAGATCACACCCCAGATTATTTCGAATATCCAGATCCAAACGATACAGTAAATTTTCATTAAGAGCCTCGGAAAAGAATATTTTAACTTTTAATATAAATCCAAAATCAGATCTTCCTTATATTATAATTCCCGCCACTGGCGATAAACTTTTAATTGATACAGGTAGCTCACAAACAATAATTTCTCCAGAATTTGTACAACAACATTTTCCAAATTATATTTATGAAACAGAATTCGAGATAATTACATCTCATGGAATTTCTCAACATAACTTAATTGCAGATTTACCAATCCCCAGTCTTTTTTATGAAAACGGAACACATACATGTTATTTATATAATTTTAACCCAGACTATATAGGACTTATTGGATCCGACTTATTTTCAAAATTATCCGCACGAATAGATTATAAATGGATGCATATTCAGACAGAAAGAGCTACGATACCATTTTATTACAACCCGTAAAAATTAAACAAAAAAAGTGAAACTAATGTAATTTTTCAAAACCTAAAAATTAAGATTTTTATTTTTCTCAACAAAACCTACAGTTAACCCTGTGTACAGAACTTTTCGTAAAATTTATCAGCATAAAAAAATGTAACTAAAATAACTGCAAAATTAAAATTTAATGAAAAAGGCATGACTAAGCCTTCAGCAATTGAAACCATACAATAATCAATTTAAAACAAGCGTAATTAATACTTTAAACGAAATACAAGAAATTAATGTTTATAATCCTTAATCTTATAAAAATAAAATTATGAACTCAACAAAAATCAGTCTATCAGATTTAACAACTTTAATATAAAAACTCCAAACAATAAAAGTATTTTAGATAATTAATTTAAATAACAATTTTTTAACAACTTTAATATAAAAACTCCAAACATTAAAAGTATCTTAGATAATTATTTTAAATAACAATTAAAAAAAAAAAACAATTTAAGACTAAAACCAATGCACATATAATTTCAAAACTGACGAAAAGTCAACTCATAAGGTTTAGTAATTCAAACATAAATTTGTAAAATATTTAGATTATATAGCTCCTTCTAAAGTAGGAATAAAATCAGATTCATCTAAAAATTCAATAATCAAAATTTCCCAGCACTTAAAAATCTAAATAAAATAATTTTTAACCAAATAGTCTACTAAAGAACATTTATCAAAAATTTTGCCAAAATAACTAAATTTTTAACCGTGTGTTTAAAGAAAAAAATAAGATTGTTCACACCATTGAATTTTTGAAAAACTTTAAGTATTACAAATAAATTCTAATAAATAAATCAGTAACTTCAAATATCAAAAGTATTTTAAAAAAATAACATCTTAAGAAAAAACTTAAGACTAAAATCATTTAAATCAGAAAAAACTCAAATAAAAATTATACTTAACAAACAAACAAGACCTAAGCTTGTATTAATCTAGTATTTACAATTTTAATAATCACAATATTTCTCGCGTTAAAACTAAGATGTTCACAGCAACATACCTTTATAATTGATATTGCTAAAGGAAAACAAAGAAAAACCTTTACAACCATTTAAAATTAAATTCAAATTCAGAAAAGTCAAACATTTCAATTAAACGAAAAAGTATTTATTAAAACAAATCTCAGAAGTAAAGATTAAATTTAAAATTAAAACCCATTCAGAAAGATCAAACATTTCAATTAAACGAAGAAGTATTATTTAAAGAAAATTTCAGAAGTAAAGATAAAATTTAAAATTAAAACCAATTCGGAAAAATCAAACATTCCAATTAAATGAAAAATATTTGTTAGAACTAATTTCAGAAGTAAAATTGAAATTCAAAATTAAATCTAATTTTTAAAAAAAAAATATGGAAATATAAAACACCCTGACTAAAAGGAACTATTGCTCTCTCTTTTTCAGGATTACTACACTCTTCATCGCCTGTACCCTGCTGACTCAATCACTAGTTATACAGAGCGATATTATTATAAAAATTTAAAAAATAATCCTGGACTATATCCCTTAAACTTAGGAAACGTAGTGCTTAAACAAAGCGAATGGACGCTTATTAGAAATGTAGACTATACCCCTATATTTGTTAATTATGACACACTTAGAACTAATTTAATGAAAATAATACCGTTACTTGAAAATAAAAGTTACGTTATTGAATATACAAAATTTAAAAGGATTGATGATGTTATTATCAATCATAACAATTTACTCATAATATTAAAACAATATCTTGAAAAAACAGATAAACTCTTAAGTCAATTATTTCCTGATGTTAAACACAAAATTAATAAAAGAGGACTTTTCGATGGACTTAGATCCGCTTTCAAATTTTTAACTGGAAACCTCGACGCCAACGATGGAGTCAGATATGAATCTATGATTACTAAATTGCAAGAAAGCAATAAAATTCAAAATGACGTTATATTAGAACAAACTAAAATTTTAAATGATACCATCTCAGTAATCAATGATATAGCAAAGAGTCAAGAATTATTAGACAGAAATATAAATAAAATAATTTTACAAAATGAGGAATTAGGCAAAAATCTCGCTACATACTCCTTAAAAACAGTCTTGCTAGAAGCAATTCAATTTTTGCAACTACTTATTAACACTTGTTTGGAACTAGAAAATGCATTAACTTTTGCCCAAAATCAACAGATGCATATGTCATTAATTGATAATGACGATTTAATTGAAAATCTAAATGAAATTTCGACGTATCTCAATAGCATATCAGAAAAAGCTTTAACTATTCCATATCCTGCAGAGTTACAGTATTTACATTTATACGAGTCAATTATCATTACAAAAGTTTATCAAGTTAAAAACAGAATTACATTTATATTCGAAATACCTCTTACTTCCAAAACTAACGATTATCAAATGATACAATTAATACCATTTCCGATTTTTATCCAAAATTATCAATTTCGTATGATTATACCTACTTATAGTACTTTATTATTTAACGTTAAAAACAGCATTCCCATTGAAATAAGTCATTGTAAACTTATAACTTTAGACACCTACTTTTGTAATCAAAATAACTACTTTGAAATCCCCAACGACAAATTGTGCGAAACACAACTTCTGTCATTTAATAAAAATAAAACATGTATCCCTTATTTATTCAATTTAACAGAAATCAAAATATCACAAATAAATCCTGCGACATGGTTAATATCTTCCCCATCTGAAGCAATATTGGACGTCAAATGTAAAAATCAGAATTTTAGAAAAGGAATATCTGGCACTAACCTCTTACACCTCAGTTCAGACTGTCTTGTTTCAATAAATCAAAAACACATGTTATTCACCGCAAAAAGAACCTCAAATGAAATTGTTAATTTAAAAATTTCAAACATTGACCGCTTAATAATTCCTGAATCAAACCACATAAATGTTTCAAAGATTGACTTGATACCTCTTGACACCCAGAAATTGGTTGAGGACCGAATTAAACTTAATAAATATGAAAATTTGTTAAAACCTGTTAATTATATTAAATCTGATAATTTAAGTGTGTCTGCAATTATATTTACTCTGTGTACTATTCTTATGTTAATAATTTTTATATTGTATTTGTATTATAATAGAAACACAATGAAGATTAAACTTATTAGATTTTTAAATAAAGATTTTGAACCGGTTAACGTAAATGCATAAGTTTAATTTTCTTTTCTCTTTGTAAGTTCAATGGAGGCATATTTGAATACCACCCATTGAACATTTTATCGGCGGACGTGTTATATTATGAATAGACAATGGTCTCCTGTGTAAAACTGCAAGCTTGCAACCTTGAACGATAAATAGCTTCTTTATATGAATTGCAAGTCTGCAACCTTGAACGCACGTGGCTTCCTGTCTCACGCTCCCTTTTAGAGATAACGCTTATCTTAGCTGATTAGGCATAGTATATATACTAGTAGCTTGCACTTCTAAGTTAAGCTCCAGTCAGTCGATAAGTTCCATTGTGTTCGTATCATAGCTAGATGTAAGAAATTGTCCGGCGGCTAGCTGTGTGCTTCCAATGTTATATTTCATTGTAAAATAAAAATAAACGTTTTTTAAAAAGTCGTTTCGGCGGCCTTTTAATAAAACTTGCAACAATTATATAGATTGTAGTGAACTCTTGAATTTATGCTCATTAAGGGTGCCTGGTAGATTCACAAGAAGCCAAACTCTATTTGCATTATCTCTTACAACAGTGTCGCCAGTCACCCCGATTATATCAATGCACAAACTTACGAATTACTATATTGCTATTTTGAATATAGATATTTTTTGCACCAGTTAAAAAATGTTTAGAAGTTTAATTCTGCAATATTTGAGTAATTATAGGTAAACGTTTATGTACTCATATCCCTGGGATTCTGATGGTACTTTACTGATATTGTGTGGATTCCACCTAATTATGTTAATGTATATATCTTGTTTATATGTAAGCTCCTCATATAATAAGGCAATAACGCCTGTTTGAGGATAAATAAATAAATAAATCGCTAATTGCACTACCTTAAACTTAGTGTGTTGATCTGTGACCTTCTGTAGGGACTGTGCTCATTCACAGTGTGCAAATGCACTATCTACAGAGAACTATGGTCGTAATTTTTTATTATAAAATACAATGGTAATCAGCGGACATCATTATCGTTCCATATATAGTATTAGTCTAATCTTTTTATAACGTTCTCTGCTACTTGGAAATTCTCTGCTACAACTAAGGGATGAACCTCTACAGGTTCATGCAACTCATTCCGTTACTTATTTCATACTCAAGGATGCTCACATTTCCATTACCACGTACGTGTCAATTGGCAATGCGTTATTTAATAAAGTTCAGTTCAATATGTCATTATGCATTATTTATGATTGAATACAATACCTATAATTCATCGGATCAAATAAAAAACCGGTGTATTTCTATTCCTTGTGGAAAATACACTACTCGTTTTTAAATAATTCTTTCACTAAGCACCCAAGCTAGTTGTTACTATCATATTCTGTTGCTGTCTGATTTTTTACACTTCTTAAATTAAATTAATATAATTAAGAATAATACCTTCATAAATATTAAAATATAAATTTTCTTCAAAATTAACATCTAAACTTCTATTCCTAGTCCAAAGAAGTTTACCTGTCACTCCAAATTCCAAACGCAGTTAACAAATCTACACATTCCTGTTCACTTCTGCACATAACCTTCCCGTACCCATGTGGGGTATTCTACATACCCCAGAGTAGTTTTTTTGCTGTAACTGTTTACCACATTTTTTAATGATCTTCAGATTTTAGATATTCCTCGAGATATCGAGATATCTTAATAATTATGAAGTTTGAT
This sequence comes from Agriotes lineatus, assembly GCA_940337035.1. NCBI lineage: Eukaryota > Metazoa > Arthropoda > Insecta > Coleoptera > Elateridae > Agriotes > Agriotes lineatus. Next base: position 145,794,643 of record OW679200.1, read on the forward strand.
TTCAAAAAAAAAAAATATTAAACTATTTTTATCAATTAATTTTTGTGTGGGGTATGTGAAATACCCCGCACGGGCCCCAGCGTAATAATTTTTTTCATTGTATTTCGTGTTCGTATTTCATCCGTTTATCATAAAATGGCCACTACGTATTTTTATGGAGATTTTGGACATGGCTGTCCTCAATGCATATATAATTTGGATGGAGCAGAATCCTAAATGGAAACAAAATTATAGAAGTCGTAGGAAATGTTTTCTTTGTGAATTGTCGACTGATTTAGTTGAGCCAAACGTTATGGCACGGAAAAATGCCAGTATTAATTATCATCAATATGTAAAAGGAGTTCTTGAAATGTTTCCAACAAAAAATAATGAAGCAAATGCCGCGAAACTGCCAGAACGCAAGTCAAATACCAATCACAGGTGCAACTTTTGCCCAAGAGTTCGTGACAGAAACAACTTTTTTCGTGTGTAACTTGTTCTAAATCGGTATGCGCAATACAACACAACAAAAACTATAGCATATTGTCCAAACTGCAAACCCAGCGACAATAAAGAACAATGATAAACCAATAATTTTAAATTTTTTAATAATTTTTGTATACCTATTTAAACTTTAGTTTTGCTTTGTATTTGAATAAAATTTTGTGCTATAAGCCCTCAATATCGTTTATAATAGAAAGGGAATTAATAACAAAGCCCAAATTGGTTATAGACATGAAAAACTACTGGGTATCCCGAGTACCCCGCATGGGCTCTAATGAAAGTTTTAGAACACGGGTACGGGAGGGTTTTAAAAGTCCACATGCCAGAGCTACACTATTTTGTGTAATCAAACTCCACCGTGTATTGTACCTTGTTTATGTTCTTTTCTTGCAGGTGATCCGGTTGTTTGTGCAGGTTTTCGTTACTTCTTCGAATTACCTACCATGTTATGAGAATGAATAGAAAATAAAGTGGTTCATGTTCATGGTCACTTTCAAATAAAAGAAATTGTGTAATTTTAGTCCCATTGTGAATTAAGATACCTGGTACCTATTAGCGTTAGTTGTTAAACATAAACCGAAAGAATATCACTCATTATGTATTCATCCTTTAATATAATTATTGAATTAATATTAGTACAGACTCATCGCAATAAATAAAATACTATTTAATGCATCATTTTCTAAAAACTTCTAACATGTTGCGGAATTATGATCGAATTAATAAAAACAATAAACTACAGTTTTCATGCGGATACAAATTTTAAAACCACCACCTTGATCTTAACATTTCTAAATAGTTATGAAAATGTATAACCTCGAATTATTCTAATTACTGAATTTTTGAGAGAGCGTTGAAGACCAATTAACTTTTACATAAAGATACATTTAATAATTGTTGTGACATTTTACGTTTATTTTTAATCAGATGTTTAAGAAATTGCTTGAAATTAAAAAATAATCACTTCTTCGTTAGCATAAGCCCAGTTTTATCGAGGAAACGATGTTAAACCGTACGCTGCAGAGACGTGCAACCGCAAAATTCAATCTCCTGCTAAAAATATAATTCAAACATCCTATCGCACGACGAGCAATTCGGTATGTAAATATTCTTTAATGGATCCCGTTTAGCGAACAAAGGATGAGGGTCGGATTTTAAGCAGGGCCCTGCACATCGCAGGGGTCGATTCCAGTTCCATTGAAATGTGATTTAATTTGAGAACAAATTGCCCGGGAGTTCGTACATAAAACAAAAGTGCTCATGCTTCGGATATGCTTTAAGAGCTCTGGTAAAATCGGTTAGTTCGGGCGTGGAATTTTCCAGCTCGCCCCTAGATTGCTTTAATTTTTAAATGCAGGTAATGTGGGTACGCTACAGGTGTTGGCGTGGGCTTATGACAAATAAGTTTCGGTGAATCACCATATTCTGATCAAAGTACGCGCGGTAGATAAATTGTAGGGAAGTGGACAATTCCATATTTTCACGTTCATTATCGTAATCGTGCCTAGCTTAGTTTTATAGGACAAAAGCAACAATTATGGTCGATATTTTTAGTAGGAAATTCGTGGGAGTAAAAATACTACTTCAGCCTCTTTTTTAAAGACTGAAGTGTCACTTTTACTGCCAAGAGATTTAGAATGGTTGAAAATCTCAACGGGCGAATGTAAAAATGAACAAATTATTGTCATGACAACATAATATTTATTCTAATCAAAATTCGATTATCGAAAGTGTGTCTGATTTATGCTAGCATTCATACTTTACATTATTATAATTTACTAGATTAAATAAACGATTATTTTCGTTGCGTGTATGTTGACGGGTGACATGAATAATATGAAAACGCAGGCGCGCTAGATGGGTCACCATGGGCTAAAGTTTTCTTATTTATATAATGATGTTGTCAACATAGACGCTTTTGCAGCTATTGGGGATCTTCACCCCCTATGTCACTTTCAGACAACAACAGTAGTTGCAAACTAATGTCCTGCATATTTACACATTCTCCTGTATGTTAACACCAGGATGCTGAGCTGCTGAGATCTCATCGAATTTGCAAGAGACACATTTCTAGTGCTAAAGCAATTGGGCTCGTAACTTATTTCCAGCGTCACAAGCTCTCTTTTTCATCCTTAAGAAATGTTGGGAACAATGTCGCTATAATGTTTAAAACCTCATCGCAGAAGAGAGGCCCATGCCCTTGCAGTGGAGATAGAAACGGTATTTGACCTCATTTCACTTGAGCTCAGTGATAGCAGTAAGGTCTTTTGTCGCTAAAACGACTCTGCTGGCCTCTGGACGCAAAGCTTCGCCATTTGGGGTACAATATTTGGGGTAAGCAGTTGGCTCATCGCGCGGCCGAGTTTAACCTACGCCACGCCCAATAAAGTGTCTCAATACGAGGCGTTGCAATAAAGCTCTGTCTCCAAGAGCTGGTGCTTCAAGCCAAGTTTCGTGTAGTTCAACGAGCTCAGCTAGTCCAGATACAATCTCCCAGCTATTTGCTACAATAAAGAATCTTTTAGCAGCGTGGAGAAGCCTGCACCAGGTGCAAAAACGGGGTTTGCGTACCTATACGCAATTATTAAAGGTTGGTCCCTTTTGGAGAAACACCTAAAGCTATTGCTTCGAATAATTAGTTACGTCAGGCATCATCTCGTCGCACCTGTATGAGGCTACAACGCGAGACGCGGTGGACTGCACATTTCGCGTGCCCCCGGAGTTAGATTAACAAAATACGTAGAGACGGTGGATTTGCATGCAGTTTAATATTTGCGAATAAAAACAATTACTTCGGTGTATTTTTAAAATTAAAAAAAAATAAATGTAAGTAACATATAGTGATTTTATTATGATTTGACTTGTAAATGTGGGTATAAATCAGCTGAAGCATATGGATTTCATACTATAGTTAACACTGGTGTGTTTAAGAGTGGCTATTTATTATAGATTTTAATTTATATGTATGTATCTAAAGGCCAACATACACTTGTGTTACATTTACTGTGACCAGATAGGTGTTTTATTTGATGAACAGTTAGGAGTATCTATTTCCAATGTAACGAGCCAGATTGGATCGACTTCCGGAGCTTTATTGTATCCGTATCCGCGTAGTTAGTTAAATGTAAGAGATTTCTTGTTATAAACTGAGCTAGCTGGCAATAAAAAAGCAAGTAATTTATAAAAATTAAACACAACGAGGATGCTACGAAATGACTCATTACAGGATGCACGGTCAAGGCTGACGACGATTAGTAAATTACCTTCACGTAATGCAAAGGTAATAAATTCTCTGATCAAATGGTTCTTCTACTCGTGTGCTAAAATACTGGAGATCTTCTAGCGTGACAGCCATAGATCCTTGATTAAAAATCCTAAGCCCTCTTTCACACGGACGGCTGTTTGCCGGCCGGAAAAAACGCCGACGACAACTAAATAACATTATTTCATATGGAACCTTTCACACGGCACGGTCACGGCAGTTTTTCCGGCCGGTCGATCTCCAATTTTAAAGTCGCCGGTGGTGACACTCGGTTGCCGGACGGCTGTTTAGCCGGCCGGCAGCCGGGTGTTTTCAAATTGCATAAGAGTAAATACCTGTGTACACACGAACGGCAAATTCGCAAAGTATGTATTAATTGTATGCGCCAGCAAGTCATAGAATCTTGTCTAACGCAGCAGTTGGCGTCCCTTAACTCAGAACAGAACGGCCAAGATCTGGGATGTAGTTGAAGTTGGACTGGCTGCATAGACTTACCTTGCCTCCACCTGCTAGTGTTTTAATGCGCTCATCAATGCAACTGCATACAGTTGTGCAGAATACAGGAAAATACAATGGTGTAGGTAAAACGTTATATTGAGCATAGAATAATACAGGTGAAAAAGTGAGTGGACAGCAAAAGCTGACCCGTTATCAGTTTTATTACATGATGTGACTACTGCACCCGAAGCAAAAAAGTTTGCAGCTTGAAGTTACCAAGTTTGAAGCAAAAACGCTGGAAATAATCTGGGGCACGACTGGTTCACGAAGAAGTTCGCCTGGAAGGTAGAGACGCTGGAACCTGAGTGATAGAAGTTGATCCACGAAGATGACAATTCAGCGAAGAAACCACAAGGGCCACGTATTCAAATATTGCACGTAGAATGCGGGAAACGAATCCGAACTCAAACAATTATAAGAATTTAAGGTCTTAATTAGCTACAACGGCACCATCCGTCCAACAGGTTTAAGCAGCTTAGAAGAGTTGAATATCTGTCGAAACACCAACGAGCCTGTGCGATAAAAAAGTCTTCATCGACTGTTGCATCACGTAACACTACGTAATCGGGATTGTCCCACTAACACACGTCTAGCCTGTTGACATATTTGCAGGCCACTCAAAGGGTATCTTTTTCAGCCTTTGGCTACAATAACAAAACAACGGAAATGAGGCGCCCAATTCAGACCCAGGCGAGAGCCGGAGGTGAAACACCCTCTCCGCCAATAACCTGTTCCCCTTATGTTCTGTTCAGGATTGAACGTCTGTGTCGCGCGTTAACAGACGCGACTGCAAACGGAACAAGAATGTCGTCCCTACCAACGAACAAAGGCCCGGAAATCGGAAATGACATTTATCCGAAGTTTGTAGAACAGTATAACTTTTTTATACTTATCGTGATGAAATAACTCGTGTATTAACGTTTTTAGCATAAGTACAAGAAAAAAAAAGAATTGATTACAGAAGATATCGCCAATACCGCGGTCACTATAAAACTTTATAGGTTATGCAAGTTATCAAAGGTGACGTGTTGTTTTTTATATTAGTTGTGATTAAGTCAAAATTACTGGAAATTCAACATTCTTCTTCTTCGTCTTCTTCTCTTTAGATGGGCATAGTGCTTGTTTTAATACGAGTGTAGTGGAGCGTATGCTTGCGATATCAATTGCCAGTTACCCCGCCATCATGTCTGTGAAGTTGGCCAAACCCAGACAAAAATTTAGTAATACGTCAAAGGGAATCGTTTGTTTATCTTTTGTTTACGTTTGTTTAGCTATTTTTAGCGTTTGTTTACATCTCTGTATACTACAACCAGCACCCCTATTTGGGTCGGGCCAACTTCACGGCAGCCAAACCCAAAATGATAAATTGACAATTTCTTGGTGGGAATCGTTTGTTTATCGTTTGTTTACGTTTGTTTAGCTATTTTCAGCGTTTGTTTACACCTCTGTATACTATAACCAGTATCCCTATTTGGGTCGGGCCAACTTCACGGCAGCCAAACCCAAAATGATAAATTGACAATTTCTTGGTGGGAATCGTTTGTTTATCGTTTGTTTACGCTTGTTTAGCTATTTTCAGCGTTTGTTTACACCTCTGTATACTATAACCAGCACCCCTATTTGGGTCGGGCCAACTTCACGGCAGCCAAACCCAAAATAATAAATTGACAATTTCTTGGTGGGAATCGTTTGTTTATCGTTTGTTTACGTTTGTTTATCTATTTTCACCGTTTGTTTACACCTCTGTATACGATAACCAGCACCCCTATTTGGGTCGGGCCAACTTCACGGCAGCCAAACCCAAAATGATAAATTGACAATTTCTTGGTGGGAATCGTTTGTTTATCGTTTGTTTACGTTTGTTTATCTATTTTCAGCGTTTGTTTACATTTATGGATACTATAACCTGCACCCCTATGTGGGTCGGGCTAAACCCAAAATTATAATTTGACCATGTCTTAGTGGGAATCGTTTTTTAGCGTTTGCTTATATTTTTTTAGTTATTTTCAGCACTGGTTTACACATTTCTATATTATAGGTAATACCCCTGTTTGGAACGGGCCAACTTCACAACAGCCAAACCCAAAATGATAAATTTTAATACGAAAATTTTCATTATGTGATTAACATCTTGAACAATGAAATTCTATTATTACACGCAATAATAACACAGATTGGTTTACTTTACAATGACTGTACTGACAGAAAGGACGTATTGTTTTGTTTCTGGTGCAATTAGTTGTGATTCCATGAAAGACGCTGTTTTTACATGATTATGAGATTGTTTGGTTAAATAGTTTCCTAGAAAACTTTAAATTGAGAATTGAGAACAGTTTTTAATACTAAAGCTGCTTTTAATGTTAGATCTTTAGTGATTTTCGAGTGCACACCCTAAGATTGAATTCCTGATTCATTAGCAACCTTATTTTAAATTGGCGTTTATGTGTCGACTTTTCAATAAGGTTTAATAGTGTATTACATAAAAAGCCAGTAATTACGCTTTCCTGACGTATTATGTATACTATTTTTTTGAAACCGTTTACCTTAAAAAAACATCATTACTCATTAATCACAAATGATTCAAGATGTTTCAATTTGGATGGATTAATAATAATTTACCCTATATTACTATTACTGCCAAGAATAAATACTGAGCTAATTTAGTTTTGTACTTATTTATTTGAGCCGGGTAGGGTATTTTCTTGACTAGTCAGAAAATTAACTACTACCCTGCCTTAAATGAGTTAGGAAAGTAGCCACTTTCAGGCCGCTTTCAGAAATACCTAATTTGTTTTGATATAACTTTATGTGCTTAGAAAATTGTTGCAAAACGGGGTGGTCATGGTTTAAACAAACTCTGCAGAGCATAGCTAAACAAACATTAACAAACGATTCACAATAAGAAATAGTCAATTTATCATTTCGGGTTTGGCTGCCGTGAATTTGGCCCGACCCAAATAGGGGTGCTGGTTATAGTATACAGAGGTGTAAACAAACGCTGAAAATATCTAAACAAACATAAACAAACGATAAACAAACGATTCCCACCAAGAAATTGTCAATTTATCATTTTGGGTTTGGCTGCCGTGAATTTGGCCCGAACCAAATAGGGGTGCTGGTTATAGTATACAGAGGTGTAAACAAACGCTGAAAATATCTAAACAAACATAAACAAACGATTCCTACCAAGAAATTGTCAATTTATCATTTTGGGTTTGGCTGCCGTGAAGTTGGCCCGACCCAAATAGGGGTGCTGGTTATAGTATACAGAAGTGTAAACAAACGCTGAAAATAGCTAAACAAACGTAAACAAACGATAAACAAACGATTCCCACCAAGAAATTGTCAATTTATCATTTTGGGTTTGGCTGCCGTGAAGTTGGCCCGACCCAAATAGGGGTGCTGGTTATAGTATACAGAAGTGTAAACAAACGCTGAAAATATCTAAACAAACGTAAACAAACGATAAACAAACGATTCCCACCAAGAAATTGTCAATTTATCATTTTGGGTTTGGCTGCCGTGAAGTTGGCCCGACCCAAATAGGGGTGCTGGTTATAGTATACAGAAATGTAAACAAACGCTGAAAATAGCTAAACAAACGTAAACAAACGATAAACAAACGATTCCCACCAAGAAATTGTCAATTTATCATTTTGGGTTTGGCTGCCGTGAATTTGGCCCGAACCAAATAGGGGTGCTGGTTATAGTATACAGAAATGTAAGCAAACGCTGAAAATAGCTAAACAAACGTAAACAAACGATAAACAAACGATTCCCACCAAGAAATTGTCAATTTATCATTTTGGGTTTGGCTGCCGTGAATTTGGCCCGAACCAAATAGGGGTGCTGGTTATAGTATACAGAAATGTAAACAAACGTTGAAAATAGCTAAACAAACGTAAACAAACGATAAACAAACGATTCCCACCAAGAAATTGTCAATTTATCATTTTGGGTTTGGCTGCCGTGAAGTTGGCCCGACCCAAATAGGGGTGCTGGTTATAGTATACAGAAATGTAAACAAACGCTGAAAATAGCTAAACAAACGTAAACAAACGATAAACAAACGATTCCCACCAAGAAATTGTCAATTTATCATTTTGGGTTTGGCTGCCGTGAAGTTGGCCCGACCCAAATTGGGGTGCTGGTTATAGTTTACAGAAGTGTAAACAAACGCTGAAAATAGCTAAACAAACGTAAACAAACGATAAACAAACGATTCCCTTTGACGTATTACTAAATCTTTGCCTGGGTTTGGCCAACTTCACAGACATCCCGCCATCTCTTGTGTGGTGTTTCTAAATGTCCTTATCTATGAGTATGAATATTTTTCGATATTTTAGCTTATGTTTTTTCTAGCATGATACTTATGTGCTCATTCAACTGCTGTTTATAAGTTCTTGCCCAACATACTACATCTACAACTTTGCACTATTGTCTTATGTTTGTGCTTCTCTGCTTGTCTCTAGTATCTCGTATCTCTAGCCCCAGAAACGATCTTAGATTTGTTGTTGCCGACGAGAGTTGAGATCACCACCCCCTTCCCCCCCAAACATATTAATATCGCCTATATATGCAAGATACTTTGATCATATGACCAAAGCAGTCGGTGTCTAAGGTACCTGGTACTTTGCATGCCTAGGCCTTGTCTATTAACAAACAAACAAACGATTTATAATTGATGCTGCTATTGCTTTGCAAATAAGAGCTTTAAGAAAACTGAGTATTACAGCAACCTTGCTGATTTTCTGCATAGATAGTTTGCTGCCCAGGTAAATAAAGGCCATGGCATGTTCTATACGGTGATAATAGATGGTGTCCTTGCACCGAAGAGGTAGGCCTTTGTTACAATCATTCGTTACATAAAGTAATGAAGACTCTAGACTGCATAATTTTTGCACAATTATTTTGCTCAATGTTGCCGCAAGGGTAGTCAGAGCACCAGGGTCCGATTCATACTCAAGTTTATGAACATAAAACACATTAAATATAAAGTATCTATTAGTCTATATATTACAATTACAATTATTAGAATTGCCTATACAAATTCGTGGCGGCTTGTGCAAAACTTAGTGATATGCATGACAATTAAGTTTTCACGGCAGGCACTTTGATATACTTTACGGTCAGGTAGCTGTCACATTATTATAGTATATGTGTTACTTTTACTGCTACATTCGCTTGAAGATGTAATTGGTACTGCTTTCGTTACTCACTTACTCTACTCTTTTCTGCAGTATATATAAATTGCTTAGTTTTGTTTCTATACCAGTATTCTACATTTTAAAAAGTCAAATGTCATCATAGTATGAAAGAGCAATTGTCTTGCATGTTCCTATATTCGCACTGGCCGCCAAATTTGCATAGTATATCTACATTGTTAAACAATAAGCTAAAATGCATTCGGATGGATGCTACAGAACTCGACCTGGATAGGGTTACAATCCACACTACCTGGTATATTCTTGATAGCCCTTGGTACGAACGCCGCGGAATATACGCCTGACGTTGCATTTCGCTGGAACGGGCGTTTCTGGAACTAAACGGTTATATATGACTGCACCTAATGGCTGCTCTGTTTACATTTGGTGTCAAATTGATATTGCTAAACTTCGACTGTATGGGGCTCTAATATTTGCAAATTATGTTTTTCAAGGGTTAACCTTACCGTGGACGTACTTTTGCAGCCCCTAATTATTTTAATCGTATCGAATACGCCTTCGTGTTTACTTTCGCATTTACTTTATATATTTCATTTTGTGATATGGATTTTATACCTTAAAACTGATTAAGCCACCGAAAAAATGGATATTAAAAGGAGCACCATTTCTCATGTTAGCTTTTCTTAAGACAGCGCACGTTTTGAACCCTTCTTGAAGTAATAGCTTGGTGATACAATTTTGCAAAAAGGCTTTTATTATGTAGTTTGTAAGAACTGTAGTCATTGGAATTGAATAGAAAGGGTCGGCTAACTATGCAATTCAAACAAAACAGCAGTATCATTTAAAAAGTAACACGTTAGTAAGACAGAAATAATTTGAAATATTTGAACTACTTGAACTACAAGCAGATATGTGAACTTCTAGATCAATCGACTAGCAATGAATCGTTTAATTATGTTTATCATCTTACTGCTAACAATATAAAGTAAATATTTTCGAAATAGATGCCATACTTTACAAATGTCTACACGATTAGTGCAGATTTTTTCTGGTAAATTATTTTAGGAAATAGTTGCTCTGCCTTGCTATCTATATTAGTTTTTGGAAAGATTCTAAGAGATTATGACAATTCAAATAAAATTCAGTAAACTTCTTTGAGCTGTATTTTCTGAATATCAAGTGCCCTAAATTTCATTAAAATAATTGTGCGGTCTTGAATTTTATGCGACTTGAGAGCTTGCAAAATGTTTGACTATCAAATCTTCCCATAGCAAATGAGTCTAAGAAGATCAAGCGCAGAGATCTCGGAGGCCAATTCAACTACTAATCCAATCATCCAACTGAACTGTTCAAATTCTATGTAATAACGTATTCTCATCTGACTAAGGAATACCTCGAGCATGTTATCATAGCATTTTTGAAAAGTTACTGATTTTTTTTAAATTCAGATTTTAGAGACTTTTTACCAAAACCCATCAAGAAAATGTGTCAGATTCCGTCCAAAGGTGGACAAGGCTTCTGACGTGCTAACCACACAGGAAGTTATTTTATACCCCTGGACGGTGTAGCAACTTACATATTCCGTCATTAAAATAATACAGATAGCCTAACAAGTTAATAAAAAGCTACAGTTCATTTCGTCACTGTGGCTGTAATAAGCTATTAACGTGTAATTAAATTCAAAATATATTAGGCAACCAGAAACTGAGTATCAATAAAGCAGCTTTGGTGGCAACACGTCCTACAAATGACAATAAAGTGTCGACAGAAACATAATAATACCCAAATCCTCAGAGTAATAATCCCAGAAGCGGATTTCGTACTGTAATAAGCCGCATTCAATCTCGACATAAATAGAAGTTTTAATAGTTGATGCCTGGCGAAGCTTTGTTCCAGTCTGTCAACCGTCGCGTCGCAGACTTTTTAGGTGTTTTGTTGTCAAACGATGAATTCTATTTGCGTTCGTTTTATGCCTTTGCTTGATTACACCGCGTGGGACAAGGTAGTGACGGGAATTTTAATTTAATGCTAAAAATAAGCCACATTCATAAATCACAACAATTGGTAGTTAGTTAATTATGGAAGAGTACATTCAGTCTGTCAGAAATAGAATGTATGAAAAACTCTTGAATACGAAATGAAATGCTAACACCAATACGACGGCAGGTTTTTAAATAATTTACCTACGTGTGGAAAAAAGCAATAGGGTTGTTGACAAGTAGCTGTGGCATTTCACAAAGTTTGAGACTTTTTCCTGGTTGTATAGTAACCTTATCTTTCACCTGTGACGCAACTGGATCCACTGGATCACCCAATCTAATGTCTTTGGAGGCAATAAAAAATATAGTGTTGCATTAACGAACTAGAAACCCTTCATTTATTAACCACTCTTAAATATAAGAACATAATATTATAGAATATCCACAGGGGTAATCAGCGATTAACGCAATACTCTAAATAGTAAAAGTAAGGTTCGGGAACTTTAATTCATGGAGGAACATGGCCTGAGACAAGGCGAGTCAGAGTCGCTGAAATATCTCTTTCCGAAACCCAGTCAATCTGTCACACCGTTAACGGCGTACTGGGTGATGTGGTTAGCATCACGCTTTCGACGACTGCCTTACTTTCCCTACTTCCACAACTGTAGTTTCGGTACCCAATTTTTAAAGCGACTGTGTAGGCCGCTCGCTAGTTGCCAGATGTCGGCATTGAACCCCGTACCGTGGCACCGCAGTCGAGCTCCCTAACCGCTCGGCCACGCTGGCGAAACTAATACTCTAAATACCATACGGAAATAAAATAAGGTAAAAATGTTATTATTTAGCCGCGTGCGAAAGCTATTCAACAGCATGTAGGTGAACATAAGCACAAATGCAAATCGATCTATTGTTGCTTTTTGATCCGCATATCACGCGCAAAGGCCTTGGCGCGTAAATCTTATACTATAACGACGTAGAAAATACCAAGCAAAAAGGCTCCCCACAGTATTATTGTCCCTTAAAATTATTAATCTGAATCCGTCTATTAGGTATTAACGAGCTAAACGCTGCCAAAGCTATTGTTGCCAAATTAGTATAATGAAATAAAACTAAAATTAGTGAAACTTCGCCAAATAACAGGCAATTCGACTTGCCACAATATAAAATTCGCGCAGGGAGTAGTGTAAATACCTCTGACCCCATACTATACAGCAGAAGCCAGCCTTCTACGATTCAACCAAAGAGGGTTGCAAGCCAACAGAATCAGTTCGGTTCAGTTAATGCAATGGAGGCTTCTCCCCAAGCGTGCGAAAGGTGTAAAGAAGAGCTCCACTACGTTAGTATGAATGAAGATCACTCAACTTTTACTCGTAATCACTTATAACGTGCGGATTCGTTTGGCGATTACTCGAGCAAGTAACTAAGAGCCCACCTGACAGTAACATACAAATTGAAGAAGAAGAATAGAAACACATAGAGTAACTGTACAAAAATTAAGTACCTAAGATAGGTGGTCACAGGTGAGTTACTTCTTAACTAACATTATATCCTGGCTTAATTCACAAATTAACACACAAATCCTGAGTCCAATATGGACCATGTTGAAAGATTAAATCCACTCTTAGAGTGTGCACCAAAAAAAAACCTCCAAAAATGTGCCGCATAGCTGCACGAAAAGCAGTATCAAGAATCAATCTTTCAAAATGGAAACAGGATATTCAAAATTCGTAAAAACAAGATAAACAAAACACGAGAAGCTTGAGATCATCCCCATAATATAAGCTTTAAAAAGCACTAACCCAGATTTAGGTGAAAGGGGAGGAAACTGGAGAAATATTGAAGCTCCGACACTAATATTAGCTTTCTTAGCAAGATGGAGAAGGTGACCAGTTTGGCGTGAAACACTCCCAGAATACAAATTTTACACAATCACTTACTCCAATCTCTAACCACAATTACAAGGATAAAACATCCAACTCCAATATTTCAAACTCTTGAGCGCTCGAAACTTAAAAACATCACTACAAGGGAAGTGAAATCCAAACCAACCCACTGAACAAAAGCACATCCCACCCTGAAAATAAGGAACAAAGGATAATAATGTTCATATCAAAAGAAAGTAACTACCTTTAACAACAATACCAACGAAACCCTAAAATAGTGTGGATAGATGCCCGTCCCACAAGCAAAATTTATGGTAGTTACAGTCACCAATCCAATAGCTCAAACGAAACCCTAATAAACCGTAATAAAGACGCATACATTGTTTGACGTCTTGTTTCCGTTTCATCTGCTATTAAAGCTTCCTATTATGTAACCCACAACTTTAATTAGACCTCCTTGACATATATTGAAACAATAAAGAAGCCGACCTGCGATCAATTAATAAAATTAAGCAATGGTAGTAAAAATCGCAGATCAACCCCCTTATCATTTATACACCACGGCAGCTCTGAAAACTCTTTACTCACCGCAATGGCCCTAGCTAACTCAAATATCGGCGGCCTTAGATCGTAGGTTCAAATCATCAGCTATGTACCCTGGAATGTCTTCAAAAAAGGAAAGGAAATGGAAATGGGCGCCAGAAATCAAAAGATTTCGAATAATAAGAGAAAATAAACTGCAAGTGACTAACGTTTAATTAATAATCAATAATAGAAAAGTCTTGAAATGTCAGTAATAAATTATCAGAATAATTAAAATGCAAACAATTTTATAACAACATTGTGTACGTGAACTGAAGGTTGCGACACGCATAAAATTAAAAACCCCTTTTGGGTTATTTTAATATCTTTAAAAATTATTCATGGGATATGCATACCTCAATCATTTAATAATACCTTCTGTTTAGGCTATTGAAATAAAAAAGCGTGACTGTACCTTTTACAGAGGGTCGAAATACACATCAAAATAGCAACTTTAAATACAGCATAATTAGATATAAGCATAAAAATTTAAATATTAAACCAGAGCATGTATGAAATTAAACGTTACATGTAAATAATGGCAAAATGTATAAATTTAAATTTCAAATCATTACGGGTTTAAAATGTTTAAATGGAAAAACCAGGTATCAAAGACAAGTTGATATATAATTCCGGAATAGCACTAACTAACCTCGAAACATAAGCTGGACGTAAACGGCAACAACCCTTGTTGAAATCGCCATGGATGCGCCGAAAATTGCTTCGAAGCATCTCCAAAAGGCGGCAATACGCCGAACCCAGCGGGTGTCGAAAGTGCGATGAGGTTAGCGACTTGGCCTCCGAGATAAACTCGTGGTTGAAACTGATAATTAGGAGCTAAGGAAAATATAATTACTATGGAGATAATAAGACAGAAAAGCGCAATCGTACCTGATCATAATCAGCCCTTAGAAACACACTGCTCATTGAAATTGGTTGAGCGCACGTAATTTGACTTGAACAAAATCAAACCTCGGCCGCGCGAAATGCGCCGCCTGAGGCGAGAAGAATAAGTGCCTCGGACGAAAATTTCGTTTCTAAAGGGAGACTCGCACTCTGATAAGAGATAGCGCAGGTGGAGAGGGCATCGTGCAAACGATAGGAACTTGATCCAGGTATAAAATACGCTGCTTTGGAAAATAGAAGAATTTGAAATGCAAAAGGATTTACAATTCAACTAAAAATATACAGGTTAAGCCTGAAATAATTGGATAAATGGCGAAACAATTAGGCTAAGCCAAAAAATTGTTTCACTATATATATATATATATGCCTAGCCAAATTCTCTGCCGCTCCCATGACTTTACTGACCGCAAACTTTTCACTGAACGTCGAGGTGGTCGATTTGCCTTGGTTCTTACATTTTGCGTAGTTACATTCCCGCAGACACCTCAGGTGGTGACCACAAGAATTACATATTCCCATACCTTTCCTTCGATTATTTAAAGCGAGCACTTTAGCCTAAGATGCCCCCCCCTCTTCTCACTGAAATCATTCGAGTACCATTAAGGTTTGTTACGTGTGGCAAATGTGGCTGTCCCTGTAACACACCAGGTTCCTGCTGCTATTCCATCTATATAATTCAACTGATAACCTTGCTTCTTGTATCTGCCGTTATCTTTTACTATTTTTCTTGCTTCTTCAAACTTTTGGATTTCAAGCTTCCTTTATACTCTATGACAAACTACCTATTAGTTTGTCCCAACTGATAGTTTAGCTTGGGTTATCCACCCTGTATTATTTGTACTTATTCCTCCATGTCTTCGCACACTTTTTCCCTTAGCTTATATTTATATTCCGTCTTCACATTATTTCATCGAAGCATCTGTATATCCCATTTTCTCTGTATTTCTGTAAAAATTTATTGGAATTGTTGCTTAATTTTTATTCGTAAAATGGAGTTGTCAGGTCTATATCTTGACAACTTGTTACGTTCTATGTAAAATTAATAAAAATGTCCAGGAATTCTGCAGAGAAAGTTATTTTCAGCTATAGTTGATACGTTTGGTTGCATAAACCCCTGATATATTTTGGTTTTTGAATCCAATATTTCTAAAAATAGGGAAATGTTGGTGAATTTCTTCAAAGATTGCGTACACATATCGCCCATTGCTGTTTTCTGTGCCCACCTTGATTAGTGATTGCTGCTGGTGTCTAGTGGTAGATGTTTTCGAAGATGCACTTTGTGGATTTTTAAATTCGTCCGACACTTTGGAATTTTGGGAAATTGCAGCGTTGACGTGTGGTACATACAACTACTGAAATGTATCTAGTAGTGCTAGGATTCAAGAATATTTTAGAAATAAACTCACCCAGCCTACTTTTCAGCCTTTGGTATGTTATCGTAGATTCGTTTTCATAGTTACTTTATGTTGTTGGAATATTTCAGCATTTTTTCTGTGCCGCCCGTTTAGTGTGTGTATTTTTGTTTTGGTGTTTTGATGTCATCTTATACCTTGAGGAAGGATTAGTAATTTGGAGGTGCCCTTCAGCGATCCTGGACAAAAGTACAACTTTCGAAGGCCTTTCGCTCTTACGATCATACTGGAGAAAAGCCTTCCATCCCAATACTGCAGCTTGATAAGGCAACTTCACCACCGGACCACGAACCAGCACATTCGAAGGTCTTGTTTGGTGTTGGTTTGGCCCACAGCTAGCATATGATAGGTACCCCCTTGTGCGATTATAATCGTTACTGGTACACCAATTCGAACCATTTCTTATATGTGGCAATGTAAGACTGAAAATATGTTCTCGCATACATGCCGAACCCTTATCGTAGCGTGTTACTTACATATTGTAGTGCAAGTATAAACAGATGGTTACAGAATAAACCGACTACAGCATTGCCTTGTGTACAGCGAATTAGTTGTCACACCCTAGTTAAATTAAATTAAGTAGTATTTATTAAATATGAAGAGCTTCTATATACTGCAATAAGTTTTATAATTTTATTCTGCTTTTTAGATTTACTGTAGCGGTTGCTGGGTTAACGATTTTGGTCGCGTTCAGTTATTTAATATAGGATACGTTGAACAACAACCACTGTGCGCGACTATGATATTGCGAGGGCGCACTGAGGCTTCGTCTAGGACAGCTACTACGCAATTTGAAGTATAGTAAAATATTCCGACATAAAAGGCCTTATACGCAAAAACTCGGTTCCCAAAATAAATTAATTTCGCATGCGAATGCCAGCATCCCCACTTCGTTTTAATACGGCTTTCATGTATGGTTGGAAGAGGTGTACTCGTGTAAGCAATTGCTAGAAAAATGTTACACCAATTTACTCTCTAGTCAGTTTATTTGCATCAAATTTTGACCAGAGAACTGTATACATATATAAACAAATTTGACATTCACAAATCCCACATGTACATCGAAATAAAACCTTCAGATAAAACGGCAAAACTGTGAATACATTAAAATATATACCATTATCGATTTATACTACTGATCATTCTTGTTGAATAAATCATATTTTTTTCTTTTTTGAACACTTTGTCATAATTACTTTTTGCATTACTAAATTTGAATTAGCAACGCCACTTGGACAAATTTAATAAAACTGCATGCAGATATTGCAATCGGCGTCGTAAAATCATGCCGTACATCTGTTGCAGTTTTGTACAACACGCAGGCTTTGCTCCCCAAGCAATCAATCTCTAATCTGTGATAATGGCTGGTGGTTATTGGATTATGACACGTTACCTAATTGACTTTTTAAAAGCGGCTTCACCGAAAACAATTATTCAACGAAAGTAAAACTTTCATAATGATTGGGCGGCTTATTGCTTCTAAACATGAACCTTACAACTGCTCGTTACGAAAACTCAGTATAAATAAGGATTAATAGAACAATAACTTTTTATTCGCGCAGGCTGCCGAAGATAATTGGAGGCTATAAAATGGCTAATTAAATTAAAAACTTATCAGCAATATTTAGTCTACTAGATACAATAAAACACCAATTTTGCCGTGGGCTAAATGGCTTCCTATTGTCTTGTCGGGTTTTGATGTTCATTAATTCAGATTCGCATTATCGATAATGGAGGCATCCGAATTGCTAATAATTCGAGACCTGAATCTGTAAATAACTAGATTCTGAGTAATGGGAATTAAAAATATGCGGGTTTACAAATAACGCCTATTCTGTAGTGTAGGCGTCTACTTTAGTTTAGTAAATATCTTACTCGAAATTTTTCCATTAAGACACAATAATCCTGAAGCTTCAAATAGATTTCACCTGTGACTAATGGTCTGATTGAGCAATGAAAACATCGACCTTATAAGCAGTGGGTCTTACACTTCTTTTAATAATACGAGAGGTCTTTAAATGTTATAAAGAATTTTATTTTGACTTAAATTTTTAGGCGATTGCCTATCTGAATGACAGATTTATTCTAACGTTCAGAATTCTTCAACAACAAAGGTTAGTCGCTTAGATTATACATTCGACTTATTTTTTTAAGTATTCGCTTAATCTCTTTAAGGCATTAAAATGTTAGAAAACTTACTCGTATTATAATCGATACAAATAAGCTCTTGAATTGAGGGAGTTTATTTCATGAGTCTTTGATGAAAATATGACTAATATGGACGATTTTTAAAAGTTATTTCTCTATTTTTGAAGCGGGTTTGCTTGCCTATTGATTGCTTTATTTTCGACTCTGAGAAACTACGTTAAGACAATTTTACAAATTATTTATCTTTTCTTCCAAGCAAACTTCTTCAATATTTAATATTTAGAGGCAATTGCGAAACATGGCCACGTGCTCATATTGGTATTTTGCTGTACGATTTACAATTCCATTTGGACTTTAAAGGTAAAAACAAATATTGCTACATTAAAAATATGGCACATTTGTCTTGCATAGTACTGTCGGAAGGATGAGAGGGCCAAGTTCAAACTTCCTTTCACAAGACTCTTTTATTGAAGGAAAACTTTGTCAGGTCATTTTGTATTTTAATTAGCCACCTAGGCTTTAGGGCAGCGTGCCCGCATGTTAAACCCTTTTAGTTACTTATTTGGCTTCATCGCCTAATTCCATAATAATGATTTTGCACATATTTGGCCTCAAGCGCAGTATTTCTCGTCATCCGGGGCACCCCTTTGTTGGTACTTTGACAGTCGGGTGTTAACGCTCGCAGGATTTCTGAACCTTCTAGAATTTACGCTGTTGGTGTGACTGCGAGGCCTCGCGCTGTCTTTGTCACCGGAACTTATTTGTTTTATTGGGCGCATCGTCATTGGCTGTCGAGAATCACGTGGTAACGCCGTTGTGGCTCACGCCACTGCGGGGGTCGTAACGCTGCTTGCTTGGGCAGTTCAACTCAGGGCATTCAGCCGAGAGCCGTCGATCTAAGAGGTCGGATAGTGTGTGTGTTCGTGCGGCGCTCCCGCCCTTGGCGGGGGCGTCAGCCTTTTCCCGTCTCGTGCTGCTTCAGCAAGTGTTTGATAAACTGTTTCGCCTTAAGCGAGAGTGGCAGTTCAACTCAGGCGATTGAACAAGGGAGGTGTGTGTGTGTGTCGTTAGCGGCGATCTTATTACGCCAAGGCGTAGGTGTGATGGAATTCCATGCCCGGTTCTACGTCGTCACGTAAGGGAGTGTTCCCTTTAGCTCGTTGTGCGAGGATTCCGTTGAGGTAGGACATCACTTGGGCTAGTTTGGCCGTCGTAGCGGCGTTTGTTGAAGCGCCAGCCTTTGTCGCCATTTTGGGCGCATCCAGACCATTCACACGTCGGCCGTTTTAGCGGCGAATGAATTGCCACAGGCAACCTGTTTCCCGCCAGCTGGACCGCATGCCGATCTCTTGGGCCGTCACCAATAAAATCAAGGTATTTGTAACCATTGAATCATACTAACTTCTCGTGCGCGAGCTGTGCGCTTAATCATGTGAATAATTGCTGAACTCTTGGCATACGGTGCTGTAAGGCGGCAACGCCAGTTTGGTCGCGGTAAAATTGCATGTGCGCGAACTTGATGTGAAATCTTGTGCACCGTTAAAAACGTACCCTTCGCATCTTAAATTGTTGTCGCGAAGTGGCGTCGCTCGCTCATTTTTGATCTAATCACTTCCCTCACTTGGGCTTTCCTGTGTTTGCCCAAATTATCATGTGAGCATTTTTATGAACAAACGTTCCCTTTGTGGGACTCATATGTCAAACTGCTTTTGATTTTGTACAGTTATGGGTGTTGTTTAGTAACAGTAGTGCGCCCATCAGCTGATGCTTATTTATAAGAATTAACGCAATGTTTGCGGCACGCCTTGCTGCCCCAATGTAAGAATTGAATAATAGACGCTTATCTAATTAAGAGACGCTTTATTCTTGGTCGCTTTGTGCATGTTCTGTTTCAGCGTGCGCCCATCATTGAGGAGATAAATGTACGGTGGAGCCAGTGAGATCAGAGCGTGCAGGTAAGCTTGGTGGTGACATTGCCGTGGCTGAAAAAGCCCCACTTCATGATCTAAGTATTTTTGCCATTACGAAATCGTTGTGTGAGTTTATAATTCACGGGTACCCCTATCGACGGAGTGTCTTGAATACTTCGCCCCCCCGTCTAACCGCCCAGGCCCTATTCGAGTTAAGACAGGCTTGGTGGCGCCCTCTTTATTTTACCGTTATTTACCGACCCTCTGGCCGTTACCCTTAGATAATCTCGTTAAGAACCCGCCCAACTCCACTGAAAGTCTAGCCGACCTATCTTGTTGCGGCTGGGTAGCGGCCTAGGAGAACTTTCGTCCCGATTTCGTCCATTACGGCACGCGCCGGCCGTTTCGTTTATGTATGAGCCGGTGCGGTGTCGTAAAGTCAGTTTAAGATCGTAACAACTTCGACAGCAGTTTTAACACAAAACGATAATACAAACTACAAATAAATAGATAAATAACATAAGCAATATCGAATCATATCAATAGTAAAAATCAAAACACATAACCACACGCGCGGGCGCACTCACACTTGAGCTTTAGCAGTGGGAATACCGCCCGAGCTGCTCCCACATGAAGTTTACTGGCAGTTTTTCCGATGCAAGGCTTTAAGCAAGAGCCATTGAAAGGTTACAAGCAAGCGGTTAGCGTGACGTACATCCCTCGGCTTGAGTGGAAATGCAAGTTGTGTAATAGCCAGCGGGTGTACAATGGTAGTATATTAAATTTATTTTAAAATAATACACAATTTTCACCTAGTTTGTCTAAGGCAGTGTGATTAGTTTTATTTTACTTTGATTATAATTTCCATCACCTAAACTTTGACTTAAATACCATCAATTTAAATCATACACAAAAGGAAAATAGTTGATTTATATTCTTGCATTATGTCTATTCTTTAGCTACAGATGCATGTTTGGAAATCTTTATGGGAAAATACAGACCATAATCAAACATAAAAAGCAATTAGTGTTTTTTGCACATGTTCGAAATATTTCCAGTCTTATTATGCGACTTTTCTTAGGGTTTGGTTGTAATGAGCCGAAAAGCAATGCATACTCTAGAGTCTAGACTGAATAATGTTTACGTAACTACTTTGGTCATTTATTTAATTTTGCCGTAAGGGTTGTCAGAACGCCAGGGTCCGATTCATACTCAAGTATATGAAAACACATTAAATATAAAGTTTCTATTGGGGTTTGTATTACATTCCAAGTCTTATACGAAAATAAATGTATGCAATGTATTTACATGTTAAAAACGATATATAACAATGCATTCGGGTCGGGTTGAATCAAAGCTGCCCCTGTGAGATCTGCCTAGAGCTGCCCGCTGTAGTTTTAAACGAGCGATTTTATAAATAAACTTGATAGCACCGAATGGCTGCGTTTGTTTACGTTTAGTGTCAAACTAATAACACTAATGTTGGCACTTTAGTCACTTATTTCAGGGACTAAAGTAGCTCATTTAATCTCTAGGGACAGAAGTAATTACTTTAGCCCCTAGGGGCTAAAGTAAAAATGTTACCGTATCTATGGTAAATTTATTTACACAGCATTCTTAATAAAATTTGTATTTAAAATAATAATCAGTTGGCAGTACTGAAGTGCATTGTCAGTCTATGTCAAATTGGATGTTAGTAGGTTAGGTTTTGTTTGTTGTTTGACACACACTGGCGCAAAACTTAACCTGCAAATTTCAAATTTGACATAGACTGACAATACACTTCAGTACTGCCAACTGACTCAGGCCATCCAGGGCCTGCTTCAATTCAGTTTTTAAAAAATTACTCTGTACACAACATTCTTAATAAAATTCATATTTGCCAGTTTCCAAATTGACAGATTTCAAATTTTTTAAATATTTGATGATAATGTTCCCAAAAGTGCAAAAAATAGCGTATACTACACGGGACTAAAGTGCCTAAATCCCTTGAGTGATTATTTCCCTCAGGCCCTACGGGCCCTCAGGAAATAATATTCACTCGCGGGATTTAATGATGCACTTTAGTCCTTCATGATATAATATACTATTATTCTAAATAATAATATACAGGTTTAGCACGGCTATTCCTACACCTAACCTAATATTGCTAAATTTTGACAAATACCATTGGACTGCGGAAAGATTCCGCCTGACACTCTTACCACTGCGCCACGCGGTTATCTATCATCTAGTGATAGATGTTTTTGTCGTAACCTCTTTAAATTAGCCTTATTGCCATTTAAAAGCGATTTAGGGCTAGTTTATAAGCTAGTTTTAGCTCTATTCTGATACCGGATCCGACGATCAAACAAATAGTTAAGGGCGACTTTGGGGATTGTTCTTTGATAACGAGAAGGTTCTGGGAGCTAGAGAGGGCTGTAGTCTTACAATTATGGACGGCTTCTTCCGGAAGATCTAGGTCTCGTGGCTACCGGTGGCCTCGGCTAGGCCCTTAGGGCCTAGTGGATCTTCTTGCACTTAGAACAATGCTCGTGTCCTGGAAATGATCCTGAAATACCTGACTTTTGTTCTACATAATTACCTGTTCACAATTTTAGAGGAAAACTATTTTATGTTTCAATTTTGGAACATCGAGTCCTCAGCTTGCTTCTGATGCCTTAGGGCACATTTTTGGACATTTTTGTTTATCCCATAAAATCGTCGGGGATCAGGTTCAGATGTTGTGTAGTGGTTTTGTGATTTGCTGCAACCTACCTGGGTAATCGAGGATGTGATGGTATTTTAAGCGCAACTTACCTATTGGCCGCACGACATCTCATGTAGAAATCGCCTATCGCCGTTTGTTGTTTCACAGGATCTATCTTAGGCCCTCAGGTAATATTTAATTACTTCCGTATTAATCTTTATTTCATCATGAGCTCACTAATGCACTGATTGAGTTCAGTCTTTGGTAACTTTGTTCGAATGTACATCGCAAGCTAGGTAAAAACTCGACCGCGTTTGCCGTATAGAATCTACTCTGGCTCGCTAGTAACGTCTCATTGGTACGTACGTACGTTTGAGGGGCTTCCAGCCTTTGACAGCAGCGGTCAGCAAGTGTATACAGGTCAAAGATATTGTATTGAACTTCGTGTATATGTATAATTATTGCTATTAACTGCTCCTATGTTTTCCACTAAAATAGAAATTATGTAGTTCGTTCAAATGGAAATTACTTACTGTTGTATTTTAACTCAGTGTAATTTGTAGTGGATAAATACTGTTCACTGTTTACAAAACTTTACTCGATTTAGTTTCTATTGGATTAATTTGGCAAAATTAGTTGTCTCTATAAGCGTCAATCTCACTTACTTCTGTAATTTGTATTTAACAATGTTTGCAGATCTTATGGGGCTGTCCTTGGAATTAGTTTTTCCAGTTCACTCGTGGAGATTTTTCCAAAAATTTTAGATTTTCCAAGATTACCTGAAACATCAAACATTTATTAAATATCCCTTGTTAAAACATGTTGCTTCGAATTTAAATCTTTGAATTAATTACACAGTAACGTATTTCGATTCTATATCCTAATGGCAACTGTCAAAATGAAAGTTTTCCATTTCTGCAAATACATTGCTGCAGCTTTAAAGACTTAAATAGAAGTTTGATTGTACAACAATTGTCAATTGACCAACATTTTTTGATCTTAAATCATTTGCTTTCTAATTGCATACAAATAGAACCAATGACCTTCTTAATAACCTAAGAAACTTAAATACCGACTTTCCTGTTAGTATAGCAACGCTTCTGGCAACTTAAAAAACCGATTTGTTGGTTAAATTTATTAATGAAAACAACATTAACATATAACATAAAATAAATAAGAGATTTTATAATTTTTATGCGATAAGTTATATCAATTTTAATATACGCGTGTGGCAAATGGATGTTCGTCCAATTCCAAAAAAAAAAACGATCAATATAGATAACAAATTATATAATTGATGTCCTCTTGCCACCACTTACTGTATTCTATCGACGCATATATAAATAGCTAAGCTGTCGTCTTCAGGGAAATTTTAATTTTCAGATGGTTCACTTTACAAACACGGACAATATTAAACATTGACACCGTTATGGAACTTTCAACATTATCTATGAAAACCACATACACCACGGATTTACAAACAAGATTTCGAGATGCCAATGGGTCTTCATTGTATTCCCCACTGTTAGGGACATTTTCATTGCAGACTTTGAGCAATAACATGTCTACATGTTGCAATATTATTAGATATTTAAAATAAATAAATAAATTATAATCATTATTAGTTACCAGGTCTCGACAAGAGCAGGGAGTACGCAAAGCAAAGTAATAGAGATTGGTGATTTGGAGGAAATTAAAAACGTGATAAAAACTATACGTCAAGAAATAAGGGAAAATACGAATGAAAGTAGAATGCTGGGAGAAGAGATGCTAAAGAATGAAGACATATGGAACTGGAAAAAAACAGAATTAATAACAAGATATGTAGGAGATAGAAAAAGATAATAATATAGTGATTAAAGGCATTAAATTCGATGGAACACAGACAGTAACGGCAGTCCAGCAGTATCTGAAGAATCAATTACACGTGGAGGTTGAGGTTAACAAAGTAATTCCTATAAGCACTAAAACTGGATCATCTGTAAACATAGTTGAGCTGAAAAATTGGGAGAGCAAAATAGAAGTCATGAAAGATAAACAAAAACTACTCGGCTCTAAGGTTTACGTCGACAGTGATTTTACACAAAAGGAAAGACAGATACAATTGGAAATAATGAAAATTACAGATATGAAAAGAAGCAAAGTACACCAGGTTAAAGTGGGATGTAAGAAGGTGTACGTTGAATAAGAACTGTATTCCTGGAAGGACAAAAAAGGGTGTAGTAAAGGCTACAAAAAACCGAAGGCTAACGGAAACACTATCAAAATGGCAACGACAGCGGCAAACGACATGGACAAATGAAAGGGTGTGGTAACAAGAGATCTAAAGGTTGTAAACGGAAACGGACACCTGAAGAAAAAAAGGCAATGAAAAAGGAGTCTAACGGTTGAGGATGGAGAGTAGAGACATGGAATATTAGAGGAATTGCTGGTAAAGGAAAGGAGTTAGCAATGGAGTTTGCGAAAATGAAAACCAAATTTTTGGCAGTGACTGAAGCTAAGAAAAAAGGCACGGAAGTGTCAACCTAGCGGAGGGCACATAATGTTGTACTCGGGAGTGAGAGAAAACGATACAGCAAAAGCAGGAGTTGCATGTATAATAACGAAACAATATGAAGAGAGTGTGGTAGAGTGGGAGAACGAAAGGATATTAAGAATTGAGGTGAAAGATCAAGAGATAGGCAAGGTTGTCATAATACATTGTAGTCTACGGTCCCAATGAAAATGAAAAAGAGGAATGTAAAGGGAAATTCTGGGAGGAGTTGCAAGACACAGTAGATAAGAAGAAGGTGAAATTAATAATTGTAAGGGATTTCAATTGAAGGGTAGGAAATAAAGCTGAAGAAGCTGGTTATACCATAGGCAAGCATGGTGAGAATGTACAAAATTCAAATGGATAGAGAATTATAGATTTTTGTATTATAAATGATTTAGTGAACAAATACTTTCTACAAGCACAAGGATATCCATAAATTTACCGTAGAAGATTGTGGTGGTAGCAAGCTCCATGCGAGCTATCGCAGATATAAGAGTTCAGAGGGGGTTTGAAATAGGCAGTTATCACTGTTTAGTTGTGGCAGAGATCAAGGGAGAAGCTAAATAGGAGTTGCAAATTAAAAAGGAAAGAAAGCGTTACTGTAGCATTAAAATCCACACATTACTAAACTCGAAGATATAAAAATTGTATCCGTTAAGGTGGAGAAGTACCTTCGGAATTATATTGGTACTGAAAGGGTTAACAATTTAGAAATTATTTGGAGCGAATTTAACGAAGCTGTGTTGACAGCAGCAATATCGGGAAACAGGAGACAAACAGGTGGAATGATAATATAAAAAAAGAGGTCAAGAGAAAAAAAGTGTTATGGAAGAAGTAGTGAAAGAATCACTGAAAAGTAGAAGCTAAAGTTTTGGGAAGTGTTTGGAAAGAAAATGGAAGAAGATAGTAAAGGAAATTCGAAGTTGAAAAACATGAAGCAAAGTAAGAAATTGCTATTCACACAGGTACTAGATAAACAAGGTAGTGTATTAACCACAGAGGACGAGATAAGGAACATATGGGTAGAACATTTTAAAGAAGTATTGGGTGGGTTAAGCAACAATAGCCAGGGAGAGGAGGTAGAAGGAAATAGTAACGCAGAGTGAGCAGAAAACATATAAAAATAAATATAGATAAAGTACGAAAGGCACGTAAAACGTTAAAACCAGGCAAAGCAGCCGGTTACGATGGTATCAAACCGGAATTTATGAAATGTTTGGGAGAAGTAGGTACAGCTTATCTGCACAGAATATTTGAGACAGCGTGGGAACAGAATAGAGTGGCCAAAGACTGGCAAGTGACAGTAATAACCCCACTCTTTAAGATAGGTGATAGTAGATGTTGTAATGACTATAGATGGATTTCTTTATTGAATGTACCACTGCAAATGTACGAATCAGACTCAGAAGAGCTTTGGAACACAGGATAGAGGACTCTCAAAGTGGTTTTAAGCTTGGAAGAGGGACTCAAGATCTGATATTTACCTTGAGAATTCTTAGTGAGAAGTTGATGCAATATCAAAATCAGTAGTGCTTGGCCTTTATAAATTTACAGAAAGCTTTCGACAATGTTAAAAAAACATCTGAAAAATACTGGAACAAAGGAATATCGATGCAAATATGATCGACGTGATCAAAAGTATCTACGTAAAAACTGTAAACTACATAAGGTGCGATAACACGTGCTCAATTTCAGACAAACAAAGGGGTGCGGCAAGGGAGCAAGCTAAGTCCGCTGATTTTTGTGTAACTGATGGATGAAACTGCCAGTTTAAATCAAGGAAAAATAAGAAAAGTTAGAGCTGGAGAAATTTTGAATCTGTAATGTTCAGTAAATTTATGTATGCGGATGATTTAGTTTTGATAGAAAATACTGCGGAACACCTACAAGGAAACTTGATGATATGGAAGGAGTTTCTAGCTGATTTTGGTATATAAGTATTAATATAACCAGAACAGAAGTGATGGGGCTGGGAAGAGAAGACAGAGTAGTGGGGATTATGTTGGATCAAACGACAATTGAACAAGTGGATAACTTTAAATACCTGGGCGCCGTTATTAACTGTAAAGGCAAATGGAAGAGTGAAATTAACAACAGAATCGCCGTTGTTAACAAACTTGTGTTTAGGTTGAATACATCTTTTATCAGGTAATGCGAAGTGAGCAAAGAAACAAAAATAAGAATTTATCGCTTTATATCGATACCAGTACTAACTTATGGAAGTGAGTCGTGGGTTGTCAAAAGTTTAAAGAACAAACTTCAAGCGTGTGAGATGCGGATATTGAGAAGAATAGATGGAGTCGCGAAAACGGATTGCCTAGGGAACGAAGAAATAAGAATATTAAATGTAGAAGCGCTATATGTTATGATTTAAAGAGGCAGACTCGGGTGGTTTGGCCATTTAGTGTGAATGATTGGCAACAGGGGAGTAAAGACAATCTGGGAAATGGGGACGGACAAAAAAGAAAAGAGGAAAGCCTGGCAACACCTGGAATGGAGAAGGCATCACAATACTCAAAGAAAGGGAAAGTTTATGGGGTCGCGCTAAGTTATTGGCGTTAGACCGCAAGGAAGAAGAAGTTTGCAGGCAATATATGACCCACCACACCTCTACACCGAAAGGTAGAAGAGATCCGGATTATGTATGTATGTATGTATTTATGTATTATTTCTATATCCATCAATTCGAGTTAACTCTAGATATACCTAGTTATGTACTCTTTTAAAGTACTTTTAACCCGGTATAATAATTAAGTATTATTAATTAGATTTCAATTAACTAGATCAGTTAATCATTTTAGAATGAGAATTTTTCTCTCAGGTTGAGACGTGTAATTTACTTATTCTCAGTTCAAAATTATTTTGTGTTTAAACTTTAAATTAAGTATGTAACTTTCTTTCAATTAAATTGTAATTCATCAAACATTATACCTTACAAAACACAACCAACAACTCTGATACTTTAGTTCAGGTAACTATTTATCATTTCTCGAACGGTTTACCTTATGATGCAGTCCCCTGATTACAACTTCTCTTAATCCTACAGATCTCTGCAAAATTCTCCATACCTTTACATTACAACTTTAACACATTTCTTGGTTTAAATTGTACTTTACTCCGCAAGTTATCCAATATGAACTTATCGCAAACTTTTAAATTTATTTTATTCTAAATTTAGTATCTTAATTTTCAAAAAGAGTTTCAGAAACGTATTTCGTATTTTAATAATACACATTATTAAAATTTCAATAAACATAAATTTAACAATTATATTCTATTTCTTAAGCTAAAAGTAATGCCATCCTTTAACTAACAAAATTGCATTAATTTTATAAGAATGGTCATGCAATAAAGTTTCCTAAGAAAATCAAACATGACTCATATTAATTAGACAATTGAACTTGTATTATGATTTATCCTTGCAATCTAAATAGGTTTCAATTAATATTTGTTTAATTCTTCGATTATAAGCACATAACCATGACAGTATACAAAAAAAAACCAGTAATTTGGTGGAGGTATGATGTTTTTGCATTGTGGCCGCATGATGCTGATTTGTAGTTTAACAAATGGTGATTGCTAGTGTGTACAAAAAGTCATAGGAAAACGGAAATGAGTGCACTCGTCAGCCCAAATCCTCGACATTTAGCGTCTGGATGTACGCTTTCACTATTTGTTACGTTTCTTTATTTTGGCAGTTCCGGAACGGTATCGTTTAGTGACTTGAGTTCACTTTCCATATTTCCGTTTTTGCAAGTAATGTAGGTAGCGATGCGAGTGGCGATGTAATTGGCGTGGCGTGCACCATCATTAAACCAGAAGAAATGCATTTTAATGATTTAATTGTAAGTTCCTTAGGCAGCAATAAAACGTACGCAATTAACTGACAGCCACCACAACCTAATAATCGGAATTAATTCCAGCTCTGGATCTGCGGAGATAAATTTTGATTAATTGCCCTTCACGCAACAATAACGGTCAAGAGGTCACTAATGCTTAATTTGAGCAGCGGAAAGTAAAAGTTGCGCGAATTTTCTTCGGCCGAAGTCCATTAATCATGTTGGATCTCATACGTCCAGCATCTGATTCGAACGGTTTTTTATTTCGTTTTTGTAGTGAACACATTCATAGTCTCTGAAACTTGTTTTTTTAAGTTTTGAAAAAATAATTTCCATCAAATCTCCCACTTTTGGTCCAACATTTCTGTGTTGTACGAGGGCTATTCCGTTAAATATGAGTAGCAGGCCATTGATGCCAATAAAAATCAATACATTTGTCTTTTCTTTTCACAGTTTGCAGTTGGGGTTGGGATTAAAGTGTATATCATCCGCGGTAGATAACATTTTACACAGCTGGATGTGAGAAATCTGACAAGTCGATTCTACATTTGTTAACCGAAGAACAAAAGCAAACATCGGTAGACTGGTGCAGATTTATGTTACAAAACTTCCATGCAGGATTTTCAAAACATGTGTTTCATAGTGTTATGCGTGATGGGTCTTCAATCTATAATTATGACTACAAGGCTAAACAACCATCAAGCGTTTGAAATCTTGAAAATATGGCTATGCCAATAGAAGTTATTTAAAAGAAATTGATGCTTTTTTCAGACGCAGTGATCCAGTTGGCGTAATTCCTCTTGACAATCCAATGGTAAATTCTGCTTGGTATACAAAAGTTTTACTGTTTTCAGTCTCTGGGAAATTGTGTAGTGGTCGCCGAACATTTAGTGTGTGTAGAATTTTAATGTAATACTACAATACAATTTCACATAGACTACGGCCACAAAAATTTTAAATTTCGTACCCGAATCTGGAATCCAACTGATCACTCCCTCCATGCAGTCCAAATGTTGCTGTCAAAATTGATTTTTCTGCATGCTGAATTTCAGCAAATTTTGACGACCATTCAAAAACAGAATTGTCTGCCTGCTTCGAAAAGTGGTTTCAAATAATGAACAAATGCGTTATGTCTAGTGGGAAATATGCTGGAAAATAATATAATCATTTTCTTTTAAATGTACGTATTTTTCTTAGAAATAGCAATTAATAGAACAGCTCTCGTATCAGTAGCGTGACTGTTGAAGCGCAGCAAGCTATAAATGAAAAATTTTAAACACATAATTTTCTTCAAAACCTATACTTTGATTTCAGATCTTATTCGATTATATCATACTCTAAAAACGTTACATTCTTTGAAACTTGATAATTCAGTATATCAATGATGTCGTGGGTGAGTGATGAGTGGATACGTTGGAGAAGCGTAAAACTATATTTTCTCACAAAGATTTCTTTAAAACCCATTCTTTTAATCAACCCCGTCTCCTGCTGTTGCATAATCTAAAAATGAAAAATATTTATTATGTGTTAATTATAAAAACAAGCCCTAAAGAATATTCGACTTTCTTCAAGAACACGTTTTTGATCCACCATTTCGTTCTATAAAATTGCCCTAAGGGTTAAAAAAGTGGTTTATAGTTGGAAACACAGGAAATGCCGGGTGACGTTGGTCATCCATTGAGCCGTTTGGGATATTCAATGTTGCGTTGAAGATGGCGTCAGAATTTTCGAAATTCTAAAAGTTACTTGGTTTTCTTTGGTATAAAAAATCACATAGTATGTTTTCAGGGGTGTTGAATGAAAATATGTGATTTAAAAGGTTTTTAAAATTTCGCAGAATGAGATTTCTAAAAAACTAATAATAATAATAATAATGTTATTTCTAATTACAGCTTTACATTGTAATGAAACTTCAACGTTTTGTGGTACATTAACTGCCAACATACATGTCCTTGTTGATTATCAATTCGTTGATAAATATCTAACCGGTTTTATTTCTTTTGTTTATCACAGATTTCATGGACTTGATGGAGAGTCAACACGTAATGAGACACAATCCTGGTATATATAATGGTATTTAGAGTGACATGTGTTTCGAAACAACTTATATGAGGTACTTACATGGTAAAGGAAAAATCAATGGCATTACCTTAAAGCCTGAAACACTAAAAACCTGGACTCTTACTATGCATACTGGTGTTAGTCTTTATATCACATGTTGGCTAGAAGACGGCTTGTCTATATGATCGAAAGTATAAAGGACCTCATTCAAACGTCACATAAAGAAGGAAAAATTACATTTTAAGTGACAAAAATGATCGGGAAAGAATTCGAAAAAAATAGAGTAATGCATTGATCCACTTGGTGGTGACTGCAGAAAGTTCTATTCCAATTGGACATATACAAATGAAGGACTTTGAACAAGATTGGCCAAACATCTTTATAAGGCAATTTCTATAGAAGTTGTCACCATGGAAGAGAAAAGAAGTGTGTAACGATGGATATAAAAGGAGTACTAAATCCTGCCATAATTTATTCAGATATTCATCTGATTTGTTTCAGATGACACTGACGTGTTCATTCTTCCCTTGGATTACTGTCAAATGTCCATTATATTGCAATAGTCCCTCGCTTAAATAAATGGGGTTTTAAATACAATATAAACTTTATAATTATTAGCAAGGGATACTACACTTTATAAATTGTATTAGATTCAATTACGAACCTGCCTGTCAAACTCAGGGCAAATTAAAAGAGTGCAATAATAATTACCACTAATAAATGATTTATTGCTCATCCCTTATTTCATCTATTTGCAATAAATTCTGGCATAGCTCCGATGAACATGAAACAAACTTAGCTCAGGGTGTCGGTTCATAAAATCAAAGAAAACTTTGTACGACAACTAACTCGTATGCCAATTTAACTCGGTTATTAGGGCAAATACCACAATTTCCATCTGACGTCTAGATATTTCTAAATTTTACTGCCACAACAAAATGATGTGTGGTCGCAAGAAACAGCGTAAAATTGAATTTTAAAACACCAAAATGGCAAGGAAGCATCAGGTAAATACGATTAATACTGTGACGTAGCAACTGCTAAGCTCGTTTTGTTTCTAGTGTGACGTCGAAATCCACGCGCGATCGTTTTTTGTTCTGCATCCGTCTAAACTGAAAAATGCGCGTCATCTGGCACC
This sequence comes from Agriotes lineatus, assembly GCA_940337035.1. NCBI lineage: Eukaryota > Metazoa > Arthropoda > Insecta > Coleoptera > Elateridae > Agriotes > Agriotes lineatus. The sequence goes on from OW679200.1 coordinate 145,827,134, forward strand.
TTCAAAAGACGATATCTAAATTTCTCGAAAACAGACAACTGGAACCTAGTGCTACACCTCATAGACAGTCTTAATTTGATGAGATCCGAAAAGAATGGACCTACTCCAACACTTTTCCTGTGAAATTAACTTGAAAAGGGCTGCTTCGTAGGCGGGATACGTTTTCTGGGGACGCTTTGTCAATGGTACCTAATTCTCGTGGTTGAATTGAAATGAGCCCTCACACTTGGACGAATCTTGCTGCTGGCTAAACTGCTACTCTCGGACCTCTTGACATTTGGAAAACTATACCCAAAGATGCCCTGCACACTGGCGAATAAATTTTCACACAACTGGTATTAAAACAACTTTTTATTTATAATTTTAAGCAATAAAATGTGGAGCTCAATGTGCCCCTAACAGAAATATTACAAGCGTGTTTGGTAATCATTAACAAAAGACTGTCACGTCACGTAGCAACTAGATTTTGAATTTTTATAAAAGAAATTAGGATTGATAACATGTTTGACTTTATGGACTACAGTTTTGATATCATGTCTTTGCCTAACTACTAAAATTGTCTTTTTCTTGGAATAAATGTCACTACACTTTGCTCTGATTTTAAATCACTTTTGTTTATAATGCACTGATACACTTGGAGTTCTCACTAATTGCCTTTCGATCGGTTGCCTTCCATTTTTGCACTGCTCTTTGCAATAATTATTTTGCTCGCACTGCTTCGTTTACCTTTTAGCTGGTACACACTTTTAATAGATAACGCTCATATACTGTCTGTACTTAACAAATAATTCTGTATCATTTTAGTCACATTATGCTTGACGTAAATAAGCTCAAATCCGTCAGCTACAAATTAAATTGCATTGGCCCTTCCGAACATTTATCATAATTGAAATTCTGAACGTAACCCTTCTGAAACCTGCCTTATTTCATGCTAACTTTTGTCCCTCAAATTATTAGTTACTGCTGCTCACATCAAGTGCATTTATTAATGTAAAGTATTGATTATCTTGCAATAAACAAAATATTTAATTCTGTGCTCGTGTTGACCTTATTCATTTAATTAGACATTCATTATTGCTATGGGCAGTAAACCATTACAATATCTGCTTGCTTCTTAATAGAATCATCGGTACAAGAAAAGATGATCGCGGACATCAGTAAGAAAATATTCTTCAATTATTTCACTTTCGGGATGTGATACGGTCGCTTCCTGCTTTGGGATAGGTAAAGCCACAGTTGTACCTTGACAGGTCCTCGCTCAGGACCTCAGGAATATCACTCTCCTTGTATGGATATAGGACTTCTGAACTGAATGATGTTATAGGACAGGCAAAAATCTTTCTGTTTGTCCTGCCTCGTTATGCCGCGGATGAAGAAAACCAACTTTTAGCCCATCTCTCCATTGGTCGATTATTTTTACAGATGTTGGTTAATCTCTCTTTGCCCACGCTACATATGCGTTCATTCCACTTTTTCTCTCGCTGTTACGTCTACTTTACTACGTGTATGACGTCACATCGTTGTCTTATATTTGCTTTTGCCTTTCTATCTCGTAGTTTTAGTCCTTGGATTGAGCGTAGTACCATATTTCTACATTCCTCACTTTACATTTTATTTTTTTCGTAAAATCACAAACCCTGGAAGTTAAAATTTGAGAAAATTTCAACTCCATTTTCATTCTTATTCTCACACTTCTGCACTTGCGAATTATTGTATATTTTTTCCTCAGAGGACATGTCGATATAAGAATAAATGAAATATTCTCCTGAAACGAAAGGCTGCTGTCACATAATAGAGAAATCGTCAAAATGGTAGTAGATGTAGCTCGTACTCTAGAAATATAAGGATTTGCCTTTCGTGGACATGGTGGAGATGAAAATGAAAAAGTTAACTAAATAGCGCAGCTAAGTTCTCGATATAATCTATTTTTTTTAAATGACTGGAAAAAAATCGTTGTCTTTACCACGCAACATTGTTATGTGCACAATCACAAAACGAATTTATTAAACTACTTGCTCCAAGAGGTCGCAAAGACATTCTGTCAGAAGTAAATCAGGCATTATATTATACTGCGATGGCAGATATCACTCCAGAAAGTTCTAACGAAGATATTTTGTCTGTAGTACTTCGTATTGATAGAAAAATCTTTAAATCTTTACTCGAACCAAATAGAAACTTCGAAAATAGCTTTTCAGTCGTACGACTTCGACTCTTCTATGTCTGGTAAATTTAATGGTGTTCAACAAAAGCTTTCTGAATTAGTTGGTCATGAAGTACCATATATTCCACGTCAGGCACACAGCTCTAATACTGCTGTTGAACACAGTTTTAAGGCTAGTAAAATTACTGCCGAAATGTTTGGCGTGTTAGAAAAATTGTATGTCGTTTTTTCCTATAGCACTAAGCTTTGTCAACCTTTCAAAAACAAGATTAGAACTGTTGAAAATTCTCTTTAATTAAGTAACCTGCCCATGACTAGATGGACTGCGAGAGCGGAGAGTGTTAAGGCAATTAATTTCATTCTAAGCAATTGTAGAACTGTTAGAAGAGATTTTCAACAGTAGAGAGGATGACATGTTTACAAAAACAATCATGTATACGATGAAATTGGTGACCGAACTATTGGAGTCCAAACATTTAAACACTAGTCATGCAGTAGACGTCATACAAAGTGCATTAAATCAAATGGAAATCATTAATAAAAATCTGGTGTGATACACTCACACAACTTCCTTTTACAGTGTTCTTATAATAATTAGTCAAAAATTTCATTTTTAATTTTTAGCCATTTGTCAAAAATTTTCGAAAATTACAAATACTACAAAAACGGTACAAAATAGAGCGTTAGTTGAAGAGACAAATTTTCTCTAGAATTTTAAGGTGAATTCAAAAATGTAATAATATACCGGGTGTTTTATTTAAAATAGGAGTTAATAAAAAAAATAGAAAAAAAAACAAAAGAAACCCACTTTAGAAGTATTCAACTGGAAAATCACGTATTTCACATCAATACACATTAAAAATGTAGTAAAAATGTAAAGTTTAAAAAAAATCGTTAGAGCCGTTTTTGAAAAAATTTAAAAAAACTGAAAAATCACAAGAGTAAACACCTACTTCCGGTTATGCGATTTTCTTCAAAAGCTTGCTGTCTCATCTACATAGTACACAAAACTTATATATGAAGTTTCAATGCCATACCTCTTTTCTTTTTTGAGATATTCTGTTCACAGACAGACACACAGACACACAGACAGACAGACAGACAGACCAATGAAAAAAAATATGTTTTTTGGGATCAGGGGACTCTAAAACGTGAAGATCTGTTGAAAACTCCATTTCGAATTTTTGGGGTGAATCCAATACTTCCTTTATAGTAAAAGGAAGTAACAATGATGGAGAGATGAACAATTTAATCGAAGGTACCAATATGTTCGTCAGTTGGTTAGGTGAATACTGAACAAAACACCATAGACGCCGCATTGTTCCCAAACGGTTTAGACGAAACTCATGTAAGTGAAGCAATAATTATAACTCTCCACCAATTTGTTTAACGGACTTTAAAATAGTATTGGGTACTTTATTTACTTTTTTAAAAGGTAATGTGCAAGACTCCATACACACTTTGTAACCTATATTTTGTTTATTTAAGATTCCTGTTTTAAAAGAAAACAAACATTAAAACTTTGAAAGAAATAGTTTCTACGTATCCTTGCTTTCAAACTAGGCTGGATGTCCATGCTGTTCAGGCAGAATTGTTTCAACTACTATGAATGAATGTAAATTTAGTCTATTGAAATTCATCAAAATTATTAACCGTTCCACAATAAAGGATGGGCGTTTGGATAAACTTCAGTTATTAAAAAGCAGAAAAAAAAATAACTGATAACTTGGAATTGTCAAAAATAATTAATTCGTGAGCAGAATTAAAAGGCAGCGTTGAATTCATATTTCCTAAATCTCTCTAATGTGTACTCATAATATTAAACAATAAAACTTGTGAATGTAGTAGTTGGTATTTTTCTGAGGATATACCCCCCCCCCCCCCCCCCTAAACAGTTGATCTCCAGCGTAAACAAGAACATAGTAAGTTTTCAGGCTCATTTACGTCAATACACTTTGAATTGCAGAAAATATTTATTTAAATGAAAGAAAAGTTGTGCCTTATGCCGCATCCAGCGTTCTACGAAAACGAAGTCCAAAGAGCCAAAGTCACTACCAGAAACTTCAATCATAATCTAGTAAGTTCGTCCATATGTTAAAAAATCTAGAAATTCAAAAAGAAAAATGAAAGGCTTTCTGCTGTAAATCGGCTTAACGTTCTCTCTCCAATCCCACATAGCATAATCGGGGACTCCAGGCTTATCAAAGGACGTCTTAAAAATCTGCTAACTCCAATAGATCCACCCTCAGGTGTATTTTCTCAAATTCCAGCACATTAATCGACCATAAGAACATGAAACAATAACGGGTCAGACGCAGAGTCTTTGACAATTTCGATTAATCGTTTTTTAGCTAGTGCCGGTTCACTTGCCAACCAAAACAAAAACAATCAGGAGGGTTGAGGTTACTAAACGACCGTGAGAACGCTCACGGCAACCAAACGTACAACTTCGTCTGTCAAATAAATTTACACACGTGGTTCAAGAGACACTTGCTACTGCACTCGAATGCCAGCTGTCAACCTTTAACATGTCAAAATAGACACTTAATTTGTCAGTTAAATATCGAACTCCCCCAGCTAATTAACCCACGCAACTCTTTGAAGGAGGTTAACAAAACCAAAAAATATCACACAACACAAATCCAAACCTGCAATTTTCAACGTAACCTCGAGGTAGAAACAATCTATATTCTGTTAATTTGTATAGCCAATAAGTAGCTTATAGGGGGAAACTAAGGTGAGTTAGATCGCTAGGGCTAACGTTACTAAATAAAGCCAAAACTGTCAAAAAATGAATTGAATGCAGTTTCTAAATTTTTTGTCGCCCTGTATAATCCTGTATTGGCGTTAAAATTTCCTGGTACACTCCAGATATAGTCTCTTTCCTGCCGTTTATATTATTGAAAAAAAATTATTATTTTTTAGTCGTCTTTTAATCCAGGATAACCAAACTTGAATCCAATAGAGTAAATGGATGTGTAGGTGTGCGCATACATGCGCAGAAGCTGCAGACAAGCCTGCTCAGCCTCTTTTGAGCATGATATTTTGAAGTTTGAATATTGTCGCATGGTTTATATTGTAATTGTATGTTTTAAAAGACAATGATATTTTATCTTTATATTTATTTATTCAGTTTTATATGACTTGCCTTTTTAAAGTATATTCTTGAACTTTTGCTTCCGAAGAGTGAAAAAATTGCCATATCAACCTACGGTGGATTAGTATCTACAGTGTGACCAGTAAAGTCCGCATCATATGGGATTTTTTTTATTAATATCTTTCTTCGAAATTTGACTTTGGCATCAATTTGTGCTTCGATCGAGATCAAAATTAACCAAAAAATAGTAGTCACGTCATTCATATTATCTGTCAATTTTATTTTTTTTCAAAAAAAAACAAAAGTGGGGTTATTTCTCAAAATATCGAAAAAAGTTATTAGAAAAAGTTTTTATAAATGCAATTTTTAGCCCATATGCAAAATTTCAGCTGTATAATATAATTTAGATTTTTTGCCCATTTTTTTTAAATTGCACTACTGTTGCAAAGTAAGACTCAACGCAACCTACATAGTTCTTAGTTTTGACAATGCTTTATTCCAAACACATTGATTTAAAGTAGCGATATTTTGAGAAATAATTCCCATTTTTGAATTTTTTTTGAAAAAAAAATAAAATTTGACATAATGCGAATGACGTGACTACTATTTTTTTGGTTAATTTTCATCTCGATCAAAGCACAAATTGATGTCAAAGTCAAATTTTGAAAAAAGCTATTAATAAAAAAATCTCATATGATGCGGCCTTTACTGGTCACACTGCATATGTAGAAAATAACCAAATTTAAAAAATGGAATAAGTACCGTTGGAAATGCAATGATCACTAACTTCAAAGTTTTACATCGTTTTCGTTTTATATAAGATTTAACTACATGTGAGAATCTATTTGAAGGTATTTATTGCAGTAAAAAATATTAGAAATAAATTGAATACACGACTAAGAACAAGTATGGTGCACGTTTAAAATAATTGATGTTGACAACAACGTCGTATAATATACAACGAAAGCCAAGTAAAATCTATTAAAATTTAGGTACGAATAATACGACATACTTATTCACAAATATACAATCTGGAAATCGTTAAAAAAGATACAGAAAAAAATGATCAAAGAATATATTACAGTTGAAAAGAAAACCATTTTGCGTTTTGAATAAAGTGAAATAGAAAATAGCAACGCATTCTTTCTCTCTTCAAACTAAAGTTACATAACAAAGGAAAACTGGGCCTGGTTTAGCTAAACTGATTCAGTCAGATGTTCATGATTTAGGTGAACCTCAACTGTAATTATAAATGACGCGAGCCTATTGAAACTGAACACGCAAATAATTTAATTGCTCAAAGTTCTCAGAAAGTTTCTCCATAGAAATTATAATCACTGGTGTGGATATAATGGAACAACACTTGTATTCCGCGTTACACTCTTGCCTGAGGAAAACCGCCCAAAGCAACGTTTTAGCCAACAGGCGTGAATCGGTTTAAATTAGCGCAAATGATATATCCTCTGCTTCCTCCTTAAATATGTAAAACGTTGAAGTTTATGCACGACACCTTTTCATTTAATATGGGCTACAACGGTTCGGTTTGTCTAATTGTTGTTTCTCATGGCAATAGCAAGTCTCCTTTTAAGATTATATTGGTAGCTTCATATATTGCTTTAAATAAAACTTTAAACACGTGAAACAGATTACCATTATACCGTCATTTAATAATATGAGTTTTAACCAATATTACCTGTAAATTAATCTGCTAAAGAGTTTCCTTTTGTTTGCTCCGGAATATAAATTGGCTGTCTTATAAATAACATATTAATTACACATTCTGCGTGGGTTTGAGACAGTAACACTGCCGAAAACAAATGTACTTTGTCACTACTACAACATCCTAGTTGTCTATGGCAATTTAAATATGCATAAAATAAATAAAAAGTTTTGTTCATAAAAGACTTGAACAGTGTTTTCTTTCTTTAAAGTTGCACAACGCCATTTCTAAAGAGCTCAAAAGTATAGTTTACACGTGGCGATTTTGAGGTCTATTATCATACTTCACTGTTAGGTAAGCGGCACAATTTTTAATAATATCAAAACGTAGTACTAATTTTGATGCAAGCCAATTGGAAACGGGATTTGACCCAGCTTCACCCGAGCTCAGTGACAGTAATTAATAATCTTTCGATATACAGCACATTTTACGTTTGAGTATCTTGTAATATTTAGATATAAGTATATCCGATTAGCTTAATTTAAACTGGAATAGGTGTAACTTAGGGGCAAATGCATATGTAACCTACCGAATCATTTCGCGTTTTTACTTAAACAGTAATTTTTACGATACATCGGTGGTGTGGCACACGCAGTGTGCACTTCGGCCATTTTGCACGACCAAATTGGGCCAACGCCCAAGGCAGTCTATTTCGTTGAAATAATATCTCGGCTTGCAGAAATTGTTTCGAGGCAGACCCCTGCGTAATTTTGTCGGCTCTGAATAATAGTTGTGAATACAAGCTGACGGCATCTCCAGCAGGTCGCTGTAGTCCACAATACTTTCAAAGAAGCTGTCTTCGAGCAACTTCAGGAATCCTGCCTCAGGTGCAAGAACGTGCACAAGCTCTCAATTATTAAAGGTTGGTGATATTTTCGTTTCAAAACTGTGAAAATCGTGGTTTGCATGAGATCGCGCTTCAAACCGGGGGAGGTGTTTGAAGTCGCACCTAATCCAGTGTTGCCATTCGTGACGTCAAACAGCAGCCTGAGCGGCAGTATCGTATTAGCTCACAAGACTCGCCGAAATACCCTACGCGAAACTGCACGTATAAAGGACGACTATATTGGTTTCTTTTTAATATTGTTTAAATATAAATGTATGTCAGTCATAGTGACGTAGTGTCGTTTGATTGGTGTAAATGAGTGTAGCACTCAATAAACGGTTGTAGTTTTTATATTATTAGTAAACACCGTTGTACTTATAAATGGCTATTTATTAGGGTTTAATTCTATTTCTTTACTGTTTTGTGTATGTATTGGAGGCCAATAAATACTTGAGTTATACTGAGTGTGAGCAATTTGGCTTTTGTTTGAGTAGAAGTTTGGAAAATATAGTTTTACTCCAGTGTTGCGAGCCGGAGTGGGTCAACTGCCGGAACTTTGCTGCATTGCTTATCGGTAACAATGGCTGGGAAAAACGGTAAGAGTTATCTTCTTGCAAACTGAGGTAGCTGGCAACCACAGGGCAATTAATCTATACAAATACTAAGGCATTCGATACGTCTTATTTAAATTTGACGTCCGAACGGAGAGGCTACAAAACCTCCCATTACACATTAACGTAATGGGTGATAGGCGCCCGGAGATATTTGGAGTAGCCGTGAAATGAATGTGGAAAATAAAGGAGTAGTGTAATTTTATAGACGAGAATGCATTCGCCACTACTAATCTTTCCAGGCAAACTTTGACAAGCTACATCACGGAGGATACCAGAAAATCAGAATTTGCAATTAAAAATAAACTCCTTGATCTTCTACTTGAAGTATCTTTAAATGTACTCAATATATTGTAACGACCTTCGGGCCGGATCGCGTTAGAACATCCCAGATCACTCCAGAAAGTATAACGACCTTCAGGCCGGATCGCTTCAGAACATTCCAGAACATTCCAGAACGACCTTGCGCGCGAACACGTCAGCGTCGCTGGATTAATCGAGCAAGGTCTGGATGTTTCTAGGGATGACTCATTCGTGATATATAAATACGTGTCAGCAGGAATAGACAGACAGTTCCCATCAGACTTGAAGCGCGCGTGATATAAACGAGCCGTGTGAAATAAATAACAAATAAATACAACCATATAAATCCTTACTGTTAAGCTGTATATAAATAATTATTACATAGTGTATAGTTGTTAGAAATAGTGCCTATAGTTCGTAGTTTAAGTAATTCGTGTATTTGTAAATAATCATAATTAATTGTTGTAAATAAATGTTTAATACAGAAGCAGTGAATAATTTTTAAATAGCCCGAACGTTAAAAACGTAACAGTGCCGTCAGGTGTGCGGTTTGTACCAGGGGCTACAAGAAAATTATTGAACAAACTTTAAATTAATAAATTATTGAACAAGTGCCGAAACGACGGTCAGATAAATAAATTGAAGTGAGTACCTATAGTTCGTAGTTTAAGTAATTCGTGTATTTGTAAATAATCATAATTAATTGTTGTAAATAAATGTTTAATACAGAAGCAGTGAATAATTTTTAAATAGCCCGAACGTTAAAAACGTAACAATATGAATGCAGCCGATTGAAACCCCAGCTAATTTCGGAAGAAAACTGTGAGGGCAGTTCAACACAAATTATTTTCAACGATGGCTTGCCAGAGAAGGTCGTTTATGCCTGAGGTTGCACGAAAGAGAAAGCATACGAAGTGGGGTAGCATCGCGGAAAGACCCATTTGTAATGAAAATCTAGCTAAACAGGTTCGTCAAAATTCCGAACCACAGAGTAAAGTTCTTGAATCTCTTCTTCGGAGTTCGGCGAACACATTTTCTATCGCTTCTCAATTATTAGTTGTTTTCCTTGTAGCGTCTGTTTAATATGTAATATGTATATAGACGCGGAAGAACTAAAGTCATCATTGTTTGCCGATAATAAAAGTAATATTTGCACACAAACGGAATATGATCCATATGTTTAGAATTCTTTAGGAACAGTTTAGCAAATGAGCATTAGAGATAAATATACAAAGCTTACGAAAAATCAGCTTTAATAGCATCGTGCAAAACATTGTACTATATGGTGGAAAGGTATGGTCAATAATAAGAAAAATAAAAGATCGGATAGGACTGGTAAAATTGGATTTCTTCAGGTGTTGTAACGACACATTGGTTAGACCCCTC
>OW679200.1:145837337-145858359 GCA_940337035.1 Agriotes lineatus
AGTTTTTCAAACTTTATGGAACAATTTACGTCACACAAATTTAGATGCTACCCAGTAGAAGTATATTATGTTCAAATAAGATTATTTACAGTAGCACCACCATAGTTTAAGCATATATCCATTGGTTACATAGGTTAAGTTGTTTTATTTTTATGAATACAGGTAGACGTCGCCGTTCGCGGGGGTTACATTCCAGAAGAATGCCGCGAAGCGCAAAACCGCGATGCGCAAGTAAACACAAAAATGATAAAAACGGGGTTAGGTTCCATAAACTAGATTAATTTATACTATACAACCTCAAAAAATTCAAAAATACATAAACGTGCGTATACAAACTAAAATTCCATACGTAACATAAGTCTGCCACTTGAATCTAGAGCTCGTATGGCCATTTGTTTATTCGAGTTATAATTTTAAAATTTATTTCAGGTTCAATTTGGTAATAAGGGATTCAAAGGAATAGGCTCGATAAGTATGTTTACAAGTACGTGATAAATAATGTTATTTAGGTGTTCATGACATAAACCGCATACGTCTGCTTTATTTACTTACAGCCAGTCTTATAAAGGCCACTAATCTGACGTTAACTTTAATTCGCTGTTAAAATAAACAAAAGCGCATCAAAACGATAGTGCTTATGACATTTTATTCATTAGTAAACAAATTTTGATGCGCTTTTGTTTATTTTAATAGCGAATTAAAGTTAACGTCAGATTAGTGACTTTTATAAGACCGGCTGTTAGTGTGTGAAAGTTGAAACAGTTAACCATGGCAATTCCATCCGCAAACGCGCGAACGGCAAAGCAATTCGCGTACGTCAAAGAAAAGGAAGCACATAAGTGCCCCGCGTAAAATCAAATCAGCGAACCGCAAATCCGCGAACGGCAAGGTCTGCCTGTATATTGGTACAACTTTGTATTTCTTGAGTATGTAAATAAATTTGTCACAATTACAGAAGCTATCTTTAGTTAATTACAGAGTAACATATGATAAAGAGTAAAACTGTACTTTATATAAAGCAAAATTATTTCAAATTGGACCAACTACCAACTACCAGAGATGCAATGTTGCTACGTCAAACAGCACGGCTTGTAAGTGTAGGAGGCAGTGACTAAATACGTTTTACTTTACACCTAGCGCGCCGAATCACAAGCAACACAAATGCATAGAGAGAGAGAGAGAGAGAGTCTTATAGAGTACTGCAGAATACGAACAGAGATAGATGCGCGATTGCATGCATAACTTCCTTTACATTTTCATGGGATAGTTTTGTAAGGTAGATTACGTCACGCGCAACTAGCCTCTCAAAGGGTGTGATTTTCTAGCCTCTTACGTGCGGCAAAGTTTACAACGCTTTAATTTACATAATAGACCAACAAACAGAAAAACTAAATAGAAAGCACATACTACAGGTGAGTAGCTTTATATTACAGTAATAAATAAATTGGAGTGGATACCCCTATTAAACCACAATGTGTGGATATTGTTAAATTCAGAATAAAAGATTGTTTCAGCTTTGTAATTTAAAGAAAAATAATGAGCCACACTCGATATTTTATTTCTAATTTTAATTATTTTTTAATTTAATTTTAAAGATAATCAATAAATCAATTAATTACTATTGAAAATTATTTGTATTTCAACACCATACGCGATTATTAAGAGTTAAAAACATCCGGTGTGGTATTTGCCAGTTTCGCTCTAACTTTAATATTAACTCTAGAAAAAAAATAGAATTCGGAATCCAAAATTCGGTTTTTTAATATAACTCAAAAACGCAAAATCATATCAAGGACTTCTATGCGTCATTTTGATAGTTCGTTAATTACGCAACTGTGTTCCTGTTTAACCAAATTTATATCTCTTACTACATATTAACGAGATCCCCATACTGGCTCTCCTTATCTTGGACACACTGTATAGGGTGACCCAAAAACATGTGGCGAACCTAACTTACTTTTTTTATGGAACGCCTTTTATTTGGGTAGCTTAAGAGTTTTGTATCGAAATGCTAATCATTTTGATATTGTGTGGATCCAACGACAACTGTTTTGACGGTATTAACGATTTTATTCAAATAAATGCTAAATTTCAGGCGGCTGGCATAAGCAACAGGGAATAATTGAATAAAAGAAAACGTTTCCAAAAAACTATGTTTTTTGTTACATACCTTTCGAGTACCTCAGGGTGGTCAACATTTGCAAATTCAATAATTTCGGATTTTTTAAGAGCCACCTTATATATTTTTGTATTTTTGAAAAACTCCTTGCAACTGCATATCCCTAAATATTCGATAAAAAACAGCTACTCTGTTCAAACAGCCTCAGTTTAGAAATAAAAAATAAGCAAATAAAAATTTGTATTTGGGGTATTACCCTGTATGATTCAGAAACGTGAACCATATGAAAAAGAAAGAAAGAACCATAAATTTGAAACATGATGCTGGAAGAGAATTGATAGACAGAGTAACAAATGATGAAGTGTTTCAAAAGACGGCAGACGAAAGAATACTACAAAAATTTTAAAGAAACAAACGACATTCGTGGATAGGGCACATAATAAGGCACAACGAATTTGTGATAAATGTCCTGGAAAGAGCATTACCCGAAAAAAGACCATGGGAAGGCCACGACCAAGATATTTAAAACGAATCATAAGAAACCAGTTTTTTTAAATTATCATCAGGCTTTTAAAACTATAGACTATGCAATTCCACTCTTATAAACTATAATTTTCAAGAAATATTTAGTTTAAAAATATGGAAGCGTAACGACAGAACAGTGAAATGGCGTTCTGTTCAAACCCTTTAAATCCCGTAGCGCCCCGTGGCCTAGCGGTATAGGTCGATGTAACCCAGATGTGGATACGAACGTCGCGGGTTCAAATCCGAGTCGACCAGAGATTTTTTTAAATAAACATCCAATCTGTGAATGCAAGAGAGACAGGTTTACCAATTTGAAATTCAAAACGGGAGCTAAATTAAAATTAAAACTGGCAGCCGAGATAAGTGCGAGCGCAGAAAACCAAGATGGCCGACCCCGGGAAGTTTAAATTCAAAAAATTGAACTAAGAAAAAAATCTGAAAAATTTCAAATTCAAATATTCGCGCGAAAATTGAAAATGGCCGCCGCGTAATTCCGGAAGCAAATTAAAAATGGCCGTCGCGTAATTTAAGCAGTAGCACATATGAAATTAAATATCAAAATACATATGTGATTAATTAGGTCAATCCGTGGTATTAATTAGATCAAACCGCGGATTTAATTAGATCGAACAGCGGTTTAATTGGGTCATTTAATTAGGTCAATAAATTTAATTCGCGGATTAATTAATCGGATGATTGACAGGTGCTCCAGTTTTGGTGTCGCCCTACTACTTACAGCAATGAAAAGAATAGCTTGCAACAACATTAAATGGAAAGCTACCAACCAATCCAACGATTGAAGGATAAAAAGCAGAAGATGTTATATTTAAAGCGGGAGTTTTCTCCCTTTGAAATTTTGCCAAAATTTAGAAAATATGCAACCTATTCTATTTTAGTGTGACAGTTCTAATTACTCGAATAACCTGTTACTTTGATCATACAATATGCATACAGGGTGATAGATAAGTATGGTCATTAAATTAAACGGGTGTATACTGACATCTGTAGCAGTACAGTGCACTAAAAATTAATGGCTTAAGGAAAAAATCGCAATGGGTCTAGGGCAGACTTTTGAGAATCACTAACTTAATCACTAAAAGTACATTCACCTAGTGCACAAAATGTGATTGAAATACCCAAACAGGCGCTTTTTGCTCGTGCATTTTATCTAAATTCGGTCTTAGCGAAACCAAATGTACAAACTTAAATTCATTGAAATTCATTCCAGTGACCAATCAGTTTAAGCAATTAAATGTTTTAATCTTTGTGGAATCATTATTAATTTTTGACGTATAGTTTATCATGCAAAATTGTTCTCGTTGATGTTCTCTAACTACTCTTAAATGTAATTGATTGGTGAGCTACCTATTCCAAAATCTTCCGAGGTCACGATTTAAAATGGGCACCCTATAATGTGAGACGGGTGAATATTCATTACTAGTAGAGATGGTTGGGCTAAACGGGGTTCGTGAATTTTCCCGAAAGGGCGGACGGTTTTTATGCAGTGTGGGCCGGTCCACGATACACAATTGAAAAACATTTTCACTCAAAATAAATATGTTATTGAAAAATAAAAATGCAGACCATATTAAATGGTGCTACAGTCACATCCAGTGTTTGGCTATATAGCCCAGACATATTAGATTAAATTTTACCAAAACATAGAAATAAATAATGTTAATCTAAAAATCGGTAGGACTATTTTATATTGGTGTGCTGAACAACATACCAAAAGTCCTAAAGCGAAATATGTCGGCTTCATGTCATTTTTGACAAAAGAAAATTAAAAAAGTTTTTTACTTAATAATAACGCATATAATTTGCCATTGACCTCTATGGATGTAATGGTAATTACCAACTGAGTTCATATTTTTTTAATTGAAATATATTATGTTCTTTGACAAATTCTGCTTACCGCAGAATGATCCAAGAGCGTAACAACGTGGCTAAACTATAAATCAGTGCGTGTCTACAGCAGACTGCACTTGCATTACTATGTAACTTATACGCGCGTGGTTTTTTGTGATGTTATTGATATAAATTGGTGATAATAATGGAAAACGTTTGTTTTTACTGTAATAAACTACTTAGTGAAGGAAAGTATGTGATGGTAGGCAAATATTTATTTAAAAGATTATAAACAAAATCAGCTTTATGATTCAGATATGTCATTGTCTGCACCTAAACTTTCAACAGATATGGCGATCGAACAGTCTTTGATGGGCCTTTGAAAAGTTCAGGGAGGTCTCACTCATGGCCGTGGTATATCTGATAGTCAGCTAGCATATTTCGTGCTCTCTTTTCGTGGATGTCTTAAAATTTGTAGTTCCGTTGAACTGACGGGTATTACTAGAACTTCAACAAAACAACACGTTGAACTTAGAGATTCAAGAAGATCAGTGGATGCAAAATATTTGAACCTTTTTATAAATTGGCTGTCGACCCGCTCTCCTAGGCAGGAATGTAGTTCCTTACGGTCTTTATCATCTGGGTTTGTTGGAGATCAAACTATTAATTGTCATAATGCAATCGAATTAGGCAACCATGCGATGAAGGCAGTCCTCGGTTGCAGTTCTCCGACATGAAGCTATCAAGAAAAAAATGAACTGTTGCAGATGGTATCCTGTGGGTGTAAATCTGAATGCGGGGCTCGGTGCTCCTGTAGAACTGCAGGCCTTGCTTGCTCAATAGTGTGCATAAATTGCAGGGGTCGAAGCTGCAGTTACGATACTCCAGTAAATGAAGTTGAAGTCGACGATGATCAAGACGAAATATAAGTAAGCAACCATATTATACTTAAATCGAAACAAAGGAAAACAAGATTTAATTTGTTCTAGGTTCCGGTTCTACTCATTTTGTCGACACTAAGTTTTCGAGTTTTATTCTAAAATAAAAATATATTGTATGTAACATTTTTTTAAATTTTGCTTTTACCTTTTTTGACCTTTTTCCAAACACTAAATAAGCTTCTGGTGGAACAAAGATCCATATATATAATAGGCTTGTCTGGGACGCTGTTTTGTGTGTCCGAAACGCTGTTTCAGCAGCCAAACCGTAAGAGATAGAGAAAAAAGTTATTAAAGTTATATGTTTGGAATGGTCATGTCAGGTCAGAAACCGAATTTCAATCACGTGACAATTCCGGTTTTCGATAAATCACGTGATTTCTCGAAAACGCGTTCTATTTGAAAAACGGTCTTTTTTGTTTTATTAAATGAGCCATTTGTCTCACTGGTTGCTAGTTATTATTATTATTGTATACATGTATGATATAAAATACATGAATAGTGAGATATATATACCTATTAAGTTATATATTGATGGCAAAACACGATATGTATAATAATATCCTGTATAAACCCGAAATACCCGCCTATGCCTTTTTTCATCATGAAGCCGACATAGGACCGCTTAGGACTTTTGGTATGTTGTTCAGTACACTAAATAGAATATTTCTACCAATTTTCAGATTTACATTATTTTTTTCAAGGTCAAACCCTAATATGTCTGGGCTATATAACGAATATTTCAAGAGCTAACATAAATGCAGCAACTTTATTTTCCGTATTAAATTCGTTGAAACGAGTTTCGCCTCTAGCGTGGTTTACACGTTGAGTTACCGTGCTCTTTTTGCTTTTTCCTTCTGGTGAAGCGTTGAGTTCTTCAACCTCAATAATGACACGGTTCAATCCCTGAAGTCGTTTTTTACTTAATGACAATGGCCGTTAAAGCCTCCGAAATCAGCTCAATATACAAAAAATTTTTGACGATTAAACAGACATAGAAATCTGCAGAAAACTGTTTGGAATTTTTATGTAAAAAGAAGAAAAATATCATAATTTATCTACAGCTAAGCAGTTAAAAAAAGAACTAATCAATTTTGTCCTTAATCGGGATACCTTTAAAGAAAATATAGAGTCGATTCTCCAATTATGACAAATTTGAAGAAAGCGATACGTACTGATGAAATCGATCAAACGATTAGTCAAGATTATCAGAATTGTATAGGCTGTTACTATATTGCAATATTAAATATGTTTGAAGGTCTCTATTCTGCACTAGCTACAGTTTACCAGTACCTTCTAACATTACCGGTTTCTCAAGTTTCTCAAGATAATCGACTTGGCTCATTTATGAATATGAACATTGAAAAACATTTGCTTTTAGATGTCGATAACACAGATGTTATTAATATACCCATGCGCAGAGCAGTACAGTTACTTTATTGTTATAAAAAGGTTAGTTATAAAAAATAATTTAATCGCTTTTTAATATGCTTTATTTTAAAAGACGTTGTTAAACTAATAATTTAAACACTTTCCAAAGTAAACATAAAACAGATTTAGAAAAAAAAATTCAATCATGATAAAAAAAGTTAAAGACACAAAAGCAGAAATTACGAGGAGCGTTCAAATATGAATTACGCGCCAAAAGACAAAGGCGTGCACAGAAGTTATATACATTAATTAATGCTCTGGAACAAGTCCTAACTTCATTCAGTCGTTCAGTCGTCACAATTCATTTTCGTTCAATTGGCAAGCATTAGTGAAGTGGGGGTGCATTCAAGCGTCGAACAATGCATTATTAGTAAATTTCTTATTAACGAAGATATCAAAGAGTTAAAAGACAGTTTGGTGCGCACTCACTATCAGACATAAGCGTTTATAAAAGGAGTAAAGCGTTTAAAGATGGCCTCAAAGTGAATGCATCTCATTCTCGCCGCCCAACAACATTGACAACAGAAGAGAATGCTGACTAGAGTCAAATGCACTTATTTGAAACGATTGTCGAATTTATTACAGTGAAGTATATTCCTTCTGCATTAAATATCAGTAGGGGTAACTTGAAAAAAACGCGGGTTCTCTGTCTGTGTCTTACAGGATAATGCCCGACCCCATTTTGCTATTCACAAGCTGACTACGATTCAAAAATTGAAATGTACCATGTATTTCGGACCTATCTGCATCAGTTTTTTATTTATTTGGGCCCTTAAAAGAGTTTCTAGGAGAAAACTACGTCGTTGTAATGAAGAAGTCATTGAAATTGTTCGAGAATGGGTGTGCCAGCAGCCAAAAGATTTTTTTCTCGTGGAATACAGAAACTTCCGGAAAGATGGCACTCGTTTATTAAAAGGGAGGGAGACTGAGTAGAAAAATGATATAATATACATTAGAGTCCTTGTGTTTGTTTTTGAATAAATATTAAATTATAATTTATATTTGAACGCTCCTCGTATATATTTATTAGCGTAGAATTTAAACGAGCACCAAAGAAATATTAAGTTCATTTCCAAATATTTTTCTTTTACCACCAAAAATAGTATTTGAGCAGGAATATTTTAGCCCCAAATCATTTACAATTCATACCCAAAACATAGAGCTTAGTTGCCTATTTATCACCTTGAGCAGCAAATAAATAATTAGTTTTTGCCAGCGGAAATTATATTTCAACACCAAAACTTAAGCATCAACTACATGAAACTTATAAACAAAAAAAATAATAGGATTTGGCATTTTTTTGGTATTTCAAATAATATATTTTAGCGCCAAAATTAGAGCACCAAAATTTATTTAATTTATGCCCAAATAAACTAGAATTAGCACCATAAATAATCTTTGAGCACCAAATATGAAACTAACGTAAAATATTTTCCCCATATTTTCTCAGAGTTAATTTAGCTCTAGCCGGTCGTTATCTCTTCCTTCTAACTAATATTGGAATATTTCTACCTTCAGGAGGTAGCGCAGGTCATCTATTTTGCTTGGCAAGGAAACTACCCATCATTCAATAATTATTTTTGGAGATCGCGTATTATTTCTTGTGCTAATTTCTTGTATCATTGGCTGAATTTGGCACTTATTTATTATTTCTGCTGTTAAAACTAACTTTTGTTAGTGTTTAAAAAATATTTTTTGTGGACGGCTAAGATATTCCCGGGCTTAAATTGTTTTTTCATGTTCAAACTGAAACATCTGAAAAAAACGGTTGAATTTAAGGGTATGAAGTAACATATCAAAAGAAAGTTAATTAAAAGGGTTTATCAAAAATACAAAAACATACAAGCCGTTCCATTTAAAAAAATCAAAATTATTAAATTTGCAAATGTGAGCACTCTCTATCGCATTATTACCCCAGCCACTATTCTACACTCGAAATGTAAATCACGAAAAACAAAATTTTTTGATAACCTGTTTCCTCATTCAATTGTTTTCTGTTACTTACAGCAGCGTCCCGAAATTCAGCACTTTTGCATAAAATCGTTAATATCTGCAAAACGGTTGACGTTAGACTCATGATTTGTATTTCAATGCAAAACTTTTAAGCTACCTAAATATAGGACGTTCTATTTAAAAAAGTATGTTTGATTCGCCACACTTTTTTGAGGCACCCTGTATAATTAAAACTATTTTAGTAATATGCAAATGTGTATCTCCGACTTACAAATTTTATATATGCGATATTTATGTAACTCACATAATTTTAGAAATATCTTCCACCCCTGCATTGTTACCGAATCCTGTATACAGGGTGTAAACGAAAATGTCGTACATAGGGAAAAGGCAATGTAAAAACTTAGGTCTAGGTTTGACTACAATAAAACATTATTGAGTGTTTTGTTAATATAACGGTACAGATATTCTGTTTGTTGTGACGTTTAGCCGAATTTATCTTTAAAATATTATTCGTTCTAACCAAAACTGTTTCCTAAAATGAATACGTATTTATAAAATGTTGCGTTTATCAATTTTATTTTACGTAAGAAAACTCAATTAACCGTTGGCATGGTAAAACAAACAACGTTTCTATGTTACACAACCACAGATATAGTTTCATAATTTGTAACATTGCATTTTCCTTATGTATACGATTTTCCGTGTGCATCCCTGACCAGGGCCTTGTGCAAACTTGAAAAAACCGCCCTCCTCTTTGAAAGTGAGTGAAAGTCATTTAAAAGTTTAACACTTTCATAATTATAATATACAGTGTGTCCCGGGATGGACCTATTCCTGTAAAAACTGTAATTTTTCATTTTCGTCAAAAAGTCATTCTTGTTCCTGTACTGTCAGTATATTGTACAATGCGGGCGCAACAGCAACATATCTAGAATTGAGTCACCAATACAGCAGCGTTGGTTTAGAGAAAAAATAATAAGGCTAAATGAAAAAACGAAAAAGCTAGATATTACTCAAAATCGGGACAAAATTCACCTAGGGCCACTGCCCTGCCCGTAACAAGAAGTGCCGACTAGGCTCAGT
This sequence comes from Agriotes lineatus, assembly GCA_940337035.1. Taxonomy (NCBI): domain Eukaryota; kingdom Metazoa; phylum Arthropoda; class Insecta; order Coleoptera; family Elateridae; genus Agriotes; species Agriotes lineatus. The sequence goes on from OW679200.1 coordinate 145,847,238, forward strand.
GAAGCAAGCGGCGGTTCAACACGAGATAACCTACGGGTAGTATCACCTGGCTCTTAGTTCAGTGTTTTAAGTGTGAAATTTTAAGTGTGCGTCCTTAGAACCGCGGAAGGCTGAACGTAGATAAATCATGGACTCTAAAATATACCGGTATGATGTGCAAGCAAAAAGGGAAGGGTGGCTACTAGAGAATTTTAGGAACTAAAAATAGATTCAATAGATACTTTGTATTCGCGTATTTATAATTTCTTTACGATTAGTATTGATAACAGCTATTCTCAATGGTTTAAACTCCTTAGAAATCAAATAAAAATCATTTATACAATTATTATAATTAACGATTAACTGAGTTCCTCTGCTATCTGCAAGTTACGATGCCGATGCAGATGACGGTGAACCGCCAACCGGCAAACGGCTGACTTAATCGAAACGAATCGATAGCCAAAATTGATTCGAATGATTATTCAAATAATCAATCGGTTATTAATATGATTCGAATGCAAATAATTCGGTTATGAAAATTTTCCGGTTATGCCCATCACTAGTAGAGATTATTATAATATTTATAAACGGTTTTGTTCATTAAACTAGTTACTTGAATTTAATGTTTATGATTGCGGATTGTGAGTTTGTTAAAGTAAATCTTGTGGGAGTCTTCTTTTTAGTCTTTTGTGAGTGTTTTTACGACCTAGGTTAAACGTCACTGCACTAGGACACTCGTTAATTGAAGCAAAACATTTTGTACACAGATTCTTTAAGTTGTCTAGAATCGGCGGTACATTAAGTTCTTTGTGAAGCTGTTCATTCCGCACAAACCAATGCGCGTTCACTGCGATGCGAATAACTTGTTTCTGTAACACTTGGAGTTTTTTGAGATGTTTGTTTGATGTGTTCCTCTATACCGGGCAGGCAAAAGTTAAAATGGGTCTTAGTATTGATTAGTAGATTAATGTTATACACTCAACTCGTAGGTGTGATTTTCTGTTAATCAATGGGTACAATTTACCAAGTCTGGCATAACAATCAGAGAGTTTTTTATTAATATGAAACCCCCATCCTAGCCTAGAGTCAAGAAAGACTCCCAGGTATTTGATTGCCCAATCCTTGCAGTTCCATTCAATAGCGCTTTGATTTAGTCTTGAGGTAGTTAAGTTTCTGATTTGTTTCAGGGTGAAAATGTTTGCCTGCGTTTTTGTTGTATTAACTACAATTTTCCAATTGTCAAACTATTTACACAACTCGTCTAGGGCATTTTGAAGGTGATTTACCGCTGTTGCAAGATTAACGTTTTGAGATAAAACTGCTATATCGTCCGCAAACATAGCCAAAGTAGCGTTGGTGGTGGTTTGCAAGTCATGGACATAAATGTTAAATAATGTTGGCCCCAAAATACTTCCTTGTGGGACTCCCGCTAATATTGGTCTGCAAGTGGACCAGTTGGCAATCACTCTCACTGCGAATGTCCTGTCTGTTAAGAAGGACGATAGTATATTGATAAGGTAATCAGGAAATCCCAGTTTAATTATTTTATATCTCAATCCTAAGTGCCAAACTTTATCAAAGGCGCTTTGAAGATCGATGAAGGCTACCACAGTGTATTCCTTCTTTTCGAAACCTGACTCTATTGCTTCGATGATTCGTATTAGTTGATGCGTTGTCGAGTGTTTTTTTTAAACCCATTTGGTGGTGAGGAATAATGTTTTGTTCGTTTAATATCTTGTGAATCCTCTTATGTATGATTTTTTCAAGGGGTTTGGAGAGTGAAGATAATAAACTTATTGGGCGATAGCTGTCTGATCTGTGCTTGTCTTTGCCAGTTTTATGAAAGGGGAGAACGTGGGCGTATTTCCATTTGCTTGGGAAATATCCAAGTCTTAGGCGTGCATTTATAATTGTTGCTAGAATGGCTAAAGACTTTTCGGTTAACTGGTTTAGTATTTCATTGGTTATGAGATCTGGACCGGGAGATTTTTTTTAAGTTTTGCAATAAAGTCTTGAATTTCGGCTGGTGAGGTTGGTTCGATCTCAATTGGGGATTGGATACTATAGACAGCGTTGGTAGTAACTACTTCCTGCAGTAGGTTCGGTGTGATGTTCGTGTCATTGGGGGTGAAAACTTTTCCATAGTGTGATGCTAGAGCGTTGACTTTATCTACATCGGTTATGAATGTATTCCCATGCTCATGTATCGGATGCATAATAATATTTGATTCTCTTAATATTTTCTTGGTGGCTTGCCACATAGTCGCATCTCTAGGTTTAAGAGCTTCGATATATGTAATGTATTGGTTAAATCTGTATTGATCCAACTTCATTCTGACTTGATGGGTAAGCTGATTAGTTAAGGTTTTTAGATGTCGTCGTCTGGTTCTTTGCTATTCGCGTCTAATGTTGTTTTTTAATTTGATTAGGTTCACTATTTCAATTGGCGTGTGAATACAGTTACGTGTTTTATATTTCCACTGTGTTAAAGCTGGTTGAACGCTATCTTTGATGGCTTCTGTGTATTGACTGACGGCTTGGTCAATCTATTTGATTGTGTAGATAGGTCCAGGGCCTTTAATGTTTTTATCTAGTTCACATTGAAACTTATTCCAGTCCATTTTGCCGTTTATTAGTCTGAGTAAAGCCGGTATTTGCTGAGGTTCGTGGTGGAATGAAATGATGACCGGTAGGTGATCTGAATCTAGTTCGTTCAGGATCGTTTGATAGAAAGGTTTTTGGAAATTTTTGAGCAAGACTACATCTAGAATATCCGGTTTGTAATCTGGTCGGTAGGGATAATAGGTATATCCGCTAAGGGCCGATATTTGTATGTTTTGGTTTGTCATTATTGAGTTTAACCTGATCGCATTCGGGTTGTCAGCTCTACACCCCTAATATTTAAGTTTGCAGTTTAGGTCGCCGATTAGTAAAGTTATATTGCTTGTATTGAATATTATAATAAGATCTTCTTCGAGTATTCGTTTATTCGGTTGTTTATAAGCTGCATAGAGTGCGATTTGAGTATCGTTATCCAGCGACATGTTGATAGCTACTGTTTCAAGGTTAACTAGAACTGCTAACGAATGGTGCGCTAATTTTCGATTGATTGATATTACCACTCCTCCTGATGCAGTTCTCGTTTCTCTATCTTTCCTGTATATTTCGTATCCTGGTAGTTTGAAGTTATCTGAACTTAGGAGGTCAGTCTCTGAGATGCAAGCCACATTCACATTGTCTGGACAAGAATTCAATGAATACACTAAGCTGTCCAACAAAAGGATCCATAGATACCACGAAATGGGGTTGTATATCACAGGAGAGATATTAAAAACACCAAACCTTCCCCATGTATCACATTTAATGAAAGCAAAGCTAGGTTAATACAGCAGCGACATGTTTCGACTAAACAGTCATCATCAGGCTAACTACAATTAATATTACAAATTAGTAAAATCGAACCATTAAAAAGGCGAGAACTTACATGTTAAAACAGTAGTTAAAAGTTAGGTAAAAGCATAATTAAGTAAATCAGAGCATGTGTTAAACCATATGTGCCAAGTCACATGGAAAATTAAAGACCTAATCGGTCGTGAAGGCGCAAATTACATGCTAAAAAACAATATCATTAGTAAAAAGAGCATAATCTAAAGGCAAAACTTACGGAAAAATCTTAACAAACCAGTTAAAAATATTTAAAACATATGATAAAAAAACACTACGCTGTCACTTTATGCCGTCGGCGTTCCAATTAAGGACTGTTATGTTATTAATTGTTTTCTTTTTATTTGGGTCCATGGGAGGATATAAGTGGTATTAATGTAAAGGTGTGATAAAATTAGTTCAATTATTTTTGTTACTATGTTGATCAGTAGGTCTGAATTTTCTTATTTGTTATCCTGGTTTCTATTTATTCTAGTTGGTAGTTTGGGGAATGATTTATTATAGTCTTGATGATCAAGTGTGTTTTGTGGTGTGGAAAAATGCGAATGCAAATTTCTATCCCTTGTCACCTTTAAATCTGAAATGTCATATTACCGGCGCTCTCTATACCATCCGCGCTTTCAGCAAACGGGATTCATAAATCATCGACCCATTTTTGAACGAACTTCCTCCCTCTAGGCTTCGAGATAATTAGTTCCCGCGAATTATCTTTAACTGAAGTCGCTGTACACATGACGCAATCATGTATATAACATAATATGATGACGGTCATGTCTCACTGAAAGCACAGGTTCACAGAAAAAGGAGCGCCCGCCATAAATAGTATATAGTAAAAAGCACTTCTTGCCAACAATGTGTTGAAGTATTGGTAACGGGCTTGCACCATCTCATCTTATTTTAGATTACATTAAGCTACCCATGGATGGTTATCTAATCGCTTTTAAAAATGGATTGCCGCAATTATTGTGGAAATTGGGGAGTAGCGAAACCTTCAGATTATTATATTATTGGGCGCGGTCTGATAAATTTTAAACACTAAAGCGTTCTAAAAGAGGCACATCCTCAGGCCGCACCAGTATCGACTGGAAACAAAGCCTTAGCGCTCCGGGCTGATGTCGGGACAGGTAGGTAGAATTGTCCAATGATTGAATTTACTCCTCCTCGAGCATCCAGATAAGAGGCTCGCATTGGCCAGTTCTAGCTACCTATGATGATGACGTCAGGCCTGAGCGCTGAGGCCTTGTTTCTAGTCGGTATTGGCCGTCTTCTGTACATAGGCGTCTGGCGAGCATTTTCTAAGGATAAACACATTATTTTGATTTATTTGTGATTTGGTATAGGTTTTAGTAAAAAGGCAAACAAATACAATTTCTTCTAAAGCCATCAACCAGGATTGGTTCAATTCAAACTCGAAAAGAAGTACTAACACAAGGAAATAAGTGAAATGCTTTTCCAGGGACTGAAAGACGTATTGCCTTATGTCTCCGCTTGTGCTTGTATATTTATGAAGTATTAGTTAAAATTTGTAGTTTGTGAAACTATCGGGACATGTTTATTACAATAAATTGTACTGCCAACGCGTTTAAAAGTAAAATTAACAATCGCCGTTTCTGCAAATACATTCTTCACCATCTTTTTCATTCTTCCTTTTAGCCTCCTTTTGTCCATTTGTTGGCATAGGCTTCCTTAACTTACTTCCACTTCAATCTTCTTTCACTGCTGCCGTTCTGTTGAGGTCGACAGCCCATCGTGTTTGCAGTCCTCCCGTCGATCTTCTGTGTCCCCATGTATTCAATTCAATACGGTATTTGTCCATGTGCTGTGGTTTTTTGCAACCTAGCCTTATTCTTGTTTTACCGATTATTGTTCATTTATATTGTTTCTTCATATTTAGTTTTTATGGCTTCCAGATGTTTTTATCGTCCAGTTTAAAATTACATTTATTTACTAAACGCATGTGTACGGCAATTAAATTTTTTGAGAAAAAAAATAATTCAAAGAAATCATTTCCGTAATTAATTTTGACGACTATTGTTTTGCTACTACTTTGAAATACAAATTAGGGACGTTAGCAGTGCATTACAGCCGTATTAAACAAAATTAAGAAAATTAAAAATTGTAATCAGGACACCGATTGGGCGCAAGAGCCGGAAATTACACAATTCTGTGCAGATATGACGGATCACGAAGGGGCATGCAAATCCTTGACAGAGTGAACCACATTCAAGGTGTTCTAGATTAGCAGCCAAATTGTTTTGTTTACACATTGTTGATTACACATTAATTGCAGTCGCTTACCGTACGGCACGATAGCATCGCCATGAATTTTACTTATCCTTGGCGATGTTCGTGCTCTTAGAATGACCTACCTACACCGGACGTGTTTTTGAGAAAATGTGAATAATTTATTGCGACTGCTTACGCTTCGAGCTATTAGGTAATGTGGGCATCTGCGTTATTAGTTTTGGTGATTTAATATCTATTCCGGTATTTACTAGCCGTGGCCCTCCTATAGTACATGTTTCTAGCATCTGTATGGCCAGATAGGTATCATAGAAAGAAAAAACTTTGCTAATGGTTTATAACAATATTATCTTGACTGAAAATCCATGCTAAGAAAATCAAATAACACCGATCGGATTCGTAAATACAAAGTGTTCTTAAATATATAACACAGCTTAATCACGAATTCTTAGACCCAAAATTAGATTTAACTCAACTTATCCAATTTGAATATAATAAAATAGACCCTGGCGTAGGTATTTAAGTAATCGTAATTATTTTACGGAAACACCAACGTCTCTTCTATAAGAATTACATACGAGCCCCCCCCCCCCCCTCCTCGGCAGTCTATAAACTGTCGAAAAGCTGAGAGCCGCTTCGATCTGCCTCCAATGCGCCCGTAAAAGCAAGCGAGAGCTTATCATACAGTTTATATTCATGCAATAAAAATTGCTCGTGCTTTAACTTTAAAATGAGAAAAATTATGAAAAATAAATATAAAAAAAATGTTCCTTTCGGGATAATTCTTGAGTGATTGATTTGTTATGGTAGGTAGAGCCATGGCTCCTTGGCTCCTTATAGCAAGCCACCACTGATTTGTAACAAACGCTAGAATCACTTTTTTCTGTTTCTGGATTGATTTGCAGAAAAGCTTTCTACATAATTAAAATAGCTCTCTGAAAACATAATCAACGTTAATTAGGACACTATTTTCTTTGCCATATTCTTGAAAAGGTGCTCAGATTTTCTCTGTAAATTAATTTTGTTTCAAACTTGCCCAAAAATGTATGATTGAGCTGATGCGGTTGTGATATAACATTTTTGCATCCACTGATCATCTGTTAATTCTGCTGAACACATTTTTCATAGAAGAATGTTTTAAATTCGTTTAAATGGGAAGCAAAAGGCTTTGAAATTTCTATTTTGAAAATATATTGCTATGCAGGAGATGATCTGAATATTCAATGAAAATGCAAGATCAATGTGAACGAAGCAACGTCTGTTTGACAGAAAAATCTATATTTGCGCGAAAACTTGCAAAACTCGTTCCACAGCGTGTCGCGAGAAATAATATGGATTACCTTAAAACGGCTTGATATTAGAGATAACCTATATTAGAGGTGATCAAAAGCATCATAGGTGCAAACGAGAAACAGTGCATGTCAGTGACCTGTATACAAAACAAAACAATCCACTACAACTGGAAGTGTCAACGGGGAGGGTATTAAACCCATTGCTCTTTATATCAGTTATGAACGAGATAGCTAAAAAGGTAAACAAATATGTGCAAGGTGCCGTAGTGTGAATAAGAACATTAACACCAGTGACAGTTAATGAACTCACTGGATGAACTGATAATCAGATGCAAACAGACACATATTAAGATCTGGAAAATAGCAAATATGAAAATCTACATCTACAACTGTGAGACAAAAAACGCATTGTTAAAACAAACAAGCCAGTTAAAACAGCTGGAAGCAAACTAACCACTTCTCTGGGTTGCGCTTCTTTAAGTTAAAACGAAACAAAGTGATATTTGGGTCAGCCTTAAACTACGGATGCGAATCCTGGGTTCTATATGAAAAACTTAAATCAAAGATACATCCTTACCAGAAGAAGCATCTGATAAAAGTTGCAGAAGTACAAAGACAAGATCGAATACGTGACGGTCTTATTAGAGAGAAGTTGACTCAAAGCAGAAGAAGATTAAAAAGCAGCTAATATGGTTCGGACAGTTGTGCATGAATATCAAGAGAAAAGTAAAAGAATTCTGTGAAATGAAGACGAACAAAAAGCAATTCAAATGACAATCCAGAAGCACTTAAAACGGAGACATTACTAAGAGTAGTGAAGAAAAGGAAAGTACCTGCAGCCAAGTAACAACTCCAGCGCAACTTGCAAATAATGGCACCAAAACTCACTGTACCCCTTAACATAATTTCTTTAGCTCGGCTTTTTGGAGTTGATGTATTAATCATAGCACTGGAGCAGAGATTGATTATGTGTAATTTTATTTAGTTGATACAGAAGTATATATATATTGTTAAGGTGATTAGCTCCACTTTGTGTTCCCAGCTTATGTTATGATATGTTTTTCGGACTTTTCCCACTGTCTAGGCCCTAGGGTGTAAATCACACAACGTTTCGGGAGTTTTGTTCCACTCCCGTCTTCAGGTGTTCCTGGTTAGTCCTGAGAAGGACTGATATTGTACGTTTTTCAACGTAAATTTGTGCCTCCCCTGGTGGCCTAGTGGTTAGAGTGACAGAGTGGTAATCACAGCGATCAGCGGTCCCGAGTTCAAACCCCGAGGGAGGCACAAATTTACGTTTACGAAACGTTGTGTGATTTACACCCTAGACCGTGAAAACAGTCCGAAAAACATATCATAATAGACCACTGCCAAAAAATGACATTCAGAGAACAACTTATGTTATGTTATATTATAATTGAATTTTAATTAATTTAATTGCTCTATTTATTTATTTTGGACAATCAAAATTATTTTTTACTAGCCCCAGTAAATACACTTGACTGAAAATCAGATCCGATTCTATTTAATCTAGATTGCTTATATTCTGAAATTTGATGTTCCTATTTTATTATGACAACTCAAAACTTCTGTCAACTGATACTTCAAACTAGTTTTTAAAATTCAGTTACAAATACTTCATCGTTACATTTGTCATACGACAATCTCAAATAGTAAGTTCTTCCTTAATTAAAATTAACTCACTTTACTCTTTATTTTCTTTCAGTTCTTATTTTAAATTACTTGGATTCTGTTAACCCAATACGTCCAACTCTGCAACTGACCACGCTACAAAACTGCTCCACTCAAATCCACGGCGAAGGCCTCAACTGACAACCAACTGAATCCGGATCCAAATCAACAGAGGAACCTAGTTTGCCACAGGAATCAGCATCCACAGCTTCACCACAGTATGCATCAAAATAGACCTCAGCCGCAGATGCGTTACTTGAAATGTTCAACCAAATCACATATATGAATTCTGCTACAACCCAGTACCACGAATCTTGAACAGAGGCAAGCCACCAGATATCACTTGACAAGCCCCACAAATCTGCTCACTCTGCTAATTATGTCGATGCAATCCACCTCTCTTGTAAAGAGCTCTTTGTTATCCAATTCAGTCGATGCAAATGTAATTCCACAATAAACTCAATTCACATTCCCTGACTTTTATTTGCCTTTGTAGATTATAACAAGAGATCAATAAAAAACCAATTAGGGTAGGCTGTGATATGTGTTATACGTTTGGCAGTACTGAAGTGTATTGTCAGTCTATGTCAAATTCGAGATTTGCAGGTTAAGTTTTACGTCAGTCTGTGTCAAAGAACAAACAAAACCTAACCTACTAATCTCGAATTTGACATAGACTGACAATACACTTCAGTACTGCCAAACGTATAACACATATCACAGCCTACCCTAATTGGTTTTTTTATTGAGCTCTTGTTAATTATATTAACTTGCTTTTCTCACCACATTCTAGTCTTCATCCATCTAGTTTTCTCATATTCTTCTTTTAATACTTTAGTTTTTAGTTTTCTTCATCACGCCAATTTGTATGTAACTTTAACCTTTTGATTATGCCAAATATTTATTTTAAAACTCTTATAAAAGGGTTTATTTCTTAATTTCAAATTTTACAAAATTGTATTAGGTACATCATTTTAGTTTAAAAAAATGTTTTATCAATAAAAACTATCTCCTTAGCGATCTAGCTTATTTTTTTCAGTCCAACACACTATTAAAGCTTTATTATTTGATTAATACCTACTATGTCAAAATAGTATATTTCGAAAAAGTATTTGTCATTAACTTCCAATTTCATTTCAGATATTAAATTAAGTTAAAATCTTACTGTTTCTCAATTAGCTTCATTTAATTAAATTATAAATTCTATTTCCTTTCTTTTCTAAATGCATCTTAATAATTTTGATATCCATTTCACATCTAAATTCATCTTTATAATTTTTAATACTGTATTCTTTTAATCTTATTAATCTGATTTTTAGACCCCTGTACCAATATTATAACAATATGTACAATAATTATAGTCTAAGCGATTGGGGTGCGTGATTACGAGCTGGCGGCAATTCTGATTCTACTTGTCCCCCTGCGGGGGCGGTGATTCCAGGCTCGGGGTTGGCACGGGCGAGAAGAGGCGCTCGACCAAGGTGTGGGGCCTATAAAGAGAAAAATATGAATTCAAGGGGCTGCTTCGGACTGGATACGGCCGTAGCGAGGATGAACAACGGTTCCACCTTCTAGAAGATACGTAATGCCGGACTTTGAGAGGCTCAAACTGGACGGAACTGTTGCAGAGGCGAAATTTAGTTTGGTCTCTTGACGAAGAAGTAGCTTTGGACCACAATGACTGCCAAAGTTGCTAAAACACTCTGGGCGAACTAATGGAGGTTCAGCCACATGTATTGAACGTCAAAACATTAGGAGAAAAAGGGTAGTTTGCCTTTAAATCTGAACTACCAAAGATCTTAGAACAAGAATAGTTCGGCCATTGAGATGAACCCCCAAGCTCTGGCGACCAGGATGGGTTCAGCCGGAGGACTTATCCTAACTTTTGCTGCCGATCTTAAATTTAAATACCCCGAGACAGTTATTTCGAACGATCGGATAGGTGTCGCAGTGAAGGTCAATGTGCTATGTTTTATTAAATCTAGCTATAAGTTTTTCGAGGGGCCCGCCAGATACTCAAAAGGGCGTTTTTATGCGAATATCTTACTTTTGTCCAACGTGTATGGGGTAATGGATACGGCAGCTTTTCCGTGTTATTGCTGTGTTATCTTTGAATTTAAGCTTTGATCAGCTATAGACATCGTGGCGTTGTTCAACTGCTAAGTTCTTTCTAATCGTTAGTCGGCGTCGGCGTCGCATGTAAACAGAGCTCCATTTCAATTCACAGTTTGGCTTAAATTTTGACGAGGCGGCGCCTGTACCAACTGCTGCCGTTGACCGTTGTATGGAAAGCGGGCGGATTAATAATTCATATCACACTCAATACCAAAGATAAATGTCTGTAATAGAAGGTCGATCTGTTATAACTATTTATGTGGTAAGTAGATAATATAAGACTTTACTGAACGAGCCTTGAGTATGGACGAGCGAGCTTGTGAGCGAGGCGAATAAAAATGCTGTTTCTCTCCTACGCT
>OW679200.1:145858382-145915948 GCA_940337035.1 Agriotes lineatus
ACCCCTCCGCCAAGACGTTAGATTTAAGTAAGACGTCTCATACACCTTAGTATGTGTATACTTATTTGCCCTGTTTACTAGCTAGCTCTGTATGAACAAAACACTTTTAAATACCCCAGTCGTGGTTAAGAACGATTATTATTTGCCAGAAACAGGAATCTGGTCTGCAGCTATAATGTTTTCGGGTGCTCAAACTGACTTCAAACAACAAACAATATACACCTGAAAAGCCAATTTATTTACACAAATATATTGACTTTAAAACACATATACAAACAATAGAGAAAATACGATCAAATCCTAGAACAATTGGCTATTCCTACACATAAATAGAAAATAAAAATAGACAACTTACGTGCGACATAGCTTAGGGCTACTTGCCTGCCTTTAAGTGCCATTCCAACGCAGCAGTTGTAGCGACTACTTGTCGCTTTGAGCTGCAAACATTTCCTGTAGGTATTAAGTTATCTGACAATCAAGAATCAGCTGTGTGCCCTCGAGTTCGGCTCGCCTTGGATTGCGTCACCAACCCTTGACGCCGCAACACGTAAAAATTTACTACATATGATGGGGAAATCCGTGACTGCGACTTTGGTATGGCAATGACGGCTGACATCACGTACCCACAATGGACGTGACGAATATATATGGTTGCTTCTCAATTTGTGTACTTGCCTGGTATACAATTCAAATGGCGGCTACTGAACACGCAAACGCTGGTTTGTGTGACCGCAAACACTTATAAGCAGCAACTATTCACTGCTAGGCTTATATCCGCTTATATTTATTTCGCCGCATAGACAATTCGCTGGGAGTCGCTTAAAGACAGGGGGCTCTGGGCAAAACCCACAAGCAACACTTGTTTCCAGCGAACCCGCTGTGCTCGAGAGATTTCGAAAGGTCGCTGAATACACACAGATTTAAGCGCTTTGCGCACAGTACCTAATCAGCGCACTTTTCACTACGTCAATTACAATGTTTAAGTTAATTCACAATAAAATGGTATGCAAATACAAACTGGTTATAACTATAACCATGAAAATAAAATATATAGGCAAGGGTGCCAGATTCCTGTTTCATTGTCTCCAAAAGCCCAAGTTAGACAAACAGAGAATGGAGAGACTATTGCAGGAAATGTAGATCAAGTCATCTGTTACTAGAAATGTGTGGAATGGGGCACATGGCACGGGCATATGGAGAGAATAGCAGAGACAAGATCGCCAAAACTTATATTCCAGTGGCCACCTAGATGAAACAGAATAAAATAAAACCACCTATTAAGTGAAAAATAAATATAGGAAACCTCATGGACCACAGGGATCTCCAAGAGAGAGAGAGAGAGAGAGAGGGAAAGAGAGAGAGAGAGAGATTGGAAAAATAATCGATTGTGGAGGTTGAAGACAACAAACTCCTGAGGGAAAAACATCATAAGGAAGAAGAAGAAGAAGAACTAGATTTAAGCCTATTAAATTAAATCAAATATGTTTATTTTCACTGTAAAGTTTTTAGGTGCAAGTAATGTAATAAGTCGTACTGGAAAATCAAAAGCTTGAAGTAATATTCATGACTACTATGAAGTCGATACGCAAGTCAAATAGTTGAAATTTATGATTTCGTACTCCGGACGTGTAAGATAATTGTAATTATCTATATAAAGTAGTTTCTAATCATCTTTATAACTTCTAAAGTGATTTCGGGCCATTAGCATGTTTTGTTCCCAATAACTTCCCCAACTACTTCTCGAAGAATGGCAATAGATCTCTAACTAATGCAGCCTTTCAATGTCGTCTAGCTATGTATAACTCTCAAATTCTTGACTGCAGCAGCTCTGGGCCAAGGATGTATTGATTTTCAGGAAACATATCCCACCCAAATTCATTTTTCTATTCTTGTACAACATCGATCATTCCAGTGTCAGATCTTATGGCGCTATTTTTGATTCTATATTTTATATTTACTTCTAACACGGCTTACTTGATTATCCTCTGCGTACTTCTCAACCATCTAGTGTTTCCTTTCTCTCTTTAAGAAAAGGGTTTCCATAACATACGTCCACCGGTAGTATACAACTGGCATAGACTTGTCTTGAGGGTGTTTAGGGTTTCATTACTTTTTAAGAATTCACTCCAAGATGATCTAATTCTTCGTTTTATTTTTGCCCGTGGGATTCGGTTTTCCTAGTTTGAGGAGATGCCCGTATTATATTCTTCTATCTTCTGTATGCTCGTATGATCTACCTCATACTCTTTGTCACTGTTTGATATTATTTGTGTTTTTGCTAGGTTAATCTTCAGTCTCACACTATTTAGTGCTCTATTTAATTCGTTAATTATATGTCCTAGCCCATCCTAATCTGCGCTGAGTACAGAACTACCTATGCTGTCAGAAAATCTTAATGTATTTATTCTCTTATTTTTGGCGAAATCCTGTCCCCCTGTCGGCCACTCTTCTTCGATGGAATGTTATCTGTTTGTTGCCTTTTTTATTTTTATGTGCATGGTCGTGGTTCTTATACATATGTCTCTTATGATATTAACATATCTAGAGTGTATTAATCATCTCGTCCTGTAAAAGCTGCTCAGAGATCTATAGTGGTGGAAGGCTTTTTAAAATCTACGAAAGTTAACTGCAAAGGAATATTGTATTCTTCACATATCTCTAACACAATCATTATTGTTTTTATGTGAAGTCTGCTGCTGAACGATTTACGGAAACCATCCTAATCTACTCTCTAATCGAGCATATTTATTGGTCTGGGAGTAATGTCATGTTGTGTTACCGATTATATATCGGAAGTAGCTCGCTATTGTTTCGATTTTGTAGCTACTTACCCTCTCTTCCTCTAGGCATCGATTTAGAAGAGTTCATCGTTTTCAATAAATCTGGTCCCCAAATATGCATGATTATTTACTAGAAAAGCGGAATTCGGAGGACTATTTCAACAGAATTCGTAATGTAATTCATGTAATTTCTAAAAGCGGGAAAATTCTGCTCGACATGTATGAAAATGTTTATGCAATACTGAAAACAATAAGCAACATTTTTTTTATTTGAGAATATCTATTATGATTGTGTGCCCAGTATGACGCGCAGCACCTTAGCAAGTGAAATTCTAGTGTCTAGCTGAGATAAACGTTGATGCGATCTGAGGATACACGCAGCGCGTTTCTAAATATTCTGTCAATGCTGCTTAAAGAAACTGATATACTCTGGAATATGGCCTCGAGGAGCAATTAAACAGAAAAGATAAAACCATAATTTAATAAAATTGTATAAATATAGGTTTAGTAATAAAATTTTATAACCAAACCAGATATCAACACATCAACAGTAACTGCTTTCCACAGTAAAAACTGTATTAGAAGTTTATAGTATGAACTGAAATTACTAAGAAAAAAATCTGGTGTGATACACGCACACAACTTCCTTTTACAGTGATCTTATAATTAGCCAAAAATTTGATTTTAAATGTTTTAAGCATTTGTCAAAAATTTTCAAAAATTACAAATTCTGCAAAAACGGTACAAAATAGAGCGTTAGTTGAAGAGACAAATTTTCTCTAGAATTTTAAGCTGATTTCAAAAATGTAATAATATACCGGGTGTTCTATTTAAAATAAGAGTTAATAAACAAAATAGACAAAAAAACAAAAGAAATCCATTTTAGAAGTATTCAACTGGAAAATCAACTATCTCACATCAATACACATTAAAAATGTAATAGAAATGTAAAGTTTAAAAAAATCGTTAGAGCCGTTTTTTAAAAAATCGAAAAAAACTGAAAAATCACAAGAGTAAGCACCTACTTCCGGTTATGCGATTTTCTTCAAAAGCTTGCTGTCTCATCTACATAGTACACAAAACTTATATATGAAGTTTCAACGCCATACCTCTTTCCGTTTTTGAGATATTCTGTTCACAGACAGACACACACACAGACAGACAGACAGACACACAGACAGACAGACAGACCAATGAAAAAAAATATGTTTTTTGGGATCAGGGGACTCTAAAACGCGAAGATCTGTTGAAAACTCAATTTCGAATTTTTGGGGTGAATCCAATACTTCCTTTATAGTAAAAGGAAGTAATAAACATACTCATATTATTAACCTACTGGGATATACAAACCAGAACAGTATCGCAGCAACAAACCTATAACACTGTATTTACTTTTTGCCAATATTAAGGTGAATTAGCTTTCTGTAGTAATTTATCCAGTTACCCACTTCATTTAAAAGAATTTGGTACAGTTTGTCACAAGGATCTTTTCCTTGAGGCCATGTGCGTATGGAGCAAGTGTGCAAATGCCCTCTTCTATTAATATTTTAGATCATTTCCGTGATTGCTTCATACGCACATGCCGTCACAGAAAAGATTCTTGACACGAACTGTATGTGTATAACAGATATCATTGTGCAGATAATATTGTAGAGTTGCTGTAATTATAATTGGTTTAAAGTAGGATACAAACAAATAGAGACGTTGTGCTTAATTCGTTATAATAATCACCTAACTACTTTAACATGCATCAGTTAAAGTCATATCCATACCTATATATAATAGACTTGTCTGTCCGTACGTTAGGTTAGATTCTAGGCAAATTTTATCAAGGCGAATGCGACTGGTAGTTTGCTACCAACAATGACGTCATATACGTACGTGTGGTGAATACGCGTTCTATTTGCAAAACGGTCTTTTTTGTTTTATTAAATGAGACATTTGTCTCACTGGACTGCTAGTTTTCTAATATTAGATAATTAATGTACGATAAAACACAAAAAATATGTATTTTTACTAATTAGTAGCAACAAGATGCGATATAAATCGATTAAGAATAGTGTTCAAGTGTTTAAAATGATGGCATAAACGTTATCTACCTGATATATATATGTCGATCAATTGAATTTTTCACTAGATGGGAACTGCCTATGGACTGTAACTATGTTTCTACCCGGGTATAGCTTTAAACGTATCTATAATCAGTTTCTTCGATGTACTAGAAAAAACAACAAACTGGTAATTATAGCAACAGGTAAAATATGCTATATGAAATATAAATAGTATAAGAATATTATAAAAAAAATATTCTCCTGTGGAGAAGTTTAAAATTTAATCGCTTTTATCTATAGAACATATTTAATAACTCTTAAAGAAGAAACCAAGAACACTATACTAAGGACACGCAACTCCCGTTTCGAAGCGGACCGCTAAAAGCTGACAAATAAGGCGGCCGTGGTGTACAATTATTCATTCACAAAACTCGTGAACTGTCAATGTCAAACATTTGCTGAGTGTAACTGGAAATTCGGACCATGTTTTAACAATTAATAACACACTTGAAATACACTCCATTGGATTAACAACCGTAAACTGACTTTTAACCGCGATTACAGGTTAATTTAGCTCGCTTCCAACTCTCGAACGGCAGTACACGCTGTCGACAGCGCCGCGACGGCTATCCCTGACATAAGGGCCGCTTTTATATACAGCCGTCATAGGAAGTTGCATCTCCTTAGTATAGTCTTCTTGGAAGAAACTAAAGTACCACCGTATACAACTATTTAAAGGTGGGACTACACCTTATTATTGAGGGTTCAGACTGGGGGTTTAAGGAAGTTTTAAGGTTTTGACAGACATCACCTGCAGATTTCCTTCACTCACACACACTCAAAGGGCAGCCAAAGAAAAAACTCTTCACTATAGGTGGGAAAAGACGCGCCACACCCGTAAGGAATTGTCGGCGAACTGCCTCTAACATATATTGCTTATTTCCGCTAAATACGTTATTACATAGTAGTTGAGATGTGACAGTGGGGGCTACACAACGCTAATATCCCTTTTTGAATGTATCTTGTAATCGTATACCTGAATTTTGTACCTGTTGGTACCCTCATGGTTTTATAATTGTTCTATGCAAGTAGAACTAAAATACTGGAGCTAATAACTGTTAAAATTAAAGGTGAAGTGAAATTCAATTTTTCCATCCTTCGTTTTTTGATTTTCCGTACCCACAACTTTTTTAATAGAAAACACGCCACTTATGTTTTCACAATATAATAATTATGATTGCCATTTTTAGGAGAAATTGCGATAAAAAATTAAATTTGTACACATGGTAATCTTGATGTTATAGGTTATGTTACTCTGTATTGGTATTAAAACTTTATATAAAACCACCTTCGAACAATTTGAAGTTATGGGAAGATTGGTAACCTAAAGTTTCAATGAAAATGAAAGAAAGCAATACCTTTAGCTAACTTTATTGTTAACACTCGTATACATTAAGTTGGACAATAATTCATTAATGCACTAATATCCGAACGGGGTACCCCAAATTAACTTATACCAAATATTTCTATTGGGTACACATTGTTCTTATTTCAGTTATATGCGAAATATCATCAGATTATAGTTAATTTACTTATCTGTTTTGTTGTTATACTTGTATTATCGATGACCAGCCCTAAGAAGCTCTAGAAATCCACTAATCCCGCTTCGCCGGTTAGTCCTCTTCTACAACTGTCAGCCTGACAGGCCCCCATGGGGTACACATTGTTCTTATTTCAGTTATATGCGAAATATATAATATATATAATGGTGAAGAAACCTATGAGATATCCTACAAATTTAATAATGGCTGAACTTAAATTATTGCCTATTTCTAAGCTTTATTTGTTAGCTGTTATTAAATACGCTTATAAAAATCAAGAATGCATTTCTTTTATCAATCATGCACACAACACACGTTGTAATAAATAAGTAATGGCCCAACTAACTAGAATGAATAAGACATTTGTTCTGCGCTCATTCCTTTACTATGCTCCCAAAATATATAACAAATGTAATCAATATCTATTAATTAATAAAATTCTAATCACAAGTAATAACTTCAAAAAACATGCAAAATATTGGCTTGCAAACTTGACAAACGAAGATAATTTTATTTATGTACAAACCTGATGACAGTAGCAACAATAACTCTTTTTTAACTGTTTTTCAGTTTTAGTGGTCTATATTCCCCAGTTATTTTCATTGCACCATTTTCTCATTTCAGTGGGGAATATATAACTTTAATATCTCTTGTCGAATAAATGTACAAAAAGAAGTTATCAATATTCACACTACCGATCTGTTTATCTGAGATACTACATTTTATTTACGATTAATAAAAATGTTTAAGTTTAATATTATAAAAAAAATGTATGTAGAGGCACAAGGGATGATAATAAAGTTGTTATTATTATTATTATTATTATTATTATTATTATATCATCAGATTATAGGTTAATTCACTTATCTGTTTTGTTGTTATACTTGTATTATCGATGACCAGCCCTAAGAAGCTCTAGAAATCCACTAATCCCGCTTCGCCGGTTAGTCCTCTTCTATAACTGTCAGCCTGGCAGCTCCCCAATCGCCGGCTGTCACCTACTGCAAGTAGACACCAAAACTGCTTGACGAATTTCAGAAAACGAGCTTCCCATATGTTTTCCGCCTAATACTTGTTGCTATAATATTGAATTACGAAATAGACTGAGATAGATACAAAATAATTATACATACCCTGTACTTAACAGGCAATAAACTATGCAATGTTTTGCGTGGTTCCTATATCGTCATAATTGACTTCGGATTCTCCGTCCAACGGAAAGTGACACCTCGTTCCCAATATCCGCTTCAAGCGCGGTCGGCCAGTATCAACATACTATAGCGGAAACCACGAGAAATTACGAAAACCTTTTGCACAATTAAATGCTGTCACTCGTTTTTTTAAACAAAATATGTTATCCAATTTCTACCCTCTTTTATTTTTAACAAACCTTGCAACTCTGATACTAATTTTTATAAACTTTCACCGCGGTTTCCCACTTGATCGTTTATTCACGACTATTTATAACGTAAACTACAACCATTAGTACAATATGCTTTTCGCACGTAACACGCCCTTGTGCTGCTTTATCAAGCAATAAACGCCCTAGTGCTAATTATCGACCCCTTAGATGGCGTCAGAAATATAAATGCAAGAAACAAGCAATTTGAGTTTTTTGGCATTATTACATCTATTTTAAATCATAATTCGTATACGGATTTCGTGTAATAATCTTCAAAATATAAACGCTGGCAACACACATATAATTTTGCCCATACCAAGTCATCGTGCTGATTACTCTTAAAAAACTGTCCTCGTTTCATTACAACCAGCACTCGACTCTTAGAGTGTGTAAAATTATAGACGTCAATAATGACACGGTCCAATTCCGGAAGTAAGTTGTTACTTATTGAGTGTATCTCTGTTCATGTTATAGAGTAGTACGGGGAAAATGTAATTCCACAGGACCGAGAGGTTCATATCTTTCGAATATTCACATTATCGAGCTCCTACTGTAATTTATGATATAAATAACGATTTTAGGTGCTCAAAATAACGAAGCCGCCATAATTTTATTGGCAATACTATGAAGATACAAACCATTTAATTAAACCGATACGGTCTAAAAGCAGTAACGTTTTTATAAATGCACCTGCCCTGCAACTTCCAATACTATTTCATGACGTTCTATAGTTTCTAGGATAATATATAATTGTATAAAAATTCATAAAGTATCCATATGTTTGGTTTTTGGAAAAGATAAATAAGAAACAATTATTTCAGAAACTAACAACAGTAAAATAATTTTCCTGGGTTAAATTTAAAAAAAATCTACTAAAGTCCCTGCATATTTTGGAATAGACGGTAATCTTTTTAATAAATTACTAAAAAGTAGTAGCTTTTACAACAGTTATTTACCATACAAGTAGTGTTATGTGGATATTACCCACTGAAGAAAACATTGTAACGCGATCATGTAACACTATGCGCGTAGTATATTTTATCCAACACCTCAATAAACTAAGAAGAAGCATTAAAACCAAACTCTTGGGTGAAATCACAATACCTATTTTTGCTTACCTTTTCGGTTGTCTGATGACATCCCTACACAAATGACATTAAACGCACTAATGTTCGTAAACTAAAACTCCATAGTTGAATCATGGTAATCAAAACCTCACTTGTGTGTAGTATTGATATTACGGTTGTTAAAATCGCCATAGCTATAAGCGTTTATTGAGAGGCATTTTGAAGTCGGCCAATAAGTTAATTAAACATTACTAACACTACTAACAGGGATTACTTTGTTTTAAATTATAAGAAAATTAAGTGCTTTAAAAGACTTTGGCAATGACAAATATCTTTATGATAACTGTACAGTATTGTTGGATATTGATTCATACTTCAGTTAATTAACTACATGACATACGCCTGTAATAATATTTTTTGCACAATTCTTGTTTATTATTTTGAATTTACAAGTTGTTTTTAAGATGTACTATTTTCAGTGTGATTAGTGATTAGTAACTTAAAGATTTGCTATAACTGAAACTGCTTTTTTAAAAATATGAGTGTGAAGGAATCGATTACATTAAGAAAATTTGACTATGTAACAATATTGTAAAACTTTAACCCCTTAATGGTACAGGATATTTTACTTTGTAAAATAAATCTGAAAAGGTCAGTAATTAATTCTGGAATTATATGATAGTTTAGTATAGAGATGGGCGCGTGAGTGAATTTTTACTCACGTCACGCACGTTTCACGCTTACTGTAAACACTCACGTTCACACACGTTCACGCTCACGTTCACTCACGTTCACGGCGTGACACGCCACTCGCGACGTGACACGCCGCGACGTGACACGCAGCTTTTATTTAAAAATTTAAATTCAGATAGAACAGAATGTTCAAATTTAAAATCAATGAAAAAACCCTAAACAGAACTAAAAATATGTTTTGCACGTGACATAATTTACGTGATATGTTGCAATCAGAATACCTGACACAAAAAGAAAAAAATAAAATTGACTACAATAACTTACGACAAGGGATATAAATACTGATTTCTCGCAAATACATTTCTTGCAGCTGTCTTCAAAGACATTACTTTTAATATGTCATTGGAATTGGCGTTTTCCTTATTGGTTGGTATGAGTATAGAAGGTATATGTTGCTAGGCAACACCTTTAATTCGTCGGTTTAAAAGTACTTTTACGTACAAAGATCAACATTTTCAGCGTTAAGGCGAATATACAAAACAAAACATTACTTTTATTAGAATAATAAGTTCATCTACACATCTACACAATAAATTGGTTTAAAAATAAAACGTAATCGACATTTTCAGTGTTAAGTCTCGTATACAAAACGAAACATTACTTTTCTAAAAATAGGTTTTTTATTCGTTACTAAATATTTAACGTGAAACGTGAATCACGCCTTGGATATTTTCACTCACGTTCACGTCACGATTTTCAAATATTCGTCACGTGCTCGACGTGACACGCCGTGACCCGACGTGACACGACTGTTTTCACGTCACGCGCCCATCCCTAGTTTAGTATCAAATGACCTTTATATTGTAATGGTTTACTGCCCGCAGCAATTCTGATTGCCTAAGTAACAGAATGAATAAGGTCAAACTGAGCACAGAATTAAATATTTTATTTATTGCAAGATAATCAGTACTTTACATTAATAAGTGCACTTGATGTGAGCAGCAATAACTAATAATTTGAGGGATAAACGTTAGCATGAAATAAAACAGGTTTCAGAAGGGTTACTTTCAGAGTTTCAGATATGATAAATGTTTGAAAGGGCCAATGCAATGTAATTTGTAACTGACGGATTTGAACTTAGTTACATCAAACATAATCTGCATAAAATGATACAAAATGATTTATTAAGTACAAAAAGTATATGAGCGTGAAGTATTAAAAGTGTATAAGCTAGCAAACGGCAAATTAGCTGAAAGGTAAAGGAAACAGTGCTAGCAAAATAATAATTGCAATAGAGCAATGGAAAAAATTAAAGCAACCGATCGTAAGACAACTAGTGAGACGCTAAAGGAACTCAAATATATCAGTTCATTATAAACCAGAGTGATTTAAAAGCAGAGCAAAGTATAGCGACATTTATTCCAAGAAAAAGACAATTTTAGTAGTTATGTTATCAATTCTAATTTATTTTATAAAATTGAAAATCTAGTTGCTAAGTTACTAGAAAGTCTTTTCTTTATGATTACCAAACAAGCTTGTAAAATTTGTGCTGGGGGCAGATTGAGGTCCACATTTTATGGCATACAATTATAAATAAAAAGCCTTTTGTAATACCAGTTGTGTGTAAAGTTATTCACCAGTGTGCAGGGCATCGTTGGGGTATAGTTTGCCATGTGTTAAGAGTTCCAAGTGTAGTAGTTTAGCCAGCAGCAAGATTCGTCCAAGTGCGAGTAACTTCGCTGACCCATTTCCATAAATAAGCAGCATCACCCAGCAAAAATAGTATCTGCTACGTGTAGAGAGGACCTTCAAGAGTCCGTGGGTGTAGACATTTCAGCCGACAAGCCTTTCCTAAGTGCGTAATTCCCGTGGAAAAGTGTATCCATCGTCCGATATCGTCTCCGATTAAGGTAGTATTTCACAGGAAGCCCTTGCAGCAGTCTCATAAATCTCGGGGTTCTTCGAAGTTCAGACTGTCTACGAGGTGTAGCACCAGGTTCCAGTTGCCCAGATCCGTCCAGCTTCGTGTACATCAGATAGCGTTTCTAGAAAGTGCGAGGTGACGCGGAATTTTCAGTTTTTCCCGGATGCAGAAAAAACTATCGCGCGTGGGTTTTGACGTCACACTAGAAACAAAACGAGGTTAGCAGTTGCTACGTCACAGAACTAATCGTATTTACCTTATGCTTCCTTGACATTTTGGTGTTTTAAAATTCAATTTTACGCTATTTTGCACTGACAGATCATGTGGTTTCCTGAATTAAATATAGAGGTTATCTAAACGTCAGTTGGAAATGGTGCATTTGCCCTAATAATTGAGAGTAATAGTCATACAACAAATTATTTGTCATACAAAGTTTTATACTTAATTTTATAAACAAACACCGTGAGTTAAGATTTGTTTCATACCCACCGGAGCTAAGCCCTAATTTATTGCAAATAGAAATAAGGAATGAGCAATAAACCATTTATTTGTGGTAATTATTATTACACTCCTTTAATTTGCCATGAATTTGACAGGCCAAGTTCGTAATTGAAACTAATACAATTTATAAAGTGTAGTATCCCTTGCCATAATTATAAATTTTATATTTCATTAAAGCGAGGTGCTATTACAATATAAAATAAAACATATTACAGATTTGGTTTTTCAAAACCTTTTTAAATTTATATTAACAAACCATTTTTCAGTATTAGCGTTTTATCTTGTCTGTAGGTACTCCCTAGCGAACGCACCGTATACAAGAAACAATAAGAAATCTGCTGTAACCATAATAATGGCAAGTATAAGGATTCGTACGCAGCACAGTGTACATGTACAATCCCTTCGGCGAAGTGTTTAATGCGAATTTAATCTGCCATTAGAAAGCCGCGTTTTCGGAATAATTACGCTGGATGCATTAATGCCTTATTATACTTCTTGCATGGTTTTGGGAAATTAGAATTCTACGTAATTTTCAACTTTCGGAACACCGAAACTCAGTAACGAACCTAATGAGCATGTAGCGCTTAGCCACGGGCAGATTACAAAATTTCTTTTAGCCTGACCCAAATCTATTAAACAAAAAGAAATCCACCTTATTAATATTAATAAGTTCACATCCAATTCCGTAGTAGATAATATAAAATCGAAAAAAACCAAGAGCCTATTTTACCAGACAAAATCGGATGCGGAACGATTACGTAACCTTATTAAGTCGAATTTAATCGGTAAAAACTAGCTCGGTCAAGGCCAAGCGGGATGTAATTATAAACCGTGTGGTTAGCATGAGCTCCGGTAAATTGCGCTAAGTGCTACGGACGTAGCCTGCTTTGATCCGTGCCCTGAACTGCTTCGGAAACTGCTAAAAAGCAATTTGCGTAGAGCTGTTGGCTTAACAATTAGAAAACCTTAATTTGGCACATTCAGCAGGTCAGTACGTGATATTTACGTTAACCTCAAATTTGCAAGTCGTCAGGGGCAATTGTGTTATTTTTGAGAGAACAAATACGTACTTTGTACTTGAAACTAGGTACATTACTTGTTGAAAACAACATATTTTTCCATTATTCATCATTTCGTCCTTTTCTGGGCTCATATTTTGTTTTAAATATAAAAATATGGAAGGCTATTGCTTTAAATTGTACTGAAATATTATTTGGACTTCTGTATCGCACACTATGTATTTATATTTTATATAAGTACACGGAATGTTGGTATGAATAAATCCACCGTTTTTCCAATTCTTCTTAATTTTACTGTGAGAGGGCTCTGAAGCCCAACATTAGCATCCCTATATTTTCCGTATTATACGAAAATTACACAAAGCATATATGCTGAAAACAATTATGTAGGTGTAGCACTTATGCTGACATAATCGAAACATATATTTACTTAAGCTAATTTAATATATTAAATACAGGGTGGTGGAAAACTAGCGAATTATATCATAGCTGCTCTCTTCTTGAGGGCGCGTAGAGTTATTTCTTACAAATCATGTTCGAACACTCAGTTCCATTATCTTAAAATCGGTAAAATAAAATTTACTTCTTTAGCAACAATGTGACAGCGTTGTTTAAGTAAATATAAGTGCAATTTTTTCGTAATGTCGCAAGATATGTTGTCTTAGTATTTTTTACACAAAGAAATTTGAAATATTTGGCATCTATATAGAACATTTGATTTGCAGGGTGATTAATGAAGCATCTTTGGATAGTTGTAGCGTAAAACATGTACTTATTTCTACCTCAAATTTAAAAAATGTAGCCTCAACTGCTAAATTTGACGAACTAAACCATTTAAATTGATACTCAAATTTGTTATTAGTTGGTGGAGGCCTACAACGTGCGCACAGATAATCCACTAGTTTTGCTCCACCCTGTATATTGATTTTATTCTTCAACCACTGTATGCCATCTACCGAAATTATTCAACCCCCTCCCTCTCTCGAGATACTAGCTCCAGATGCAAAAGCTAATTGTAGGTGAAGGTTCTTATCGTTTCAATATATTTTTAAAATGACCCATAATTTCAGGTTGTGTCTTCGATATAAAAAAATAAGTACAATACATCTATCAACATTGTTAATTTTAAACAAAGATTAACTTTAATATCTGAATTTTAACATCAAAGAAAAGGTTATACACCATATCTACTACACCACAATGCTTTTCAGAAACAATAAAAATATACATATTTCTAAAATTCCTCAAATATTACTATAACATTTTTCTCACACTGGTCCCAATTTGTTTTACTGTTAGACATAGTAGTTGTCATATAATTGTTTCATGCCTTTGTTTATGTGGAGACCAACAAATAACGTTGATTTAATAGCTTTTATAATTTCAACAAAACAATAATTTTAAGACACTCTGCCAAAATGAACGAAAATAAAGGCGAAAGTGATTGCCAAGAATTTATAAATACCCTTTCTAAATTTTTAGGTCATTTTAATGCATTATAGGGAATTTGTCGCCTAATAGGTTCACAACCGTTGATTCAAGATGTGAGTGCTCGCCGCGTCCTTACTTTTGTCTTCCGTGGTACTTCCTGTGCACACAGCGAAGCAGCAAGTTATGGGTGGAAAGCGTGTGGGTTTTGGCGTTTTCACGAGATTAATTGATTCGTATCGCTGTGCAGTATTGAGTTCCTGTTATTGATGAGGAAAGTTACGAAGTCGATTAACAAGTGCTGCGTGGACAGTTTTTAGACCTATTCAGGTGACAGAGTTCTGGTAAGCATCCTTGTCCTTTGTGAACTCACTCCCTAATTATGCTTCCGTTAGCCTTTTTCTGGCAGAGGCCTAGGTGACAACTTCAGAGTTTTGGTGCTGTCGAAGTTGCTGTGCGAGTTCTGTAGCATTGTTCCAAGTCCAACGGTCGTTAGAGGGATTTTGATCCAGCAGCCTTCCAGGCGTTTAGTCAGTCGAGATCAGGGGCTGCAGATCTTCAGGTATGCAAACCATAGCTTCAGATGAGCTTCACGGTTGCTTCTTTATGTGTACCACTCAGCGTGGCCTGTTAGTTAAACAATTGTAGTCGTTACTGCAGTGCAAAATCATTGGAGACCTCACCTCATGTGGTTTGAAGCTCGAATTTATATCGTTCATTTTGTATTCGCTCACATGTTATTGTATAGAGTGTAAGCACCTGGGCTTCACCCTTTTACATTTTTAAGTTTATGGCGGAATTCCAGGAATAAACCTTTACCCATTTTCTAAATTTATTAAGAGCTGTTGCATTTTTCGTTACAATTGTATGCTGCTATATCAGTAATTAACATAAGTTACTGGTGTGTGGGAAATATGCAGGTACCTGAATAAAAAGCCTTCGGTTATAAAAAAATAAATTACTCATTCAATGTTATTTGTTCAAAATTACACAAAATTAAATAGTTGGAAAGGTCTGTGATATTTACTACTTTGTGATATTTGTTAAGCAATTACATGTTCTGGAGAGTTTATTTATGCCAGTTATTATATACTTGTTATTACCTCCGAGGATCGAATTATTACTAGTATACGATCTTAAACTTGGATTTAACTTGTGTTGTATTTTCTTTTTCTACGATTGAGTCACTTAGTAGTTCGTTGCCTCAAGAGATCATCTCAGAACGTGCAATTGTAACCACTTGCCGCCCTTTAATGTAGTTTTTATTTTTTGGAAGGTAAGTTAATCCCGATCCATTTACCCTAGCTAGTTGGTGGCACGTTTCCGTTCACTATCGGCAAAAAATAATGCAGCAATTTACTGAAACTGCAAGTACTGCACACCTGGAAATACTGCCAGATAGATTCATAAATTATGAATTTAGAATTTCAAGATCTAGCAGAGATAGACGCCGGAGAACTACGAACAGCAATAAATCAAATGAAAACGTGGAAACCTAAAGGGGTAAACCGAATCACTAGCAAAATGCTAAAAGTGGGGGGAAGAACCCTTGAAAAAAATGGTGAAGCTAATGAATAGATGTCTCATCGACGGAAAAATACATGAGTCGTGGCAAAACAGGGAAGTAATTCTGTTGCATAAAAATGGTGACCTGTTAGCCTGTTATTGATTTGTTATACACTGCTAGCAACGATAACGCGCCACCGACTTACAACTAAGTTCGATCTTTACCAACCAATCGAACCAGCAGGTTTTAGGAAGGAGTTCAATCAATATCGACTGAAAACAAGGCCTCAGCGCTTCGGACTAACGTCAGCACAGGTAGGTAAAATTGACCAATTATTAAATGTATTCCGCCTCGGAGCTTCAGTCGAACTTCTAGATAAAAGGCTCGCATTGGTCACTTCTACCTACTTATTCTGATGTCAGGCCGGAGCACTGAGGCCTTGTTTCCAATCGGTATTGGTTTAAAAAACCATCGAGCACATTCAGGTTTTCTAAGCTTTGATAGAGAAATGTACCGAATATAATATCTCACTCTACCTTGTATTTGTCAATTACGAAAAGGCTTTCGACTTTATTGAAACCTGTGTGGCAGTGACATACAACGAATGGCAAGTATTCGGATCGACTCACAGTACACCACTCTTGTTAAACAAATATACGAAAAGGTAACGCTTCAAGTGTGAATTGAAGGAGACCCTATAACTAACAAAGTCCCAGTAAAAAGAGTTGTAAAGCACGGTGTTACTTGAAGCTGTATTCGAGATATTATCTTGGCAAGGAGATCAACATCGATAGAAAACGTTTGAACACATGAAATTCGCGACAATATAGTTTTAATCAGCAACAGCACGGATGAACTGAAGGGAATGCTACATGAACTAGGCTACACCTCCCAAGCGGTAGGGTTAATAATGAATATCCAAAACACCAAAAATATAAGTCAAGAAAATATCAGTGTCACCCTTAGAGGTCAGTCTCTGAAAAATGTTCACAAACACAGCTACCTAGGACACACTATCAAACTGGGTAAACATAATCAATCATATTAGCTTTAACAGATGAATCAGTTCACAGGGCAATTTTCTCAAAGGTAGCTTGCACCCTTTAAAACTCTGATATACTGTCTGAAAACTCAAATGAAAGGTGTAGAACACATGTGTCCTGCCCCTAGAAACATATGACATGGAAACAGCGAGAACAAGTTGAGATTCTAACAAAGGGCGAAGGAGAGAGCTATGTTGGTAGCCGTCTTGTCGCTCGGATGAGGGGGGAATAATAACAAATGGACCAAGGTAATAATGCACACAATAGCGTGACGATTTGAAGGAAGAAGTGATGTGGAATTGGATGCTCAATGCTCAAAATATGGACGTATGGAAAACATTGGAGCAGTCATATGTCCAGCAGTAGACATATAAAGTCTAGCAGGAAGAAATAAGAAGAAAGAAATCAGGAAATTGACTTAAAAGGCACTTCTGCGTCATTTCACGGAAAAAGTAGCTGAAAATTACGTTGTTAGTTGTAGATAATGTACTACGATCAGTACATTTCTTCTTGGAGCACCAGATGCATCATTTTTAAAGATAAAAATAAACGGTAACAAAAGAAACATCATGTGTTATCTGTTAAAATAACCAAGTAACCAAATATTTGTGTAAGTTTGCACAAAATAGGAGAGGTGCTCAACATATTCCCAGCACTTTGGATTTTGGTGGTGTATCAGCTTCGGGGGGCCAGTGCGTATGCGAATTGTTTAGTAACTATTTCGCCTCTGTATACGATTGAGATGATATTGGTGATGCTGTTAATGTTGATTATAATAGATATTCAACAAATAATAATTCAATACATTCTATCCGTATTACAGATGAAGACATTTTTAATAAATTAATAAAACTTGATCCGCGTAACGGTTGTGGACAATCTGTCTGCGCACATAGTATGGTATCACCATTATCTATCATCTTTCATAGATACCCCGAAAAGGGAAATTTTCCTTCGGAATGGAAAAAAGCTATCGTTGTGCCAGTTTTTAAATCAGGGGATGTTTGTAGGGTGGAGAGTTATAGACTTATCTCTAAACTTTGAATACTCGCAAAAGTTTTTGAATACTCGCAAAAGTTTTTGAATTCATTGTGTATGAGACTTTATTCAATCATGTAAAAAAGTATTTGCAAACTCAACAGCATGGATTTTTTAGCGGAAGATCGGTTACTACAAATCTAATTCAATATACTGAGTATATCCATAGATTTTTGGATGAACGAATTCAGGTGGATACCGTGTACACCGATTTCAGCAAAGCGTTCGATAAAGTAAACGATCAGATTTTGGGTCGGCGCGGCGGCTTGCTGAGATTGGTGTGCATGGCAACTTGCTTCGTTGGTTTATCTCTTATATATATCGAATCGGTCACATGCTGTTAGCCTGAGGGTGTATATATCAGAATACATCGACGTTAAGTCTGGAGCGCCCCAAGGATCACACCTTGGTCCTTTGTTATTCAATATTTATTTACATAACTTTAATAAAAAAATTCAGTTTTGTGAAACATCATTGTATGCCCACGACTTCAAAATTTATCACACAATTAAATCAGTATCAGATTGTTCTAAAGTCCAAGACGATTTAACTAGATTTAAAAATTAGTGTTCGGAAAATAAATTAAAATTAAATATTGATAAATGCCACCATATAAGTTTTACACGAAATAAAAAACCTAGAAAATTTCAATACAAACTTCACAATGTATACATAAAGACCACCGAAACAATCAGGCACCTCGGTGTTATTCTTGATGGTAAACTGATTTATGATAGCCATATTGATTGCATTACCAAAAAAGCTAATAAGTTGTTGGGTTTTATTATAAGAACTGCAAAGCCTTTTCGAAATCTCAAAACACACATGTGTTTATATTACTTCTACATTAATAGTATTATCAATTATACATCTACTATATGGAATCCACAATATTCTGTTTATATAAATAGAGTAGGGGGAGTACAAAAAAGATTTATTAAACATCTCTATATGAAACTGAATATACCCACCAATAATTATAATAGTGGTCTTCAGCAACAGAGGATATTCAGTTTGGCAGAGAGACGAAAAATAGCCGATGTAATGCTTCTCTACAAAATAGTAAACTCAGTCATCGATTATCCCCAAATTTTACAATACATTAATTTCAACGCTCCACATCGCTCTTTACGATTACCGCCATTGTTTAACATCCCTTGTTTTAACACATTCGCATTCAATAACTCTCCTATCTTAAGAATGTGCAGAACATACAACAATTTGTTTTTAGACATTGATATTTTTAATTTGACCCTCCTGAAATTAAAAAAAAATGCTATATCCCAGGGTGTTTCCTGGATGAACGTTACTAAATTAGTAATTATTTAATTTTATATTAATGTGTTTATTTCGGCCTTTTCCAAGTATATTTTGTGAGTTGGACAGCTTTTTTTTAGTTTTCACATTTAAATTAATGCTACATTTAGTTTTATATTAATGTATAAGTGGATATTGTATTGAGTTCGTCCTGATATATCCCTAATAGGTAAATAAATAACTAAATAAATACGGGGACACATATTATAGTCTTTTACGCTAAGTAGTAAAAAAAATATTGGTTTGGAATAGACGAATTTTCATGACATACAGGAAAGGAATCGGTTTAAGTATGAGCGCATGTAGAAAAATTTTCTAAAAAAAATCGAATTATTCAACCCCTCTCCATATGTCGATCATTGCTTCTGGAGAACATCTTCAACTTTACTTACAAATGCTGAAGCAGGAACTTCGTTCAGACGCGCCTGGGGTACTGCCCTGTTAGGCGTTCAAAACTCCAGGAGCTCACCGCACCAGGCTCAAAAAAACATTTTGTTTTGTTATATGTAGATACAGTGCCAGCGTGGCTCAGATGGTTAGAGCATCGGACTGCGGCGCGGAAGTCTGGAGTTCAAATCCCAGATCGATGCCTGGCGGGCGGCCTACCCAGTCGCTTTAAATAATTGGGAACCTGCGTTCGAAAGAACAAGGGGTAATAATGCGGCTGTCTAATGCGTGGTGCTCACCACATCACCACGTGTCATGAATTTGACACGCGACAGCCGGGTGTGAGAGCGAGGATACGGAAGCTCTAACCTTCCGCCTTGCAGGCCAAGCTCCTTCATGGGGTGTTAGTGCCTCACCATTATTATTATTATTATTATATGTAGATACATATAATTGATTCATAAAACAGATTTGATGTATTTTGTACATTAGATCTAAAAAAATAGTAGTTTATTTATCTAGAACGAAAAGTGGCATTTTAAAGACGAGAAAGTTGTTAACTTCCGAGGCGTCAGCCGAGGACGGAATTACTTGCGAGGACCTTTAAAAACACTTTTCGTTCGTGGTGAATACAACGGTTTATTTCATACTACAAGTTTAATGAAGTTTAAATAAAAAGTTGTAAATCATTTCAAATTTCATGTCGTATAATTTTAAAGTACTTGAACTTTAAAATTTTACTTTAAAGTACTAGGACTTTAATCTTCCATTTTTATACAATAAATAAGTTTTAAAGTACTTGAACTTTAAAATTTTACTTTAAAGTACTATGATTTTAATGTTACATTTTTTGTACCATAAATAATCCGAAAAATGTCATTTTTGACATCAGTATGAAATAAAGTGTATTTAAACAAGTGTCTCGAGCATTGCAAAATATTAATAATTAGAGTAGTAATAAAATTTAACCAGACCGGAGTGAATCATTACAATACTTCACTCGAGACTTCAGTACTTCCTCAAATTCAACTACCGGAAGGTTACAGTAGATTGACAATAAAACTCAATTTGTTGATTTTTTCGTTGCCAGATATGGATATTAACAAGTCCAAGCCATATCCGCTTTGAATGTGATTAGCCAACTAAAAATATTATTTATATAATAACAGCTGTCTTCATGGTTAGGTCCAAATTGGGAGTTGGAAAATGATTGATCAACTAAATTGTTCATGCTATTTAATTTGTCGTACGTGTCGTTAGCATTACGCTAACTTCTTCAGAGGATAAAAATATGTGGTGAAATTCGGTGCACGGTCCAGTCTATTGTGCATGCGCTGCGAGCGGAATAAGGTTAGTTCGATCAGCGTACGTCAAAATGTTGTGGGTGCCGCTATCGTCGTCGTTAGCGGTTTAGGTTAGTTGTTAGGTCTTGATGATTTTTTTTAGAGAAAAAATACGAGAAGAGAGTATGTTCAACGTTACATTTTTATGTTCACTGTTACATTTTTGGGCATGCGCAATAGACCGGACCGTCCACCAAATTTTTACCAAAATATGTATTTAACATTTAATGAAGTGATAACTAAAATTGGGAGAAAGAGGTTAGATTATACTAGAGTTCCTATATAATACTAGAGTTGAGACAACGCAAACGTCAGCGGTCATTACTGAACCAAAAATAAATTATAGCATACAAGGAATTTGTATCAATCAGTGTTAGGCCTAAAGGTAAATAAACATTTGTCAAATGTGATATTCTCAGAACTGGTTTCTATAGTAACTATAGGAAATCTGGTGCAATTTCAGACGAAACTGCGCATGCGCAGTGGATCACAACCAATCAGCATTTATTTCCAACTTGGCTCAACTCTTATCCTTTATCTAATAGACTTGTCCGTCCGTCCGTCCGTCCGGGACGCTGTTTCAGCAGCCAAACCGTAAGAGATAGAGAAAAAAGTTATTAAAGTTATATGTTTGGAATGGTCATGTCAGCTCAGGAACCGAATTTCAGTCACGTGACACTTCCGGTTTTCGAGAAATCACAAAAAAGACCGTTTTTCAAATAGAACGCGTATTAAATTAAAAAAATTCAGCAGCCAAACGGAGCTGCGACCCTCTGCGCCTTAAAACGTCGATCGGTTAGGCAACCACTTTGACACCTTCCAGGTCTGGGTACAGTTTTTATTTAATACGCGTTCTATTTGAAAAACGGTCTTTTTTGTTTTTTTAAATGAGACATTTGTCTCACTGGACTGCTAGTCCTTTATCTAATAGACGTGTCTGTCCGGGACGCTGTTTTGTCTGTCTGGGACGCTGTTTCAGCAGCCAAACCGTAAGAGATAGAGAAAAAAGTTATTAAAGTTATATGTTTGGAATGGTCATGTCAGGTCAGGAACCGAATTTCAGTCTCTAACACTAATTATTATCTTAATTATAATCCTAACTTTTTAGGTTAGATTCTAGGCAAATTTTATCAAGGCGAATGCTACTGGTAGTTTGCTACCAACAATGACGTCATATACGTACGTGTGGTGAATACGCGTTCTATTTGCAAAACGGTCTTTTTTGTTTTATTAAATGAGACATTTGTCTCACTGGACTGCTAGTAATATTTATATTATACAAACGACACAATATAATTTTCATAATCTCACCATTATTGATGAATTTAATTGGGGAGGAATTAGGACTCCCTTCTTATTTTCTAAATAATACATGGGTTATCCTAGTAATATTTTTATCAAAAGTCGACGTATAAAATAGTAGCAAGTATTATACCTTAAAATGATAATAATACTTTTAAGGAATCTGTAAAGGAGTTTACACGAAACTTCCCTCGCGCGAATGAGATCAATTTGCAAATTTAAAAAAAAGGTATTCCGCTGGGGTTTGAAATCCGCCCCATATGCGTAGCGATCGTAACCGCATCGATGAGTCGTACTGCGCGCGCCTCTATTCAACGGAACAGTCTTATTGTTGAAACGTTTCAACTCTTTTGTGACATTATCCTGTATCTGTTGAGTCCTATTTTCGGCAAGTGTAAAGCCTGACCTATGTGAAAATGATTACTTCTATCTATTTCAAAGTGAACACAAAAATAAACAAAGCTTATTTTTTAAGGTGCTTACCCTGTATATTGTATTGATTGACTATGTTATAATGTTATATATATATTAAAATGATTTTATATTATAACAATAATCAAGTAACTTATTTGCCCTTTTATAATTATGAATTATCAATATTATTAAATCGCTAACTCCGTAGAAACATTTTTACTCTTAACTGAAACACAGGTAGGATTCGCTCATAATCTAGACTGCTTCTATTCCTGAAATTTGATTCTCTTATTTCATGACGTTGTATATGATGCAATGTAATTTGACAATAAACTCAGTTCGGCACCCCATTCCAGAAGTTTGCTTTCGTAGATTATAACTATATTACTTTGGTATTCTCACAACATCCATTTTCGTCGGTTTGCGGAAAGTTCGTTCCCACATTTCGTTCCCCACATTTCGTACCCCACATTTCGTTCCCGGGATATTTCGTCTCCCCACATCTCGTACCCGGAAACTTCGTTTCCGAGCGAGCTCAATTTGTCTCCTAGATTACAGGGTGTTGAAAAACGAGTGCAGCGATCGGGATGCAGTTAAAAAATCTCCTTAGTGATTTAGTTTAGCATATACATATTTCATAGTCCAACACACTAGAGAAACTTTATCATATTTATCTAACAACCACTATGTTGAATGGTATTTCTCGAATAAGGATTTGCCATTAATTCCCCACTTTATTTCAGATAATAATTAAATTATGTTAGAATCCCACTGTTTCTTATGTAGCTTCATTCAATTGAATTTTAAATTATATTTCCTTTCTTTACCAAATACATTTTAATAATTTTGATATCCCTTTAACACTTTAATCCATTTTTGTAATTTGTAATACTGTATTCTTTTAACCTTATTAATTTGATATTAAACCATTACCTATACTAAAGACCATAACAATATATTCATCTGAAATTTTCTCGTTTTCATGCCAGGTAAACATATAATCTGCATGCAAACAATATACAACAACAAATAGTTTTTGAGTTATACCGCCAACAGATAGACAGGCAGGCAGACAGAGAGACAGACAGACAGACTGACAGACGAAATTGACAAAAACTGTTTTCGTCATCTAGAGACCCTGAAACGTAAAGATCTGAAGAAATCTCGGAAGGTGATTTTTTCGCGATTACAATATTTCCTTCGTCTTTTAGACGAGGGAAGTAAAAATCTGGTGTAATACACCCACACAACATCCTTTTACAGTGATCTTATAATTAGCCAAAAATGTGATTTTAGCTTCCCTACTGCATTATATAGAAAAACCAAAAAATAACGAAACCCATTTTAAAGGTATTTAACTGGAAAATCACCTATCTCACACCAATACACATTGAAAATGTAACGTTTGAAAAGAATAGTACATAAAACTTAGGTATATATCAAGTTTCAACGTCATACCTCTTGTTATTTTTGAGATATTCTGTTCGCACAGACAAACCAATGAACAAAAAGATGTTTTTTGCGTTCAGGGTACTGTAAAACGTGAAGATCTGTGAAAACTCAATTTCAAATATTTGGGGTGAATCGAATACTTCCTTTATTGTAAAATGAAGTAAAAATTAATCACTCATAACGGACTCCTACCAAAAATTTATGGATTACCTAAATTACATAAAAACTATCCATTAAGACCAATAGTTGTGTTTGATTCACACAGATGCGTGCATCAAAACCTTTTTGATTATAATTAATCACGTAATTCAAGTCATAACTGTTTTATCTCATTCAAAGGTCGTGGTAAAGCCAAATTT
Source organism: Agriotes lineatus (assembly GCA_940337035.1). NCBI lineage: Eukaryota > Metazoa > Arthropoda > Insecta > Coleoptera > Elateridae > Agriotes > Agriotes lineatus. The sequence continues at coordinate 145,883,011 of OW679200.1, forward strand.
GCATCTTGCCGTATTTGTTTGCCTCTGTTAATGTTGGAAAGGAATTTGTAAGCTTCCCTTAATGGCTTTAAAGCGGATGGATACATTTTCTACTAGAACTTAAGCCGACTTAGCATATTTGGGAATCATGGGTTTATGGATTTCGTTCAATTGCCTCATTGAGAGAGCTTAGCATTAAGGTTTCTTAGAATAAGCATTTTTCCTAAATAACGTGCGATGCTCCGATTGGCTACGCAGGATCGCCTCAGCCAATAGTGTTTGAGCTTGCCCCTCCTTGAATTGGCGAGTTCGTCTCGCTGTAAATTCAGAGTCAGTTAGATTGAGAGTCTCGAGTAAGCAAGTTCAGCTATGCTTTGTGCTGGGTTGCGGTCGTTCTAACTCCCTGGTAAAGACGTTTCCAGGTTGTTTTGTGTTACGGTTACGCGCAATTCGCTATTTTCGCGTGGCCAATCCAAGCGTGTCACAACAGTTGAAGCTTTTGTAAAATACCATCGGTCCATCAGTGACGTTTGTAATCGTTGTTACTCAATATACTCGTGTTTGTTAAGTCTTGTTTCACTCCAACAACTAACTGAACCCAAGTTAGGGTTATTAAGTGGCAGTTCCCGGCAATCCCATTGAACCGGAATTCGCAGCGGATTAACTGGAGGCCCCATTCGTGGAAGCCTCTTATCAAGTTAATCGTACAAAAAACATTGGTCCTTCGAGCCGGATGTGGAAGAAGCTAAAAAACACGAGTGTACAAGTTTCCAGTAGCTGGTGGATGCAATTGTTCCAACATCGTTTCGTCGGAGAGCGTCAAGAAGCTTCCCCAACGCCAGGAAATTCAACCATCGAGAGCTTACACCGAGTCCAGGTCCCACGTCAAGCGGCAGCGATCGGCAGCGGGTTGGTTTTCTGTTCGTCAAGAAGTTACTACGTTCTCAAATCAAAAGTAAGTCCTTTTCCATTACACCTTCGTTTAGTGTTGCTTTTTGCTTGTGTCAGTCATGGTGGAAACTCGTTCGACATCAGCGGTCATGTCGGAAACTCGCGCTTTAACCACTCGTTGCAAATTCATAAAAGCCCAAGTAGATCGTTTCAAAACTCTATTTCATAGAATTTCTTCGTCCAGCCCCGTGAACGCTCACGAGGTCGGCAACTTGTCAAAAGAATTTAGTTGTTTCCAAAATTTGTTGGATGAGTATAAGAAGTCAATGGAGGGCCTAATGGAGGCCGACGCTGAACACTTTGACGAACTTTTCAAGGAATTTGACTCTTTTATGACTCATTTTAACGAGATTAGTAGCACAGTCGAGGAATTCTTATCAAAAAATAAGATCAGTCCGGGTATAAAACCGAATATAGGTCAAAATTCTTTGCAAAGTGGCCCTTCAGGAGAGCTCGCTGGATTAAGATTACCACCCTTAGATTTGCCTTCCTTTTCGGGGAAATTCGAGAATTGGGTTCAATTTCATGACTCCTTTACGTCGCTTATTCATAACAACGTTAATTTGACCAACGTTCAGAAATTTTACTATTTGATTTCTTCCCTTAAGGCAGAAGCTGCTAGTTCAATCTCGTCGTTAAAAGTTACCAACGATAACTATACCATTGCTTGGGACATTCTAGTCAAGCGATTTGAAAATAAGAAACTGATCGTAAAATCAAACATAAATGCGTTATTCAGTTTAGAGAACGTAAAAAAGGATTCACATTCGTATGTTCAAAGGCTGCTCGATAGTGTAGTTAGAATTTTGGAAATTTTAAAGGTGTACGGGGAACCCACAGTCGACACCATACTAATACACATCATAGTTTCGAAGCTCAGCTCAGCAATGCAGACTGACTGGGAATTATGCAAACATGCCGGACAATTTCCTACTTTGAGAGAGTTGTTAGATTTTTTAGAGAGCAAAAGTCACTTATTAGGTTCGCTGGAAGCTGCGAAAATAGGTTCGAGTTTGGGAAATCAGGGATCCGAGCAAAAAAGTCATGCACGCGCTCATGTAGCCAGAGAGCAAGGTAATCACTCTTGTGATTTTTGCAAAAATAGTAATCATTCGATTAGCGCTTGCGAATCATTCTCAAAATTGTCGGTAAACGCTCGTATCGAAGAGGCGCGTCGTTTGAAATTATGCAACAATTGTCTCAAGCCCGGACATTTCGTGGTAAAATGCACATCGTCGAGATGCCGCGTATGCAGAAAAAAGCACCATACTTTACTGTGTTTGCGTCCAAAGCGCGACGCGCACGAAAATACTTCGTCGCCGCGTCCTGGACCGCCAGAATCCAGCAGTGACGCACGGGAGGTCGGGGCCGTCTCCCCGAGCGAGGCACCCGTCGCATCCGTTTCAGCAGCTTGTAGCCGTCCTGCAATCGCGGCGCCAGCGCAAGTTTTATTGTCCACGGTTAGCGTATTCGTAGAAGGATCCTCCGGGTCATTTTCCCGGGCAAAAGCTCTTTTGGACCCCGGATCCCAACTTAACTTAGTTAGCGCCGACTTGTGTCAAAATTTGAAAATTGAGAAACGAGGTAATATCACCTCACTGTCGGGTGTTGGTGCCAGGGCTCTGAACGCTGAATTCAGAGCAAACGTTCGAATCCGCTCCCGTAACGGGAAATACGAGGACATTTTGAGCTGTATTGTGTTAGACAAAATTACGGACCCTCTGCCGGCCCTTTCTTTCTCGTTGAGGGATTTGAAGATCCCACCAAGCATTGTGCTAGCCGATTCAGATTGTAATACACCGGGAAAGATTGATCTTTTATTAGGCGCGAATGTCTTTTGGCAAGTGCTCTGTCAGGGACAGGTGAAATTGGGCCCAGAGAAGCCATTCTTAACAAAAACTCTTTTTGGTTGGGTTTTAGGCGGAAACATGAACATCGAAAATCGAGCGCTCATGCTTTCAAATAGAGTTCATTTAAGTGTAGCCGGCATCGAGCACGCCATTCAGAGATTTTGGGAAATCGAGGGGGCTTACGGTTCATCAGGCCGACTCTCTGCTGATGACAAATTTTGCGAAGACCATTTTCAATCGACTACGAAACGGGCGTCGTCGGAGCCGCGTAGGTTCATCGTGAGCATACCTTTCAGGAAAGATGCTCCATCGCTGGGAGACTCGCGCGGTACAGCGTTAAAGCGTTTCTATTCATTAGAAAACAAATTGTCAAAAAATCCCGAGTTGAAAACCGCGTATTCCGCATTTCTCAAAGAATACGAGTCGCTTGGTCACTTGAGCAAGGTGGACGACGAAGCGAGCCTTCCTCATCCTAGGTTTTATTTACCACATTTGCCAGTCATAAAGGAGGACAGTTCAACGACCAAACATCGCGTTGTTTTTGACGGCAGTTGTGCGTCCTCCTCCGGAGTATCGCTTAACGACCTTCAACATAAGGGCCCAGTGGTCCAGCAGTCGTTGTTTGCAATTCTTTGTCGCTTTAGGCAATTCAAGTACGTGCTGAAAGCAGATTGCGCCAAAATGTATAGGCAAATTCTCGTGGACCCCTCGCAGACGCAATACCAATTAATTTTATGGCGTGACGACAAAACCTCAGCGGTAAAATGCTTCAAATTATTAACGGTCACCTACGGTACTAAATCAGCCTCGTACCTAGCAACTAGGTGCTTGATACAAATCGCCCAGGAAATCGAAGCATCGCTTCCAGAGGCCTCATTAAGAATTAGCCGGGATTTTTATGTAGATGACCTACTGACTGGTTTTGAAAATAGGGCGGAAGCCATAAAAACGCAATTCGAAATTAGTAGCGCTTTGTCGGGGTACGGGTTTGAATTGCGAAAGTGGGCATCCAACGACAGTGAAGTAGCTACCGCCATTGGTGTAGATCGCGGCAGCATGGAGTCCATTTCTTTGACGGAAGACGCCAAGGAGAAAACTCTCGGCATTTTTTGGGATACTCGGCGGGACGTGCTAAGTTACAGAGTAAACCCTAGCTGTTGCAAATCAGTTACCAAGCGGGCTATACTCTCTAGTATGGCTCAAATATTCGATCCCTTGGGACTACTTGGTCCAAGCGTTCTAACTTTGAAACTTCTCGTGCAACGGCTTTGGCAGTTGAAGTTGTCATGGGACGAAACGGTGCCCATGGAGATGCGCTCCAGATACGACGAACTCCATTCTTCATTACGCTCTTTGGGCTCGTTGGCAATTCCGAGACGGGTAATTTGCGATGACATAAATTCGATAGATCTCCACGGATTTGCGGAAGCGAGTTCTGTAGCCTACGGGTGCGCCGTGTATATACGTTGCGTTGACGCGCGCGGTAATGTCACCACCAATTTGCTTTGTGCTAAGTCAAGGGTCGCTCCATTAAAAACAATATCCTTGCCTCGTTTGGAGCTTTGCGCAGCCTTACTGTTGGCTCGTTTGATTAAAACTATACTCGATTCCTCCGCATTTAAATTTGACCGCGTGTACTATTGGTCGGACTCCACCATAACTCTGCACTGGATAAATAAGGATGCGAGTAATTGGAAGACGTTCGTCGCGAACCGGGTGTCCGAGATTCACGAACTAAGCAATAGGGAAGAATGGTTTCACGTGCGTACAAATTGCAACCCGTCCGATATAATTAGCAGGGGAATGTTACCCCAGGAGTTACTCAACTCACGCTTGTGGTGGCACGGGCCAGAATTTTTGTCACAGGCGGACTTAAAACCCCAGCCCGTTAAAATTGATTCGGGTGAGCTAGCAGCCCAAGAGTCGCGCCCAGTAGTGGCCACTCTTCACCATCGCGTCCCAGAATTTGAACTTTTCAGGCGCTATTCCAGTTTTACAAAATTACAGCGCGTAGTCGCGTACTGCCTGCGTCTCGCGAGAAACAGAAACACCGAAACGCGCTGGTCGGGACCTCCAGCCATTGACGAATTGGAGGACGCGACTCGCCGCCTGATCAAAATTGCCCAGGCGGAAGTCTTTTCCGGAGAAATAGCAGTTTTGTCTAAAAAAGCGCCATTGCCGAAAAATAGTGCGCTGCTTTCTCTAAACCCATTTCTGGACGATCAGGGCCTACTGCGCGTGGGCGGCCGTCTAGAAAACTCCAATCTAAGCTTTGATCAGAAACATCCCCTTTTGTTACCAGCTAGTCACCCTTTGTCGTTGCTAATCGTGAAGCAAGAGCATTTGCGGCTCTTGCATTGTGGACACTCGGTGTTACTGGCCTCATTGCGGGATAAGTTTTGGATCGTGAGAGCCAAAGACCTAATACGTAAAGTAATACACAATTGCGTGATATGCTTCCGGGCCAAGCCTAAGATGAATGAACACTTGATGGGATCACTACCCGAAGCTCGTGTCACACCCTCTCCCCCTTTCAGTAATTGCGGGATAGATTACGCGGGTCCCGTGTTTATAAAAAACAAATCCGGGCGAGGCGCGAAAGAAGTAAAGGCTTACGTAGCCCTATTTGTGTGTTTAGCCACGAAGGCTATTCATCTTGAACTCGTGGAAGACCTCACGACGGAGGCTTTCATCGCATCATTGAGGAGATTCATCTCCAGACGCGGTTTACCCTCCAACATATTTTCTGACAATGCTACCTGTTTCACCGGTGCCAGAAATCAGCTATCGGAATTAAAAAATATCCTGTCAGGCTCTAGTGAGCAATGCATAAGGGAAGAATTGTCGAAACATAACATTAAGTGGAATTTTATTCCGGCACGCTCTCCGCACTTTGGCGGCATTTGGGAAGCGGGGGTAAAGTCATTGAAATATTATTTAAGGCGAATATCTTGCAATGCAAAGTTAACTTTCGTTGAGTATTACACCATGCTGACTCAAGTGGAGGCGATACTAAATTCCCGTCCACTCTGTGTTCTCCCTACCGACCCTACCCTAAACATTGACTTTGCTCTTAGTTGGTAGTTTTCGCTAATTGAACATTTTGCTAGGTTTAGTTGTTTCTTTGCTTGTATTCATGCTAGTTGTAAGTTATCTGTAAGACTCTTGGATTATCATCTGTCATTAGTTCTTGTTATGCATTTGATTATTTTGTAGTGTTAGATTTCAGTTTAATTTTGGGATTTAATCACGTCGTGCCATAGTCGGCACTTCGGGGGCGGCATGTTTGATTCACACAGATGCGTGCATCAAAACCTTTTTGATTATAATTAATCACGTAATTCAAGTCATAACTGTTTTATCTCATTCAAAGGTCGTGGTAAAGCCAAATTTGCATCTTGCCGTATTTGTTTGCCTCTGTTAATGTTGGAAAGGAATTTGTAAGCTTCCCTTAATGGCTTTAAAGCGGATGGATACATTTTCTACTAGAACTTAAGCCGACTTAGCATATTTGGGAATCATGGGTTTATGGATTTCGTTCAATTGCCTCATTGAGAGAGCTTAGCATTAAGGTTTCTTAGAATAAGCATTTTTCCTAAATAACGTGCGATGCTCCGATTGGCTACGCAGGATCGCCTCAGCCAATAGTGTTTGAGCTTGCCCCTCCTTGAATTGGCGAGTTCGTCTCGCTGTAAATTCAGAGTCAGTTAGATTGAGAGTCTCGAGTAAGCAAGTTCAGCTATGCTTTGTGCTGGGTTGCGGTCGTTCTAACTCCCTGGTAAAGACGTTTCCAGGTTGTTTTGTGTTACGGTTACGCGCAATTCGCTATTTTCGCGTGGCCAATCCAAGCGTGTCACAACAGTTGAAGCTTTTGTAAAATACCATCGGTCCATCAGTGACGTTTGTAATCGTTGTTACTCAATATACTCGTGTTTGTTAAGTCTTGTTTCACTCCAACAACTAACTGAACCCAAGTTAGGGTTATTAAGTGGCAGTTCCCGGCAATCCCATTGAACCGGAATTCGCAGCGGATTAACTGGAGGCCCCATTCGTGGAAGCCTCTTATCAAGTTAATCGTACAAAAAACAAGTTGCTTCTTATACGAGCCCATTATATAATTTGTCTAAGCTCTTATCAAATATTCTTATTAGCGTTACCCAAAAAAACAAATACAGCGTAAAAGATTTATGGACCTTCAAAAAATTACTGATACAATTTCACTACCAAAAACTGATGTTTTATTCTCTTTAGATATAGGATCACTTTATAAGAATCCCAATAATTGTAGCCATTGAAACAATAAAACAATTTTGGTGTCATATAGAAAAAATTACAACTATTCCCAAACATCAATTTTGGTGTAGCAATGAAACAGGCCCCATCTAGCACTATTGCAGATTTGGTATAACAAAAACTTGACACTGAAATCTTAATTAATTTAAATGAAATTCGCTTTTAATAACGATATGTTCATAACATTTTTATTATTTTTTCGTTCTCAAGAAGTGCCCCTTAATAACATAACTGGGAGTCAATCAACCATCTTTTTCAGCAAAAAATCAACAGATACATTTCTCTATTGCTTATTCTTCTTTATTGGAAGATCAGTATTGCATGCTGTAATGACATGGTCTGCTTTTAAAATACATAAAGTGTGTAACCAATAAATCTACATTAATTTTCAGCATTTTACAACTCTCTACTAGCTCGACAACATCTAATTGAAATGGCCGTTCAGCAGCTCAACTTTAAGTTAGCAATACAATCTTATTATTAAAAATAATAGAAATGCACGCGACCAAGAATCAATAATTGTTAAATCGTTATCGCATAGGAAGTGACGACGAAGCAACAGGAGGAAAGTTTACACGCAGTTTGATCATGGGCTGTAGATATAGTAAACTACCATTTTATTTTTAAAAATACAGACTTTTATGTATGACATATTGTCTGTTTTCTTTAATGTTAAAAATAAATGACGCTGGTTGTTTTCTGTTTAACACGTTACACTCAATTTTTAACATTGTAAACTAGTAACAATACAGCTCTCGGGATACATTTTAAAATATAATTTAGTATTATAATGCCCCAGAAAGTTATAATAGCGTTTATGGCCAAGCGAGCGCAGCGAGCGAGGCATATAACTAAGGCGAGTCTAAAAGTCTGCTTTTGTACGAGTTACATACATCATTTTTTATTCTATTGCTTTGGACGCGTCTTTTTCTTATTAAAGAATGACAGTTTAATCATACCAAAAACTAGCAATGTGTCATTTGATTTCGACCAATGGAAACACAACGTTAATTATTGTTGCTATGGTTATTAACTACCACAGAAAAGTAAAAGGTCTACTACGGAAATGTGGTTGTTTTCGGCCTCTAAACACTGCCGAAATTAATAGATTTTCGATGCAGTAGAACAAAAAATGTTTTGCTTTACAACTTTAAAATGTACATGATTAAAGTATTAAACAATCTAATTTATTAGAGCTTCGCTATTCTATCCAAAGAACTGTTTGACGATAAAAAAACATATTTTGATGTCCTATGCAAATCAGTATCTGCCGTATTAAACGGAGAAATCTAATTTAAAAGTTGGCAAAACAAAACAGCACGCAGCTATTTCTTATTTAACAAAACAGAACATTAAATCCGTCAAATAACGAGGAGAACGTTTGCTTTCGGAGATGATTGGGTGCAATTTACGGACGTTCTAATCGGTAATTTAATGGAAATTTCCACTACCTGACTTTAAAGACAGCCTGAAACAAATTGCTTCTTTTTGTACAGTTTGGAGCGCTATGAATCATAGTTACTCTGCTACATTAATGTGCCCTCATAAATTAAACATCAGTTTTGTAATGCGTGCTAATAGTCGAATTTATATAAATTAATGCGTGTTCCTCGCCTAAACAGAGTGGCTACAACAAAGTGAGGGCTGCGCAGATGAATTTTTTTGTTTCAGTAATCGCATCTTAGTGGAGTTACTGCACTTTGGGGACTACATAGGTGTTTAGTTTATATAACAACTGTGAGAAAGAAATTTATGCCGATTATGAAAGTGCAAATTGGAGAATCATTATGTAAACTGATCTGAATTCTCACCTTATTAATTGAAACTTTTAGTTTCTTAACATCGTGAAACTTGTTACTATTTTCTGCACTTCTTCTATTAAGCAAATTGTTAAACAGTTATCAAATGGTAAAAGGTTGGATTTATTTTGTTGGAAACTATTGGAACAAGGCTTACCTAAATTTTAGTTCTCCTTTTTATTTAAACAAAATCTCAATTTTCTCATATACTGTATGGGCGAGTTTTTTACACATTCATTAATTTTGTCCCTATTAAGCTATTTGAAAAATTAAGAAACTATTGTTAACAATTTTTTGCATTCTTTGCAATTGTCTATGATTCTTTCTTTTTTACTCCTACGATCCTATTTATAACTAATAATTTTTAAAAAATCTGATTTTATACACGCACACAACATCCTTTTACAGTGATCTTAGAATTACCCAAAAATTTTATTTTTAATTTTTAAGCATTTGTCAAAAATTTCACAAATTACAAATTCTACAGAAACCGGTGAAATAGAAGGTTAGTTGAAAAGACAAATTTTCTCTAAAATGTTAAGCCGAATTCAAAAATGTAATAACATACCGGGTGTTCTATCTAAAATAGGAGTTCATAAAAAATAATAAAAAAGAAAAGAAACCCATTTTCGAGGTATTCAACTGGAAAAGCACCTATCTCACATCAATACATTAAAAATGTAATAAAAATGTAAAGCTAGAAAAAAATTGTTAATGCCACAAGAGTAAACACCATACTTCCGGTTATGCGATTTTCTTCAAAAGCTTGCTGTCGTATCTAGATAATACACAAAACTTATATATGAAGTTTCAACGTCATACCTCTTATCGTGTTTGAGATATTCTGGTCACTGTTCACACACACACACACAGACAGACCATTGAACAAAAACATGTTTTTTGGGTTCAGGGGGCTCAATTTCGAATTTTTGGGGTAAATCCAATACTTTCTTTATTGTAAAATGAAGTAAAAAATGGCGTTCTTTTAAGAATTTAAAAGATTTTCTAATTATAAAAAAATACAGGATGTTACATTTAAAAAAATAAATATAGAAGTCGTTACTAATTTGTTTTATAAGTGACAGCGTTCTACTGTAGCGTTCTACTGTACACAGCTATAAAATTTGCAAAAAGCTATTGAATTTTTTTTGAATTTTAAAATAGCTTGATATTGACGAAATTAATGACCCTAATGAAAACTGTACACTCCGTGTTACAGGTAAATTTATAATTACGTTATAAAACAGGTTACCACTTTACTGTGATAGTTTCTAAAACAACAAGTCCGGAAATACAAGTACCGTTCATCCCAACTGCGTTGCGTTACCATGTTCCTGCAACAAGATTTTGGCAGCTACACTCGCCGGGACGAGCGTGGTTCAGTTCAATATTCGTTGATTAGGGCGACGACCTGTTGAATTGAGTGATATGTTATGGATTGGACACCACCGGCTATGAAACCGAAGAAAGAACTATTCTTTGAAGTCAAAAATGGGAACAATTCTCTTGGTTTATCTGCGCGATGCCGTTCAATGCAGACGCATTTTTAAAGTAATCGCCCGTGCATGTGCTTTAGTTCCTTTTTATAAGGTCAGAATCAGAATACGTCCGGATATAGAATCAAGAGCACCGGGGCGGAATTAGTTAAGCAAGGGTTTTTCCTTTAAGTTCTAAACACTGCTCTGTATACCCTCGCATTTCGTTCGGAATTTGAGTTAGTTCTGCATCCATTATTGATGGCTGTGTCTCCTGGTGGACCTTCGTTGACATCTCCTACCTAAGGGAGTGTACCAATTATCTCGTGGATCTTTTCCCCATTCTTCGGAGCATTACGGTGTGTGGTTCCGCAGTAACCGCAGCATACGCCTGCAAGAATACCCTCGAGCCACCCAGGTATTTACAGCGTGCGACGTAAAATACAAGTTGCTCATGTGGGTCTAATAACCGCTAAGAATTTACACATACGCAATGATCTCTTCTATTCTGTTTTTTATTGTTTTCACTGTTTGAAGTATTAAGTTAAGAACCTAACTTGCATTGGAAATACATATTAACGTAGCAGTAAAATAAAATTGGTGCCTTCTAGGCAGTTTCAGATGTATTGATAGTTATTTGTAATATAAACAGTTATAATATCCCAAGAGCATCAATTATTTTACGAGTAATGAGACATAATCTGGGAAAAACCACGAGAGTGTAGCTCGAGTGGTATTTTAAGGATTACGTCGAGTTACGAGTTAAAAAATAATCATTATTTTCGAGTGCTGGAGTGGTATTCGTTACGATTATATAATGAATAGACCGATAATAATAAATTATTGTATTTCTTAGGTTATCACTGTTTATGTTGGTGGCACTGTAAGTCTGTGTCAAATTCGAGGTTATCAGGTTAGGTTTTGCGTCAGTTTTGACACAGACTGACGCAAAACCTAACCTGAACGTCGAATTTGAGACAGTTATTACATCATGGCTCTAGATTTAAATTATTATCCATTGTTGTTGCTTTGTTGGACCCACCGAAAAACCGAAGTGATTATACCACGTCGTCAAGGGTATATCCGTTTATCTATACCTTGTAACTAAGTAAAATTCTCAATTAGTATTGGCCAAATTTATGACGAGTTGTATAATCAGATTTAAATTACTACTTTTGTATTTTACTAATTTTTCAGGGTGGAGGTTATAGTGGACTGTATGATTTTAATTTGGAAATTACAGGATACGTCTTAGGGTGCATGAATTAAAAAGGGTTGTGAACCAACGGTCTCGTAAAGTCTCACACGAGATGAATTTAATAGACTTATTTTCCGTTGGGCAGAGGTTGGGTGAATACAGAACAGATGTTAAAACTGTATTGTTTATTGACTTGAGTAGGTCCTATTTATATACATTAACTATGACGTAAATTACAAGGTTCATGTTATTTTGCCCCAGTTTGAGCTCGCATATGCACTTGCGTGTTCAATTTCATAACAAACAGATAGCAAGTATGCATAATTGCAGTTTGTCGACCAGGTCATTCGACCAGTGCTGATAAGAAACGCTGACTGCTTTGTTGTAATTTCCGCATGTAACACTTCGCTTACGAAATGTATGCATATTTAATTTTAAAAGTTAAAGTTATATTTTGGTTCCTAAACATTCTGCCGAGCGACAATGGGCCGGGATGCTGTGGCTGAGGCTGTCTCTTCATCTTTCTCGTCAGGTGGCAGTGGTTGTAACCTGAAGCTCTCTGACGGGTCTGAATTTGGGCGTGGCTGCGGTTTCTTGTTCTTTCTCCAGTACTTCCACAATGTCCAGATGATACAAACTGATACCAAGATACCGATTGTAGTACCAGTGTTCACCATGATGGTATGTTGATGGTGCACAATGGATATTCCTGATGTAACTGCAACTCGTCTTCTTTTTCTTGTAGGCGTTGAAAATGATCGGGCGGTAGCAACACAGGTTCCTCCATTTGCAGTTGAGGGTGGGTGCTTGTATAGTGTTAATAATTACTTGCATTGGTTTGTTGAACCTAGCTACGACAGGAATAGTAGTGAATAGCTGAGTATGCAAAGTAGTCCGTTTGGTATATATAGTACAATCTGAGGATATTTGGATTATGCCAACATCTTGAATCTTCACATCTTCTCTATTCCCGCTGCATTGTACTGCTGCTGTTGTGCGTTAATTAGGAATAAACAACCATGTATTCGCTGCGTACAGTTTCTTCCATACCAGTGTCTTAACATGTTAATTAGAGTTCAGCGAAAAATGCTATTACGTGTAGCTAGTGCTTATCGAACAGTGTCCGGAAGGCCCTTACAGTAATAACAGGGACTGTGCCCATAGAAAAAATGGTGGATGAGAGGATGAGACTATATGAAAGGGCGGACGGGTCAACAAAAGAAGCCAAAAAAGAAGAAAGGGAGGCCTCATTGAGGACGTGGCAAGAGGAATGGGAACAGACAGTCACAGTTGCCCAATGGACAAAGGAACTCATCCGAACATTGCCAGGTGGATGGAGTGTAAGCACAGAAACCTGGACTATTACCTTACGCAGGCGTTAACGGGTCATGGCTCGTACAAGACATATACCAAACGGATAGGTAAAGACGAAAATGACTTGTGTATGTACTGTGGCAACGTAGACACGACCAGTCACACCTTATTCGAGTGCCAAAGATGGGAAATTCCTAGAATCGATATGGAGATAAGATTGGGGGAAAGATTGAGCGTAGCAAACTTAGTCGAAAAAATGACATCAAGAAAAGAGACATGGCAATTGATACACACATACATCAAAAATGTAATGCGAAAGAAAGAAGCAGAAGAAAGAGAAAGGCAAGCAAGGGAGTAACAAGATAAAGGCAGACAGTCCACTGTTTCGATGGTATACAATTAAGCGGTTCCGAACTTTGGTCTGAAGAAATAGGGGTTTTTAGCCGTAAGAATCCGGCACTACTGTGCTGGTGCAAGACACCAGATCCCAGCCTATGAAGGTTTTCCCCTATACTTAAAAAAAAAGTGTCTTAACTGTAAACTGATGGACCTAACATTTGACCTTGTTCAATCTCTGGTAGATCTCATCAATGATGCAGTTCGGATTGTCTTCAATACTTCGGACGGCGGATGGTCTGCATAGGTAAAGATGTTTCCCTATTGGCTCGATCTCCTTGAACTTGTCTTCTTGGATTTCAAAATAAGTTTTTTCGTTGTAGTTGATAGCTAATAATTCCATTGGTAAGTTCAGCGATGCGTAAGTTCCATTTCCCTTCTTCACTGGAATTGGAGTTGGTTTGATTAAGTTGTATTCCCGCTTCTCAGTTATGTGAAAATGACTGAAAATCTCGATGGTTTCATTATTGATGCTAACTTCCATCTTGTGGATTGGTGTGGTGAGTATCTCCAGGTTTGATGGAAGATTGGCCATTGCATTCGACACTATTCTGTAAAATTGTGATGATGGAATAAATTGCAGGATGTCTGCCTTTTTGAATTTACATTTAGAAGTTGTTTTTACTTCTCACCCATCTCTTGTAAGTAATTGGTAGCCATCTGATATGATGTTAACACATGTATGTTTAACTTGTTGTCGTCTGTCTTTTTGTACCAAGGTTCCATCTCATTGATTGCTAGCAACCCTTTGTTGAGGTTTCTTCGAAAATTATTCAACTTCTGGGATATTCTGGCTTCAGTCTCATTTAGAGTTGCTGCAGTTGACAACATTATCCTTGTCTGATGATTAGATGTATGTATCAATTCTAGTTGATTTTTCTCCAATGATTCGATGTCATGATAAACTTCATCGTTAACTCCAAACACTTAGGTTAGTAGCTGCCCTAGTACTCCTCGCTTCGTCCTGACATCTTGACTAAACATGCTTTTCATATTCCAGATGATCTGCCGTTGCTGCTTTCTCAGGTGATGATTTAATTCCTTGCAATGAGATTCAAGCCTTGAAGAAAAACATCTCAGTTGACACAAAAACTTCCTTGGTACCATTACGACCACTCGTCGATGATGAAGGAACTCTTAGAGTGGGAGGACGACTTCAAAATTCGAATTTGCCATATAATGAAAAACATCCCATTCTCGTTCCCATAACAGTCATCTAGCCCAACTCATAGTGAGAGATGTCCATCGGAAACTGCTACATGGCGGAAGTCAAGCTACAGTGGCATACATCCGTAGAAAATTTTGGATTCTCAACGTGAAGAAAATAATACGCAAGGAAACTCACAACTCATGAAATATTTTGCATTCAGAAGACAACCGTTGCAGCAACTCATGGGCAATTTACCTGAGCGTAGAGTAACGCCGTTTCTACCGTTCTCTCACACTAGTCTGGATTATGCAGAGCCGACACAAAGCAGAACGAAATGGAAGTCAGACGATATACACACATACCAGGGCAGTTCAGGAAACATCTAGACATTCCAGCATCCCCGATTTGCCAGCTCTAACGGAAGTGTTTACCTTATTTCGAAAACTAGAGTTGGTGGCGCCTTTGGCTATTTTCCCCACGAATGCTTGTTTAGCTACCCTTTGGCAGACCGTAACGATGCCCGCTCCCATTTCCCACCGAGTCTCATCCGGCTCAGTTTTTGTTACTTAATGCTGAGGGGACGTAGCTAGCTTAAAAATCGTAGACCGACTCACCCTGAATCCCGCCTGCTCTTATTACTTCTGATGGTGTAACGGCAATACCTCTGAAGTTTTTAGGGTAACCTTTACGTCTCTTTTACTTATAGTAGTAATATAAGCAATATTCCATTCTTGAGGCAGCTTTTTTCATTAGTGCATCGTCGATGTAGTGCTTTCTAAATTTCTGGCAGTTTCGGAGGGCTCTAATTTATTAATTCTGGAGATATATCACCAGGACCTGATGCAGTTCCCAATTTAGTGGATTTGAGTTGCAGTAAGTTCTCTTTGCTCAAATTTTCTATTGTGATTATAGCATATATTTAAAGTTGAAAGAAGCCTGGGAAAAAAGCAAAAGAAACATGATTCACAACGCTCCAAATCCTGAAGTGAGAAAAATTAATAAAAATGGAAAATAGAGGAATAAACACTAGTTTAACTTTGACGTTAAGCTCTTGGAAAACGAAGAGAAATGTGCATAATAAAAACATTAATCAAAGAACATGAGAAACGTACGAAAAATATGAAGAACTAAGAAATAGAGTTAAGTTGGACCTCAATGGCCGAGGTAGCCTTTGGCTAATAGGCACTATTTGCGGTAAGAATCTATCGTACGTCGATAGTGCAGCTGAAGATAACACCCACGACCGAGATATTCTACTAGATGCAAACCCCCTGCAAGTACCATAATCTCGATCACGTACTGCTAAATGTCGTAATGTTTGTAATGAATTGGCTGTTTTATATTTACGAGCGTGTGTGACCACATGCCACATGAAATGGCCCGCCGATCGCCTTGTGTTCCCCGGTGCGGTGTTGTGTTTCTTATCAACACGATCCTTAGCTCGAAAAGGCGTTATGTAATTTTTGGGTATGTTATATTATTTACTTTCGTGTCCTTTGAGTTTGTTGTAAATAGTTTATAATTTATCATTATTCGTAGGATTATGGACCTTTGACTAAATCAACCACTGAAATATCATACGTTCCAAATATTTCTAGAATTAAACCGTGTCCGAGGTTATTTTATGGAAACGAGGGTGGCTTTAAAAACTTGGGGGTCAGCGGTCAGTTAGCTGAGAGCGTGCACGTGTGAATGTTGTGAAATTTGATATACTTACCGCAGAGGGTAGCATTCCAACGCAAGAGCTCGCATGTGCTTTTGCAGTGTTGCTTGTCTGTAATATATAATATTATTGCTTGAGTAGTTTTACAGTGGAGTGTTAGGGATGCAATATTTTATGGTTTTGGGGTGCATTATTTTTAAGTTTTAATTACTACGTTTGCCACGCCTGGAATGTTTTGAGCCCTGGAATGTAATATAATCTTGACGGATGTATTAGGCATTGGTTCGCGGTCAGTTTTTCGGGGACCCAGACGCCACGTGCAACCAATGAACCGTACCAATGGGGCTCGGGTAGAAATGAAATTCTAAAATACACAGAACGTTTTGGGGTGCGACAGCGGCGCGACGTGTGAGTGAAAGTGGTCTGTTTTGCGTAATTATTTCTTGGCGTAAGCGATTATATGCGAACCAATAATTAATTATAAGGTGATGAGTTGCATAATGCGAAGCGAAGCGGCGAGCGTAGCTAGGCGTAATTAGGTAGATGATTAATTTAACTAGAGTAGAATGTACGTACTATAGTAGTTAGTTGAATGATGTTTGGTAGATTTTTGGCAATTACAGCAAATGATAAACGTCAGAGGTTCTTGCTTGTGCTAGTGGATTATTTGATAATCAAAGGGTTGGACCCCGCTGGAGCACGTAGTCCGCACAGTGGTCTGTGGAAGCACGTAGTTCCACAATCGGAAGCACGTAGTTCCGTAATGATAATGAGCCCGGAAGCACGTAGTTCCATGATGGGCAGTAGCCTAGCAATATTTACGGTAATTGCTGTACTGTGAAAGATCAGTATACTACGGTAGTTATTACCGACTCTGTACGGGTTGTAACAATAGTTAATCTAGTGGATTACTATTGGGCAGTACTAGCGAAAAGTACCGACAGCTAACTCAACCAGTGAAGGCGGCGATGAGGTGCCAAAGGGTTGAGGCTGACGGATGTAAGGCCCAGCATTGTGATGCCACTGCCAGGAGTACGGAACGGCCTGGGGGGCGGCCACCCCCGGTGAGTACAATTATTAATATCGATGAGATTTACAGGTCAGTAAGTTTATGTTCTTTTACATTTAACTGCCTGCCTCCGCCACTGGGCCAAGGAATGTTCGAACCTGCACTGTTTGCGCCCCGTTGCCGCTTTGTGGTCATGGGTGAGTTGCATCCATCACGTTGACACATTTTAAAAGTATCGGAAATTGAATTTTAATATAACACACATAAACTCCCGTCTAACAGGAGGTTGTATGCAGTTTTATTGTGCAGCCGAGTTGAAAACTGTTTCATTGTTAGCATTGCTACTGATTGTAGAGAGCTTTGATGTTTAGGTCTTGCTCATTGTTTTATTGTTGTGTTGGTGCCCAATCGGTCCGTTTGAGTGCACTATGTGCCAGGGTCAGCTAGAGCCCCTGTATAATATTATTTAATATACAGGGACTCTAGGGTTAGCGATCATCCGGACAGATAATCAATAATCCTTGACCTGATAAGCAATTATCAGTGATTCAGAAAGCGCATCTGGATATCCAGGGATACTTATTGATTTCGGTCTTTTGCGGGGGCGACAACCGCAGGTGCAGAACACACTGACATCAGTTGTAGCTCATTGGTTTAGTTAGCATTCGACTAATAGGCACTAGATGCGATAAGTATCCGTATTGCATGATTTTACAGGTAAATAATAATCGGCGGTGCACCAGAAGAGAACATCATTCCGAACAAGTACTGCTAAATGTCGTAATGCTTGTGGATTCTTGTTTGCATGCCTGATTGTGGAATTTGGCTGTTTTATATTTACAAACGAGTCTGTGTGAGTATGTCACATAGAAGGTACCGCCGATCGCTTCGCTTTCCCACGGTATCGTGCTCCTGATCCACAACCCTTAGACCGAATGGGTATTACGGAATTGTTGGTGAGGAGTCAGCCTGTAAATGTATGCATGATGACCGATCTATGTGCCTACACGAAATCGTTGCTATTTTCGTTAATGTCATTCCATTAGCTTTTTCAACGCTCATATCTTTACTTATTTTCAAACACCACATCTTATACTCGGGCTGAAAACTATAACCCAATTACCGCACTTTACCTAACTGTGAAACTTCATCCACAACTCGTTAAGTTTTATGCTCCGCCGGCCGGGATTGATTCGCATTCAATAATAATAAACTTCGATATTTTTAGAGTTTCCATTCAGCGCCGAGTGCTCTAGATTTCCAGCAAATGCAGCCTCGAACTGCTCTGAAGAACAGATTCACAGTTGCTAGGGACTAGCGTCGTGTAACGAGCGCGTCCCTCTCTCTCGCTTCTCGGAATCCTAATAATCTACGTTAGGAATATCGAAGCCAAGGGAATTAATTTCCGCCCTTGTGTATAGGTATGACAGTAAAGCAATTCCGGACTCCGGAGCTGCTCCGGTGTTCTCGCCAGTTACATAACATTTGGCACGCTCGAATTAGATCGTGGCGGAATTAATTTCGAAACTGGGTTGCGTTTTGGGCTCGGAAGTTCGGTGAAAACGGGGCCTTGAGCTTTGACAGCTCAATCAGCCCAGGATGTCAGCAAGAACGAAATACTTTAATTTGCAGCCACTCGATTTTCCAATTTAAAGCGCCTGTTTGGAAAACACTGCGATCGATGCAGATTCAATTTAAGGCCCAAAATATCCCCACAATAGGCGGCCAAATCGAGAGAGAACTTTCAAGGATGCTTTTAAGAGGCCTATAGCGAGGCCTTCCTGGAAGCTACGAGCGATTGATGAAACCTGTTTCGTGTTATATGAAAAAATTAATAAAAGTACACCGCAAGCTGCGCTGTGTTAGCTCCGGGGCTTTTTATAGCATCATTATCTTCATTTATGTCCTGTAACTAAGTCAAACCCATCGTTAAGATCTACACAGCGTCGCTAATGGAACACGGTTGCATATACACGATCTTTTTATTTCTATTGCCTTTAATTTTGCTTGGAAATCTGTGAAATATGTAAATACGTAATGTGAAAGGGAATACATTTAGTAAGCGATGTGTACTTGAGATCGGATGCTAATATTGCATCTGTGCGTTTATGCTGCCTATTTAAATAAACAATCGTTAATGCGTGGGTACCTAAGCTGAAATTATTGAGAATAAAGACATAGTAAATGTTTGAAGGTTACAGTTTTACGATCCTTTACTTCTATACTTCCTAAATAATTTTCTCGAACTGCATGCTTACACTATTACGCTCCTCTTCCTCAATTTTTTACCTTACGAATTTTATGACTAAATCAGGTAGCATTGTTGTATCATTTACAGTTCTCTCAGCTAAATACCGCAACGTTGTACTTAACTAAATTGATCCAAAATAACATTTTGTGTATGATTATGTTAGAAGACGATATTCCAATATTCGCTGATAATGTGGTACTACTAACACACAGGAGATCTACAAGCCATGTTAGTAGAATGAAGTGACAAACTGTAGGATACTAAAGAATTGTTTGCTGGTCAGTCAAGCTATAGAGAAGGTGAACACATGTTTATACAACAATTATGTACGCTACAGATAGAGAATGTCAGATACAGGAAGATTTAATAATGGCATCTCATTAACCCTAAGGAAGCAGGACGTTAATTGGGGATTCATTAAATCTGACAAAAACCAAAACTGCAGATATTTTGAAAATCATGCCATATCGTAGAAGAGAACTAAACATACGTCACGAATGATGAATGACTATTGGATGAAGCGCACATTAGAATAGAGCGATAGAGGTGTGACGTTAGCGCCAACCCAAATTAGCATTCTACGTATAATAATGCGTTCAAATTTGTACGTCGTTAATACATACAATCAGTACTTGAATCTCTTGTGCGTGCGGTTTGAAGATAAACCATAAAACCCAGCAATGCGCGACGCCGACAATGCTTACAGCAGAGTTTCGCACAATTATTCACAAATTCCTCTAGAAAATAGTCCAGATAAAGAGGCCTAGAAACGAATAAAACGAAAGAACCTAGGCTGCTAAAGGCACTTTGATCCATCGATCCGTTTAGCCACTTCTAACTGGAAGAACCGCCAGCTTCTAGATACTCTGGACTTTGCCGAAACCGTTAGTCTGAGACCTACACCTGCCCGAAGAAACCGTCCAGCACCGTAAGACATTTGAGTCCCGAGAGCTTGCTAGGAAGCCTTTTAAAAACACCCGATTTCGAACTCCAAATCTCCTAACACATTTGTGTGTCTAGTTGAGATTGAGCACCTACAAATATTGCCTTGAAACCGCTCTCCAAGTAGTGTTCGTGGTTTGTTGGTTTCAGCATCTGACCAGAACCTCCCTGCCAGAACAACCCTCAAACGGTACCCCGTTCAACTACCTTCCCTACTGGACTGCCTAAACGACAATAACACGCCCATAGAAAAGCCGCAGTAAACATACAGATGTCCGCATGATAATGGTTCACCAGGTCAATTTACCGCCAAAATTAATTAAAGGCACGACCTACTTGTACAAACCCAGGGGAAATCACAGCTTCCGCTCCGACTCCGAAGCTTCGATCTGCAGATTTGCCGGAAGTCCCGGCGAACCACCTTGCTAGCGTTCAGAATTTTACAAGGTAAAAGTTGGATTGTTAGTTGAAACTTCTTGTGGTGCCTATCCGTTTCGGATATTGGCGATCATTATGGCAACTCGTACTTTATAAGCAGCAGCTGTAAATAAACCCACTGTTGTTGTATTGAACCATGTTCTTAGGTTTTCAAGCCACAATATTCTCCTTCTTCAGGTCATCTTCTTCATTCCACCTTTCCCTACAGGATCAATTGCAATAGTTCATATTTGTTGAAACTAAATAATATCAATTTAACAGCAAATGTAAACAAAGCAGCCATTTGGCGCTGTCATACTTAGTTTTAGAACCGGCCACTCCGACGAAATGCAGAACTGAGAGCCAGGCGAATCTTCGACGGCACACCACGGGCTATCAGGAATATACCAGGTAGGTGCGTTGTCGCTCTGTCCAGGACGAGTTCTGCAACGTTCCCCTGAATGAATTTTATTTCCTTATTTAATATTGTACATACATGTTATAAGTAATGCTAATCTTAAGAGAACCTGACTTGTAATTTACAGAGCAATAGGTATTTTATGTTATTGTATACTTCGTCTATGTACAGTTATGAATCGGACCTTGACATTCTGACTACCCCTACTGTTAATTAAGTAATTGAGCAGAAGTAATTGTGCAAAAATTATACAGCCTATAGTATGCATTACTTTTTGGAGGCATTACAGAGATATAGTAAGAAGTGTCGATAGACCACCAATGAAATTGATAGATGACATCATAAAGCATAGCTAGAAAAAGAAGGAAACCAGTGACTAGAAGATGAGGTAAATATTGTAAGCATGCTATGTCTAATACTAGATGTGAAGAAGGCTAAGAAAGAAAAATCGCAAGTTGATGTTTTATTACAGCGCATCGTAAGAAACTTAAGTTATAAACAGGTAAGAATAGGAGGACGCCCTACTAATTTTTGACATCAAACTTTTTTCAGTTGCTGTCCTTGATCACCGAGAATTGAAATTGAAGTTTTCTTGCAGTCATAGTCATAGCCAAACGATTTTTAATAAATCCTCTTTATATAACGATGTGTAGATGCTGTCTAGCTTATGCCAGGTTTGCATTTTTATTTACTTTAGCAAAGTTTTTTGTTTTTTAGTGTGCTATACCAGCTCGGCCCTTTTTTCCTAAATGTATTATACAAATTAATTAAACGAATAATTACTAATAGAATAACTAAGAAACTGAAATAGTACCAATCCGTCGAGCATGCCGGTTTCAGGAGAGGATACAGTACCTATTTGCGATCATCGCCAAACAGTGAAAGTTGTAATAAAAAAGGCAAGAGAATATAATGTATCACGGTATATGGTCTTCTTGGAATCCATAGCACACTGGGCGATTATGCAAGACCTAAACTGCGTACGTATAAACCAACGATAAAGAGATATCCGGAACATTTACAATACGTATAGTGACATCAAAAGTCAACTTACAAGATAAAACGAATGTAATATGTAGAGTAACACAACTGATTTGGATTTACACAGGAAGATTTATAAAATGGCGTACATAGATACTAGATGGTATGACGACCTAAAGAAAATATTAAAAATGGCTTAGTTCAGTACAGCCACAAACAGAAAGATAAAAGGAGAACACGGAGTCCTTTACTCAACTTTGGGCGCCAAAATGCTGAAAGAAAAAAGAAAAAAAAAGAATATATATATAAACTGCATCAGACTGACTACATCTTGCTGAAGTAAAGTTATTGATATCAAATTAAAAATTTAAATTTGTTTAGGCAATTAGGTGCGATGCTATCAAAATTAATCCTATATGCATTCTTGGAGAAATGTAAAGCTATGAACTACTAAAGATACTAGAAAAATCAAATACATGACGAAACTATATGCATTTAATAATATACCTGAAATATCTTGACACAAATTGAAATATTATCAATAGAGAAAGTACAGGCAAAGAATTGATAAAAAATAATTAGCGTCTAACGCAATATATTCAAGAGTAATAAAAGAAGTCTAAAGACAAATTTTAACATGACTTTCACCTTGAAATATCTCTAAGCTCCACGTTGTAAGCCAATTGTGATATATCTCATATCTTGAGTCTCACTTACGGTGTTAATTGCAATATTTATCAACCACACTTTGTACATTTAGTATTAAATGAAATATACTCTTTTACTAATTATTATAAAGAAATACACCATTTACAGTTCATTTATATACCTAACTTGTTTCTTAATGTGATAAGTAGGCATTGACGTAACTCCTAAATCAATTTGACATTTGAAACTATGTCATGTAGTTATTATTGTTTAAGCCACGACTAATTAGTTTTGTGAGCAATGTACTCCTAATTCCCAGCTGAATGGATTTACCTTCAACTAACAACTTCCTCTATATCTAAAGACTTAATTCCTTTTAAAATATAATAACTATTTGCTTTTATAAATCAAATATAAGTTTCAGGTACTTCATAAACTTAAATTCGTACGTTCAGTTTGTTAGTAAAACATAGAAGTTTAATATGACATTACAGAGTAAAATACAGATTTTCAAAAAGTAATTTAATCAATTGCTAATATTTCTAAACTTGATTGAATTAAATGTAAAGTTCTAAATGTTATTCTACCTCCAAAATGTTCAAATTTCAAAATATAATTGTGAAAACGTTGAGCACTCAAATCACTATTGAATTTAGAAAAATAATTATTTTAAAATTAACTTCTAAATATAATTACAATAGCTTAAAGGTTTGTCGCACCAAACTTACTTTATAATTTCTTATTATTTTGTAAGAAATTGTCACTAACCTTCTGAATGTTTATTTTTTGTACCTGAATGTTCTACCTCAGCTCCTAACTGGACAGATTCTAGTCAGCGAACTTCTCTTGGTTTTTTCCCGACCAAATCAAAAGCTCGTTGTAGCTCTTTGAAAACTCTGTTACTTGAATAGACAGTTCTACAGTATACCACAACACTCACTTTCACTGGTTTTTACTGGCTTCGTAGTATTCTAATATTTACAATAGAATATACTACGGTAAATTATGCACTTAAATAATATTTGTGACTTGAAGTCAAATTTGATCGTAGAGAATGCTTTATTTCTACTACATATCAAATCAGCAATTATTATTTTCTCAGAATTAATGGGAATTTAACCCTTAACGTGACTATTTCTCGTAGATTCTGAATTCAAGTTATTTTGTTACTCAAGAAACAAACAACCTTGTGGTTGCCCTTACTGCCCCACCAGTTAAACATACAACTGTTATATCACATGATATTCATTAGATATCTGGATATAAATATTTAAATTAAATGTATCATACATCCTGTATGCTGCATTACAACCTCACTAAGTTCAATAAATATGGCGAATATTCTATCACCTTTATACTTCCTTTCGGCCAAAATCTGAAATTTTGATATTAAAATCTGGCAATTTATCGTCTTTTTATGGTAAATAATTTCTAATATGTCTTTTCCTCTTCTCTAGAGTGGTTTCTTTTTTCGATTTTAAAAGCTAGTTTTAGTAAATGGCCTGCGAAAGTTGGACAAATTTAGTGCATCATCTCTGCGAATGCCGCCGAAAAGGTAAAACTGCATTTACTGCCCAACTTGAACCTGCATAATCAACTTGTAGACTCTTCTCTGGCTAAAATAAGCTACAGTAGATATTTTTTTAAACTTGTCACTTAATGACAACTCCCTTTCGCAAATTTAATTTAGGATAAAGAACCTATTCTACTTGTACACGCATAGCTACGTAAAAATAAAGTTCTATTCTATAGTTTTATTAGGTCGGTTTAAAAATTTCACTCCGCCACTGCATTTGGCGCGCACAAAGATAAAAAAAAGGTTTAGCGATTCGTTGAGCTATCCCACGAAGTTCAGGTGCGGGGAGCAGATTTTCAGTTCACCAGGGGCAACGGATTTAAATGTGTCACGTTAGGGTTATTGTTCCGTGAATGTAGCTGTTTGGGAAGCTCGTTACCGTGCCAATTTCGACAAAGTTTGACTTTTTTCGGATATTTCCAGCTCTCAAAACGCAGCCTACCAACCAGAAATTATTTTTCCCGTCATTGCATCGGAATACCATCTCGACATAACATAACAAGACTCTAAACAAGACTATATTCCCATACCTTTCTAGGTACAGTTACTTTGACTATCGCAAGCGAGCCTCCAGTTCTTTCAGTCTACGATCCACTCCTATTCCATCGAGCTACTGTACCCCTTATAAGGCTTGTTGCAGGTCGTAAGCAGGGTGTTCCCTGTTATAGTTTTACTTACACTACTACTAGGAAGGAAATACGTCATACTTATAACGGAGATGCCTTAATACGAAGTAATAAAAACCTTTTTTTCTATAGCACATGTTAAAGTGTGCTTTTATCAACTCAAAACAAAAGGCCAAGTTTTACTTTAACAGCAAGGGTAGATAAAGTAGCATCAAGGATAGAAAAAGTAATTTAATTTTCTAACATTTGTTTAAATTAAATATGACAGCTTCGTATTATCGTAGCAACCCAATCTAGCTACTGACATTTTGAAATGTGATTGACTGTCATTATTTTCTTTTGAAATTGTTCTTGCTATAGAAAAAAATATTGTATTATACACGACGATAAAGTTATTTCTATCCACTCTTGAATCATTAACGTCTCGACTTCGTCTCGACGTTAAACGATTCACTCGTGGATAAAATTTAACTTTATCGTCTTGTATAATAAATTACTATTTGTCTTCTCCACGATTTTTATTATAATATTATGCGTAGCGGCATGTTTCGAAACCAAACTGGTTTCATCGTCAGGCCATAATAATCATGGTAAAGTAAGGTTAAAATGTAAAATCTGAACAATAGTAATTTATTATACAAGACGATAAAGTTACATTTTATCCACGAGTGAATCGTTTAACGTCAAGACGAAGTCGAGACGTTAATGATTCAAGAGTGGATAGAAATAACTTTATCGTCGTGTATAATACAATATTTTTTTCTATAGCAAGAACTTTAACAATTTCAAAAGAAAATAATGACAGTCAATCACATTTCAAAATGTCAGTAGCTAGATTGGGTTGCTACGATAATACGAAGCTGTCATATTTAATTTAAACAAAAATTAGAAAATTAAATTACTTTATCTATCCTTGATGTTAAAGTGCTACTTTATCTACCCTTGCTGTTAAAGTAAAACTTGACCTTTTGTTTTGAGTTGATAAAAGCACACTTTAACATGTGCTATAGAAAAAACGTATGTGAATAAGCGTAAAACACGAACCAAATGAAGAAGTAAGTAATTAACCAGCAAACTATATTATAAAATCATTATACTGGTTAAAACATAATAATTAAAATTTGAAAATTAAATAGTGAATATCATTAATGATGCCGTCACTCAGAATGAAGTTAATTACAATTATTATTGATTGTCAAATTCCATTTCAGTATATATTTATTTAATAATCCATAACAAGAGTATATCAATAGTTTTATTAGACTGTTGGAGTTTTTACATTTATTAGAAAATTCCCATAAACTTTTTATAACAATTCTCTTAACTTAGGTTATTGTAATAACGTGAAATGGTGCTATTCATTTATTAGGGAAATACTTATAGGTAGCGACTCGTACTGTAGTAGAAACTAGAGGTAGAAAAATGATAATTTTTTTATGTCAAATATAAATGTTATTGTAGGAATGCTTCGCTCAAGTCGACATTCACATGATGTTTTCCAATCTTTAAAAAAGTAAGCACATAACTTCATCGTAATTGACAGGTTCGTAAATCATAGTTGCTATAAATAGTGTTTACAATAATCCTCAATTTGAGTAAGGTCGTTTTAGCCGATTTGCTTGGTTAATTGATATTATTCGCATTTCTAACGCATAATAACCTAACAATTTCCGTATTGACTATGGCAATCAATATCTTGCTTGTGATAATACCATACCATAATATCATTTTTAAAGCAGAGTATTTACCAAACCTTGAATATTAAACTGCAATCTATACCGCTGACAGAGGCTCGAAAACACTGTTCACTTCCTAACAAATGTCAATTTATTAGAAAAATGCTACTTGTAATATGCAGTGGTCGACTAGTATGTAGATAAGTAGGAAAAATAATATATTATGTATCAAGTAAGCGAAATGGAGTTTTAGGAGAAGAATCGTTTTGAAAGACGATGCCACGAAGGAGCCCAGTCGTTAATGAGAGGAGTCCCCTAAAACAATTTGCGTACGTGATGCATACAACATTTTTTGGTATCAGCTTTGCAAATTGTCTGTTATAAGTCAGAAAAATGTAAGTTATTTCAATTTAAAAAAATCACGTTTCTAATGTGTTGCTAAGTTCCATTTCAGTCCGCTAATAGCTATTAACATATCTAGGAATGTTATGAGTATCATAACTGCCGCAGATGTTTTGAAATCCGAGCTCGTAGAGTGAGGATTTTAAAACATCTGAGGCTGTTATGATCATAACATCCGTGATATGTTCAATAGTTTATCGGTTGCTATATGGTTATGGTTGCCATGTAGGTTAATATTCCATTACCCTACAGATAAGTTATGATCTAGTTATCAGCCCACTTTTGTATATGTAAACAAAGGCTTAATATCCTGAAACCAGTAATAGCTATTTAACCAACAAGTGTGTTAATGAAAGCGATTAATAATCGAAGCTGCTTAAAGCACGAACGAGCGATAGCGAGTGAGTGCCTTTAATAGTTGAAATTATTAATCGCCCATTAACAAACGAGTTGATTACAAAATTTTTTCGTTGACCGCAAAATCTTTTTTTGTGGCGAAAAATTTGATTAATACAACTAACCTCCATGCAAAATATCAAAACTTCAAAATCACAAAAACGGTTAATTAATGAAAAAGAGTGTATTAATCAAAAACAGTGTATTAATAGATCTATTAATCCATCCTTTTTTAAAAAACAGTTAATTAATGAAAAAGTGTGTTTTAATCAAAAACAGTGTATTAATGAAGTCTATTAATCCATCCTTTTTTAGGAAAAATAATTCATTAATATTGAAATTAACAAGGGGTCAACGAAAAACTCATTAAAGTACTCAACTCAGTCATTATTCCGCTAGTCTGCTAAAATAGCATTTTTCGGACTCATACAAGCCTGTTTGCTATTTTGCGGAGTGTACCAAAAACATTTTTATGTAAAAAAAATATACAGTGGGTGCGAAAAGGTCTGCACCATATGGTTACCATTTTTCTTGGATTTCGGACATCTTTTCCAATAATTTCCTTTTCCATATACTCAACATTGTCTGTTCCTGCTGCTTTTCTTCTTGCTCATATTTTGTCATTACACCCCGGTTTTCTCGTCACTATTGTTCCTAAAAATTGGTGAACCTTTCCAATTGGTTAACTTTGGGGCCTAAGTTTATGTGGAAGTCGTTCACCGACTCCTTAAAATCTACAATCTATCTCTTCAAACTTAAGTTATTTATACTGTCATCATTTTTTTTATTATTAGGAAACTATTTAGATCGTAAAGTCTATCACCACACAACACACACCGGGTGATTATAAATGCTTTTCCATCAAGTTTCCTTTGAAATATTTATTGTATAAATAATATGTTGGTGGCACTGTAAACCTATATCAAATTCAAGGTTAGCAGGTTAGATTTTGCGTCAGTTTTTGTCAAAACTGACTTACAGTTCCACCAACATATTATTCATACAACAAATATTTCAAAGGCAACTTGATGAAAAAGCATTTATAATCACCTGGTATTTGGTTTTCGTTTCGTATACTTGTAGCCCTAAGTCATAAGCAAATAAAATCATCTTCTTTACGGCCCTCTTTCGCTCATCTTTTGACCTCGCTAACATTGTTATACCATCTGCGAAAGCAATAATTTTATGGCGATCATGGTGCAGTATTACTTATATGTTTATGCCACTGGATCTTGTAGTTCCTCCTAAAGCACGATTGAGTAGTTTCGCTGAAAGTGGATCTTCTAGTCTCAGTCCCTTTTTAATTTGAAATATTCTCGATGACTCTTTGTTTGCTCTTAGCGTATTTGTTGTATCTTCTAATGTAATTTTTATCAGTCTGATCAGCTTGCCCAAGGTCGATCAAAACAAGGCAAAGATGTCGTTAAGCTTGCTTAAAATCAACAATAGTAGCGTCGATAGTTTATACTGATAGTGCTATTCTGTATTTCTTAAGTACGAATATCTAGTGTATTACCGATCTACATTTCTAAACCCACATTGATATTCACCTAATGCATCTTTACTTTTTTCTCTAATTTATTTTTAATGCAGGTGGCTAGAATGTTGTACAAAACAGTTACCAAATTTTTCTCATTTATTTATAATTTTAATTGTTAATTCGTTGATAACGAGGGCAGATTGTCCCTCCAAACATTCGATATTTAATATTTTTAATTTTGCAGGGTGGCGGAATGCCCATAAAAAGAACATGAATAACATTTACTAGCGCTACTTCCCTTTAATTTTTACGTTTGCTTTGTTTCTCTTCTTGTATAGTGGACATAGTACCGTCTCGTTCCAAATATTTAGCAATGTTTACTTCCTCTTACGATAAAGAAAGTGTTGGATTCACCCCAAAAATTCGAAATTGAGTTTTCAACAGCTCTTCACGCTTTAGAGCCCTCTGAACCCAAAAAACATGTTTTTGTTCATTGGTCTGTTTGTCTGTCTGTCTGTCTGTCTGTGTGACTGTGAACAGAATATCTCAAAAACGAAAAGTGGTATGGCTTTGAAACTTCATATATAAGTTTTGTGTACTATCTAGATGCGACAGCAAGCTGTTGAAGAAAATCGCATAACCGAAAGTATGGTGTTTACTCTTGTGATTTTTCAGTTTTTTCGAATTTTTCAAAAACGGCTCTAACGATTTTTTCAAACACATTTTTACTACATTTTTTATGTATATTCATGTGAGATAGGTGATTTTCCAAATGAACGCCTCTAAAATATGTTTCTTTTGTTTTTTTAATTTTTTTTTATTAACTCCTATTTTAAATAGAACACCCGGTATATTATTACATTTTTGAATTCAGCTTAAAATTGTAGAGAAAATTTGTCTCTTGAACTAATGCCCTATTTTTTACGGTTTCTGTAGAATTTGTAATTTTTGTCAAATGCTTAAAAATTCAAATTCTAATTTTTGGCTAATTATAAGATCACTGTAAAAGGAAATAGTGTGCGTGTATCACACTAAATTTTTTGTATCACGTATTTCTTGTAGGGGTGTCATAGTATGATTTGTATCTTTATAACCCCATATTTGATCATTTCCACCCGTATGTACGTTTCGCATGGCCACCTATCAGGTGTCTTTGCACATCATTGCTCTTGGTTAGCACCCCCTTTCTACGTTTTTTTTGTCCTTTGGTAGAAGTGTATTTTCTCTACATATTACTTGGCACTTTCTTCTTTGCTCCGTTTCTATTTGAAACATCTTCCTTTTTGACTGTTTCTTACCTATTTACCGCTGTTTCAAATACAAAGTCATGCCATTCTTGATTTTTACCTTCTTGGTTGTTTTTTATCGCGTTTTAGATAGTTCTTTCAACCGATTTCATTCTTTCGTTAATGTTTTGGGTTTATACTTCAGCCGCTAACAGTCCCTTGATTGTCTTTTCATACCTTACTCTTATTTTTTATCCTGTAGATTTATTTTCTGTCTGCGGCATTCAGTGAGTGGATTGAATAATAAAGGAGGAGGGTTGACAGAACCGTTTAGCAGTCTACCCGTCGTAAAATCTAATCAGTGTTCAAATAACCAACACGTCTCGAAATAGGATGAAACACACGGATAATGCAACAACTATAAAACTAAGATGTTGAACTGTAACCTTATGGATCTTCACGGCAGTGATGGAATACGATCTGTATGTTGAAACAGGATAAGAACTAGTAACGAGTACATAGGTAGTCCATTTCAAAAACCTGTATCAATCAACTAGAGAAGAGTTAGATGAAAAACTGGACGAGAGCGACGATGATAGGATAATTACAATAGAAATCACACAGGATAATGCCACTGCTGCAAGAGCTAGAGTTAAAAAAAAATCCGAGAGATAGATATAACGAATTAAATAATTAAATGCGGACGTGCCGAATTGGCACGAGACATTACCATTCCACATGTTCCTTAATCACCACAATAAAACCACCTAGTCAGTAAAAAAGGAGTATAATCATCCCAATAAAGAAAAGTGTAAAGAAACATCCAACTAACTACACAGGGATATTCCCTTTAAGCACCGAATCCAAAGTGATGACTAAGATTACAGCTGAAGAAATAGCTCAGCAATAAGCGAAGAAAAACATGGCTTCCACCAAAATAGATCAACTGTGGACGCAATATTTATATCCCACCAACTAACTGAGAATTCGAAGGAATTCCGTAAACCACTGCCCCTTTCTTAAATCGATCTAACTCAGGAGTTCGACAGAATACAACTACCTGATATCACAAAAATTGTACACAGAACACCTTTGACCGAGGGGTCATAAAGATAATAAGAGACCTTAAAATAATAAAACGACAATAAAAGCGAATACCATTCTAACAAAAACAGTTGATGTTGAACAGGGATATTACAGGGGGATATTTTAGTCTGATACTTTTTAGCATCATTATGGGCCAAATTATTCAAAGTATTAAAAAGATGAGGCGATGACATAGAATCGGAAATAGTACTGTTTAAGGCTTTCGCGGTTACTCGAATTATTCTCTTTAGCATAGAATTTCGGCTTAGACCGCGTAGTATTTGTATATGAACACCCAGCATTTTCTGGCTTAATGTGCCTTGCACCTTGTGAAGTCGAGCAAAAACCCACGCGATGGCGATGCTCTTTGGTGGCTCGTGTTGTTTGAGTATCTTGAGAACGAGGATACTTAGGCAGATTTGGCCGTTTTGCTGTTTGTGCATCCATATTCACTAACATTTCGCAAGACCTTGCAGCTTGCATCATCAGTGCGACTTTCACTTCTTCTTCTTTTTCGGCTTTATGTAGGCTTTGCCTGTTTTTCATTCACATCAGTTCCATTGTGCGGGGTTTCGATTGAAGATGATTTCCAACTATCTGGCCAGCGTTTAGCTGGTCTCTCAGGTTGTCTTTTGCCTGCTGGCCTATATTTTGTCTATCTTCAGTATTCGTTCATCTGACATTCTTTCGAAATGAGCTTCCCACTCTTTACGTCTTATTTTGACAAATTCGACTATATCTTGTATGCTGCAGTTATTGCGTAGTTCTTCATTAGGGACTCTATCTATGGTTTTAGCACCCTTAAACAGAAGGTGACCACGATCCTTGCTAGTTTAAACTCTCGGAGATTATTGGCGTGAATAAGGACTAGGCGGCAGTTCTTAAGGTTAGGAAAATGCATACAATAGTGTGGAAAAAACAAGGAGGCGCCAGTCGTTAACCATGACAAAAATCTGCAGATCTAGCTACCAATCGAATCGAAAACACGATTACCCTTTGTTTTTCCTCGCTCCATCATCCAAAACAAAAAAAAACAAGCATATATCGTGCAGTTGAATAAACACACCAGTAGTAGCAGTAAAAATAGTTAATAATAGATAAAATATATAAGAAGGCAGTATTAGCATGTCAAATTAACTATGCATGTCATGCTAAACGCACAGATAAAACTAAAATTGCAGCTGACGGTTGCAGTTTGGTAATGGTTGCCATGTACGGTAAAGGAATATTACCGTGCAGATACAGTTATGACTTAGTTACAAACCTACTTTTGAATATGTAAACAAAGGCTTAATATCCTGAACCCGATAAAATAACTAACTTAAAAATGTTAAAACGTGAGCAACCCAGATGCAAGCATTTTCTGCTTGCAGGACCTAGCACACGCGGCTAACTAATTATCAGCAGAAACCTTTATTGAAGGCAGCTATCGCTAGAGGGCCTAAATGTCATCTGTCATTTCATTTTTAATGAGTGGAAGGACACGAACATTTAGTAATTTTCATTTTATCATGTTGGCAGTCGATATTTTGACATTAACGTCAAATATATCAGAGGCGTAGAACCAACTACTAAAATGGTTATCAATTGTGTTTGAAATTACACTAATACTTGTTTGGAAGGAATTAATTTATTTAGCTTTCCTAAAACTAAAGCTTACTTACTTGAATGAGAAGAAATCATGCATTATCCTGACTGAAAAATAAATAAAACTTCAAGAATATGTGCTATTATTC